>OX632356.1:37589724-37853058 GCA_951751655.1 Ophion costatus
CACACACACACACACACACACACACACACACACACACACACACACACACACACACACACACACACACACACACACACACACACACACACACACACACACACACACACACACACACACACACACACACACACACACACACACACACACACACACACACACACACACACACACACACACACACACACACACACACACACACACACACACACACACACACACACACACACACACACACACACACACACACACACACACACACACACACACACACACACACACACACACACACACACACACACACACACACACACACACACACACACACACACACACACACACACACACACACACACACACACACACACACACACACACACACACACACACACACACACACACACACACACACACACACACACACACACACACACACACACACACACACACACACACACACACACACACACACACACACACACACACACACACACACACACACACACACACACACACACACACACACACACACACACACACACACACACACACACACACACACACACACACACACACACACACACACACACACACACACACACACACACACACACACACACACACACACACACACACACACACACACACACACACACACACACACACACACACACACACACACACACACACACACACACACACACACACACACACACACACACACACACACACACACACACACACACACACACACACACACACACACACACACACACACACACACACACACACACACACACACACACACACACACACACACACACACACACACACACACACACACACACACACACACACACACACACACACACACACACACACACACACACACACACACACACACACACACACACACACACACACACACACACACACACACACACACACACACACACACACACACACACACACACACACACACACACACACACACACACACACACACACACACACACACACACACACACACACACACACACACACACACACACACACACACACACACACACACACACACACACACACACACACACACACACACACACACACACACACACACACACACACACACACACACACACACACACACACACACACACACACACACACACACACACACACACACACACACACACACACACACACACACACACACACACACACACACACACACACACACACACACACACACACACACACACACACACACACACACACACACACACACACACACACACACACACACACACACACACACACACACACAAAAGACGAATCTTTTAGAATTTGGCACTATGCGGAAGTATTATCTCCGATGCATTGAACTTTTGGAATGAAATTCCAAACGTCAATATATCCCGATCACGAAATAGTGAATGCCGATGTATCACAATCTTCGTGTACGTCACTCATCGTATGCATTCACTCCGACGACAAACGAAGCCACGAGCATCGATAAGATTTAATTGGCCGTGATCGCGTCACGTGATAATTGTGTTGTGTGACGGCTCTAATCCAACCGATACTTTGCATTTGGTTATTGGCAATGTTTGTGTATTACACGAGGAAGCGGGAAAACTCCGCACTATCCTCAATGTATAGTACTATGTACTGTATATTGAGGAAAAGTCAAATCAATTCGCAGCGCGAGAAAACGAAATCAGCATTATTTATCGTATTTTTTATTGAGCATTTTGGTCGAAGGTTAAAACGCCATTATTGGAATATTATAGAATGAATGAGAATAAACCGAATAACAATGATAATTGAAAGGAATTTATATTATTATGATTATTGAAATATTGAGAGGCGTAGAAATAAAAATGTTCTCCATTTATATGTATATGCATATGAATATACATATATGCATATTATATATGTATACGCATAGGAAATGCAATCAACATTACTTATATAGTATTTAGCATTTTTTTACTGAGCATTCTAAACTAAGGTAAAAACGATGTTATTACAATATTATTATGAAATTAGTATGAAAAAAGTAAATAACAAGTATGATGATTTTATATCATTATGATTAGGAACATAGGAAATGCAATCAATAATATTCATTGCATTTCTTGTTGAGCGTTTTAATGAAAAGGTAAAACTATATTATTAGAATATTATTATTGAATTAATAAAAACTTAATTCAAAATCAAAAAATATAATGCGAAATTAATTTTGTACTATCATAATCATTCAAATGTGGAGAGGGGTCGGAATAAACTTACGAACATCGTAAATCCCACTTTTGAGCATCATTTTTTTTGTTCTACCACTAGACTATCCAATTAGAGGGAGTGGTCCGCAATGTCCTCTTTTCAATCCACTCATCAATAAAATTTTAATCTCTAATAAGCTTTCAATTCGTAATTTAATGTATGCAACAAGAGAACGAAGGGTTCAGCACGATTGGCCGGAGCTTTCGGGGGTATTTGCAGCTTTCATTTAGCACAAATCTCGCTTTTTGTAGTGCCATTCGTTAATTAACTAAATGGTTCCTCAACTAGGGAAGCAAGTGATTATTTTGATAAATAACGAGTTGCGTTCTTGTGTGTGGACATATACACAGTTTCGTAGTTAATTTGGATAATTACTATAACAATGTCAACATATACATGACTGCGTATAGTTACAGTTATATCGTGTCATTATGTATAGTCCATTTTTGTAACTCCTTTTTATAATGTACATTTATAAAACATTACATTATTATACATTACTACATTATATTATAAAATACATTATACATTATTACAGTACTATGTATAAAACATTACATTACATTTATTACTATTTCTATTTACAGTTCCTATAATACTTTTTAAGGAATTAACCGACAGCGATGGATGGGCGGTCGGGGTTCGACTTCGATGGTACGTCGAGTCGAACCTTGATGTGCATGGCCAATACTCGGTGCGGTGTACTAATCTAATTTAATGAAAGTTAGGTTAGAACAAAAATAGTATGTCAAGGCAGTATTCTAGTCTAGAAATTTGAAAAAATCGATTGTTTGGTATTTTCTTAAAGAACTTTTAAGAATATGTCCTCAAAATGAAACATCGAAATTCCTTATATTTACGCCAACAAACGAGACCAGAATAGGATCGACCGGTTGGAGCTACGAACTTCAGAAGCTTCTAAAGAATCTAGAACTGCTCGCAGGGAAGAACGAGCTCCAGAAAATCATCATTTTGAAGTCGAAGAAGGCAGACGAAGCAGGAATGGCCGATTGATATAACGTAAGTATAACATGCTATTATTGTTACTATGAAAAAAATTAACTTTGAAATAAGGCCAAAAATTTAACTTGTTTTCAGACAGTCGCCATACATTCTTTTTACTCTCTCTCTGGTACCTGCCACAATGACGTTCTTATTGACCAACAAACTCGGTTCTATTTCTGTTCCAGATTAATGGGAGCTTTATAATCATGTGAACCGCCTCAGCCCTTTTTTACGCCTGTATTTGGAAGTCCATAACTTTTTTAAATAATTTTTTTTTTGCATTTCATTATTTTATAAGTTCTTGAAACACCAATAAAAATACTGTAAGGAAAATGCTAAATATTAAATATATTATTTAGTAAGAATACTAAATACTAAATAAAAAATACTAAATACTAAATACTAAATAATAAACTAAACAATACTACTAAAAAATATTGAAAAATATTAGATACCAAGGTATAGAAAGCGTATAAAAAATATTTTTTGTTTTTTTTCTTAAGCCCAAAAAACGAAATTTAGGCCTTTAGACTAGAATACTTTTTTTATGGCTGTATTTGGAGGTCCATAACTTATTGCAATAAACATTTTTTTTGCACTTCATTTTTTTATAAGTTCTTGAAACACCAATAAAAAGACTGTAAGGAAAGTACTTAATACTAAATATATTATTCAGTACAAATACTAAATACTAAATACTAAATACTAAATACTAAACTAAAAAATACTATTAAAATACTAAATAAGAAATACTAAAGAATACTAAATACTAGTATTTAGTATTCTTAAGAGTACTAAATATATTAAGAGTACTAAAAATATATAATATACTAAGTATATTAAGAGTACTAAAAATATATAATATACTAAGTATATTAAGAGTACTAAAAATATTTTTGGTTTTTTCATCAAGCCCATAAAAGCGAAATTTAGGCCTCTAGACTAGAATACTGCCTTCAAATAGTTTTCGGGAATCGACCATTTTTTCAGACTGCGTGACACAGCGTCAAACTTTTTTCATGCTGAAAAAAGTTGCATCTTTACTTTTTCTCATAAAGTGCATAGTGTAGACGTTATATTGAGATGAAAACCGCTTGGAGTGAATTGCAATTCATATTGTAGTCCATGGCCAGTTCTTGTTTCGCCACCGCAATGTCCCCTCTAAAGGTTAGAATAATTTTTTTAGTATCGAACACTACAACGTGAATTTTTATATACATTTAAAAAAAAGCTTTTACTGGCGAATACCAAGAGACGCGGATATATATATATATATATATATATATATATATATATATATACACATATGCATTGGAATAATTATACGAGGACCGATTATATATATATATATATATATATATATATATATATATATATATATATATATATATATATATATATATACACATTATGCATATGCATTGGAATAATTATGCGAGGACGATCTCAGAGTCCAGAGATACCGGAGACCCTGCGAGTATATAGGTATTTTAAGGACTGTGCACTACCGTCGAGATAGATCGAAAGCTTCGTTCGGCTTCGCCATCAAGGGTTCTCGTTTGATGTTGCAGCAACCACGAAATTGAATTCCGACTGACCGTCACCTTCCTGTGTACCGTCTATCAATGAACAGTTCACGGAGCTGTACCATCGAGTTTGGAATTGCTGATGAGATGTGTTGTGCTTCGATTCAATTATTTCGTGGCACTGAGGATGATAGGAAATATGTCAAGGTGTGCATTCACTTTGAATAATATTGAATTTATCGGTGACTGAATTGTAATATTCGTTCCTCAGTACACGTATTTTCATGGCTCGTTTTTCGCTTCCTCATTTGCCAATTAACAATTATTCGTCAATGGACAATTGGCAACAAACAATAGTCCATTTTTCCCATTGGCAATTTTCGGACTCGTGTCAGTCTTTATATTTCAATTTCTCTTAGCGTCGTTTTCCAATCCATTGAGATATTAATTATTCAATTTCTCCATCGTTACTGGACAAAGACTCGATCGTTATAAATTTAGCTTTTAACGATTCTTCCACTTTGACACTGAATTGACAGTGCTCAAGCGGTGACGAGGCTTGCGAAAAAAATGGGCAAAAGAAGTTGAGAAAATGTTCGGAATTTTCGCACGAACGCACATAACTCACGCAATAAGATGCATCGCTTCGAGTCTTATCGCGCTAATCGGAACGTCTATCGCGTAGCCGCCGATAATTACGCAACGAGATTAATTCGCAGCGGCTGATGCTGGTCGAGATCGAGATTGATCGGGGTTTTCCCGGAATCTCATTACTCCGACGAGTGAAATAGCAAAACAAAGAGAAAACACACGGCTCATGGACTTTTTCCTCGTGGCACTTTCCCTCGATGGATTTCAATGCGGGGGAGAAAAACCCAGTGCATCGTTTCGCTGAACGAACGGATGAACTTGATTCCTCTTTTCCTCCTGCATTTTCATATAAAGATTGAGTTTTCAGTCGGGTAGTCATCAGTTCTCCGAGTCTCCGAGTACGAAACAGCTCGTGAAGTTAGCGCAAAGAAGAAGAACAACAAAAAGAAAAACATCAACCATGAAGGTCTTTGTGGCAGTTTTGGCGATCGCGGCTTTTGCAGCTTGCGCTAACGCAGCAGTCCTGCCGGAACTCATTGACGAGGAGTTGCAATACGAACCGAGTAAGTATCGAGTGGTCCAATTTTTTACAATTTTTATTCGGCCCCGAAAGATTTTTTTCGCCTTTATCGCTTTGCACGAGGGCACGGGGAAAGTGGGGTTTTCGCCACTTTCTTGCTTTGCACGAGGGCACAGGGAAAGTGGGGTATTCGCCACTTTCCCGCTTTGCACGAGGGCACGGGGAAAGTGGGGGTTTCGCCACTTCCCCGCTTTGCACGAGGGCACGGGGAAAGTGGGGTTTTCGCCACTTTCCCCGTGCCCTCGTGCAAAGCGATAAAGGCTAAAAAAATCTTTTTTTTTTCGCCTTCGAAAAAAGCCGATACAGTCTGCTATTACTGAGAATTCAGTTGAGCCACCATAGGAAATCCGAAAAAGGCGCCTTCCGTTTAGTAGTCAGCGCTTGAGTCGGTGCGGGGCTGAGCGGTCACCCATTCCAAGTATTGGCTCATGGAGATGCTGCTGAACATGGGTGACCGCTGTCGTAGCACGTCATTCACGAGCCCCCTGCTGTTAAGGGGTTAATAGTCGGTGCGGGGCTGAGCGGTCACCCATTCCAAGTATTGGCTCATGGAGATGCTGCTGAACATGGGTGACCGCTGTCGTAGCACGTCATTCACGAGCCCCCTGCTGTTAAGGGGTTAATCACTTTAGATGCTAAAAAAGGCTATTTTCACGAATTTTTTTGATAGGGTTATATTATAGTTATTGATATAAAGATTGTCACATTTAATAAATAAACTTCCGGAATATATTCAAAAAAATGTATTTATTTATTTAAGTCACTATTTATAGACGAAAATGGTAATTAAAAAAATGTTCAAAAACATTGTACGTCTGCGCTGTTGATGAAATCTCGGAGATGGACCATCCGAAACAAAAAATAAAACGGTTTTAGATTCAGCCTGTTAACGGCTATAGCGCATATCATACGATTTTTGATATATGCAAAAAAAAAATAAAATGGCCGACATTTTTCGAAAAAAGCGTGTTTTTTCACTGTTTTGACAAAAAATAATAAATATCAAAACAAATTTAATCATTGATATGCGCTATAGCTATAGTTGTAAAAAATAAATTGTGGTTCAAATAAGTTGTGGTTAAAATTTCATAAGGATCAGTTCAGTAGTTTTGAAGATTTTATCAGCAAGCCGTCGAAAAAAGTTGTTTCGAGAAAAACGCGCTTAAAGTTTGTTTGGGTTACATAAATACATATTTTTTTAAAATGTGATTCGAAAGTGTATTTATTAAGTGTAACAACTTTGTCAACAATATCTATACGATAGACCTATAAAAAAATTCATGAAAAAGTCCTTTTTTTCGTTTAAAGTGAGAAGACCCCTTAATATAATATACGTATATGCATGCACCTCATGTCAATATATATTTGCTTGTTCCAAGGTGCTATCGAGAGTGAAATGGTCCAACTGCCTCACTCGCGGCAGCGTCGTTTCACCTGCGACGCGTTCTCCTTCTCGTCCGCTTGGGTAACTCCGAATCATTCGGCGTGCGCCCTCAAATGCGTCGGAAAGGGTCGCAAGGGTGGCCACTGCGAGGGCAACAACTGCGTGTGCAGAGATGATCGTTATATCGGTTGAAAAAGACATTGACTACATGCGGATCAGAACAAATACGAATATCGGTATCGCGTCTGATTTCTGATCACACGATATTCCATTTTACTTTCTGTATCGCTGCAAACTATAAATATGTTCCCACTGTAAACTGCAACGTGCCATCAGTAATAAATGTGATATGCCAATGTGTACGCGAGAACTCCTTCCACTGCTGACAATTCCTGGCCAAGTCACACCAATCCGACGAAAACTCAATAATACAATTTCAAGTTGAAGAAACGAAGGAAACAAAAACCATTTCCCAATGGTTTCTATTGCTGAATGCATTCTGAATCAGTGCACCAAAGTCGCTCCAAGTCTAACAATAAGCTAACGAAATAGCATCGGATGGATAGTTTTGGCCATCATGACCGTGCAGAAATAGTCGTAGCGATCCAATTGGAGTCTCATGCTTGTCTCCACTTCCTGAAAGGGATCCAATGGGCCATTGCATTGGATCTCTAAACTAAAGTGTCACGCTCGTTCGTTGGATTCTAATCGGGATTCTCCATTGGAATCCGATGTAGCAATCGAAATTGAATCCTAAGGAATTTCTACATCGTCGAACAGAATCCGAAACGATTCTTGATGGATCCTATCGCATCTACGTTGAATTTTCTAAGCGAATATATATAGATACACAAAATGAGTGGATCTGAAAACAATATAAATTCTACATCGTAAAAAGTATTAATTCGCTTGAAAATTAATAAAATAAATATAAAAAATAATTAAATAATTAAATAATTTTATAATAATTTAATTAATAATTAAAAATAATTAAATGATATAACTGAAAATAATTAAATTACAATAATTAAAAATAATTCGCTTGAAAAAGCGCTTATGGGGTCATCACAGTGTAACGGGTCAAAAAATAGCTAAGTTTAGCGATTTTTTTTCGTTAGTTAAAATATGCTTATTAGTCTGATTTTTTTATGTCAAATAAAAAGACTCGTGAAGAACAGCGAATAATTTTTTAAACATTTATTTTTCTTTTTCTTACATTTTTTTTAACGGTTGAAAATGTCTTCGGAAAAAAGGAGTCCTCACGGTGTACACGGTTGGGGCCCTAAATATTATCTGATGAGTTGCTATGGTTTAAAAAAATAATAATTGACAAAATGACGGCGGTTTGAAAAAAAGTGTCGAATTTAGCCTATTTTTTCGGCAGTTTTTCGTTTAAAAAAACATAAAGATTAAAAAAACCTTCCATAGAAAGATCAAGAATGACGTGAAGAATGGTGTGTCAAAATTTGAGACGGATAATTTCGAAAATCTTCCTTTGAAAGTGTACACCATTTTGAAAAACGACATTTCGAGAAAAATGCGTTTAAAGTTTCGAGTGCGGAATTTTCATATAAATTGTCTATACTTACGATTAATCGGCGATGCCAGATCCATGTTTATAAACGTCTATAATATCGTATAATGCAAAAAAGAAATAATGTTGTAGAAAATTTTAAACTGCAACATTTGAACTGTTGAATTCTGTCAACTGTTAATTGACAATTGACAAATCTTTAATTGACAATAGTAAAAATCTGTCAACTGACGGTTTAAGCTGTCAAATTTTAACTATTAACTGTCCAATTCAAACTGTTAAATTTTAATCTTATATCTTAAAAATCGATTTGACTCGCACGACTGAAAAATCCATTGTAATGATCATTGAATATTTATTTTACTGCACTTTGGCATAATATTACCACACATGTACGCGTTCACGTTATGTTTCAACACGCCGAGTTTTTTTTCGTGACTTTTCACACATTTTCGCCTCGAACGTGGTAAGAATTCTCCAACGGTGTTCATCGGGGAACAGTGTCGAATCCATTTGGATCCCAATGGGGGACACTCTATGTGTGGTGTCCCTAACAAATCTCTATAGAGATGTGAGTGCATCTTGGGACTCCCTAACAAATTCGAGCACGAAAACAGGGAAGGATATTTTTCTTTTGGAAAATCCAACAAATTCCGGTTGAGAATTCCAAATAAATAATTCTCAAACGACCTGCTACATCGGGAAGTAGCGTGGAATCCATTTGGATTCTAATGTCGAATCCCTATATGCTGCGTCCCTAGCAAATCTCTATAGGGATGTGTAGGATCTGGGGACTACCGAACAATCTTCTGCACGGGTAGTTTCCAATTTTGATGGGCGTCGAATGTTTTTTGTTTCGTCATTTTCAGCTGGAAAAAATACCTAAATGGTTTTCTCGGTGATATCTTACGAATTTCAATGATAATGTGGTATATAAGGGTGAGAAATTGTCACTACATCGACGAAGTACAAAATAAGGTGGTCGTGGCTTAACTCAGGTGCGTTCGAGCGTAATTACTACGTTCATCAATTATATATATATATATATATATATATATATATATATACACATACATACACACATACATAGACACATACACACATACACACACATGTATTTATATGTGTGTGAATATATCCACATAACTAATAGAATGGTATATAATCGCTACCAAGCTCGAGACTTCTCTCGTTAATCAATCAGTGCACCTGCAAGTTGGTTAATATCCATATCAGACCACTTTCGTTATTGCCCGTAGGCTGAGAAGCATTCAAGAGACTCGTAGCTCGACGCTAGAAGCGTATAAAATAAATGCAAAATAAAAAAATTGTAAAGAAAATAACATAGTATTGGATTGTAGATATTGGTCGTAGCGAGAATTTCTCATAAAATGGTTTAATATAGGGAGGTGCGATGAAGAGACACTGCTTTTTTCTGGTTATAATTTTAGAAAACGTATACCACTCCGGTCAAACGATCTTTGAAATGTATAAGGTATTGAGCTTGACATGTTGAAATATATGCTATATATGCTATATATATAATTAAAAATAGCTATATGTCTATATATATATATATAACATAGTCCAAAGATATATATATTAAATATAAAATAGTCACCATTTCTATAATACAATAAATTTGTATGAGAAATTTTTATCAAAAAATTCCTTTCATAACATAGTTGGTATAAATTATCATATGAGTTTGTTTTGCCCAAAATTAGGATTGCTGAATATAAATCTCAAGCTGTTGTTGGTAAAGATCGATACAGCTCGGTACAATCGAATCGGTACAGTTTTGTATCGGCATATATATATATATATCGATCAACCTATGTTTCAACATATTTAGATATAATACACAATTAAAGTATATAAAGAAATTCACACTGACGACGTGCGTTTAGGTCTGAAATCCAGAACCCATCGAGTCAAAATCGTGCCCTCTTAAAATATTCCCAAAAGAGTCCTTGATTTTAACAATCAACGGGCTTTCACTTAAAAACGTCTTGGAAAATAGGATTTTTTTCACATGCCGGATGTGGCCTATGTCATATTTCGCCACCAATTGATTATCGTTCGCAGTCGCATTCTCATCAGGCCAACAACAAGGAATGAACGAATCCCGATTATTCGAAATCAATGACACGAAGTGTTCCTTGTGCATGGGCGACTTCTGTAAACCGCATCATACCTTCTCGCTGCTTTGGGACGAAGCAGCGAGCTTCGAAATCGACCACGAGCCCATATTCGTTGCTGCACTCAATCGAAGACCGCGTTTGAAGCTGTACTCGGTCTTTCGCGACACTGAGATGGTCAGATAGTTGCGTGGGAAGTGTCCAGGGATCATTATCCGGAGCAAAGGGAATTGGTTCTTCGTCAACAGAACCGAAGTTGCCAGTGGGTGGTTACGCGGAACCACAGATCAAGTAGTTTTCAAGTTTTCACTTTTTGGCTGAAGGGTTCCTGACTTGCTCTCCGCTTTCCTCTTTCATCTTCACCCCCCCTTTCTCGCTCTTTGGAAATAGGCGAAATAGACCGCGAACGACTTACGACGAAGTGGAGGACAGCCAAGGAGTTTGCTCTTTCCACATCGAAGAACGGAGTGAGAGGGGAGAGGAAAATTCTTGACTGCAGCGAGGTGGTCCCCCGCGGTGATTTCCGGGTCAAGGGTCACCGAAACTCTACCGGGACCTGCTCGTACACTCCTGGCATTCTGCGTTTCCATACCAGAAACATGCAATATGGTGCCACAAACTTATTCCACGAGATCGCCTGAGGGGATTGCATATTTGGTTGCCACTTTACCACTTGTTGGATGCCATATGTGGACATATAAGGGTGAAGGTCATTGTGAAGACCTGGACGAGCGTCCTCGAAACAGCCATATGTGTTAATAGCGAACATCTCACAGATATATCGGGTACGCGACGCACTCTCGTCATATACACCTACATATATGGAATGCAAGAAGCCATCAGGACATGTCACGTGTGACGGAAATTGCAGGGAAATGAAGCAGCACAAAGAACGGTGGGCTCGGTCCGCGGGACAGACATTGGATAAGCGGATTCCTGCCATCCTTGGTAGGTCTCTTTGTCACGTTTCGATTCCCACGGGAATGATGTTTAAGGGGGCTACCAGGGAGGCAACCAGTCCAAGGCCAGGAAAAAGGGTGAATATCAACCATTTTTCTATGGATACCCAGTTGATAAAATGGAAATTCCGTTTAGCGACCTTCATTCTACATATGTTCACGTATCTTTACAATTTTTTTCACAATACTTCGTAACGGAATGGCCGCACTGAAGCTGGATGATGCGAGTCACCTTTGTCTGATAGTGCGGACGACAACTTTACGTCGCCAACTCTTTATCAATGTACTCCAATTTTTTTTTTAAACCTTATAACAACATTTTTTATATGTTGGAAAAGTTCCGCCAGAAAAAATCATTGTTAGCGTTTTTTTTACCGGAAACAATTTCTTTTTCAAACATGCACGATTTAATAAAAAATCGATATTTTTCTATTTGCCTACGCCTTTCGAAGGCAAAACTCATCCAGAACTCAAATTGTTTTGAGTTTTCGTTTCACCTACATTGGAGGGAAAATTCCTCCGGCCGCAGCACCCTATCGGAGAAAGGTGGCTGGCTTTGTCGAGCGTCACCGCTGTCATTTTGTTACGAAACGTCGTGCAAAAATTTGTAAAGATACTTGTAAAGATATTTGTAAGAATATGACGAATAAAAGCCACTAAACGGAAAAAAAATTAAAAGTTGAAAGAATAAAATTTCAGTTTTAATTCCAAAAGAACAAAAATCCAGTTGAAAGAATAAAAATTCTATCAACTGGGTATCCATAAAAAATTGTCCATCTTTTTTTCCAAGCACACACCAATTGTCATTTTACGCCATGGATATTTGCCGTAAATTATTGAACAGGCACAACTTTCTGTTTTTTATTAAAAAAAAAAACATTCGAAAGAAACCCTTCATGGCTGCATTTGCTTTCTAAAATTTAAATTTCTATTCATCCGAGGCTACTTGGGACTAGGGCAAAAGGTGATGGATCCACGGACGGATGGATTGATGACGTTACAGCATATGAGGGCAGGTTCCGTACCAACAGGGTCCGAAGTGACCGCGAGGCCTGATGATGAGCTCGTTTATCGATCCCTCGGAGCCTCTTCGTTGACTGGGCAAGAGCAACGCGTCATACTTGTTCTCGTTGTCGTGTTTGTCGTAGCGATTGCTCCTCAACGTCCTCGGTCCATGCTCCTCTACGGTACAGCCAATTACTGTCTCCTTCCCGGTTGACTAACGTGGCTCTTCTGACGATCATGTCCAGAGGCGAGGAATCGATTGCACCCCACAAGAGTCTGGCCATTTGCTCCGCAATCCTATCTGTGACAGCAGAGATCTCGAGTGTCCTCTAGCTATTCGCTCGCATTGCAATTTCCATTGTACGATAACCGCAACTTTCCAATTATATATATATATATATATATATATATATATATATATATATATATATATATATATAATATGAAGTATTCCACGTGAATCCGGTGGACTTTTTCCCTGATCCCCGCCAAATCGATTAATTTTTTTTATCTGATTCCATTGACTTTAATTAAAAGACACCCTGATTTTTTTTTACATTTTTTGAAACAACCCTCAGTCAAAAAAAATTCCCGAAAAAACAATTTTTTTTTACTAACGGTTGTTTCGAAAAATGTACCAAAATTCAGGGTGTCTTTTAGAGTCAATGGAATCAGATTGAAAAAAAAAATTCTCCGTACTCAACGGAAAATGTTACTGCGTTATGAAAAATAATTCATCCAAAATTTGAGAGGTTTAAACATTTTTTTAGGTAGTGCTCAAACGACTTTTAATTAATTTTTTTTCGATTTTTCGTGAATTTTTTTTTTCATTTGTTTTCTTACTTCAAAACAACATATTACACCAAAAAAAACACGCATTCTTGTTAGACGTTCAGTGATGTAAACACCGTGTTTTTGTTCATTAGGTGGTTGATATAATATAATTTTCACAACCGAATTACATATATTGATTCTTAATCTGCAAATACAAATTGTTTATGGTAAAAAAAATAATTAAATAAAAATTGTGTATTGTTACAAATAATTTTTAATCAAGACTTACATCGGATCGCGCACTAACATTTTCTGCATCGAGATAAAAAAAAATTAATACTCCGATAATCATGAAAAAAAATATGTAAAAGGCATTTGAGGACTAATTAAAAAATTGTTTAGAACCCTCAAATTTGGCAAAACATTCTTTTTCTTAACATACATCAATTTTCCGTTGAGAAAAAAAATCGATTTTTTTAACCACTCTAGTACATACGTCATTGAGCGCAATTGGCAATGCGTCGATAAACAATTTACCGCAGGCAACACGTTCCAAACGTTTCTCTCAAACGTTACCTACGTCGCAACATCCACCGTGGTTAATTGGTAAATAGAAAGCAATTTTTCGTATTTCAATCGAGATCACACCATGTATCGATCATCATCGATACATGTACCATGGGGAAATATTCGGGCTTCGACAATGCTATGCGAATATTGCGTCATTTTTATTTGTCTATATTTCACACCGACATTATTAGCGGACGAGTTCGAACTTTTAGTTTATTTTATACGTGTACGATAAAACGCCTAGTATTAGATTGATGGATCTCTGCTACGAATTCAACGCCCCCGCGATATTGCACAGTTAGATACCAAAGGAATATTCAATTACTCGCGGTAATGATTCGTAATCGTTTGACGTGAAACATTATTTCGGAGATTTATTTTGTCCCTGCGTCTGGCGTTGGAGGATTTCGTGGTAATGTATCGGAGAATTCGTATGCAATTGAATTGAATCGATCTTAAACGGTTATTAATATGTACTCATAATAACTCAATAAAAATAAACAATAAATTGAGACAGAGAGCAATTAAAGTTAAACTGTTTCACATTGCGTTTTAAATTTATTTACTGAAGAGTTTCCTTATAAATACTGCGAGGGTTGTCTGCAACTGATTTTTTAAAGGGTTTACACGTAGTTGAAATTTCGGAAAATATTGATCTTTGGTTTTGACAGATTCTCAAAATATATCATTTTGAAAGTACTTTCTGAAAATTTCGAGTTGTTGCTTTCGAAATTAAGGGAGTTATGGGAGTTTATAGATAGGTGCGCGAACCGATGAATTTTAAGCACGTTTTTCTCAAAATGACTTCCAAGATCCGTGACCACGGTATCTGCAAAAATCAGTGCACCGAGCGACTGAAAATGTTGTGAGCTTCGTTCACATATTAAGAAGCAGTGCTTGAAAAAAGATATTTTTTTTCAATGCATACTTTCTTTTTTATCAACTATAGAGCATTTTTTTTCGGCGAAAATCGATATTTTCACTTTGGACACTTTGGAAGACAATTCCATGCGAATTCGTTGTTCAAGACAACTTCATGCAAAAACTAAATGCGTTTGATTCGTTTATTTCGGATGATTTGTTTCCGAGCAGCAGTGGTCACCGCAAAGGACTTTTTCAAACAGTGCTCTGCACAAACCATTGTATCCACCATATTTATAAATATTTTTCAATACAAAAATTATCAAAGATACTTGAACCCATTCTTTTTTATGGGGAAACAAATGTTGTAAAAGTCCACGTTTTCCTGAAGTAAATTCACAAATATTCCTCTTTATTCCGGCCACGAGCTAGATGAGACCCTATCAGAACGAACTTTTGCAGGCTCTATACCGCCATCATGAATTGACTAACGCGCAGGGGGGCTATGTTTCACAAAAAAATCCTCGATAGCGTTTATAGCTCCGTCGCTATTGAAAATGATCATCTCACCTCATGAGATAAACTCGTACATCTTTCCCCTAGTGTTGCTTAACGCATTCCTTTTGCGAAGGGCCGTGTTTCGTGGGAGTATCAGGAGGGCCCTTCTGAATCATCGACAAATTACAGTGGTGCTTACAATTAGTCAAAATAAGTCACAATGAATTATTGCAGTAAGGGGTTAGGCCACAGTGACGGGTATAAAATCATGTGCGAATTTAACAATTTTTTTTCCCATGAAAAAGTGATTCACTTATCCAATTAATTACACATATATTTAGTATGAATATGAAGCTGCTAGAAAATATATATGTATTTTTTTCGATGTACAAAATGATCGACTAGACGGAGAGAATTTTTAAGTAATTTTTACTGTGAAATCACAGTAACTCGGTGACAAATGTGCAATTCTTCAGGTTTTTAGGAAATAAATTATAAATTTTCATGGAAATGAATCAAAATTTACTTTTGCGTAACAGAAATTTAAAATATTTTCCAGAATTTGGACTGAAATAAGTAGTAAAATTTCATGAAACGTAAAGATTACGACAATAAGTTAAAAAAGTGCTAATATAAATGAAATTTTTCAGTGGAACATTGAGAAATTTGCGTGTTTTCCATAAAAATTTAAAAAAGGAAGCCGAAATTTTCCGTGCGTCCACCGGAATTTTACGTTCTTTATAGTAAAATCAGTTAGGGCTAGGTCGCCTGACCGTACGCGTAAGCTCTGTGTGTAGCGTGCGTATACGTGAACGCAAGCTGGAGAGTGGCTTGTGTATGACGCAGTATGACGAGCACGAACGACGCCGACCCGCGTTGCTTAGCAACAGCGGTACAGCGCATGCGCATTATAGTACGAAGCATGGGCCAAGAAAGCCTCGTGGGCTCGTGCAGTCTAACGTGTTCTACGCAAGAAAACAAAGAAACGTGAAAAGAAACTTCGATAAAGGACGTCTACAATGGCACGGAAAGATGATATGCTAAAATAAGTAGCAATCAAAAACACAAATGTTCAGAAATACAGTATATAGAGTATTTATTTAATCATAGGGAATTAATTTTTCGCTAGGGATTTTAGAAATCTCAAGTTTGTCCAGGTTATTTTCACTGTAGAAACTTGGAATTTTTGAGGCAGCCCATTGTTAAAATTCTACATGAGAATGTGTCAGAATTTTTACTGAAAGAAATGTAAAAAATTATGCTACTTGCTTAAATTTTTACACGAATGAAAGCAAAATATTAAAAGCTAGTGTCAATTTTTGACTATGTGCACATTTGTCACTGGTTTCAAATTTTTACTGTAATTTTTACGGAGATTTCACCGTAAAAATACTTAAAAATTCTTTCCGTGTACTAATATTTTCTTTTATCTTTTTCTTTAGGCGCTCCGCGGCGCGACATTTAGCATCCACAATTTTTTACCTAGAACACAAAACAAAAATTCTCGTCAATCTACATTAGAATATCTAAAGAAGTACGTACGGAATTAAAAAAATATTGTTTTATTCAAAAGTTGTAGGTATTTGAACTTAAGACATGAATTTTCAGTGAAAAATTTAGTTACAACTGCTCATAAACTGCTCATAAAATGAAAAGTTTTCGATTAACCAGAAATTCCGTACGTACTTCTCTGCAAAATGCAATTGGGAACGTAACTTTTAAATTTGAAGTAAATCGAGTGAAAATTGTTGAAGTTTATTGTCACGCAAATTGGAAAAAAGATAACAAAAGAAAACATTAGTAGTCGGCCATTTTGTACATTGAAAAAAAAATATATATATATTTTCTAACAGCTTGATATTCATACTAAATAGATGTGTAATTAATTTTATGAGTGAATCACTTTTTCATACGAAAAAAAATTGTTAAATTCGCATCCGATTTTATATGCGTTACTGCAGTAGAGCATATACATAAATCCATAGTTTCGTAATAAAACTTTTCCTTCTGACTGTACTCTACGATGCGAGAAATGCTATACCTAGTTAGCAACCCGACTATAGATTTCGGCGGATGAACGATCGTGGCAACACTGTAACGAGCTGTCGCGGAGCTGACAGAAAAATCTGAGCATCACGGAAAATTTCCGTGATGCTCAAGCTTTTCTGTCAGTTCAATGTGGATCAAGCTAATTGGTTATATTATCGAAAAAAAATAAAAATGTCCAACAGAATTCATTTCAAAGGAAAGTGACGGAAAAAAGTCGTGGACAGTGAAATAAGAGCTCTGACGTCAATGGCCGAAGCCAAAAAGAAAAAAAATGTGTTGAAGGTGTTGGAGTCGTTGAAAAGAACACTCGACAAGCACGCTATGTGATGGGAGACGTATCGTTAAAAAAATATATATGCGTTATAAATATTTATATTTTATATTGGTTATGTTATCTTCCTTAACAAATAAACGTGTTGGTTAACTGACAACTAATTAAAAACTTTGTTCAATTAAAATTTACTTCCAAATAAAACTTTGTGTTGTAGTATTATTTTAAATATGCCGCGCAAACTTACGTCCTTGGATACGTGGAACGATGCCGTGTTCCCATATCTCTTCTTATTATAGAGGATAAATATTTTTTACGGGACATTATTCTGTCTTTACTGAACGTTTTCAGCGAAACCTAATAGTAAAGGCAGTCCAAACTTTTTTTTACTCTTTCATCAACTAGTTTGCTATGTAAAGATAATATTTCTTGAAAATGTATAAACACGATAGAATGGCACGACGAATTATGTGACCTGGCTTCCGGTCAATGCAGACCCTGCAGTGTTAAAAGTTGCAATTTAAAAACCTATTGCCTCCCAATCTAAATAGTCGGCTGTTCTGAAATTTGCATAATAATGCACAATGATGTGAACAATGTCTGCTTAAAATTTGAACAAAATCTATAGAAATCAAGAGCGCGCTCGTTCTACCTTAAGGCGTATGCTGTAAGACCGCTTCGTGATAACCCTCAAACTCCTCAATAGACAATGGAAGGAATATGAGCGAAGGGAGAAACGTCAGACCACCTTCAACAGTAGGATCGTTACGTTTATAATCCAGGTTCAAGACGCATTGTCGCGGAGAGAGAGAGAGGGGGGGGGAGAGAGAGAGAGAGGGGGGGGGGGGAGAGAGAGAGAGAGAGAGAGAGAGAGGGAGAGAGAGCAAGAAAGAGAGATCCAGGTACGAAGGAAGACAGTGACAGATAAACGCATCAAGTGCATAGGTAGATTCGCTCGATCGTCACGTATATCCGCACAATAGCTATATCAGGTCTGGATGGCGTCAGACTTCGCCGACGATTGTCTCGTCCCCGATAAACCGGATTATATTAATACGTGTATGAGCAACGCGAAGAAGACAAGACAGACACAACGTCATTCCTCTCTCGTAGCTCTTCTAATTTACGTGGTTACACACGAGGCATTCCATACGAATTGTGGCACAATCAAGGAGGTCGAAAGATAGAGTGAATTCCGAATTAAAAAAAATATCGAACCATAAACGGTCCCTCAAAAAAAACCACGTCACCAAGAAGAATTGATGAAAACCAAATAGAAAAGGATAAAACATTAAGGGGGGGATACGTTTAGGCGGGAGGAAAAAAATTGCTGGCTTTCATGATTTGCTTCAAAACGAAAGATTTCTCCACCATTTTTAAGACTTAGGGTATGTAGCAGCGAATTATGGAGACTTAGGGTATGTACAGCAAAAAGTAGTGATAAAAATTACAACTTTTCGCTGTTACATGGCATCTTATTTTTATTTTTTGATCAATCTTCGAAAATGGTGAAGATCTCTAAACTGCATTTTTCCAAACTGACGTGACGTATAGCTAGAAATCTGATCAAACGATTCTGATGAAATTTGGTTTAAATCTTTCTAACCGTACTGCCTAAAATATGACCCTAAATGTTTTTGAAAATTGAAAAAAAGTTATTTTTTTATTGTAAAATGTAGTCATTTTTTTCGGAAAATTCAATCTTTTTGTTTCATAGCGTACGATTTAATCGATTTTCAATAGTTCTCACTTTTTCTTGGTTCATGCCCTACGTATGAGTGTTAATGAAAGAAAAAGTAATGAAACATACCCTAATTCTCCAAAATTCTCCTAATTCTCCAAAATGGTGAAAAATCCTTCCTTTAGAAAAAAACCATGAAAATCAGCAATTGTTCCCTCGCCTAAAGGTAAAGAAACATTATGATATGTAGAATTGGTTTTTTTGGGTTACAATAGGAGCTCCGACTAGTGGCTGCTTCGGCGTTGATTGCCCCATACGTGCGAAGAGCACGTGAAACCTTAATCCGAGATGCGAACCCCGCGCGAATAATTTATTTACGAAATTGCGTACCGTGTCGCTTGATGTGTTCTCTCGCCTTGTACAGCCTCGACGATAATCGTTCGCGAACTCGCGCCAACTGCGATGACGAGGAAAAAAAACAACGCAAACAAAGGAACGTTTGTTTCATTGCACAATGTCGCGCGCATGTCACAGGATATATTATTCGACGATATGAGGGATCATCCGGCGAGAGGTATTTCCAGTCGGTGCAACGAGATATTCGCATGGTGAAACATACATCCGCTGACATTTTTTTACATACGGCGTACGAAGAAACGGGGAATGGCTTGCAAAAAAGCTCAAGAAAGTAATACGGAAAAAAAACTTTCGTCGACGCGTAAATCATTTTCCTTTCGTTTTTGTTTTACCGTTAGGTGCAGGTCTCAAACTTTTTTCCTTGTCAAAATTAGCTCTTATATTTTTATTCTTGCAGAATGCAATCACTGTTCGTTTTTTCGCTGCCAGTCTCTGTTTTTGTAAACAAAATTATTATTATTATTGTTGTTGTTGTATTTTTAGTTTTATTGCAAACAAACTAACCGGCCAAAATAGCTCAAATTTTGGCAATAGGCGCAAAAAGTATTCGTCAAAATCATATAAAAATTTCAAATCCAAAGGTTGGATTCGTAGTAATGATCTTACCTCCTTAAGTGAGAGAAGTTGTCATGAGTGGTTTTAAAAGTTAAGAACGTTGAGTTCGACGTCGAAGACAATGAACGTAGCGGAAGGCCGAAAGTGTACGAAGACATGGAATTGGAAGCATTATTGGAGGGAGATTCGTGCCAAGCGCAAGAAGAATTTGCACTTATATTAGGAGTGACTCAACAAGCAATTTCAATGAATAAAACATAAAGTACCGTTCTTTCACAATAAATGCCCAATCTTTTGTATAAAAAAGAACGGTGGAGACTCATTTGTACTTCTAGTAAATTTGTGTGTTACCAAGAAACAAAACCAAACTTTTCGCATTCGTTTCCTCGTTTTTTCTAGTTCAATTCTGTTTTTTTTTGTACAAAAATATTATTATTTATTCGTGTGTTACAAAAAAAAACAATCTTGTCGTATTTGTGATACCGTAATACGGGATTAAATTGACATCACGGGTAATTTTGACAGTTCTTGGGACTACTTTAACAGAGCACCTAAATACGTTACTAATTATTTAGTAATAAATATTTTTTTCTATTGTTGCTTAAAATTGTTGTTCGAGTTTATTATAATGTTGCCAATGTTGATTGTAATGTTGCTCAAGTTGATTTTGATGTCAATGATAATTGTAAGACTGATTGAGTGCCTGCAATAGTACCCTAGGTACTTGATATTTTTATGTTAAATGCTTCCTTAATAAAGATGACTATTTGACTGTAAAAAAATCGTTGTTTTTAATATCAAAAGAATTCGTAATATCAATAGTTCGTAATATGAAAGAAAACAATATTTTCCACCCACTATAATTTTAAATAAATTAAGTCAAAAGAGGCATTCACGCGAAAACTATCTCAATTCGGATGGTCTATTTTTCTGCTGTTTTCTAAAGCGCCCCAGCCGAAGTTTTGCAATAGAGTGGACAGAAAAAAATTAAGCACAAAAAGGGGGATCGTCCTATACATGTGAATATTTCTCGTTCGTTGCAATAAAGATAATAGAATTCAGCCCGAGGATTTATGTTTCCAATTACAGTGCTTCTTTCGAGTCATCGTTCAATCATAAATCCTCGCTGGGAATCGAATTGCATATACCGGGTGTATCTCAACTACGTCTTTTTCGTTCGTGAGCATTCGTCTCTTTCCGAGTAAAACGCTTTTTACAAGCTTTTACTTGACTTCGTGTGAGATGCAAAATGGAAAATCGATATTTCACCCACTTTCCGACTACTCAGAGTTCTAAAATTTTGCTAAAGAAGGCTATTTTCATGAATTTTTTTTATATGTTTATATTATAAATAGATATTAATATAAAAGTTGTTACACTTAATGAATACACTATCGAAATACATTTTAAAAAAAATTCTTTAAGTCACTATTTATAGAAGAAAACGGTAGTTGAAAAATGTCCTAAAAAATTGTAGGTCTGTGCTGTTGATGAAATCTCGGAAATGGATTATTCGAAACAAAAAACTCAAACAGTTTTAGATTCGGTGTGTTAGTGGCTATATCGCACATCATACGATTCTTTACATATGCAAAAATAACAAAATGACGGACATTTTGCGAAAAAAACACAAAAAGGGTTTTTTTCACCGTTTTAGGGAAATAATTAGTAAATATCAAAATTTTAAAAATCCTTGATATGCGCTATAGCTATAGCTGTAAAGAATATGTGGTTAAAATTTCATAAGGATCGGTTCAGTAATTTCGAAGATTTTATCAACAAGCCGTCGGAAAACGTTGTTTCGAGAAAAACGCGTTTAGAGTTTGTTTGGGTTACATAAATACATAACATTAAAAAAAAATGTATTTGGAAGTGTATTTATTATGTGTAACAATTTTGACATTAATATCTATACGATAAACCTATGAAAAAAATTAATGAAAATAGACCCCTTAAAAAAATATCCATAATAAAATATCTCCAATAGACCTAAATAACGGTGTTATTAGCACCTTCAATAATACTTACTTCACAATATAGGATTAATCCATCTTTGCAAAAATTTCAGAACTTGTACAATCAATTGAAGACTAAAAAGTATAAAATAACTGATATGTAGCAGAATATTTTAAAAAACAAGTTTTTATTTAATGCACTAAAAAGTAGAAAATAATTTATATGCAAAAAAATATTTTTCAAAAACAACTTTTTATTTAATGTATTCAATAAAAGAGAAATATAATGAAGATGAAAAAACCGTTATATCGCCCGCGACTTGACACTTTAATATAAGTATCAATATTCTAAAAAACAACATAACTTTATATCAAGCAAAATAGAACGAAAACTTTGATCGCGATCTTGTCGAAACTACGTTTTTCGAACTTGTCTCAGCGAATACTCAAAAATGTATAAACAGATCTTCAATTTTTTAAAAACATTTTTGTAATCGCAGTGACTAAGGCTGTACGTAGCCGATTTTTCAAATTTTGATCTGAGTACAAAAAAGGGCCTTGAAGATAGAAATAAATCTCCAAACTGTCGGCAATTTGTAAAAAAAAACCAAAATAAAAAACGGCCACTCATAACGATAGCTACATGTGTATAGATATCGATAAATTGTTGACTTTTTATTTACAGATAACCTTTCATAATGATATCGATGGGACAATGAACAGAATTCTTTTTGTCGCCAAATCAGGGTTAATTAAAAAAAAAATTAATAAAAACGCATAAAACTAGATGAATATATACTTCATCAAATGAGTATAATTCCGATCCTCTCATAATTAGTTATTATTTTGAAAAAAAAACGCAATTATTGACGACAAAGCACCCGTTACGTTACGGGGAGGGGGGGGCAGAAACTGGGAAAATTTTGCGTTACATAATTTATGTAAGTTCCCTTTACAAATACACCTGTGCAGGATAACTGAAGAGGTACGTGTTGTATCCGTTTTGCCGGAAGTTGCCGCTCCGGACCCGCAAGCCCCGCTCGCTCTCGTTTGGTTCACGTGATTAAATAACGTTCGATCGATAAAAACAAGCTCCGGCGGGCTGGTCTGCAGAACTTTGCGTTATCCAAACGTGACGTCGTTTATAATGTGAACGGACTGGAAGGGTATTTGAGGGGTAGATTCTGTGTGCTTTCCCAGCAGGCTTTCTATCCCACTAAACTCTTCCAGTTCATATTCAAGTGTGTGCATACATACGCAGCTTTCTCCCGGGGCTTATATGGCGATAAAAAAGATGCGGGGTAAAATGGACTCGCAGATGAGGCTATGCCGAAAATATCGAAATTAAATGTTGCCCTTGGAACACTAATTTCTGACGTTATCTTGTTAATGTAAGGATAAAATCGATACGGGGTAAAATGGACCTGCGGATCGAGCTGTGCCGAAAATGTAGACGTTTATTCTCGTATCTGAATCATTGAGGGAGGATACCACTGTGACGAGCCGAAGAAAGTTTGTTTTTTCTCGTTGTAAGTAGCGATGCTTCGGAAAAAAATCACAAAATGGCGGGTGTTAAAAAAAGTGTCATTTTGACGAAATTTTTAATTATATTAGGGAGCTTAAAAATACAAAATAAAAAAAACGGCTATGTACAATGACCGCTACTGCAAGTGCGGATAGTCTTTTTTGTTTTGATTCAAAATCGGACGTTTCTAGCTAGAGTTATGATTCCGTCCAGGTCGAGAAAAGTCGTTTCGAGGTAAAGCGTTTGAGAGTTTTAATATACGTAAATCGCCGCAGTACCTGCTTCCACTAAATCGTCTGTAACTTGGTCGATTTCCTATATTTTTACTGGAATTTTTTTGAATTATATTCTTGAATATGTATACTGTGATAAAATGCAAAAAATCGATTTTTTCTCCCGCCACAGTTTCTAGTTGCACAATTTACTACTTTGTCAATGATGAAGGAAAACGAAGGAGTACATTCTGACACGAATTCGATTAATATTAGAAAACAAATTTAATACATATTTGAGGAGCAGGCGAATAAAACCGCGCTTATCCACACGATGGGAATTTTTTTTCGTTTCCTTCAAACATACATTCATGAGCTCTCGAAATATTCCGAACGACATCCGGCTCTAAAAACCGCAAAATTTGTTTTGAGGTATTTAGAGTCGATAGACACTTCAAAACTCGTTTTGAGATTTTTAGAGCCGATAGACAGCTCAAAATTCGTTTTCAGATTTTTAAAGCCGATAGACACTTCAAAATTCGTTTTGAGGTTTCCAGAGCCGATAGACACCTCAAGATTAGATTCGAGATGTTTAAAGGCACGAAAAAAAATTGACGTAGTATAGACAAGTCCGGTTTTGTTTGCCTGCTCTTCATTTATATCAGACATCCCAAAATAAAACGATATGAGTTACGATGGAAAAATAAAAAGATACAGCAAATTGGACCCGAAGCAACAAAAATAATTTTTATGTTAATGATGAGTTACATTAATAATAAGTATATATAATTAATGTAAATACAAGTGAAATTAATATTTACGAAGCCGGAGTGTCTTATTTCTTTATCGTTCCTTTGGGATTTCCTTTCGGGGTTTTCACGATAGGACTTTTACTTTTTTACCGCACACTCGTCACTCCACCTTTTCTCAGTTCTTGAGAGATCCTCTCCGAGTGCTGCCCATACCCGCTCTTTACTTACGCACCGCTGTATCGTATTTGTACGAGAGCACAGGGAACCTGTGGAAGACCTTTGCCGATACAGACGGTTATATTTTATTGGGTTGTCTACAATTGGGAACTCAATAAAACTGCTGTCCGCTTTGTGGTCGACGGGCAACCGAATGGCTGGCTAAGCCGTCACTCATTCGAGTACTTCACCCGGGCAATACTAACGCGAGGGATCGCCTAAGCAGCACATAATAAAATTGATACCTGTTACCATGCAATACATATCTTCACCGTGTACCATAAATCATGCATTTTCTTTATTTAAAATTTTTTTGCCTCGTTCGCCTTTTTGATTTTTTTACGACTGTTTGATTTGGTCCCACAGTTTTTGGATTATTTCCTAAGTAATTATTTTTCTTTTAATTTCTTGAATTTCTATTTATTATTGCGATTCATATATTTCCATTGGAAAAAATATAGAGCCGAAATGGATTATCGGCGAGGGTCCATTTTACCCCACGTCACTGTGTATATCTGTCTAAGGATTCGAACGGTTTTTTGAGGGTTGAGAGTGCGGAAACGCGGGTGAGCTAAAATATTTGCGATAGGCGTGGCGGAGTTTTCTTTCGTTTTGAAGCTTCGGGACTTTACTTACGGACGAGCGGACCGTCTATTTCCGGGCACCGCTTCTCGTTACGCCGATTACCGACAAGGCTGCGCGCTTTTCCTTTTCTCTCTCTCTCTCTCTCTCTCTCTCTCTCTCTCTCTCTCTCCCTTTCTCCATTTTTTAAAATATATTTGCAGACGTGCTACGAAATACTATGCCCGAAAGCGAAAAGTTCTCTCCGGTCTCTTTATCGCGTCCCTGAATTATCTCTCTCTTTTTTTCCACCCTCGATGGGGCAACATCCCTCCGTACCTAGTAGACATGCGGTGATCCTCAATACGGACTGCTGGGAATCGAAGGATCCATAACGTTCTACGTCTTTATTCGCGCAGAAGGAAAACCTTTTTTTTTCGTCTGCATTTAATATACACCCGAAATCCTCAAGACTTTGTAGCCCCTGCGTGCGGGTAAATTGCCACGATTCGGTGCAGATTTTTTTCCCATTATTTTCAGGTCGCAGTATTTTTTTTCTCGAAATTTCTGACTAAGCCACTTTTGAGGTTGAAGTTCGCTAATTTTTTAAAACTATATGCCGAAAATCGGAGATTCAGGCTATATCTCTATATCCAGCTCTGGGGCGAGATCTCTCGTAAACGTGGGAAAAAGTTTTGCACTAATTTTGAAACCATAAATTAACAGCGGGTTTTGAAAAATAATTATCGCGCTTTTATGATCTGACGAGAAATCTAGTTCGCATTAATCGTTTCTCCTGGTTTACTGCATGTTTTTATTGCCCGAAATCGTCCTCGATACTGAGATGACTATCCCGATAACAACGGATAACTTGATCTAGCTTTATCTCAGTTTGAGGGACTTGGTGATAACAGAATTTAAAAAACCCTCTCCGAAATGAATTCGCATAAAAATGATCGATGAATTTTCAATATTTCAGTATGCTAAATAAATGAGTATTTCGAATAAAAAATACCTCGCAAACATTGTTTAATGTGGGGCTGTAGGGACATGGAAAAATGTTCAAGGGAGATTGAGATCAGAGCACTCGTTTAGGGCAAATATAAGATTATGTACTTTATTTTTGGAAGTATATAGACTTTATACGAAAACGTTGAAGATCGGAAAATTATATCAAAGGACGTGTGCTAAATAAAGAGAAGATAGGGCACTGGAAAGCTGTCAGAAGAAATGGAATAGAAGAATAAATAAAAATCGTATCTACTTGATATAAGAATTGTACCGATATCCGGTACAATTCTAGTTATTGGTCTTTTATTCTAGTTATGAGGTAACATACATTAAGTGAAAATTTTTATTTTGAAAAATTCAAAATTGACTACGTAATTGAGGTATAATAAATGCCATTTTTTTACAGCCTCTGTATAAAAAATGTGGTCCAATGACAGAATCGATAACTTGACATTGGTTGGTCCGGAAAAAAACGTTTTTTTCATCCATATAAATGTAGGTCTCGTTGTACTTATGTAGCCGTTTTTCGTAAAAAATCATAAAATGTAAAAATGTAAAAAATACTAAATAAAAGAAAACGACTACATACAACTATAGCTACTGCAATTACGGAAATTGTGTTTGTAAAAAAATTGGAAATCGGACAATTATAGCTAGAGTTACGATTACGACCAGATCGAGAAAAGTCGTTTCGAGCAAAACGTGATTGAAAGTTTTTGTATACATAAATCGTTGCGCTATCTGCTCTCGTTAAATCGTCTGTAACTTGGTTAATTTTCAATAATTTAACTTGACTTTTTCCACATATTCTTGAATATATATATACTGAGAAAATGAATTCAAAAAATCGATTTTTTCACCCGTCACAATGGTGTTCCCCGCCTTATTGCGGCTGTGAATGCAACGGAAGTTACGTTAGATTAGCGAAGTGTGGGTGGGGGGCGATAGGGAAGGGTTCAAATGGGAAGGATAATACGTAAAAACCCGTCGGTATACCTTGGAACTAAGGATACGATAAGAAGAATATGCCATTAGAAGAAAATTAAATAAACGAAAAAAATGAGAATTGTACCTGATATCGATACGATATATATACATATATATATATATATATATATATATATATATATATATATATATATATATATATATATATATATATATAGTGTGTGTGTGTGTGTGTGTATGTGTGTTTAAGGATATCTGAAAGCGTCTTGCAGTCGGTCATGAAGTGTCTCCATATCAACGGGAGTTGGCAAAGGAGGCCATCCATTCGAACTATTTCTTCGATATTGGAAGTTTTCAATCCATTCTCCGCGAGAATATTTGAAAAGTTGTGCGCATCCCATTTTCATACAAAAGATACTTCAAGTGAATAGTTTGTACGAGAGGTGAAAAATATGCATCAATCTTAACGCGACCTACTAGCAATGATTCTCAATTTATTTATTAATTGGCTTCGAGGACACATTATTTTTAATACAAAGATAATTCGGTTTAATTATTTTATAGGACCGCACTATTTGTCTTGGTCATTACATAATGACTGTTGGATCCACTGAAATTGTAATATTAGACCCAAAAATGTGAGTCTCATGAGTACAGTATTTTTATGCTTTGTGTGTACCTATGTGTGGGTTGTTTTTGAAAACTGTCCTTTCGGGAGCGAACCGAATTAATTGTACGTTATCCGTAAAGTGATTATTTTTTCTGTTGAAAATAAATGGATGAAAGGTTATTAAAAAAAAAAGAAGACAACTGTACTCGTATTTGAGCAATGAATTTTCTATGCTAGCAATTGACACATTTTTCAAACATGCTGAATCGTACATTTTTCTATTTCAATAATTCAATTTCATCATTTCAATAATTTTTACTAGCATCTTCTTCTTCTTTCTTAAGGGGTTACTCCCACTTGCGATTTTGAAAAAATCGATTTTTTTTATTGCATTTTTTTTTAAGTATAAGTATCTGAGAATATGTCCTGAAAATTTCAAGTCGATCCGAACAAAATTGACTGAGATATGAGCGTTGAAAGAGAAGAATCCGTTGTGTAAACGACCGGCTAATTGAAACTTTAAACGCGTTGTTCTCAAAATGGCATTTCTGAAGTCGGTGACAAAGATTACTCGAACACTAATGAACCGATCTTCTTGAAATTTTGCAGGCTCATTTAATACATAAAAATGTAGTCTTCAATCGTTCGATTTTTTTTTTCGAAAAAAAATGGCCGTTTTACAGCCAAAAAACGGCCATTTTTTTCGTTAAAATCGAACCATTAACTTTGACTGTCCGCCATTTTGTGAAAAATGAATATTTTTTAAAATCCTTTGATTAAAGACTAGTTCATACTTAAA
The DNA here is from genome assembly GCA_951751655.1 of Ophion costatus. NCBI lineage: Eukaryota > Metazoa > Arthropoda > Insecta > Hymenoptera > Ichneumonidae > Ophion > Ophion costatus. The sequence goes on from OX632356.1 coordinate 37,618,998, forward strand.
TTTGACTAAATCCATCCGCATTATTTTTTCAGATGATCCACTTCGCCGCAATGTTGGTCACCGCAAACCGTGTATATAAAAACATTATTTCATTGACGGCCATTTGCCACTAAACAATGTAATATTTTTCAATAAAAAAATTACTGAAAGTTCTTCAAGATGTGTTCTTTAAGATGGTATATTGATCGATTAAAAAATTTTTGTAGTTTTATTTTTAAAAAATCATGAAAAAGGCCTTTTTTTTTGCGCTACAAGTGGGGGTAACGCCTTCATTGAAGGTGTGATTAAAAATGTGCCAATCGTTCTCGTTGATTCGTTTTTTCGAAGTGCATGCCGTACTCGAAAATTGGGAAAGCCGTACTTGAAATTGGACTACGAAGACGTAATGCACGAGTTCCTATTGAAACACGTTGGATTTTGTGGTTTCGAAAGGAATGCGATTAGAAGAACGAGCTGCAGGAAATAGTGATGCGACGTGACCCGAGAAAAGCGGATGTGAAGTGAAGATAACGGAGGAGATTGAGACGTGATTTTGCTCGATAAGTCACGTGGTGCTCTATCAGTGAAGAATTCGCGTTCTAAAAGACAGAGAAAGGATATCGAAAAAAATCCTACAATTGCACACCTGCTCCGAACGCTTTATCGATTTAACAACGAATTTAAATCAAGTTGATCTTGATTTCGATAAATGGATTTCCCCAGTTTGGGGCCGACGAATTATTTTTAATGTTTCAAGGATCTTTCGAAGCCAAAGATAATCGACTTGAACCATGACATTGCAACAACATCTTAAGGCCTTAGGCCACAGTCATGGGTATAAAATCATGTGCGAATTAAACAACTTTTTTTTCATATGAAAAAGTGATTCACTCATAAAATTAATTACACATCTATTTAGTATGAATATCAAGCTTTTAGAATATTCTTTTTTCGTCGTACAAAATGGCCCACTACTCGAAACTTCTCGAAACAGCCTTATTTGTATTTTTTTTTCGATTTTCAATTGGCGTGAGAAATAACTTCAACAATTTTCACTCGATTAACTTCAAATTTAAAAGTTATGTTCCCAATTGCGTTTCGTACAGAAGTACGTACGGAGTTTCTGATTAATCGAAAACTTTTCATTTAATAAGCAGTTTATGAGCAGTTATAGCGAAATTTTTCACTGAAAATTCATTTCTTAAGATCAAATACCTACAACTATTGAATAAAACAATATTTTTTAAATTTCGTACGTACTTCTCTAGGTATTCTAATGTAGATTGACGAGAATTTTTGTTTTTTGTTCTAGGTCGAATATTATGGATGCTAAATGTCATGCCGCGGAGCGCCTACAAAAAAAGCTAACAAAAGAAAATATTAGTAGTCGGGCTTTTTGTGCATCGAAAAAAAATATATATATTTTCTAACAGCTTGATATTCATACTAAATAGATGTGTAATTAATTTTATGAGTGAATCACTTTATCATACGAAAACAAATTGTTAAATTCGCACATGATTTATTTATATCCGTTACTGTGGCTTAAGGCCTTAACAATTATTAACATATAACATATTTCAGTGGCGATTTTTTCACATCGTTGTTGATCAAAATATCCTGCCACATAATATTTATTAAACGAGAACAACTTAGTAGTTAAAAAAAAATTGTGTATGTATTCGAACTGATAAGCATATATTTTAATTGCAAATAGAACAATTCCAGCAGCTAACATTGCGAAGGGCAAGGGCGGTATTTTCGAGTTACAAGGAAGAGAGAAATAGAATGAGATTGAAATAAATTTGAGGGATTCTTTTTAATAGCTGTTCTGACGACCGGAAATGGAAAATCCTCGGAAACTTACAGTAAAACTTATTCGTATTCTCGAGTTTTCCGGTAATTAAATTCCCGTGCGAAATTTCGTTAGCCAAAATGACGTTTCGTTGTCTGGCGAGAAAATGATTACGGTGTGAGACAGAGGAAAGAGGACTCTCGTGTGCTTGCACCCCATTTTCTTAGACTTTTGCAAAAGTGTCGTATTCCCGGTACCGCGAGCACCGGAAATTCCTTTCATTCAACTTTATTCTCGCCTGTCACACGATCCCAGTCGAGGTATACACGATAGTCTGCTCCTTGGACGTCCGGGGTAATTTTTTCCCTCTGCAATTTTCTCAAATTGAGCTTAAATCCCGTGGGATTTGGAGCAGAAGGAAAAAATGAGAAATATCTATTTTGAGGTAGAAAAAACGAGGCAACAAATTCGCGAAGATAATACGATTGTATCATACAATTTCGTTGAACAGGAGGTCGCGAAAAATCGATGCTTTCGCTGTGACGTTCAAATTGTATCACCCCCCTGAGTATGAGGGCAATTCCAGTAGACTCGCAGCCAAGCGGAAATGGCAAACATTCCTAAACCTTTTTTTTCTACAATTTATTTGCAGAATGTTTTATGATGGAAAAAAATTACTGTTCGATAAAATTCTTTTATGAAAAAATAAATTCGAGAACACGGTTAGATTTTAAAATACCGTTCGTACATACGATAATGAAAAGTCACTTTTTGTATTCGAGTACTCAGTACGAATGATCAATTTTCTTCTGCCCATGCACCGGAAGTCTTCGTTTTCCAATAAAAATCGAGAGGATCTAAGAAACCAGCGATGTCTGAACAAATTTCGAAACATTTCGCGAGACCGTTTCCCTGAATTAATGTTGAAGCTCAAAAAGGAAGGACCCACCCAAATTCACGAGAACACCGATTCATTTCGTTATATTTTCATATTATTGCATGGCTATAATTACATCGACGCGCAATACGAAAATGTTGAAAAGATAGCGCTGAAAAGTTTAGGCTTGGGGGTGAGAAGATTCGTGGGCAGGAAAGGTGATGAAGAGACTTTCTCGCACTCCCCTCGGGCGTGAAGTCACAAATAATTCCATTTCTTGTGCCTTCGACTCTCGGGTTTCGAGAGGGAGAAGAAGCTCGGTTGAATGCTCCGAGCAAAGAGGGCGATCTTTGAAGAGGTATGTTCCGACCCTGAATGAGACGGTAAAGTAATAGGTCAGACACGCTTGAGTACGCGTAGAAGTGACAGCAAAAGCAGGAGAGATTGGAGACACCAAAGGTAAAGCTTGTCACGTATACGTACAAGTTTTGCTTTCCTGATTTTTTTCAGTATTATTGCTAATAATTTTTCGATATATTTTGGTAATGTACAGTGTCTTATTTTATTTAAAGTTTCTTTTTAAAATTCTAAAGTATCTGAAAACCACAGACACACACACACACACACACACACACACATATATATATATATATATACTATAGATGTGGATGTCAGATAATTTTAGGATTTTAAAAAGGAACTTTAAATAAAATAAGACACTGTGCATTACCAAAATATATCAAGAATTAGGATGGATACTGAAAAAAATCAGCAAAGCAAAACTCCTGTGTGCAAAACACAAAAGTAACATGCATGATAGAAATGTAGCCAGCTGTAAGAGCCGTTTGAACACGCGCTTGACATTCTTTCGTTAGAACTAAAATAAAGATTTACTGAATTGCTCTTTGATTGACTGAATTCTTCTTTGATTTTATAAATTCCTCTTTGACTTACCGAACTGCTCTTTGGTATACCGAATTCTTCTTCGATTTACCGAATTCCTCTTTGATTTACTGAATTCCTCTTTGATTGACTGAATTCCTCTTTGATTTAATGAACTCACCTTTGATTTACTGAACTGCTCTTTGATATACCGAATTCCTCTTCGATTTACTGAATTCCTTTTTGATTTACCGAATTCCTCTTTGATTTGCCGAATTCCTCTTTGATGTACTGAATTATTTTTTGATTCACCGAATTCCTTTTTGACTAATCGAATTCCTCTTTGATTTACCGAATTCCTCTTCACTTTGCCGAATTCCTCTTTGCTGTACTGAATTCTTTTTTGATTCACCGAATTCCTTTTTGATTCACCTAATTCCACTTTGCTTTACCGAATTCCTCTTTGATTTCTTGAATTTCCCCTTTGATTTGCTGAATTTCTCTTCGGTTTACCAAATTCCTTTTTTATTTACCGAAATCCTCTTTGCTTTATGGAATTCCTCTTTCATTCGCCGAATGTCGCTTTGGTTTATCGAATTCTTCTTCGATTTATTGAATTCCTTTTTGATTTACCGAATTCTTCTTTGATTTCGTGAATTCCCCACTTTTTCAGCGAATTCTTCTTTGATTTACCGAATTCCTTTTTGATTCACTGGCCTCCTTCATGGCGAAAAAATTGGACAAATTGCAGGGAATAATTCACTATTTGATTGCGGAGTGCGCATTTCCTGTGCTTATCAGGAACGAAAGTAGAAGACGGTGAAATTTTTGGTCGGTTGAAGGAATCGACCCAATTTCTATCCCTCTCCAATCTTTTACTTCACTGGATCACCCGAATCTTGACTGATTCTTTTATAATGTTATTAAGGGGTTACCGCCACTTGCGATTTTGATAAAATCGATTTTTTTATTGCATTTTTTTAAGTATAAGTATCTCAGAATATGTCCTGAAAATTTCAAGTCGATCCGAACAAAATTGACTGAGATATGAGCGTTGAAAGAGAAGAATCCGGTGTGTAAACGACCGGCTAATTGAAACTTTAAACGCGTTTTTCTCAAAATGGCATTTCTGAAGTCGGTGACCAAGATTACTCGAACACAAATGAACCGATCTTCTTGAAATTTTGCAGGCTTATTTAATACATAAAAATGTAGTCTTTAATCGTTCGATTTTTTTTTCGAAAAAAATGGCCGTTTTATAGCCAAAAAACGGCCGTTTTTTTTCGTTAAAATCGATCCATTAACTTTGACTGTCCGCCATTTTGTGAAAAATGAATATTTTTAAAATCCTTCGATTAAAGACTAGTTTATACTTATATTTGACTAAATCCATCCGCATTTTTTTTTTCAGATGATCCACTTCTTCGCAATGTTGGTCACCGCAAACCGTGTATACAAAAACATTATTTCATTGACAGCCATTTGCCACTAAACAATGTAATATTTTTCAATAAAAAAATTACTAAAAGTTCTTCAAGATGTGTTCTTTAAGATGGTATATTGATCGATCAAAAAAGTTTTGTAGTTTTCTTTAAAAAAATTCATGAAAAAGGCCTTTTTTTGCGCTACAAGTGGGGATAACGCCTTAAGAAGTTAACAATTTTACAACTTCTTTCATGTTCAGTCCCTCGTAGAAACTCTGACGATATTTTCCTCATCCAACGGGACAAACCGTGTGCGGAGTGAAATTGTCGGAAAAAGTACACGCGATTAAAATGTCGACGCGGCAAGAACATCCAGTTTTGTGCAACTCGATTTTCCGATGCACGAACCTGAGTTTCAAAGAATTTGTCAACGACGAATTTCGCGCCATCGAAAAAGTGCAAGGTCGAGCGAAACGAGACCGAGGATGGAAGGACATAATTGGACGAGTTCGAGCAGCATGGTAGTGGATTTTCATTGTACGGCCAGCCGACCGTGGTATTTTAAAAAGTGGCGAAAGGCGAGACGGGAGGAATCGCGCGTTGGGTTGGTGATATATCCTAGGGAAAAAGAAGAGTCCACAGCTTGAGAGTGGCCCGTGATCGTAGCAGCGATTAATGGGAGCATGTTGGAGATTAAATTACACGGCTGTCGCCCTTCACCAGCTCGTCCGTCGAGAGGTAAAAAAAAAGAACATCCTGGATGAATCGCCAGAGGCGTTTTGTTACAGGACGATGGATAGAGCTTTTTTTAAACTCACTATTATATTGAATGTGACAAAATTCTACTTTGACGTGATTATATAAAAATACAGCGAGCTCCTTTGCGTTGTCAGCGTGTCGACAACGCTACTTTCATATTGAACATAAAAAACATCGCACAAAAATGAAAATCAATTTCCATTCCGCAAAAAAAAACATGAAAATCTCAATTAAAAGAGACAGACATAAATTGGCGTTCTTGTGAATACTCAATTTCCTGATTCAATCGAGTAGCTGTAAAGATTATTATATTTTAACCAATAATTGATGCAATTTATTATCATTATATTATTTCCCTAATACTATTATTATAATTCCGGAGTTCCAACGTATGACATTACGGGTTTTTACGCATTGTCCTTCATAATTGGACTTCGTATCACTCCCTAGCCGCACCTCGTTGATCTAGCCAAAATTCCGTTGCGTTCACAGTTGTATTTGGCTACATCATACCGCATTTTTATAATACAACTACATTTTAGGTGAATTACTAATAACCATTGTATCATTAAATAATATAGAACGAAGTTAAATATGTATTAAAAAATAATCAACATTCGTTCATCTTTGAGTTCTTATCTATTTATTTTTGAAAAAGTCGACGATTTTCTTCTGCTTCACACGGAAGCTCGTTTCTTTGCTGCCAAATCTCGACTGCTTAGCGGAAAGCAAAGTGCGCGCGAGCGCAGACCGAGAAAGTGGAGGGGACGTACAACAATGTATAAATCGTGCAACAATACATAGAGCGTAATCGTTCGAATAACTGAGCATACGGATAAACAACATTATTGTTTAGGTAAGTGATATTTTGGATAACCCAAATGGCCATTCGGATAATTTACGTTTCGGATAAACCGAATCGCCATTCGGATAATTGACATTCCGGATAACTGACGTGCGGATAATCGACACTCTACTGTAGTATTCTATTATTTCACTGATAAAAATTCATTGGAGAGTACAACTCTCATTTCCACAGACAACCACATACAGCTTTTGTATTGGATTTTTGCCCTCCTCAGTATCTGATACATATCATTAGTGACATTCTCAAAAAGCTGTATTACATATATGTTTTACCACGTAAAGAAAAACATGAAATTACGATTCGACTAATGCTACACATTCGATCAGAGAGTTAATTCTTCGTATATTATTTTCAACGCTATTATTCAGCATTAATGCATTGTTCGGCTGCAAGCAGCAAAAAATAGTTGGCATGTATGTACCGTTTTTTGTCGATACATCCTTTACTCTTTTTGCAACTTTTCTACCTTTCATAATCCGAGGATTTGCTCGACACGCTGTAGAACGTTCGGGATGTTGAACCGAGACTTTGTTTAGACATAATGCGAGGACGGTCCTTGAAATTGACTGATGGGCTGATAGGCAACATCGCGTAGATGAAACGCGTTCAAAATTTATCCTCTCTATATACACATGTGTAGGATGATCCGAAAAGTGACTTCCATAAGCAAAATCCAGATGCCTTTATGCCATAAGCATTTTATTTTTCACTTTTGTGTGTATACTTCCCTCACGATGTTTTTTACCTGCGTTATTGTTACACATTGCACCATTAAGCAATAAATAAATTACAAACTCAACACTAATGTAAAAGCCTTAGTTTTTTTTATCAAAATCTAAAAAATAGGATTGAGAGGATGAAACATCAAGGTTCAGGTGATGAAAAAAAAAATACCTACACAATTGCAACGCCAAATACCTACACAAGTGCCTGAAAAATACCTGCACAATACCTAAAAAATTCTGAGCGGAAAGTACATCCACATCAGACAATACCACAGGAAGACTCGAGAAAAAATAGTTTTTTTCCACTCGAAAAGCAAAGAGATCGTAGCAAAAAGCATTATTTTCATGGTTATCCGTGTTTTCTGTAGCATACGATTTTATTTTCTCTTTTGTGTATCCACCTACCCCTTAGAAGTTTACGAACGCAATTGAGAGTCATTTAGATTGCTATAAGTATCTTTTCCATTATTTAAGCTTCAGTGACTGATCCTCGAAGACCGATTTTTTAAACTCTTGCCAAAACCTGAGGCATTTGCGTTAGTACTCAGTTGATTATTTATTGCTAAACTGTGCTTCTTATAACGACAACAAAGATTAAAAAAATCGCGGCTAAAGTACATACACAAAAGGGAAAAAAAATAAAACCTTTATATTTATTTTTCGGATAGGTATTGATTGTATTATGCAGTCGAACTTCGATATAACGAATTTCTAAGGAAGTTCATTGTATCGCGTTTTCATTATATCAAGGTCTCGTTATATCGAGATCATGTTGCTTAAAATGTTCTTAAAAATATATATATATATATATATATTAGTACGATAAATATAGGGATATTTTTTAAAGACAGAAAGGTTTAAATTACAGCATTTTTTACAAGCAATTAGCAATAAGGGCACAATGTGATATTGTTATGTTCTTGTACCAAGATTTCGGGTGTCTATCTGAAGGGAATGGATAAATCTTCGTTAAATTGAGGGGTTCGTTGTATCGAGGTGCGACTGTATTAGGTATGAAAGGGTCGATACCAGCCATCTATATTTTCCTCTTGGACCTCACTTTTCGGGCCACCCAGTATATAACTCGTTGCACCCTCAAGTAATTAAGCGTACCCTCATTATCTCATCTGACAGGCTGACGAGAATATATATATATATATATACTGCAGTTTCCATAGTACACGGTAGTTGACTCCAAATTACTCGAAGTTCTGACGTTCAGCTTATTCACGGAAATCCTATCGTAATTTGGGAGCTTTCTTCGAGTTGTAAAGAACTTAAATCTTAAATTTGTTCGCAGCGCGTCTCGTGAACCGGAATTTGCGTAGAACTTTATTGCAAGTTTCCGCGTACGCACGAATGACATATAACGACGTGTTTTTCGTATATACCAAAAATATACGTATACTCGTGTTTGTGCAGGAAGTTTCGCTGACATGGGGGAGACATCGCGGCACTCGATATCGCGCGACTGACAAGAAAGATCACTTAACTGCCCGCCCCGTCTATTTTGTTGGAACTCATATATGGGATAAATAATTGAAAACCATAAGACACGTATTTTTTTGTATCTGCGGAAAAACGGTTTTAAGGGGGAAAACCACCCCTCAAAGAAAGGCGTGTCAAGGGGTCGTTTTACAGTTTCACCCAGTAGCGGTACACCGATCTGAATGAAACAAAAACAAAATTCTTCTAATGTAAAGCGATAAAAAATGCACTATAGAATGGTTGAAAAAATTTTTAAATTATGGCGTGAGACGCCTTTCTTGGTCCCCGCTTAAAAACGTTTTTCCGCAGATAAAAAAAATACGTGTTCAATAGTTTTCAATGCTTTATCACATATGAGGTTTGTTAAAAAAATAAGGTGACTTTTTATTTTTCTCGAAAAGTACTTATTTATTCATCAACATTTATTTTGTCCCCTTTAAAGTAATCCCCCTCAGATATAATACACTGGTGCCAGCGCTTTTTCCAATCCTCCAAGCAGCCCCGATGTGCACTTTTGGGTATGGCCTTGAGCTTTCCCAGCGATGCGGTCTTTATCGCCTCAATCGTGGTGAATCTCCGTGCTTTCATGGGCCTTTTCAGTTTTGGGAACAGAAAAAAGTCGCAGGGGGCCAAGTCCGGTGAATACGGTGGCTGAGGCATGATTATGGTGTTGTTATTGGCCAAAAAATTACGAACAAGCAACGATGTACGAGCAGGTGCATTATCCTGATGCAAAAGCCATGAACTGTTTTACCACAAATCGATAGCAAAACATCGCCAAGCACACCAAAACACGTCTAACCTTTATATCTGTCAAAAACAAAGAAAATATGCAAAACGGCTGATAATGTCAACATATGTTGGGGACACGTGTATCAACATACCAAAAAAAATTCGAAAATCGAATGTACGTAGCCCGCAAAATTTGAAGCGTCACTTTATTTTTTGAACGAACGTCGTATATGAGTGTCAACAAAATCGGGGGCGAATACTTGACGGCGTATCCCACTCTGGAAACTATTTTGAAAAATCGTCTTTTTTGCGTATTGTTATAGTGTGAACTTTCAAGAACATTTCAAGACCAACCGGACCCTGAAATTCTAAAATTTGACGAAGTTGCGCCTATTTTAGTGGAACAATGTGCGTCGGGTTTATCGCGATCCGTCGAGTTTGAACGCGATTATCTCGAAACTACATATCTTGACACGGCGGGATTGACATCTTGACTAACTTTCACACTATTGACTTGAATTTGCACATTGAAAAAAAAATTCGTTCATCCATCCAAAATTCAGTTGGTTTAACAAAATGTATCTTTAAATACCTTCAACTTGATTTTTGATTGGCATAACAAAATAGTATAGTTGGTGGTAAAACAGTAGAGTGGTGTGAACTGTAGCTTATTTAGCATGTCTGAGCAACTGTTAAAACAACAAAATTTCGAGACAACAAAATGCATTTTGCACATTCAACGGTTTCTTTTTCTCAGTGCACAGTTAGCGTTCAAACAGCAGTTATTTTCGGTTCACGACCGCATTTTTTAATTGGATTAACCATTTGTTAATAACAATTACTTCAGCATGCTGTTTTTCAAAAGAAAAATGAGGTTTTCTTTGGAGAAGCTGTCATTTTTCGTATTTTTCGAAATTTCGAAAAGTGGATCGTGAACCCATATATTGGATATATTTGCCAGTTGGATATATTTAAAGAAAAAAATGTTGTTTTTTTTTTCAAATTACATTTGAGCCTGGTAGAGATCCCGACGTTTCGGGCCTCGCTGCTGGAGGACTGCAACGCCAACTGCAGCTCCACGAACACTTTGACAGATTTTCTTCCGAAAAAATTACATTGTAACCACGAAAATCTGTACAACGTGCTGGGAAAAAATTAATTTATTCCAACTAATGTGTTACTAGAAAAAAAAATCATCATTCTGACCCTTCAAACTGGGCTTCCAGAGAGGGATATTCCATTGAGTGGTGTTCCTCGTCAGACCCATGCGGCAATTAGATTTCCGGTTCGCTTGTATCGTTACGTTGAGGGAAAAGGCAGTATGGCAAATCACGTCAAAGATCACGCCAAGATATCGGAGCATGAGACGCGCGCTTTCATATTTGCACAGCGTTCCCGGCTTATTTGTTCGTGGCCAGCTGTGGTTTTCTGTGTTTGGAGGATCGACGATAGCTTGAATATACGCGTATGCGCGAGGGTTTTCGCGTTGGTAGACGCCTACGCATGTAGGCGAATATAAGACGCGGAAAAGAGAGAGTACCGAATAATTACAGATTCGAAAATGCAAATTTATTTGATTGAATGATGATTAATGCGGTTTATTGTTTTTGGGATATTCTTGGATCTATTGTAACGGTAGTGCAACACTTTATTTTTCGCGTTCGATTCTCGAGTGAGATTTTTCCCAGATTAAGGATGTTGAGTCCCTATGAAACATGTTAATGTTAATTGTTCAATAAATAGCTTCTTAATCGTCATGAAATTTTTACACGACCTCCTGAATACTTCATGTAAAAACATACCAAATTTTCAGAATTCTATCATCATTACTTCAACCTCCTTAAAGGTTAAAATAAAAAATGATAAGACAATTCTGAAAATTCGGTATGTTTTTGTATGAAGTATTTAAGAGGTCGTGTTAAAATTTCACGACGATTAGGAAGCTCGTTATTAAAAAATTAACGTTTTGCTAAGTACAATTTTTAAAAGAAATAAAAAAAAATTTATCAATAAACTTCGTTTTGTTTCCGTTGCTTTCAGTATATTGTAGATATTATAAAATTGAGAGGTCAAAAAAAAAACTTATTGCAAAGTTACATCAGTTTCCATAAAACAACATTTAATTTGTGAATGTTAATTGTTCAATACCGAGCTTCCTAATTGTCGTGAAATTTTTACACGACCTCTGAAATACTTCATATAAAGACATACCAAATTTTCAGAATTTTATCATCATTTGCGATTTGGGGCTCAACATCCTTAAGTAATTTTTTACAAAGAAGTCCTAACATTTTTTTTTAGACAGGCACGTGCTTTTTATGTCGAACATCCTAGCTCGTTATGTATGAGTTACTAATTCTGAATTTGGGTCTGACTTTCAAGACGTTCGACTTCAAAGACTTCTCATAGTAGCTAATTAGCCCCATACTTAATATATTGTAAACCCTAAGGCCTTCAAACTTTCCGTTGGATGAATGTAAGCATTACATATACATAACTCAAAGATTTATTTTTGAAAGATTGAAAAACCGTCTTCGAATCAGGCAGATAGTGCTGATAGCCCTTATGAGGTCTTTATAAGCTTGGAATTTGACAAATGCTATTGTCTCATTGAACTGTTTTGTAGTCTAGGGTCTTAGCTTTAATTGGCAACATGGATTTTGTAAAAATTCTGAAAATTGACAGAGATGTGACGATTTTTGTAAAGAGTCTTTTGTTGCAGGGCTTTTTACGATTTTTTGTAACTATTTTCTATGAAACGGTGCAAGTCGTAACTTGAAATCTATTTGTCCGATCCACTTTTAATTCTATAACATATATATATATATATATATATATATATATATATATATATATATATATATATATATATATATATATATATATATATCTAACATAAGTCGATAACATTTTCTATCGCATGAGCAAATGATTATTTAAAATATATCTGTCCATTTGTGAATAATCAATTATTCAAATTGTTTTTTTTTCGTTGGAAATCTGACTTTTTTCCCACGGCTTGTCAGTTTCGTAATTTTCACAATTTCGACAAAGTATCCGGTCATACGAAAGTTTTATTGTTATACTAAAAGTACTTTTTCTTATTTTTCGTTTAGGAAGACCTCAGAGGCCAGAACGACTTACACTGATCACTTTGTTTAAATATTAAAAGATTGAATGTTTGTCGATATTTTTCAGTTTGAAAAAAAAAAACACTTAGCAAGCCTATGAATTAATTCTGTGTAGAATCCCGATCTCGCCATCCCAATATCCTCATCAGAAAAAAATATCAAAAATCGACCTGTTAGTTGGGCACCAATCTTGTCCCTCCAATCTTATATTATATATGTACACATACTATGATGAGCATATTTTGCATCGGCGTGGGTCTCGACATTGTAGCATTGTGCAGATCAACAATGGTTTGATGTCACGTCATATGTTTCTATTGACGTAGGCGCCTCGTAATCCGACAAATTTTGTATTCCCCATTGGAGATTTTCAAGTGGGTGCTGACTTTCACCTCCTCTTCTTCTTTTGTTGGTAATACGTTCTAGATGAGAGCGCGATGAGAAAGACCGTCTACGGTCATACTTTTCAGAAGATCGTTACTAATAATATGGATCTTTATTCCCTAGAAGGGATACTTCAGAATAATGAGAAAACCGTCCTTAGCATCTTATTATGCGAATGTTTCTTCAACAAAAGCTTCCTGTATATTAAAACTTGGTTGGATATCCAGGACCTATACATAAAATGTGTATATGTATCTTAGTATATAGAGAATACAGGGGACAAAGTTTCTCGCGAACGGTATAAATGTCTACAGACCTTTCTCGGTGTGTCAAGTATTTATTTTACAAGTTCAACTCGACATTAAGCTTTTTGCACTGATGAAAGAGAAGCAAAGTTTCGAACCGAGAAAATACATTTTAAGAGGTCTTTGAAACTTTGTATTTTTTTCCAACTTATCCAACTTTTTTGCGGAGGATTGAGACATTTTTCATAACTGTTTCGATCGAGATAAAATAGCACAGTATTTCTGAATATTTACCTTGTTCTTTGTTCCTTATGCATGAAACATATTTAAGGTAGAACGAGCGCGCTCTTGATTTTTGTAGATTTTGTTCAAATTTTAACCAGATATTGTTCATATCGTTGTGCATGTTTGAGTGACATTTCAGAACTGTCGGCTATTTAGATTGGGAGATAATAGGTTTTAAAATTGCAACTTTTAACACTGCAGGGTTTGCATTGACCGGAAGCCAGGTCACATAATTCGTCGTACTATTGTGTTTATACTATTTCATGTTTTTCTATTTCATCATTCTATTCTATTTCATCATTTCATCATTCATGCTTATACTATTATAATTATTTATTTATACACTATTATAAATTATTTATACACTATTATAAATAGTATTTATACACTATTACTATTATAATTATAATTATTTATACACTATTTCATCATTCATGTTTATACTATTATAATTCGCCGTACTATTGTGTTGATAAATTTTGAAGAAAAATTATTTTTACATAGCAAACCAGTGAATGAAAGAGTGAAAATAGTTTGGAGTGCCTTTACTATTCGGTTTTGCTAAAAACGTTCAGTAAAGACAGAATAATTTCCCGTAAAAAATATTTGTCCTCTATAATAAGAAGAGATATGACAACACTGCATCGTTCCACGTGTCCAAGGACGTAAGTTTGCGCGGCATATTTAAAATAATATTACAACACAAAGTTTTATTTGAAAGTAAATTTTAATCGAACAAAGTTTTTCATTAGTTATCAACTAACCAACACTTTTATTCGTTACTGAAGATAACATAACCAATATAAAATATAAATATTTATAACGTAAATATTGTTTTATAACGATACGTCTCCCATCACATAGCGTGCGTGTCCAGTGTTCTTTTTCAACGACTCCAACTCCTTCAACCCATTTTTTCTTTTTGGCTTCGGCCATCGATGTCAGAGCTTTTATTTCACTGTCAACGGCGTTTTTCTTTCGCCACTCTCCTTTAAAACGAATTATGTTTGACATTTTTATTTTTTCTCGATAACATAACCAACTAGCATGATCCACATTGAGCTGACAGCTCGTTACAGCGTTGCCACCATCGTTCATCCGCCGAAATCTATAGTCGAGTTACTAGCTTGGTATAGCATTTCTCTCACTGTAGAGTACAGTCAGAAGGAAAAGTTTTATTACGAAACTATAGATTTATGTACATGCTCTACTGCATATAGCGCGTGATATTTGTTTTCGACGACCGCACCAGGTCTACCGTAACTGAAATGCAACGCACTTCGTTAACAGACTTTCGAGCTTTTTGTTTAAATGAAAGGAATAAAAGTCCCTCGTTGATTAACGAGTAAGGCCACTGTAACGGCCCAAAAAAAAAGGTTTTTTCACTAATTTTTTGCTCCCGAAATTGAAGGTATTTGAAAAAAAACTTTTAATGGTGTTATCGGGCATACATTAAACTTTATTATAAAATTTTTTTACAGTAAAAAAAAAACAAAATGGCGGTTCCACAGCTATCTTCCTGGGACATGTTTTGCTTCCAGGGCTCCGCGGCACGCAGTACCACTGGTGCACTTTTGAATCTAGAACAAAAAAAAAAAAAACCATTAATCTAGAGGGCTATAGCTAGAGAATGTCGATCGGATTTTAATAAGTATCAATTTTTGTGGATTTGGCGTGCGTTTGAAAAAAAAATTGAATTTTGACGAAAAAAACGGCAAGTTTTTTGTTAATAAAAAATCAATAAATAAAGTTCTTGAAAATTCCGATCGATATTCTCAAGATAATGTAAATGTTCACATCTGGTTAAAATTTCAAGTAAAAAAAATGAAAATTGTTCGAGTTATGCTGCGTGCCATTTTGAAAAACCATGTTTCGAGAAAAACGCGTTTAAAGTTTTGCGAATAGTTTTTTATTGGAAAAAATTAAAAAAAGAAGTTAAAAAAAATGTTTACCGTTAGTCTGCAATCCCAGCACCATACATTTGTCCTTCGATAGCCAAATTTTCGTCTTCTTCGTCTTTCCTGGTTGATTTTTGGAGCGCGCGCGCACTTTTGGCCGCGTCGCTCAGAGATGTCTCCGCGTGCGTGATGCGTTTGGCGTCGGCTTCGATGCAGAAATTATATAACTGTACACCAATTTCCACCTCCAACATCTTGAATATTTGCAAGACGTTGGTAAGGCCGCCATTGAATATGCAAACAGCGATATCCGTCGCAATATCTAGTACAGTTTTTACGCTTGAGGATGATTTGGGGGCCAAACTCCAAACGGTAGCGTTGAAACTTTCGTTATTGTTTTGAGTATAGGCCCCCAAGCAACGCTCCAGCAACTCGTCCCGGCTCAATTCCATGTAGATGGGTTTGATGGCTTGATAAACCTCCTCACTCATTGGCTGATTATGATGATACGCATCCAAGGCATTTTCTGCTTTCGCTTTCTTCCAACTGCACCAATTCTCCGAACATTTTTCGTGCTGAGGCTTTTCATCCGTTGACATTTTGTGAAAAAGGGTTGCCCAGATCTCATTTTTCATATTTTTGATGGAATCGGAATTTCGACGGATTGCTAAGCCGTAATAAATGCTTAGTTCGTCAATCAATTTGGCAGTGAGTTTTCCTCTTCCCCCGAGACCTTTTGTTCCTTTTTTTAAGTTTCTCAATCGAGTGCCCATTCTTTTTTGCACGTGATCTATGCACTCTTTTTTTTTAACATCAACATTTTCATAAGGCTTCGAATCCACGATGCCTTTGAAAGTTTTGGAATCGCCATCTCCGATATAATTGCAGTCGTTTCGGAGCAAGTTTTGACACGCTTGGCGGCGACCTTCATTTCCTAAGGACAACAAATTTTTTTTCGCACAGGACCTTTTTTTTCTTATTCTAGAGGGTTTAAACTATTTTTTAAGCCAATAAAAAAAAATCGATTTTTCAAAAAATTTACAGTGGCCTCACCCCTTAAGGCGACGTAGAAGGTATACCTCGTGACATTCGAGTGCGAGAGAGATAGCTGAAATTTGCTAACAGAGATTTATCAAAGAATAATAAAGCCTGCTGCTTTGTTTTTCGTAAAAAACTTAACCATCCATGAGAAAACTGGGTTGGAAGATTTGTGAGGTTATGTCGATCTTGTACACGCCCTTATTTTTTCCGAATAAGAACCTGCGTCAAACATAGTTGGGCGATTGTCCGGGGTATGTCGAAGATTTCACGGTTGTGTTATTCGCAGGTCTTTTGTTGAACAGAATGATTTGTGCTCGAGACAAGGCTGAGCTCACGTTCTCGACTTTTCTAGCTAAATAGCCGACTTGGTAGCCTTTGTGCGCCGGTCTGGTGATAAAAAAGCTCCAGAAATAGTCAGGGATCAAAGAAACCCGAGCTGTAGAAATAAAAAAGAGAAAGAGAGAGAGGGAGAGAGAGAGAGAGAGAGAGAGAGAGAGAGAGAGAGAGAGAGACAGGGAGAGAGAGAGAGAGATATGAGGAAAAGCTTTTTAATCGAGACGCAATAACCTTGGATTTTATTTTTCAAACCGTACACGACCCCTTCTATAAAAGGGCACACGTGTTCTCGTACGCGTATATAAATAAAGATAAGTGGAAAAGTTCGATAATTTTCCTATCCACCCCATGAATATACGTATGTAACCGTTGCATCGGTGTACGAAGGTATCGGGTGTGCACGAAGAGACGAGCAAACGAAGCAGGGGTAACGGGTGTACATTGAAGCGTTCGTACATTCTCGTAAGAAACTTACGTGACCTACAGTCGACTCTCGTTAGCGCGGGCAGCGTCGAGACCGGTGCCCACTGCTCTGTGAGGGCGTGGCCTACTGATGAGAGCGCCCCACCACTATTGTCACCGGCGCACTGCGTATGCGCGGCATTTAACTGGCTGACAATGAGAGTGGGAAATTGTTACGTGGGGTAGGACGGAAAAGATGTGGAGGAATTGCGAATTCTTTTTTTTAAGTTTTTAACAATTTTGCCTGTATACTATACTATGTTCCTTAGCAATTTAAGTTTTCAACCATTTTTCCTGTATATACTATAATATGATGCAAAGAAATCCCACGAAATTCGCTAAGAATATTATACGATAGGGAAGTTTTCAACTATATTCGATACAGAGAATATAAGTGGATTTAATTCAAACGAGGATTCTCGATGATAGACCGACCAAAAAATCATGCAAAGTTTCTGGGATCACCGTAACTTGCGGCCAAAATATTTGCATTTTGTGAAATATCGCGTACTTGGAGAATAATATGGAGTGGAGATAAAGAGTATCTACATATTTTTCTTTCCCGAAATCACTCTTGGAAGAAATTTTTCTTTGCAAATAATTCCATTCGATGCCTTAAGGGGAGGACGCCAATTGGGACCCACCGATTTCGGCGAACTGCGTGGGTAGAAGGAGGTGGGTCCCCACTTAACGTTCTCAAAATATTTCGCCCGAGTGGGCCATAGGAAAGGGTAAAACGCTCTCCAGAGATTTCCGAGTAGAGCTTGAGAAATATTTTTTCAATCATTTCCAACTCAGCGGAGTAGGGCAGTGGTCAAGCGCATTGCCTGTCACCCCGCTGGCTTGGGTTCTATTCTCGCTTTTACCGTTATTTTATTTATTTTTCTCGCAATGTTCAACTATGTATCGTAGAAATTAAGTATATTCAAGCAGTTAATTGATATAATTAGGTTAATTTATATAATTTATATAATTCACAATTATTCATATAATAATTCGTTTTTCATGAAAATAAAAGATCCGAAAATTCTTTTAATGTACGCTACTTTTTATTCATTATCAGAAATAATTTTACAATTTTTAAGGTGACATTCATCGTAAAAACATTTGGATCATATATATTTTTCGCACCTGGCAAATTTTATGGCGAATTGGCTTTCGGGTCAGTGGCGTAGAAAGGGCTTTTGGGACCTAAGGCGGACCATGAAATTGGTGCCTCAATTTAAACTAAACTTATTTTAACTGAACAAAAAATTTTTTAAAACAACTTTAACTAAACTAAAATCTGCATTTTGGCACAGGCTATGCTAGAAGGATGAAGTTAAGACAAAATATGCGATAACACTGTCATATCTTCCAAAATATTTGGTGCCCCCTTATTTTGGTGCCCCCTTATTTTAGTGCCCCCTTATTTTGGTGCCCTAGGCAGCCCGCCCCAACCGCCACACCCTTACTACGCCGCTGTTTCAGGTCACGAATATGATGGTGGAAGAAAAATTCGAACATGCCTGAATTTTCAAGTCCATCGATTGGCTGGCCACAGGATGGGTCGACTATAGGGGGTTCGAAACAGCTACCAGAGCCATGTGCTCTGAACGCACTAAAGAGAACCAAGAAAACGAGTAGGGTGAGGATATGACGTCAACAGTACGATTCTATCAAAGAACAGTTGAAATGACAAATCACGTTTTACAGAGAATACAATAAAAAATCTATCCTTGAAAGCAATGTCTTAATTCGATTTTCAGATGAAATCGATACTTGTATAAACTAACTGCTTGGATATACGTAAATTCTACGATGAATATAGTTAAACATTGCGAGAAATAGAAAAAAATAAAAACGGTAGCAGCGAGCATGGAATCCAAGCCAGGGGTGACAGGCAATGCGCTTGACCACTGCGCCACGCCGCTGACTTGGAAATTGGTGAAAAAATATCGGCGAAATATTGTAGGAACGTTAAGTGGGGACCCGCTTCCTTGTGCCCACGCAGTTTGGGCGAAATCGGTGGATCCCGATTGGCGTCCTCCTCTTTAAGTTTAAACATAAACATTGTATGCTAAACTTTATAATTAAGGAGTTAGGCTACAGTAACGGGTATAAAATCATGTGCGAATTTAACAATTATTTTTCATATGGAAAAGTGATTCACTCATAAAATTAATTACACGTCTATTTAATGTGAATATCAAGCTGTTAGAAAAAAATATATATTTTTTTCGATGTACAAAATGGCTGACTACTGATATTTTCTTTTGTTATCTTTTTTCCGATTGGCGTGACAAATAACTTCAACAATTTTCACTCGATTTACTTCAAATTTAAAAGTTATGTTCCTAATTGCATTTCGCAGAGAAGTACGTACGGAATTTCTGATTAATCGAAAACTTTTCATTTTATGAGCAGTTTTATACGAAATTTTTTACCGAAAATTCATTTCTTAAGTTCAAATATCTACAACTTTTGAATAAAACAATATTTTTTAAATTCCGTACATACTTTTCTAAATATTCTAATATAGATTGACGAGAATTTTTGTTTTTTGTTCTGGGTAAAAAATTCTGGATGGTAAATGTCACGCCGTGAAGCGCCTAAAAAAAGGTAAAAGAAAATATTAGTATTAAGCCATTTTGTACATAGAAAAAAAAATTCTAACAGCTTGATATTCATACTAAATACATGTGTAATTAATTTTATGAGTGAATCACTTTTTCACACGAAGAAAAATTGTTAATATCGCACATGATTTTATACCCGTTACTGTAGCCTAACCCCTTAACCAATCTCAATGAAAACCCCAGGAAATGAAAAATAGCGTTGTGTGCACATTCTTCTATACCCACAGTGCGTACTGAGAAAAATTAAATGCAATCTCTGTTATCATAAATGATAAAAATTGATCGCAGCCAAATTAACAGTAGGGCATTTGGCACAATATGCACAACAAACGGAAACAAATAACGATGCTGAAAATTGTAACTATAACTGAATTCTTGGATAAAAAATGGCACGACTTTGTCTCTAGATGCTCCGGGAATACCAGGGGATAAATCTTCATCCCACCGATCTGAAATGTAAATTTTAAATTCACCGTAGCACTTCCCCCTCGCCTCTTCACCCAATCTTTTCTACCCTCGCGCTCTGTCTCATCCGACTCTAAATTTTTCCGTCTCTCACTGTCCCTCTCCCACTCTCTCTTTTCGGTGGAGAAGGCGATATCGCATTAGGAATGCGAGCAATTTCAGCAGCCGTCATCGTCGTCGTCTGAGTAGTTGTGGTGTAATTCACAAGGGAATGCGAAAAGTCCCGGGGCGCGACCCCATTACACATCGTTGGTTACTTACACCGTTGCCCCGGTAATCTTCCCTACACTGCTGAGACAAGTCGAGTACGGTGACTTCACGAGCATTCCTATCGCCAAAGGCGGCTCGCGGTTACTATCCGCTAACGAAGACGGAAGCTTGGCCGACTCGCCGCCAGGTGGCCGTGGAGGGTTATTTTCTCGCGAGAGGATCATCGCATTAGATTCTATAAGGAGCTCTATTTCTTTCTCCAATTCTCGATATCTTCGATCTTTCCGCAAAATATAATTGGCTGCAGAAAATCCTTTATTGCTTTTTCGTATTTCTTTTGACAAGTATAGTTCATTGCACTTTTTCTGTGTCTGATAGTAACAAATCCATTTAGCAGTTCGAAGAACATAAGGTAATTCTTTAGATAAGTGTCTTTTCCGAAATATGAGCCGAATACTCTTTTTTTTTGCTATTTCCTCATTTATTGGGTTATAAACGATGATATTCAGTCGGGGGTAGCTGACAATTTTCATTAAGAAATTTTTTACGATAACAAAAACCATAAAAAATAAACTATGCGCTCGTAAAAAATAACCCAAATGAATCCAATATAGGCGTCGAAATGTTCAAAAATGCCCCGTTTTATCATGTGTTTCCGCGAACTTGAAAATCCCATAACTTAAATCCAAACAAACTCAATATAGTCGTCGAAACGTGCAAAATTGCTTTATTTTATCCCATGCTTCCGCTAATTTCAAAACCCCCTAACTTTTTATGGGGCGGGGGGGGATTTCAGCTTCCTCGACTGAATATCACAATTTATAACCCAATAAATGAGAAAATAGCATAAAGTGTTAGGCTCATTTTTCAGAAAAGTCACCTATCCAAAGAATTACCGAATATTTATATGTTGCTTATATTTATACTTCATTATTTTGAAACATCGCACATAGCAATGGCAGTGCTTTTTTTAACGTTTTTGTTCAATAACCAGGGATGATAATAAACAAAATATAAATATCAAAAACAAAAGAGTGGGCCTATTTTTGCACATCTGCTGTAATTATTCGCTTTCAAATCTACTTATATTAATGTATATATATATATATATACATTATACGAAAATATTTTCAATTTCTAGGCATCTCGGCCTGTCAACGCCTCTTGACATAAACAGATAAGCCGACAGACCATGAGGACTCAACTTAAGGGGTCTCGTATAACTTTCGAGGCACCGGAGTAAATAATGCTCGACCTTGTGACATATATAAAGAAACGTAGCTGCATTTGTGACCTCAGTGCATCCGTATTTCATACTCTCGTACATCCGTCTCCTGTACCAGTAGTATAAGCAATTTGATTATCTCAAAATGCGCGCACCAGTGCAGCAGTGCAGCCAGTAGAAGAGACATTTAGATTTGTCATGTCCGTGTAACTTCTCGATTCTCTGTATCGCAGCGTGTTTTTTTTTTTATCGTTCGATAACTCTTTCTCAGGGATGCTCGCGGAGTTTGCGCGTAGGAGCTTCGGGGGAAAAAATGTGAGGTATTTCTCTCATATCCTCAGTAATTTTGCTGTCGCCAGAGTATATTGAAAATAATAGACAAAAAAATCTGCGACTAGCGCGAGCAAACGAAGTTATTTTATGCTCTATAAAACTTCGTGTTTCATTTTTCTTCTAATCGCTTTATTGCCTACCAAATTTCTTCCTCGTATTAAAATTGTTTCGTCCCTGGCAGAAAAATATCTATGTTACTTTCATGACCTCTACATGAAATTTTTAATTACTCCGTCCTTCACGTAGGGAATTTATGGACCATGCATCAACAAGTAACAGAAATCGTGGAAAATAATATGAATATTATTATTACGCAACGACACATAGCAGTTCAACGTTTTTACATGATAAATCGAAAATAAACAACGTGCAATATACAAACAAACATTTCAACATTATCTCGCGAAGTAAAAGTTTATGGCTGGGAAACAAATTTAACGAAAAAATTGTAGCAGTGTTGCGATGTCAATTTACGAACTTGTCAATTCAGGGATATCGAACAAAATCGATCAGCAGGTCTGCACGGTTCGCTGACAAAAAAATTGAGCCTGTATATATAGTTATAGTCTTTTTAATACAGAATGTAATTAAAATTTTTCCAATTTTCTTTTCCATCGTGTTGGAAAATCCTATTGCTCCCTCTTATCCTAGAATTTCCGTGGGCTTCGCGAGCGATTTTTTCTTCCACGTTCATTCACAGTGAGCTCGTATATCCACGCGTAAGACGCAGTTGCAGTTCGAGACAAGCGACGTGGTCGATTTAACGAGACAATGAGTTTATTTCTGGCTCGTTGGCTGTCCTTCTACTTGTACCGGAAAATCCAACAAGTTTGCAGCATAATATACTTTTACGATATCGCGCATATACACACGCGTGCGTGGGTATTAGTAATATAAATCGATTCATTAGCGACGAGACGCCGTTAATGTCTGCAGCTGGAAATATCGTATGACATTCGGAGTTTTTTCAATAAGCCATGCGAAGTACTCTTCGCCGGGCTTTCGTAAAGTTCGATTGGAATAACATTTTACTTTTAATACCCTAAAAAAACGTATATTTTATTTGACTATTCAAGGCTTTTTGGCCGAAAAATGGCCGAGTGCACGTAGAAAAATTCGAAATTCTGCAAAAAATCGGAAAACTTCGGAAAAAATCGGAAAATTGTTGCTTGACGTTCCAACCGGCATTTCAAGAAGCAAACGATTTCGAAATCAATGAGTACAGAGTGTAGTTCTAAATCTGAATAAAAAACAAACAACAACAAAGCGGATTTTCAATTTTTTTTCTATATCTACATCGATATATGTTTTCCCTCTGGACACTAATTCGATTTATTTCTCCCAACACTTTGAATTCCTGCAAAACATTGTGGAAAGTGCAATCAGCGAGAAAAAAAATACCTAGATTGACGAAAGTGAACCCAATGGAGGAGCAACTAGATGTTCAGATGGAACATAGAGTTCAGTTTAAAAGAATATATAGGTTATTTGGCCTAAAATAAAAATTAACCCTTACTTCCCACACTCTGTAGAATACAGATCAATACATTTTCGCATGAGAAAAAATCGGGTGGGATATTTCGAACCCCATAGCGTCAAGTAAGTGTTAAAACAAAAATATTCGTGCTTTAAAAAGAAACAATACGTTTTAGTGAGAAATGAAAACGCCAGGTAATTTTGAGACACCCTATATATAATTGTGACATGTATCGATGGTCTGTAAAAAGAGGCTAGACGGACTACCGTGTTACACAACCTTGTCGCACGCGTTCGAACGATTTTCCATTTAGACTACATTATCGCCGCGTCCATTCATATGGTCACGTTGGAAGCCAATAAATACATTTGCACCACGATCCGTTGTGTCTTCGGAAGTTTGTTCATTCGACGTTCCACCACCATGGACGCCATAGTAAAAAAACTCATGTCCTCGAGACAGCCGTGATCAACACCGGGAATTTCAATGCTCGTTTTCGCTCGCACACCTCTTCCATCCGTAAGAATTCGATAAAGGCAATGCCGAGACTCTAACTTTCCCTGTGTGCTCATTCGCCAAATCAGGTTGGACGTCCGAAGCCTCCGGCAAAAAGAGGAAAGTTCACAAATTCAGAAACAGCAGGCCGCGCGACCGAGAAAGGACGGATACCTTTCCCTTTGTTTTTACTTATCCTTTGACGTATTGTGTTTCGTACGACCCATATTTATTCAACTTCCAGGGCATGCTGCAATTCGTTGGATGTAAATTATGCAAAAAGGTGGCCCACTTTTACCCTGTTCTCTTTGTCTATTTTGAAACTACCAAACAGGCATTTTCGATTTTTTTTTGTCGCTGCCGCCTACTTTCATTCGACGGCAGAATTGGTTTGATGGGTCGGTTCGTGTTTTTCGTTGAATGGCTTGATCATCGTTATGCTTCGGACGTTCAGTCTTTTTTCGAGCATTGTTATCATTGTTAAGAGTATGTTAACTGATGTTAACAATGTTAACATCTAATGTTCACAATGTTAACAATTATGTTAACAATGTTAACAATTATGTTAACAATTATGTTAACAATGTTAACAATTATGTTAACAATGTTAACAATTATGTTAACCATGTTAACAACGTTAACAATGTTAACAATTATGTTAACCATGTTAAAAACGCTAACAATTATGTTAACAATGTTAACAATTATGTTAACAATATTAACTGATGTTAACAATGTTAACAATGTTAACAATGATGTTAACAAATTATTGTTAACAATGATGTTGAATAACTTGATTATCGTTAAAAATGTGAACAATTATGTTAACAATGTTAACAATGTTAACAATTATGTTAACCATGTTAACAACGTTAACAATGTTAACAACGTTAACAATGTTAACAATTATGTTAACCATGTTAACAACGTTAACAATTATGTTAACAACGTTAACAATTATGTTAACAATGTTAACAATTATTTTAACAATATTAACTGATGTTAACAATGTTAACAATGTTAACAATGATGTTGAATGGCTTGATTATCGTTATCCACAGACGTTCAGTCTTTTTTCGAGCCTTGTTATCATTGTTAACAATTATATTAACAATGTCATTGTTAACAATTATACTAACAATGCTACTATTGTTAACAATTATATTAACAATGTTATCATTGTTAACAATTATATTAACAATGTTATCATTATTGACAATTATATTTACAATGCTATCATTGTTAACAATTATATCAACAATGTTATCATTGTTAGCAATTATATTAACAATTTTATCATCGTTAGCAATTATATTAACAATGTTATCATTGTTAATATGATAATGATTTTCGAATGATCAAAGCAAGATGCTCGTTATAAACATATTATTTTAATTATTCATTATTAACATATTATTCGTTATTAACGTATTTATAGCTCAATTATTTACGTTAGGGCACAGGGGAGCTGAGGAGAACCTCTACCGATACAGACGGCAGTATTTTTACTGATTGTGAGTTTCAGTAGTTTTCCTATCCCGAATTCATCAAAACTGCCGCCTACTAGGTATAATTAAGGCACGAGCCAGTACGCGACTACGTCGTCACCCTTCCGAGTGTTGGCTCGGATTGGTTCACCTTGGTCGTTATATTATTATTATACTTTTAAACAAAATGATGTCGATATATGATATTATATTCATAACATCGGTATATGATATTCCATTAATAATACCAGTACATTATGTTATATGAATAATATCATACACCATAGTGCGTATTTAATATTAAAATATTCCTAAAAGTCAAACGTTCAACTGAATTCGTAACTCCGTACAGTTCATGCTGCGCATTTGAGTCAATCTCATTTTGCTGCCTATAAAGCATTGCAATTGGCCAATAAGTCGTTTCCGTCGGTTTTTGCTGGTCCAACGACGTTCTTGAAATAGATGAATGACAGAGAGTGGTTGCGATAGATGGTAGTTTTCGCAGTACATAGATAGACTGTGATGGCGAAGAAGAGAAAGGGAGAGGGGCAGAAAGAGAGAGAACTTTGTGTCTTTTTATCGTTAATTAACAATGGGTTAACGTTTCGTATCTCATTTACGTACATTTTCGTAAAATTCTCTTATTATCTATTCCTTTTTCGGTAATTTTCTCTAGTCCTATCTATTTTCGCCTATAAAGTCTCTTTCCCTTCTTCTCTCGCTCTTTTTCGCAATCTTGGTTTCTTCTGTCTGATCTATCGTTTTTTGGCTGTTTCTCGTGAGATTTCTCGATCTCTTTCATCCTCAATCCCTCTCTGTCTCCCTCTCCTTTACGCTCCCTCCTCCTTAGTCCTCGTCACCCTGTCACTCTTTCTCATTATTGTTCTCTCATTTCAAATTCCTTTCTCTCTCTCTATCTCTCTCTCACTCGCTCGCTCGCTGACTCACTCACTCACTCACTCGTTCACTCACTCACTCACTCACTCACTCACTCACTCACTCACTCACTCACTCACTCACTCACTCACTCCCTCGCTCGCTCACTCGCTCACTCACTCACTCACTCACTCACTCACTCACTCACTCACTCACTCACTCACTCACTCACTCACTCACTCACTCACTCACTCACTCACTCACTCACTCACTCACTCACTCACTCATCTGTCTTTTAATCCATTTCCATCCTCTTTCTCTCTATCACGTACCCGCAACTTTTTTCATCCGAATCCGTCTAACGTTCATCAGGACCCTTTGGCATACATAAGAGTACAGTGACACGAACACATCCCTAGGATTTTAGGACTCAATTGGGCGTGATTCGTGGAACAAAAAAAAATTCACCAACTAAACGTTTCAACTGACGAGAGTACAATCGATTCGACCCTTTCTCTCAACCCGATCATGCATCGTATATCGTCCCTTTTTCAATCGAATCTTCCACACATCCAAAAAAAAGGACTATTTTTTTTATCCATGCCGACAGAGCTCGTTTGTTTACCCTCAAATGAGGGTGCAAAAAAATCTAGTCCAATACCCGAAAGCGAATCAATAAAACTTCGGACCCGATCAAATTCACATGGACTCGATCAGTTTCTGCCTACGTTTGTATTTGGATCCTGGACTCTGCCACGTGCAATACTTCAACTCGTTTTAAAATGTGATTGGTTTGAAACAGTTCCGTGCGAATAAATTTCAATTATTACAAGGCACGTGGAACGTGCGTCGCTTGTGTCGACCCAGGCTGAACTTGAGATATTAGCAACTGCATATTACATTTAAATACTACCATTATATATACGTGGAGCATTCCACGCCAAATCGACCACTTTTAGACGCGATCCCTTTTGATTTGGCTGTAATTTAAATATCTTATTGTTTCCTTCCAAAAACGCTAGTGTGATTAAAAGAAAGAAATGACATAACCGTAAATATGTAGTCAATTTTCGAAAAAATTGCCGTTTTTCTTTCGAATGCTCATAATGTTCTGAAAAATTGAACAAGATTTAAAAAAAAATTTTTTGTTTGTAAATGTACTTTATGAAAAAATATTCAGTCATCTTCGATATGATTTTTGAGTTAAAAAAAACATGACTTTCAAAGTTGGGCATTTTTTATTTTTTATAGTGAAACATATATGATAAATTAAGGGTTTTTTTGGGGCAAGACCCATCGTGGTAAGATTTTTCTTAATTTATTTTCTAGGTAGAAAAATGTTCATGCTTGATTTTCTCAAAATTTTGCTATTTCCTATAGTGCACTCTTATAAATTAATAAATGCTATAGCGTAAAAAACAATGCAGTGAACTATTTCGTTCAAATTCATATTTTGCTCAACAATATCAAAATAACTAATTTTGAATTCATTTTGAACTTAAATTTAAAAACTAATACAGTGATTGAAAATGAATAAAAATGATTGGAAAACTTTTTAAGTATGTCAATATTATACATAAAGTATTGAATATGATATATAGAATTGCCTTTTGAAATTATTTTATCATAGGAAAAAGGTAAATTTTGAAACAATCAAGCATAAACATTTTTCAATTCAGAAAAAACTAGAAAGAAAAGCTTACCACTATGGGTCTGGCGGCAAAAAAATGTCAATCTATATTTCTTCACGGAAAAAAATTGAAAAATGTTGTACTTTGAAATGTTGTGTCTGACAAAAAAATGATATAAGAAATGACCGAATATCTTTTAAATATTTTTTTTCACAAAAGAGATTTCAAAACGAAAGAAATTTAAAGAAATATATAATTTGGTCAACTTTTCAGAAAGTTATGGGCAATCTGAGAAGAAATGTCCATTAAAAGAAAAGAAGTTACTACATATTTCCGATTATGTAGAAAACATTGAAAAAAGCCCGCTAGCGTTTTTAGAACGAAACAATACCGTATTTAAAATTCATCCAAATCCAGAGGGGTCACGCCTAAAAGTGGTCGATTTAACGTAGACTGCTCCATATATATAAATACATCTTTTATAAAAAGATTTTTGAAAATTTGTCGTCCCCGTTGCGCAAAAAGAGGTCGTCTCTGTTACTGTCGTTTCACATAAACTCATTGACCATTTTTTTGAATGTCAGTTGATAGTTGCTCAGATGTACACTCTGCCTCCGAGATTTTACTCAAATAATGTGTCTCTGCCTACATTTGAACAAAAGCTCTGATCTTGTGCTCCGCGAGATGCCTTTCGCGATTTATTTATTTAAACACACATGCACATATCCCCGCACACGCACATGGTATATTGAAAAATGAAAAATTGAAATACCTTTAAAATAAATCAACACACGTGAGTATATTTACATATATATTTTTATCTTTCATTGCGAGAAATTTTAAATGTCTTTTTTTTTATTATTCCGTAGGTCTGACAATTTGTGCGGACGATTTCAGCGGCATTTCAACAGTAGACCAACCACGTTGGTTTTTTTAAACTTTTACGTAAATACACGTACGTATAAATTTTAAAACAGGATATACATGTTAATTCTGCGCTTCGCCCTAGATACCATGAGTCGTGAATGTCTTTTTTTTCCATCCAAAATATTCAAAATATTCACTCAATACACTCGGCAATGGAATCCACGTTCTCATTTTTTATCGACGTTTTTTCGTCACTTTTCTGCACCTGTGCAATTCGACAATTTTTCGTTTTTTTTTCGCGATGAGCCACTATTTCCCTGTAAATATTATAGCACTCGAAGGTTCAAGCCTGCCTGATGTCAGCTCGGAGATGGATTGGTATAAGGACCGAGGAAATTGGAGAGACAAAGAGAAAAGAGAGAGAGAGGGAGAGAGAGAGAGAGAGAGAGAGAGATCCACGAGAGAATTTCACGAGACGCGAAGAGCAATAAGCTAAGGGTAAATAACATTCATCGATCGAGTTTGGAACGCGAAACATCAGCTCCGAGATAAATGGAACCATGCGATTTGAGAAACTATTTTTAAAAAAACATATGCATTCTTATTTGTTGCTGTCACAATCTGCTTTCAAAGATGATTATTCCTGTATAGAAGAATAATTATGTTTATCGAATTCACAAGGACATTGCTAGCTAATGTATGTATGGACGTAAAAGTAATGAGCGAACAGCAAATCACATACAACAACTGCATACAAGGATGGCGAGTTGGAAATTTCCAAAACCAAAAGCGGCTAATTATTTGCAGTAAAGTAATACTGACACGAATTTAGACATATATAATTGCAACATTAACGAAAAAATGCAATAAAATTGTAATACCAAGGCTTTAAGAGCAAGCTTGCAAGATTAAAATAAAGGAGGCCAAAATGCAATCAATGCATTTTATACCGCAAGCTATTTTGCTTCCGGAAAATTGTTTACGGTCATGTCTTCACGGAACAGACACGCGAGTAAAGACTCCGGTATTTTCTCTACACAAACAATGTCTTTCATGGCGGCAAACTAAGTCACTTTATTTTAACCGGGTGCAATGCAAAAAAGCTAGAATGTAAACTGCCAGAGGGTCCACAGGATAAATGTAAATATACATATACGTATTACGTACATACAGTGTGGCCCGAAAAATCAGGTCCAGAAATAAAATCTTGACGGCTCGAAGCAATATCTATCCTAATCACCCCCATGTATGTTCTACGATCTATTGTAGTTTCCGAGAAAAACACATTAGACATTTTTTTTTTCATTGCCTCCTTTAGCATAGGTTTTTATTTTTTCTCTTGTGCGTACGTACTACCCCCTTGAAAGTTTTAAAAAGCAATTGGGAGTCATTTAGAGTAGTATAAGTATTTCTTGAATCATCCGAACTTTAGTAACCGATCCTCGCAAACCTATTTTTGCAATTTTTCATCAACATCTCAAGTATTAACGTCCATGTTCATCTGGTCATTCATTTATTGCTTAACGGCGCACTTTATAACAATGACCGAAGGGAAAAAATCGCGAGAAAAGTTCACACAAGAAAGAGAAAAATAAGAAGTGCTCTTTTCTCGAAATCTAATCATAAGAAAGATCGTAGAGCATACATGCGGATGGTGTGGGTAGGTATCGATTGGAGGCATCTACGAGGGTCGTTTGATATGTCCGTGCAAAAATGTAAACTATATCTCCCTGATTAGCCATCTCTCTGATTTTGCACGGACTTTTCAAACGACCCTTGTAGATTTTCGTTTTGGACGTCACTGTTTGGGCCACCCTGTTTATATATATATATATATATATATATATATATATATATGCGTGTGTGTGTATATTATACTATATATTTACTATATACTACATGCTATACACACACATAACGTGGCGCCATTTTAGCATCGCTTTGAGTATTTTCGGAATCTCCGAGTTTTTGCCTTCGGGCAAATAGAATCGCACGAGGACGATCTCTAATCCCTCCGGTTCATCCCTCTTGACTCACAGGCCCATTTACGTTCGCTCATCCATTTGAACCCTCATCCTCCGATCCTCTTTTCTCTCGATCACTTTATCACCCCCGATCACATTCCCCCGTTCGAATATTCTTCGCTCCCGTTTCCTGATGGGAAAAAACGCTTCGTAGTCGTTCCCATTCTCTCAGGGGTATCGTTCTTTTTCATCCTCGCCGTAATTCATAAAAAACGCACGGTTGCAAATTTTCTTGTTACACTCGCTTCGATCGAGGTGCGCTGTCAAATTTAGTTTGAGAATTCAAGCTTAAAGCGGCCTTTCTCAGCTATTCTATCATTTTGTATGTTGCGCACAGGGTTCGATACTTTGATCAATGTTGTCTTCCGCCCGGACGAGATGATAAAAATCTGGGCTTACGTTTTGCAGACGATTTATTTTGGCACGGGGGGGGGGGGGGGGTACTAATCTTCGTGGGGGATCGGGATGGGGTTCTTATTCACCCTATGTGCAGATTCCGTCGACAATTCGCGTTCTTATTATTCTGGCAAGGTCGTAAACATTGAAAGAAAACAGAGATGATGGAAAACGATGAAAAGATAAATTGTCGAACACACCCAGTAATTTTCTCGTCCTTGATCTTCCTCTTTTTTCTCTCTTTACGTTTCTCTTTCTCTCTTTTTTTTTGATCGTTTTCGTAGCTTGGTAGTATTTGTCTTCCATTGGCACATTTGAACGCTCAAAGGAAAACACCCCCGAGGACGACATCCTCACCAGGGACTTGCCTACAAGCCGGAAAACGGCAACGTCCACATTTTCAAGAGACTCGCATGTTCTATTGTGTACGGACACTTTTGTCATCCGCTTTGAAACTATTCTGAGACCTCCACCGATTGGAAAAAAAACATCATTTTTCCATTTTCTCTGTTTCAGTCAAATTGGGCACCCCTTTCATTCGCCAATTGGCCTCTCACGTCGTATTCGCACGTCATGCTTTTTCGTCGTTTCTATACGATGACGAAGATGTATGCGACTCGCCAGTGATTGGGCCCGCAACCACTGACGGAGGGTAATTTTCCAGTACCGAGCACTCTCGCCGTTTATATACACGTCTCGATCGGGATTCCAATGCAGTCAACAATCACCTCTAATCTCGAGCCAATCACGTCGTATTGCGTCCTCTTCTGTTCGGAGCTGCACACGAATGCACGGTTACATGTATGAACCGTAGCTATATTACCAGCACGCAGTGCAGTTTCCATAGCAACGTACGAATGGAAGTCATTCGACGTTTCCCCGAATAATTAAATCGCATCCTTTGGCATTGAACCTCACGGATTTATCGATTTCAATTCGAACGCTCTCGAACGTTGTGACATTTTTATCGATAAGCCCCTAAATGAAATTGTTGACCTCGTGGTGAATAATTGTCCGGAATTCTTGTCGTGTTTGTTCGCATATTATTTTTTTTTGAGACTCTTTCATAATTTGTCCTTGAAATTATTCTGACAGCTTATTTTCGAAAAGATGAATTTAACAACTTTTGTCTTCAAAAAGATAAATTTATTAAAATTTGTCTTCGAAAAGATGAATTTATCAAAATTTGGCTTTCAAAAGATGAATATATCGAAAGTTGCCTTTGAAGATATGAATTTCGATCAATTTATATTTTCAAGAAAGCGGATAAAATATTTTGGAAGCTCAAATCGTCTAGAGATAAAATGAATTAGGCTCAATTTGTTGAAATGCATTTTTGAAAAGATGAATTTATGAAAATTAATTTTTCCAAATAGGAGACGAATGGATTTTTCGGAAGCTCAAATAATACAGTTATTAAAGTAAATTAAACTAAATTTATCAAAAGGTGAATTTATCAATATTCATCTTTAAAAATGTGTATTTCGACAAATTCGTATTTTCAAACAGGGGAAAAAATATATTTTGGAAGGAAAATAATCTAGAGATAAAATTCATTAAGTTGAATTTATTGAAATGTTTTTTTTTAAAGACGAATTTATTAAAATTTATTTTTCTCAAATAGAAAACGAATTTCTCAAGAAGAAAAGAAATTGAAAGTCAAAGAAAGAATATCTGTAAAGACGAATTTATGAAAACTTATATTTAAAAAGATTAATTTATCAAAATTTATATTTGAAAATATGAACCTATCAATATTCATCTTTAAAAATATGAATTTCGACGATTTCATATTTTCAAATAGCGAAAAAAAATGTATTTTGGAAGCAAAAATAATCTGGAGATAAAATTAATTAAGTTCAATTTATCGGAATGTATTTTTGAAAAGATGAGTTTGTCAAAATTTAGTTTTCTTGAATAGGAAACGAAATCCTCAAGGAGGAAAGAAATTGAACTAATCGTAAATTTATCTTTGAAAGACTTTCCAACATTTTGCAATTTATATATTTTTTCTTTGATTCCTTCTTCATTCGAAAAAGACGCGAAGCTTTTTTTTCATCGTCACATCGATGGACTCCGGACTGATAAGTGGATAGGAGACTCAGAGGGATAAAAGTCATGGGAGAGTGGGGCGTAACCAGGAGACGATGGTGTTTCACCTCATCTTGATAAAGAATTTGAAATAACAAGTTTCAAGTACGTCAAGCTTTATCAAATAGATAGAGCCTTCGAGGCTGATTATGCAAATGATTATTTTTTTCAGATAGGGGCACGAGTGTAATTTTTTTTTCGTCCCGAACGATAATTTTATGAAGCGTTGTCAGGGGTGCACGAGAACAAAATTCAGTTGAGTGTGTGTACCCGCGAACAAAAACAAGTGATCCAATCAGTAAACCTTAAAG
Organism: Ophion costatus; assembly: GCA_951751655.1. NCBI lineage: Eukaryota > Metazoa > Arthropoda > Insecta > Hymenoptera > Ichneumonidae > Ophion > Ophion costatus. The sequence continues at coordinate 37,652,815 of OX632356.1, forward strand.
TGGGTTGTTCGTGCAATTCATGCTAATTAGGGCTCACCGTGAAACAGCACGCGCTGGTTCGATCGTATTCATATAAGGTTGTTAGGTAATGACGTACTGGTACATTCATCTGAATAACCCATTGATATGTACGTCCATTGTTCCCATTTTTTGTAAGCTTTTCGCTGAAAGTGTATTTCAAAAAGTCGTAGCGTATGGATGGTTGATACAACGAAACGAGAATGAGACGTCGAAAGTTCTTCCTGTCCATCCTTCATTATTATAAAAGCTTTTCTGATAATAATTTTGGATACCTACTATTCTTAATTTTATTTTTTTACCGAATATATTTCATTGTTGGTCTCTCGCACTCGTTCTCCCTCTCCCCCCGTAATTCTCTCTCTCTCTCTTTATTTGTCATTCTCTCCGACGAGTGAAAAGAAATTATTTTTATCTTGGAAAATAAATCTCATACTTGGAATGAATTAAGTAAAGCGTTCATATTATTCTTAATTAGTATTTTTTTATTACTCTTCTTAATAACTCATTTACTTATTTAAATTCCTACAACCTCCTCATTCTTTAGAAAAAAGAATTCCTATTTCAGTATCTCCTCAAAATCATCAGATGATTTTCGAAATAAAAGACTACTCACTTCTCCTTCTTAATTTGTTTTTCTTCGCGTTGGGAGAATAAGAATTGTTCTCATCCTGGAAAATACAAATAAAACTCATAATTGGAACTAATTGAGCAAAGCGTTAAGATTATTTAAAATTAGTAATGTTTCATGACTTCTCAATTACTTATTTAAGTGCCTATATCTGTGCCATTCTTTAAAAAACAATTCCTATTTAAACATCTCCTTGAAATCATCAGATCATTGTTGAAATATAAAAGTGCACTGTTCGGTCTATTTCGGTATTAAAATCAAATCGAATTTTCTCTGTCAGAGAATACGCGTAATCCTTCGAAGTGGAATTTATCAAACGCTTTTTTGCGCCGATAAAATTATTTGCCTCAAATATTTAGATAAAACAAAAAATCGACGACAATTTAGCACCCGACCATTTCTTTTCGGTTTAACATACTCATCACAAAAATGACTACGTCCGAGATCCAATTTACGTTTGCACTTGCGCCCTCTTTCTAGTAACTATCGAACAAAATGAACTAGAATGACATAAAATTTGTAAAAGTTCTATTTTCAAAACTTTATCTCTCAGTGTCTATAAATACTGAATGAAACGATACTCAAGAAAATGTCGTTATACCGCAACTTCGTTATTCACTCCATCCCAGGTAGCAACGGTTTATCCCATCGTTCAATACCTTATAAATATATATAAATCTATTTATTTTTTCTTCACAAGATCCCTACCGTTACGTCGGTACCTATACGACCCTCACGCTCTATCGATTACTCGCCCAGCAATGAATGTCGCCGTATATCAAGCTTCGATGTCCACTATTGCCGAATTAAAGCGACGAGGCACGTATCGAAATAAACATGTGGGGCAAAAAGAATTGAGGAGCTTGAACGCAGGACGTACATATGTTCTCCTTCGTTCCAGTCCCTTCGGAACGAGTTTTTTCTTCTTCTTGAGTTCAGTATATGTTTACCGTCATGGATACATATCCACATACATGGGAAAAGGATATTTCGAACTAGTCATCGTGTAACGTTGGCTATCAGCACATCCAGCTCCTTTCAGGAAGGTCTTTGCAATTTTTTCTAACAAGGGATTAATTTTAGGGACAGGACGACCCTTGATATCACGTTTATATAAATATGCTTATTTTTATCTATAGGTTAATTCGAGGAGGTTGGAGTTTACGTAATTTGAGTATGGAAAGAATAGGTCACTATGAGGACGGTCCTCGTAGTTGAATGTCTTATAAATTTTCTCTCCTCTCATCTATACGCGTGTGCGTGTGTATCGATGTTCCACCACTTTTTCAGCCTTCATCCAATTTCATTCTTCTCCCTGTTCCGCGAGCATCGCATCGATCCTCTTTTGGTCCTTTCCTCGGTCTCGTAATCTTCCTTTCACCGCCAAGTATAGTAAGAATAAAAGCTAAAGTATCCACTTCGGATTACCCCAGTAGCAAGAAAAATTACCCCAAAAGGACTTTCCTTCATTTCTCTTGGAGAAACTCGAGATCGATAACGCTTATATATATATATATATATATATATATATATATATACTACGCGCCAAAAGTTTGAGTACACCAGTCGAAATTTCTTGCCGCACTAAAAGTTAGATAGCGGACTCAAAAATTAAGATAATCGAATTTCCCAAGCGGTGTTTTAAAGAGGACAAATTCACCTTCATTTTGCTGCTTTAGAAAGCTTTTTACTATTTTTTTTGGTCCTGATACGCCTTTTTGAAAATGGCTTTTTCCCAGCTTTTTTTTGTACGTCTAAAACTGCCCGCATAACTTCTGGCGAATTTCTTCGCTCGTTTTCCCTATGACAAAGTTAAAGAGAGTATCAAAACCTACATTTTCCTTTTTTAGAAAGTTTTATATGATTTTTTTCGTCCCAGTATTGCATTTTTAGTTGAAAAAGACACGTTTTAGAAAAATAGGCGTAGTCCAATAGCTATGGGGCTCCAGAGAAAATGTCAAGACGGTAAAAAGTTGCATAGGTTCACGTTGAAGTAGCCAGAATTTTTTCAGAATCTCTTTTGAAAACATTTTTTTTTTTCAATTTTTGGTCGGGACTCTGATGAGTCGAGGGGCTCCATTTGGGAATTATGGGGTCTAGGACAATCTATCGAGAAAGAAAATTTGTTTACCTTGACATTTTTAATTAACTACAAAAAAAAATTTTAACAATTTTCTCAGAACTTTCCAATATTATTTTAACAATTTTTTCGACTAGAACTCGGAGAATCATCCCCGGTTGAGTTGTTGTGTCTCAAGGCCTATCGGATTTTATACCAAATATAAAAAAGAAAAAACTTTAAAGTTTTGAACTTGTATTTTCTTTTTAATATTTGGTCTAAAATCCGATAGGTCTTGAGACACAACAACTCAACCGAATATGATTTTCCGAGTTCTAGTCGAACAAATTGTTAAAATAATATTGAAAACATTACGAAAAAATGGTTGAAATCATTTTTAAAAAAATTCAGAGTAAATTGTAGTTAATTAAAAATGAAAAAGTAAATAAATGTTCTTTCTTGATAGATTGTTCTAGACCCCATAATTCCCAAATAGAGCCCCTCCACTCGTAAGAGACCCGACCAAAAATTGTAAAAAAAATGTTCAACAAAGATTTTAAAAATATTCTGGCTTTTTCAACTGAATCGATGCAATTTTTTATCCTCTCGACATTTTCTCTAAAACCCCATAGTTATCGGACTATGCATATTTTTCTAAAACATGTATTTTTTAGCTAAAAATGCAATACTGGGACAAAAAAAAATCGTACGAAACTTTCTAAAAAAGGCAAATGTAGGTTTTGATTACTCTCTTTAAATTTGTCATAGGAAAAACGAGCGGAGAAATTTGCCAGAAGTTATGCGCGCAGTTTTACCATAGATGTGCAAAAAAGCTGAAAAATAGCCATTTTCAAAAAGGCGTACCAGGCCCAAAAAAAATTTTAAACAAATTTCTCAAGTGGCAAAATAAAGGTAATCTTGTCCTCATTAAAATGCCGCTTAGGCAATTTGATTATCTTAATTTTTGGGTCCGCTATCTAACTTTTAGTGCGGGAAGAAATTTCGATTGGTGTACTCAAACTTTTGGGCGGTAGTATATATATATATATATTCTTCACTTATTCTTTTTTATTTATCTTTTGTTTTCATCCAATCATGTATTTTGCGAGAAGAGTGAATGTAAGGTAAACCAGTTTGCCTCGTGAATTTTCTTTTCAAACAACTTATTCGTGGATCGAATAATTTCCTCGGAGAATGTTCACGTGAGAAACGTTGGACAATTATATTACGCGAAAATTATCGCACGCGATGATGTGTTTCGACAGTGACGTTTACGTAACTTTATTTAATAAAGTTAGAATAAAAATGATGTAAATAGAGCTAAAAATATAAAAAATGAAAAATAGCTGAAGAAACAATGAATTTTTTGTGAGGTAGGTAGAATAGTTTGGTAATATAGTTTGGTAACAGATAGAAGAGTTTGGTAATTCTTGTTAGTTGCAGTACAAATTTTGTATACCTTTTTTCTCAATGGAATGTTGATTAATTTTTCTTGTCAACATTTCAGCATTTTATTTTAAGATGATAACCTTATAATCGTAATATTTTGAATATGAAGTTGATTGTTCCAGATTATATTATAACATGTGATGGAGAATTTTTATTATGGACGGTAAATTCATAAGATATGGAATTAATTACAAAACATATGCAGATCAATAATCGATCTAATAAATTACTTAATTTCGTTACTCAATCAATAACCGATCTAATTACTTAATCAATAATCGATCTAATAAATTACTCAAATTAGAAGTAATTTATTAGATTTAAAATCTTAAAGTAATTAAAAATTTAAAATCTTAATCAATAATCGATCTAATAAATTACTTAAATTAGAAGAAATAGGTAGTAATTTTTACAGAAGTAGAAGATATAAGATTAAAAATTACGCGAACGCGATAAATATTATTAATCGGAATGAAAAAGGGATAAAAAATATTTGTACGAAATAATTTATTAAAATATTTGCCGATTCAACGATTTTTTGTAGTCATTGTTTCTCGTCGATCAAAAACTTGCATCACCGGGATAGGATACAGACTCTTGTTCTATATGTTCGTCGTTTCATATTATCGTGAAAGCTTTCGTCTTCGATTACGAATATCGGAGAAAATGGTTGATATTCCTCTCAGACTCGGCAAAAAGGGTACAATATTCGTGAGAGCTGAGCTTTTCTATACGAACCTACGGGGTTGTTTTTTTTCCTCGTAAAAAGCTTACAGGCTTGGTATTTACAAAATTTAGGCCCAAATAAAAGTTGCTGTTTTTTTTGTTAACAGTTTTATTGATCTCGCCGGTTGCGCGTGAAATGATTTATGCATGGACGAAGATTGTGGTGAATTTCACCCGGACGTGACAAAATGTAAATTGAGCTCAAGAGCGAGCTGCGAATGAAATTGACCGTTGTTATATTTAGATTATTGCGAAATAATCCGTGTACAACAGAGAAAGAGAGAGAGAGAGAGAGAGAGGCATTATAAATCATGTTCAATCTCTCTGGAAGCCCAATTAAAAGGATCAGAATTATGCATTTCTTTCTAGTAACACATTGGTTGGAAATTTTTTCCCCAGCATGTTCTACACATGTATGTGGTTAGAATATAATTTTTTCAGAAGAAAATCTTCTAAGGTGTTCGTGGTGCTGCAGTTGGCGTTGCAGTCCTTCAGCGGCGAGTCCCAAAACGGCGGGATCTCTACCAGGCTCAAATGTAATTCGAAACAAAAACATTTTTTTCTTCAAATATATCCAACTGGCTATGGGCTTACGATCCACTTTTCGAAATTTCGAAAAATACTAAAAATGACAGCTTCTCCAAAGAAAACCTCACTTTTCTCTTGAAAAACAGCATGCTGAAGTCATTGTTATTAACAAATGGTTCATCCAATTAAATAATGCGCTCGTGAACCGAAAATTACTACTGTTTGAACGCAAGCTGTGCAAATTCAAGTCAATAGTGTGAAAGTTACCCAAGATATCAATCCCGCCGTGTCAAGATATGTAGTTTCGAGATAATCGCGTTCAAAGTACATATTTTACACGATCTTGTGAAATATTGTCGTTTTACCGCTAGTCAGCGATTCCGGCACCATATAAGTGTCCTTCCTCATCATCGAGATTGTGTTGCACACCTAATCTATGCAATCTGCGGGCAGTTCGGGCCTCTTTTGAGTGTACTTGTGTTTTGACGTCCGCTTTCGTTACACGCGAATCATCCTTAAGGCTTTAGGCCACAGTCACGGGTATAAAATCATGTGCGAATTTAACAATTTTTTTTCGCATGAAAAAGTGATTCACTCATTAAATTAATTACCCATCTATTTAGAATGAATATCGAGCTGTTAGAAAAAAAATAATTCCGATGTCCAAGATGGCCGACTACTAATTTTTTCTTTTGTTATCTTTTTTTTAGGCGCTCCGCGGCATGACATTTAGCATCCACAATTTTTTACCTGGAACAAGTAACAAAAATTCTCGTCAATCTACATTAGAATACCAGAGAAGAACGTACGGAATCAAAAAATATTGTTTCATTCAAAAGTTGTAGATATTTGAACTTAAGAAATGAATTTTCAGTGAAAAATTTCGTTATAACTGCTCATAAAATGAAAAGTCTTCGATTAATCTTCTCGAATCTGCGAATGCTTCTCTGCGAAGTGCAATTAGGAACATAACTTTTAAATTTAAAGTATATCGAGTGAAAATTGTTGAAGTTATTTGTCACGCCAATTGGACAAAAGCTGTTTCGAGAAGTTTCGGGTAGTCGGCCACTTTGCACTTTGAAAAAAAAAATTCTAACACCTTGATATCCATACTAAATAGATGTGTAATTAATTTCATGAGTGAATCACTTTTTCCTATGAAAAAAAAATTGTTAACCTCGCACATGATTTTATTCTTTAACTTCTTAAATTTTTAGGATTTCAGGGTCCGGCTGGTTTTCAAATATTCTTGAAAGTTTGCACTATAACAATATGCAAAAAAAAAAACGATTTCTTAACGTTTGCAGAGAGGAATACCCCCTTCAAATATACCCCAACATTTGGCTACTTTACATGCATACCGTTCGATTTGAGATATCCCCCAATTACCTCCACATAATCCCCTGTTAAGCTACAAGCGATTTCGACATGACTCTCATCCTTGGCAATTCCGAGATCCATCCAGTACTCTCCCAACGGCTGTCCAACCGATTTGGCACACTCGATCAAAGCACATCCATTTTTCATGTGAATCAAACTTTCAGTCCACTGTTTACGATTTAAATTTTTGGCTGCCAACTTTAGGAATCAGGTTTTGATGTTTTTCCCTCGGTATCTGTTCCCATGTCCATTTATTAACCTTGTAGCTTCGTTTGCTATTGTGCAATCGCCAAAGCTCAAATAAACGTGGCAGATTCCGGTCGAGCTTGGGCGGCCCTTAATTGTTTGCTCGCCGTTTGGCTCGGGATTCCACGTGAACTTGATTAAATCCGCGAGTCACGAACACCGAATGAATTGCCACAATTGTTTGTTGGGCCGAGGTGAACGCAAGGATTTCTGGACTTGTCTGGCATTAATGCCGACCTAACTAAGTTACGTTTGAGCCGGTACAGGATGAGTCCGCTTTACGTATAGGGTAGAAAAAGGCACACGAGCCGGATACAGGAGTTTTTCGTGGCACGTTGATGCCCCTGTGAGCGTTAGTAATAACGCGGTAGGGCTCGGTCAGTCTAATTGGATCCCTCCTTTCCATGTTCCCAACGGATTTCGGGTCGCCTCGTTAAGGGTGAAATACTACCCCCGCAAGACGATCGAGGAGGATTATACTACGTGCCCGCCGAGAGAACTTACGTGTATCTCCTATACGTGGGTACGCGGCATTTCAGGCATAATCCGGCGACCCTTGAACACATACGTCTTCGGCCCTTCGGTATTCTTTGATGGTAACCTCGGTCTGTTTGTGAAGCTTCACAAATGGTGGGGCGGATTGTTAGACGGTGACTTTTCAATGCTTCGATCTGACGGGGATGAAAAAAAAATGGAAAATTTGGCTTGAGGGTTGCTGTTGTTTTGGTACTTAGCCACAGGTCCTTGAAATCGTCCAAACTTCCGGAAGTTTGTGTCATTGTGCTGTGATATCAAATTATACTTATTCATTTCAATTCAGGGGCTTGCGCGAGCTCGAAATATGAAAAATGCAATTATTTCACTGCATTGTTTTCTAGTCAAGGGTCTTGAGTTTAATTTGCAACAAACATTTTGTGAAAATTAAAAAAAATGACCGAGTCATAGCGATTTTTGTGAAGGGTAGTTTGCTCCTTTTTCTTTTGCATTTTTCTCGGGAGCATGTTTCACGGAACGGTGTAAGTCGAATCTCAAAGTCTGTTCGTCCAAAAGATTGCATTTATCCGTTTATTCATTCATCCATGTTGTTTGTCCATTTATCAATAATAAATTGTTAAAGTCGCGTTTTGGGTCGAAAATTGATTGTCTTCCTACAGCTTCCCAGAGCTTGCCATTTTTGTAATTATCACGATTTCAAAAAAATGAGTGGTGGTACAAAAGTTTTATCGTTATGCTAAAAGTGAATTTTTTATTTTTTACTCTGGATGACCCGAGCTGCTAGAACCACCCACTATTGGCCAATCGGGCATAGGTCTTTGTTTAAATAATAATAACTTCGATGTTAATAAATATTTGTCAATAAAACGAACTCAACCTTGGCAATGGATGAATCGTGTAAAAAATCCCGACCTCATCGGCCTAATACTCTTATCGGAAAACATTAAAAATCGATCTGGTTTTTCGAACCTAAGCTCATGCAAACCCATTAAAATGCGTGTTTTCTAATAGTAGAATATCGTATACGCTTTAGTGTGGCTACGATGAAAATTGGCAAATGCAAGTTCCTCGTCCTCCTTCAGTAAGCTAGTGAGAGACAGTTCACTCGGCACCATCTCTGCTTCGATAGAGTTCGTGAAAAAGATAGTAATAGTAACGCGAAAACGAGCTTGTCTGACTATTTACAGAGCCTACTACTTGCCAGTTTTCAGGACATTTGCCACACGGTTGGCGAACACCGGTCCAGCAATATACTATACGGCAACAAGTAAGATAAAAGTATCTCATCAATAAATATAACGAAGCAATATAATGGAGTGTCGATATTCTTTAGGCGAGAAAAAATGTGCTGATTTTGATGAATTTTTTTTTAAAGGAAAGGTTTCTTCATCGCTTTTGAGACTTGGGGTATGTTTTACTAATACTTTTGGCTGTTACATGGTATTTTTTTTATAATTAATCTTTAAAAATGGCGGAGGTGTGGCACGGTATTCTAAACTGCATTTTCAAAACTGGCGTGACGCATAGCTAAAAATCTAATCGACCAATTGTCATGAAATTCGGTACGAATCGTTCCGACCTCATTGTCTAATATATGACCCTAACTGTTCTTGAAAATATTTTAAAAAGTATATCTTATTACTAAATGTAGTTATTTTTTCCGAAAACTCGACATTTTTATTTCAAAGCGTACCATTTCATAAACTTTCAACATTTCTCACTTTTTCTTAGTTCATATTCTGCGTATGTGTGTTGATGAACGAAAAATCTCTGTTGGTTTTTTTTCAGATTAATCCCGCCAACGCTACATGTCACGCCGTCTGACAACATCCGTCGCAACCCGTTTAGCAGACCGTGGCATTCCACCGCCATTTTTAAAGATGAATAAAAAATAAAATAATGCCATGTAACAGCCAAAAGTAGTAATAACAAATACCCCAAGTCTCAAAAATGATAAAGACATTTTTTCTGTAAAAAAATATGATGAAAATTGGCAATTTTTTCCTCGCCGGAAGGTCTCCCTTTTCAATGACGTAAATACAATACTTTGCAGCGTAGCATAATTGCCCATCAAGTAAATCAAATGGTGACCCAACGGGTCGTACGGACTCAAACACAACCAACCGACAAGGTCATATCGGAGAGGAGCGCGTAACCCTTATTTTCAAAATCGTATTTTAAAAAGGTTAGTATGCGTGTCTGACCCAACGTGACCTTCACTACTGGCAGAGTCTCCTCGATCGATTGACCGATACCTGCGTCCTAATTAGCCGACCAACCAATTGCCCTTTTTCCATTGCTCATTCTCGTTCACGTTCGTCACTTTTCCACCCAATCAAAGCCATCTGCTGGCGTTATCTGATGTTCCATTGAGTCCTGCATTGTTATGAAAATTAGTATGTTATCGAATGGCGCGGACGAACGACGGGGAACAAACATGTGCCTTTAAGCGCATCTATGTTGCGGGAATCGGCGACGAGAGAACGAATAGAGATATAATCGATTCCGCAATTCCAAGTGGACCTGTCCCCTATTCAACTAACAGACCGCGGTACGATGTTCGACGAACTGTCGATGTAAAATTCTGTGGGTCAGCAGATTGTGAATTCGATGCAGCTTGTCCCGTACAAAGATAATATGAACGCAAAATTAAACGTACGAATACGTGTGTATGCTAACTTAAGGCGTTAGGCCACAGGAACGGGTATAAAATCATGTGCGAATTTAACCATTTTTTTTTCTTATGAAAAAGTGATTTACTCATAAAATTAATTACACATCTATATTTAATATGAATATCAAGCTGTTAGAATAATTTTTTTTCGCTGTACAAAATGACCGATTACCAATATTTTCTTTCGTTATCTTTTTTTAGGCGCTCCACGGCGTGATATTTAGCATCCACAATTTTTGACCTAGATCGAAAAACAAACATTTTCGTCAACGTCTACATTAGAATACCTACAGAAGGACGTACGAAATTTAAAAAAATATTGTTGTATTCAAAAGTTGTAGGTATTTGAACTTAAGAAATGAATTTTCAGTGAAAAATTTCGTATAAAACTGCTCATAAAATGAAAACTTTTCGATTAATCAGAAATTTCGTACGTACTTCACTGCGAAATGCAATTAGGAACATAACTTTTCAATTTGAAGTAAATTGAGTGAAAATTGTTGAAGTTATTTGTCACGCTAATTGGAAAAAAAGATAACAAAAGTAAATATCAGTAGTGGCCATTTTGTACATCGAAAAAAAAAATTATGTATTTTCTAGCAGCTTGATATTCATGTTAAATATATGTGTATTTAATTCTATGAGCGAATCACTTTTTCATACGAAAATAAATGGTTCAATTCGCACATGATTTTATACCCGTTACTGTGGCCTAACGCCTTAAACGCATGACAAATCTTAACTGAAATTTATGTGATGTTAGTTAACAGCGCACCTCGTTGTTCCAAAAACAACCCTCACGGGATCTGCATAAGTTTGACATTTTTTTAAATTTATTTTTTTATTGCATCATTTTAGAGTATTGGGTGTGAACTTTAAATTGAAGCAAAGATTTTCAGAAAATTCCAAACGTGGATCGGGTTATGACGATTTTTGTAAAGGGTCAGGTCGTGCATTGCGCTACAGCGCCCTTTTTTAAAAGTTTCTCTTGAAACTATGTTTTCTAAAACAGTGTAAGGCGTATCTCGAAATCTGTTGGTCCGATTGACTTTGAAGTAGGTTTATAACATTTTTTTATCGTTTAACCGGGTGATTCTTCGATATGTTTTTTTTTGTTTAATCATTTGGTAATAACAGATGAACAAAGTCGTTTTGTTCGGTTTAAAATCGAACTTTTTCTTCTAGAGCTTGCCATTTGAGTAATGTCAAAATGTCTAAAGACCATTCGGTCATTCGAAAGTTTTATTATTGTATTAAAAGTAAATTTCTTTATTCTAAGCATTTTTTAACTTGACTTTCTGTCTTGACATTTCACCCATTTCCCGAATAGTTCGAGCCCTCAAATGTTGCACGCATGCATCTAAAAGGTGACAATGCATGATTGAACTTACAAAAAAATTTCATGAAACTTTCAACTTTTCACGTAAAATTAGCGATACCTAATAATCCATATAAAATCTCACTAACACATACAAATAAATTCGTAGCTGACTGTGTTTGTATGTGAAAAGTTTATATGCAGCAATTAGTCGTAAGTGCAATCCTAATTACAGTCTCTGCTATTTTTTACAAGCATTCCATGTTCCTAACGTTCTAGTAAACTAGGAAACTCCTAGTTACAACTAACTAGTAGAATCAATTAAAGACTAAAAAGTATAAAGTAAATTATGTACAAAAAATATTAGAAAAAACAAGTTTTTATTTCATATACTAAAAAGTCGAAAATAATTTTTTTACGAAGTCACCTGTAAGTTACTATAAATAAAAGCTTGGGGCGCGCAAGATTTAGACATATAATCTTTGATTTGCATAAACCGTTAACATATCAACTGCATTTAAATTTCTGTAAAACAACCTTGGTTTTCTTAAATAAAAACCCTGAAACTGGGTACAAAGGTGTGATAATCATTTCTCTAATTATGATTGCCCTAAATTAAATACAGTTAATAAAATTGAATTCATCAAATTTATTAACCATTTGAAAAGTTGGGCTTTTATTTATAGTCACATATAGGCGACCTGGTAGAAAAAATTTCTTTTTTTTTTTAGTATATCAAGTACAAGCTTGTTTTTTTAAATATTTTTTTAATAGAAAAATGCTGCATTTGAAATCACCCGACTTTCCAGCGCTCTAGTTTGTTTAAATAATAATAACTTCAATGTTTATCTACATTTTAAAACGGGAAAAAAATATCAAACTAGGTAAGACCATGTATCAATTGTCGGTGAATTTTCAACCCCGAAATCCCAGTACTCTCATTAGAAAAAGATATTGAAAATCGACCGTCTTTTGGCCTTCAATGCAGACCGGCCTTATGCAGACCGGTTCAAATTTTCTGAACCGAGTCGTTAATATATTCGTTTGAGAACAGGTAAAAAAAATGTTTCTCCTTAGGCCTGTTGATTTGGTCCGAATAAGTTTGCCGAACAGTTCCATCGATTCGCGACATGCCATGGAAGTTCTCTTACATGCACGAAAAGGTGGAAAGCTACATTTATTTTGAAGACCCTTGAGGGAGTTTGTTCAGTCGAGACGGATGTAATGGGATGTGGACAGCCGAGGTTTGATCGATCATGAGGAAACCCACATCTTCTTTATTATACATGCCTATGAGCGTAACTGATACTACTCTCAATTTTTTTCGCAGTGCAGCGGGTTTAGTTTTTTTCGATAAATTATTTAAATTTGTTTTCATCTTATTATTAATAATAATAATTAACATTATTAAGAGCAACAATAATAGTTAATTAATATCAATGATAATCATCATAATTTTTTTCATATTGATCAAAATAATATAGTTCTTTCACAATGTGTCTTTTTTAACTATACCACCTGATAATGGCGCTCTCAGAAAATGTTTCAATAGTTCAAGGCTGAGTTAATATTTGAGAACTCGGTGAGGTAAAATATTGAAAATTGTGAAAATGAGACGTATGAGAGAAACTGGATGTTTTTTTAAATATTGTTATTTTTACGATTATTCATACTATTATTCATTGTGTAACTCGTTAACTCACCTCATATGACGTTCCTTGAATAAAATCGTATTTTATTTAACATTGGTCACGTAATTTCTCACCTAAACATAGAAGTGATTGGAATACATTCTATAAATAAGTGAAATTTTGCCACGCTAACAGCAGTGCTATACTTGGCAAACCGTAATTATTTACATTTGAGCCTTCGTTTCCGAAATAATTAAACGATCGAAAATAGTCCCTTTAATCGTCGGTCTTTTCATTCCTTTGCATCACTTTCATTTGACCTATATATGAGTAAAAATAAAAGATGCATTTTCGTCACAATACTGGAATAACGGATCGTTCGTGCGGAGTCGGGGAGATTTCATCAACGAGCTTCTGTCAGCGTCGATACAAGAGACAAAAAAACCGTGGTTTTTTCGTCGATAATGAACTTTATGCGAGATTGAGGAAAAACTTGATAGTTATGACGTTGCACGGCAATATTGGAGGAAGATAATGGTGAAAAATAGAATTCGTGTGTGTATATATTTGTATATATGTGTGTGCATATATTTGTATGTAGGATAAAGGGGTAGTGGGCGTCGCTTTTTCTGTAGCGAGCATTCAAGGCTTGGGAGAAAAGGGTTGTGTGAATATTTGATTCGTGGTCGATTGCACTCGAGTCCGGGGCGAAATAGCACTCGTTCATATGCACCTTTACCCTCATTGCGTCCCATAAATGAATTTTGTTTTCATCAAACATATATACAGGGTACTACATTTATGCGTATGGCTGAACAATAATTTTACACGCTAACGATGAGTTTCTCGTCCATGGAGCAATTCGCGTCAATTCGATCAATGATCAGTTTTCACTATAGGGGAGTTGTGCTGTTATTTTTTCAACCACGGCTATTTAGTTATGTTTGCATAAAAATTAATAATTCTAGTTCAGACAGTAGTCACAACCATATTGAACTCAATTCTCTTTGGTTTTAGTGTTTCAAATAAATCTACTCAAAAATAACATCAAAGCTGACATCGTTTTTATTTCTAGGGGCTTTGCGGATGCTGCTACCAGGGATAGAAAAATCATGTAAAAGAATACATTTAAAAAAAAAATATATTTCAAGAGTTATTTTATCAAGCCCAAAAAAATTGACATGAATACCTTTTATAGAAACCATTAAAAAAATTCCCCAAAATACGTGATTTTTCAGCAGTCTAAAGTAGAATGATCCCTTAAATAAATGGCGTATGAATTCAAAGTCAAGCGTATATCCATAAAGCCTTACTATTAAAATGAACTAGAATCAGTTTGAAGACGTTGGTTACTTATATAAAAAATAGAAAAATAAAAAACTCCATATACTCAATTCTCTTTGGTTTTAGTGTTTCAAATAAATCTACTCAAAAATAACATCAAAGCTGACATCGTTTTTATTTCTAGGGGCTTTGCGGATGCTGCTACCAGGGATAGAAAAATCATGTAAAAGAATACATTTAAAAAAAAATATATTTCAAGAGTTATTTTATCAAGCCCAAAAAAATTGACATGAATACCTTTTATAGAAACCATTAAAAAAATTCCCCAAAATACGTGATTTTTCAGCAGTCTAAAGTAGAATGATCCCTTAAATAAATGGCGTATGAATTCAAAGTCAAGCGTATATCCATAAAGCCTTACTATTAAAATGAACTAGAATCAGTTTGAAGACGTTGGTTACTTATATAAAAAATAGAAAAATAAAAAACTCCATATAGGTCGACATGTGTAAGACAACATACTTCAGTCTAAGACGACGCCTGTATGTCATCTTACACCCGCCGACCGAATTATGCTCAGATACGAGGGTCGTTTGAAAAGTCCGTGCAAAGTCAGAGAGATGGCACTACTGGTGCGTATCGAGGTTATTTTCAGTTAGTAGCATCGCTTGGAAGAAAACATACCAAGTTTCAGCCAGATCGGTGTATTTCTATGTGTTTGGCGTTCGTTTAAACCGAGGAAGCCGAATGATTTAAAAAAAACGGACGAAAAAGAATTTCGTGTGTTGATTGAATATTACTTTATGAAAGACAAAACGGCTCAGGAGACTAAAGAGAAGCTTGATAAACATTATGGTGACTGTCATCCTTCAATAACAACAGTTTATAAGTAGATTCAAAATTTTCGGAGTGGCCATATGGGCACAAGCGTATAAGTCTAAAAGGAGACTATGTTGATAAATAAAAAAGGTTAATCCCAAAAAATTAAGTAGTTTACATTTTAGCACGGACTTATCAAAGGACCCTCGTACATTAGTTTCTGGGTTAAAGGTTAGATTATAAAGGGTGCATCGAAGTGACCTGACATTTTAAATTGAGCGCCAGTTTTTTTGTGGCAAACATAGAGTACTTTGATAACTGGCATCAGGAAGTATTGAAGTTTACTCATGGAGAATTACACGATCGAGCAATGCACAGATATTGTTATTTGCTGCATTGTTCTTTCTTGGGGGTTTTCTAAAAGGAAAAGTGTATGCCAATTATCCACAGACCATTGTCAATTGCTCAAAGAAGCAATTGACACACCATTGATGAAATTAGTCCGAAATTATGCCAAAATGTCATTGAAAATTTCGTCAAAAAGTGAACGTTTGCAAACAGGGACGAGGAGGCCATTTATCGGATATTTAGTTTCAGACATAACCTTCATGTTTGTACCTTATATTAAATGAAAATATTCGTACTTTTCAAGCAAATGATACTTTTTATAAATAAATTAAGATGTCAGGTCACTTTGAGAAACCCTATAGCAACCAATATTCACTGGGATATTATTATAGTGACGACGAAGCGTCGGTTAGGGCACGTTAAAGTGTTTGGATGCTAAAAGCCAACCCATTCTATTCTTCTTTAGAGCTTCAATGGTCTTGGCCATGTGTTCTCGTGACCAGCTCTTACGTGTCGAAGTTTGTTGAAAATTTCCAGGCATCCTATAACGATAGCCAAGAAATCTGACTTCGTATCCGGTTTTATACACAGCAGGGTAAAATGACATAGGGTGTCATCTTACACCGACGTCTGGTATCTCAACTTACCCATAAGCGAATGCAGTATTTGTTTATTTCTTGGGACAAAAACTTCGTCTTTAGAATATCCGCTGTGCAGTATTCGTCAAGTACAATGACCCTAGATTATGGATAAATAAGTTGAACTAAAAAAATATCTTACCCGACGGGTATTTTTAGCACCAGATAATAACGTGGTCATTTTTTTTTGCATTTCAAAATCACGAAAATATTCACTACGTAAAAACTCGCTGACGGCTATCCTATATTTCGCTGCTGTGAGCAACGCTTATTGGCAGACACGTCATCGTTGCTCGTTTAGCGCGAATATTTGGAAAGATTTGAGATTGTCGTCTTATCTGACGATTTCATGTTGAGCACAACTCCCTGCGCCAAGTTTTTTCTGAAATTTTTTTCAATGTCCGAAATATTGAACTATGGTCATAAACTTCAATGCAGTATACAAATAAATCATGGAAGCAGAAAAAATCCATTCACAAGTTTCTGAATTTGGATAACATACTTCGACTTTTTGTCACGAATTGGGAGGAATTCGAAATCGTAAATTTGATTTCAAAAAAGCATACAGTGGGTAAAAAAGTATTTGTACATCTCACATGATAGTATTGTTCATTTGGCTTTATTTTTTGTTCGTGTTTTCCCAAGATTTTTCTAAACAGACAACATGTATATTTAGAATAAGCTGTCGAACACAGAAACTTAATAAAGTATTTAATTGTTTTTGAAGGATAATTTGAAAAAGACAACGTGTACAAATACTTTTTTTTACCTACTGTAGATGAATTCTTGAAGGACAGAAAACAGCAAACGAGCGTAGTCAAATATTCTTAAATCGTGTTTAAACTACTGAACCAAAATTAGTGAACGTTCGAAAAAGTAGTAACTCACGTTGAAAGGTAGTCTTGTCATTATGTAATTCACTAATTGAGTAGAGCAACACTCGTTCTGTATTGCGCATTGATAATGCCGGATAAACTCAGTTACATAAAAATTCCGCATATAGAAATGGACGGTTGGATATCTAAAAATGTTGTACAAATATAGAAATCGATGATTAATATTTATAACTATTGAACAAGTATGTATGACAAGAAATGAATGATCAATATTTAGAACTATTATGATATGATGAAAAATGAATTAACGATCATTTGCTATGGTACAGGGATGGAGTTCATTAAATACCTGTTTATTTAACGAATAATTAGGAGTTTCTCGTAATTGAGGGAGCGTTTCCAAACTGACAAGGAACATCACTCAAGTGTCGGCCTGCGATTTTGGTGTAATTCACATATGTGATAAAACATTGAAAAGTATTAGACACGTGTCTTTTTTTATCGGCGGAAAAATGGTTTCAAGGGTGGAAAACCACCCCTCAAGCAAACACGTGTCACTCGTTCATTTTTTTCAATACTCCTGTAGTGGATTTTTAATCGTTTTACATTAGAAGAATTTTGGTTTTTGTTTCAGTCAGATCGGTATACTACTTGTGGGAGAAACTGCGAAACCACCCCTCGACACGCCTTTCTTTGAGGGGTGGTTTTGGCCCTCAAAACCGTGTTTTCGCCGAAAAAAGAAAAATACGTGTCTAATAGTTTTCAGTGCTTCACCGCATATGTGAGTTTCAACAATATCAAAGGCGGATACTTAAGTAATGTTTGTTGTGAACAGTATGATAAATAGTAACGCAGGGTGAAAGTAATGACCATCTATTGTAACGATGATTCCCGATGTAAGCATATATAATTACAATAATTCAAAATCTACGCAGATGTAGCCAGAACAGGAGTGAAAAATAATCAGCCGTGAAATGCGACTTAACTACAATCCCAAAATAATTTAGAATACAACATACATTCATATTTGCAGATATATATTTAGCTGTATCTCCTTAATACAGTAAATATCCTACAGGTATATACATTGCTGAAGTAATCCAGCGAAACTTACTACATTAATCACCACGGATTTCTGTTCTCCGCCTATAATTTATCTTGACACAGTAGACACGAAAAATTGTTTTTAAAGGCGTTAGGCTACTGTGAAAATGTCAAAACTCTCGTTCCCTGCTTGAGGCAACTCAAATTGGAGAGGAAGTTCCAACATATGGTGCAGGAATCGTAGATTGCAGGTAAGCTGATGATTACAACGATAGAACTGTGAATGAAACTTTAAACGTGTTTTTCTCGAAACGATGTTTTTCAAAACGGTGTACACGATTTCTCGACATCTGACGAATTTATTTACTTGAACTGTGGTGCACTTATTCAGTACAGGTTTAGTCTTGACCGAAGTTTTTATTTTTAATATTTTTTTTCCATTAGTTATTAACAATGATGATGTCATAGCACCACGAAAAATCGGAAAAAATCGATTTTCTTTTTCATTGAAACACGTCAAGCTATTTAAAAAAAACATAGTTTTTTTTTATTGTTTCAGATCAACCGGGTGTTCAAAATCAAGTACACCATTGAGCCCCTCACCCTTAAGGGTACTTCACGGGATTCTTCTTTATTTATTAATATTTCTTCTTCTCGAATTATTTACTTTTTCTTCTAATTCTTTAATTATTAATATTTTGTTATGAACTATCGTACACAACTTCGTCCATAGAATCACCACAACTTTGTCCATTTTTTTCATCCACAGAAAAAAATGTCCAAACGATTATTCACTCAGTTTACTGATTCCTTCGAAATTAATATTTTCCAATCACCCTGCTTTTCGACTCGTCACAGTAGCCTAATCCCTTAAGGCACCCAACAAGGCACGATCACGGGAAATGGTTCAATTATTTTTGCCTTTTTTTTTAGATACACTCACAGTATGACACCTGTCAATTTTTATTTCTTGAAGCACCAGCAATTTTCGTTAGCACTAACCTTAGGTCGATCGGTGCGACTGCTATTATTTCCCAAAGATCTTCTCCGCCCAATATTTTTCCCGTTCCGTGCAATTTGCTGCCGAACTTTCCACAGCTGCTCGATCACTTACATACCTTCGCCGTGCACAGTCTCTCGGTATATCGGAGGAATAAAAAACACAATCCACTGACGTTGCCGGCGCTCTAACGAGCGAGACCAAACCCTTCGAATAATCTCTCTAACGAAACGAAGCAAAAAGTGTCCGATCTTAATTTAATTGGCGAATGACGCGAGGCAAGAGTAATTGCGGAAGAAGTATAGCCTCAGCGATCGTAGCTGTTCGAGGAGATTAACGGGGGCTCAAAGGGATGAAAACTACGGTTGATTGGCTGCTGAGCTCGCTGACGTTCATCATATTCCTTCCTTTTCGGATCGACCGCAGACATGCCCCTGGTGATTCTCGATTTATCGCGAACTATATTGAAACGCCACCACCGACGAGTTATTCACCGAAGGATTAGTATTCATAGCATTTTCAATCAACCCGCGAAATAATATTGTGAATCAATTGGACGCGATCGTTTTTTGCAATTTAGCACCAGAATTGTTTTTTCAGGTGTGGCAAAAAGGCAGCCACATCAAGTCCCTTTAATGAAAAAGTGTGTTTCTTCACCCTACAATTATTTACCTCAATTGATGCAGTCGCTAAATTATTCGTACGTTAAAGAAAGTAGGAAGGTCGTACGGGTTACGGAGCGATAGATTGAAATCGAAATTTGCGGTATAGCGAAATTATATTTTTTGAACACTAGTTTTTGAGTCACTAGAATTGTTCGAGAAAAAAGTGAGCATGATTAATCACGGGATTCGTCAGAAGCAGCTGCGTGCAGTATCGAAATTACTCGAATGTTCAGCGTCTGGTAAACGTCAGTTAAACGTCAGTGAAACGTCAGTGAAACGTCACTTGATGCTAATTCAGCCAATCTCCAGTTCAGGTCTCCAATAAACTTTCATGCGACGAACGATTGGATATACCGCACCGGAACGTCCCGTTGAAAAGCTTTTTTTTAACCTTTCGCGAGCAATATTTCAGTAATGCAGCTCGGTTGAGGAGTCGGCGAGTAACGCGAGCAAAGTATGCGGAATTTGTGCCAGTCTTCCCACGCAGAGGGTGATAAAGCTTTACACAGGAATCCGCGAATCAAACGGGAACGTTGCGACTATTTAGAGACGTTATTTGTAGACTCGTTACTCAAAAACGGCTTTCGCTCGAGGTGTTGATGTACCAAAAAAAAAAACGGAAAAACACACATTCCGAAGATGTTGTTTTACCGAATAGCGAGAATATCATCTATTTTCATATATTTTTAGCGGACAGCGAGAATATTATTTACGTTTTTATACGGTGATTTATTTCCTTACGCCGTGGAAATTCTCCCGTAATTTTGGCCCTATGATTTGGGTTTGGTGCGTACGAAGTTTGGCTCTAGAATGCAAACTAAAAAGGCTATGAAGCAACAGAGTATCTCGTCGACTTCCACCTGTTGATTTTCAACCGATTTTTCGCCTTTAGAGATATTTTCTACCAAAACTCGTTCTCCCTACGATAAATCGATCTATCCATATATACATGTATACAAATATGTATAAAGCTTCTCGATATTCGACTAATCCAACAACTTTTTCATCGTCGACAAAGCGCTGCTTCCGAATGCACTGAAACATTATTGGCAAAAAAATAAAAAAATAAACGATATTCGTAGCTTTCATCCCTCATCGCGAATTACCAAATTTTACCTGCAAATATTATATTTTCAGGTTGGCGATTTTCGGTAATTTTTGTTTCATTGGAAAACCAAAGGTAAAGGTTTTTATTATCAAACGACGTTTTTACTTTTATTTCGCGAGACGATTTTTCGATGGAATTGGAAATGATTTTCGCACGTTTCGCAGCTTTATGATTTCTCGATGGGAGCTTGCAAGCGTGTCTGTTGTACGCGCGAAATTGAAAGC
The DNA here is from genome assembly GCA_951751655.1 of Ophion costatus. Classification (NCBI taxonomy): domain Eukaryota; kingdom Metazoa; phylum Arthropoda; class Insecta; order Hymenoptera; family Ichneumonidae; genus Ophion; species Ophion costatus. The sequence continues at coordinate 37,673,936 of OX632356.1, forward strand.
TTCGCGACGCTCGTACGGCGTCGGTGGTCGGGTCGGTACTGCGAGTCGCCGCGAACCGCCTCGGTGTCCCTTTACCTCCATTGACCGAAACCGTATCGGCCAATGAGCTCTCATGGCTTCCCCTCGATCTCCAGTATTTCCGTTGGTTTTCCAAGTCACCGAGAGAGAGAGAGAGAGAGAGAGAGAGAGAGAGAGAGGGGGATAAAGGAAAGCTAAATGCATTTATCTAGGGTTTCCAGAGGGCTGGATAGAATTCCCCCCTTCACGGGCCTTTGAGACTGTGACGTCAGTGTGAACTCAATTGTTTCGGATCTGATCATGCTTTGATGTTTATAGACCATGGAACGGAAAACTACCGCGAATTTTAACCTTATGGCGTTATGGATTTATTAAATTTACGAATATGAGTTTTCCGTTGCATTTCGTTGAATTTTCTTTGACTCTCGATCTAAACAAATCCAAGTGCAAACTAGTAATATAGAAATGAGTGTAGAGAGAAAAAAGCTTTGTGGAATTCTCGTATTTATTTGCTCGTTTTCCGGAATTAGATAATTAATATTATTCGCGAGTGCAGGTACACAATTAATTTCAAGTGATCAATAATAGTCAACAAAGTTTCGAGAAACGAACGATTATTTGAGAAGGTTTTAGGACCGATGATTGAGGACATTTTTGAAAAATTCTTTTTCGGAATTGCTGTAACGACGAATAAAAATTATTTGTCCATCCCAGCTCGCTTGATCGGAAACAATAATTATTTAGTATTCTTCACTAGACCGCGATTCCTTCATTTTTTTCTGAATTTTCAATTTTTCCGTATGCATTCGTTTGGGTAAATATTCGGAAGTCGGACTCATGCTAGAATCGGGCTAATTTTCTTCAAGGGTTCAAACAAACGCAAACAAATCCAAACAAAAGTTAGCCTGATCCTAGCAGGAGCCCTACTTCCGAATATTTAGCTTCGTTTGCATTTTGAAGGCATTTTTATTTGATTATTTCGAGTATTTCAAGAGCCTGCTCATTTTTATCGGAAGGCAAATGTTATCTAGATAACGTTACGTTGAAAAGTTCATGTGTCATTGTGCTCTTTCAGCATGGTCGAGAGGGAACATTCGCGTAATATCCGATCGATGTTCGTACGGGGCACGAACAAATTCGGTTAGAAATGCAACGCCCTCCGTACTTTGTCGTCTGCAAGATTCGGACTAATTTTATTAAAAAATAGTTGAGTAATCGGCTGTGTAAAAAAATTGTAACGGCTGAACTAGAAAGGAAGAGTAAATATTATGCTCAAAGTAACACCACACGAAATATAATTAAGAGAGGACGTTACTGTGATGGATCGAAAAATGATCGTTGTTTCCGATTTGTTTATCTAGGATATTATTTATTTGGTATTTAGAGAAATGGTATGTTATTAAGCATACGTTGAACTTATTAAAGGTAAATTTTTATTAAAAAAATAAAATATTAATCACGTTATTAAGGTATAAAGCCTCTGTATAAAAAACGTGGTCCAACGGCCGGGTCGATAACTTAACATGGTTGGTTTGAGAAATAAAGTAAAAAAGTTTTATAATCTGTATAAATGTAGTTCTCGTTGTACAGAGCCGTGTTTTTAGAAAAAAAATTTCACAAAACGGCAGGTGTTCGAAAAAAAGGTGTGATTTTGGCAAAATTTCTACTTGTATTTGGGTGCCTAAAAAATATTAAACTCAAAAAAGAAACGCCGCGTACAACGATATCTACTGCAATTGCGAAGATTTTTTATTTTTCAAATTCGAAACCGGACAATTTGAATGTGTATACTTTGAAGAAAATGCAAAAAAATCGTTTTTTTACCCGTCACAGTAGCATGTCACCTTCACTATCATAAAAAAGAAAACGAGAAACGAGTAAGCCATGCAAAAAATGAAATAAATATCTTAGAAAATATAAATTAATTATTTTCCAATGAATATTGAATTGAATATTCATCGGAATGGGAAAAATTGTGAGTTCGTGCTATGGTTTGGCCAAAAATTTTCTTTTTTTTCGACCACCAAAATTATTGATCGTCATCGAGTCGACAGCTTGCTGTTTAACAATTAAAATAACAAAAGCGACAATTAATATTGTTACTCTCCTTGGACAGAACAATCGCAGCTCCACTGGCGTTCGGACTTCGCGATAAATTTCGTTTTCTTCCTCGATCGAATTTTACCCACGACCTCTTGCTCTTCAAATCAATCATCCGCGTGATTTTTCTTTGTCCACCGCTGTGCCATTTTCCGGTAATTTATTGTTCGACTGCACACGCGGGTTCGTAGAACGATTTCGGAAGTGGTGCAGGTCAACGCGAATGACGATACAGGTGAAACCGCGTTGCCGGAACGCTTACGACCTGACATCGATTTTTATACAAGGGCTGTTAACCCCTGGGGAACGCCTGCGACCGCTTTCAACGCGAGGCGAGCGATCGACAACGTTGTCCTAACAATCCCTTCGACCGCTTTTTACTCCCGCTTTGCTCGTATCGACTGCCACATCCGTGCCAATTTTTCAGCTCTCTATCTACCTTTCGTCCTTCTTTTTTTTTCTTTTTCTTTTCGAATGAGTTGACGATCGGGTGAAAAGGGCTCGGATGACACACAATTGTCGAAAGAAATAGGACGTGTATAGGAATAGCGCCGAGTGACCGAGTACAACATCCGTTACCGGGGATTATCCCTGGGCGGTGTAGTCGATTGATTGGAAATATAAAGAGGATTGGGAGCTTGAGCTAAGCCAAAGTTAGTTACGTTGCTACGAACAAACTTGCAGACGCTTCTTCATTCTTCGTCCTTCTCTCTCTCTCTCTCTCTCTCTCTCTCTCTCTCTCTCTCTCTCTCTCTCTCTCTCTCTCTCTCTCTCTCCCTCTTTCTCTTTCCTTTCGAGATTCTGCAAGCCTAAGGATAATGAGATCGAGTCAATGATGAGCTACAGGTATCTGTTGCGTGACGAGTTTTCCAATCGATCAGGGTCATTAAAATTGATTGAAGATTGTTAATTTCGAATTAAGTTTAATTAATTACGGACTTAAGTGACTGCTCTTTCGCGCAATTATGGATCGCTGTGCGAACAACGAGTGGGTATATGAGTATAATCGATTACGTGAAAAATAGATGTACGTAGAAAGAGAGAGAGAGAGAGAGAGAGAGAGAGAGGGGGGAGGGAGGGAGAATGGAACTAAGAATCCGAAAAGTACCACATTTTTTATCATCTTCAAATTCTTGAGGCGAGGCCTCTCTCCATACAAACAGAAGAAACTAATGAAAAAACATTTAAATATTGTTAGGGAGGGGAATTAATTAAAAAACATCTCTGAGAAACGAAGAAGTGCCATTAAGTCCACGCGGGCCTTAAATTGTCCAAAGTAAAATGGCAGGAACAGCTCCAAAGGCTTGCAGTGCAAGGCGCAAGGTAGAACGAAAATTTAATTACGTCCCGGGAAACTCGTAGGAACGAGAATGTTCATCATAGCTCGTATGCAATAAAAACGTGCAGTTCATAGCGGGAAGCACGCAGGGATTTGTCGTTCTTTTGATATTAGTGGCTCGATTGTCACTGGTATGGGAATTGCGTTCTCAAAAATGACAAATTGGCAAGGGTTTTTGTACCATCGATGGCAAAAAGTCTCGTATCTTTGGTTTTATCGTTATTCCTGAGTAGAATGCATTTCATTATTTGTATAAGGAGGCCAGGTATTGATTATACGTGATATAATAAAAGGCAGCAGAAGAATAAAATATTTAGTTGTTTTCTATGTCCTCGTAGTTCATGTAAGACTAATAATGCAAATAATTAGCTAAGAATAAGAAAGTTCATCGAGGCTATCAAAAGTGAACGAATTTGAATAGCAATGGACATTGAGTTTCATTATCAATTATTTTACACAATATGTTTGGGGTTGTCCTGATGCAGGCTTTGAGTTTAGGATCATTCTAACTATTATTGTTATCATTTATCAATATTATTAATTATAAATCTGCGGTAATGTTAATCGTCGGGTTAAAAAACGAACGATAATTTCATTTAAATAGTCCACATAAAGAATTAGAATATTGTGACAGCTCGTAACTATAATAATTTGTTATCGTAAATAAAAATTTATCATAAATATCGCCGTGAGTCTGTACCGAGATGACGGCCCTTTTTTCGATTGTTTTTTTTTACTAGATTATTTGTTTGGGGTTTGGAAAAATGGTACTTTATTAAACATACATAGAACTTATTTTCCATAGATTTTTATTTTTACAAATTAAAAATTAATATCTTTATTGAGGTATAATAGAGCCTCTGTATAAAAGAATGTGGTCTAACCACCGCATCGATAACTCGACAATGGTTGCTTTGAAACATAAAAAATAAAAAAGTTTTATAATCTATATAAATATAGTTCTCGTTGTACGTAGCCGTTTTTCGAGAAAAATTGCACAAAATGTCGAGTGTTTAATAAAAAGTGTAATTTTGGGGAAATTTTTACATATATCAGGAGCCTTAAGGGGTTATAGACAGTCGAAATTTTTGAAAAATCGCTTTTTTATTTATTTTATTTTTTCTTTAATGTTCATATATTTAAGTGCACACACAGCAAATTTCTTGTCGATCCGGCAAATATTCTCGAAGTTACACGCACATTTGTAATGCCGTGTCAGACTATATGTAAAGTTCTTTTGAAACTTTGAACGCGTTTTTCTCAAAACTGTGTTTTTAAAGTCGGTGAGCAAGATTTCTCGCGGAAATGGCTGAACCGATGAGTCTCAAATTTTAACACAATCTTTTGAAGTATATTTTTTTTAGTGATTAATCGAAGGTTTTTTCTCACCGATAAATATTTTCCATTTTATAAACAATTTAAGCCCTAAATCTTTGTCAAAAATCCTTTTTTTTTAGAAGCCGCCATTGTGTCAAAAATAATTATTTTGCTTATTCCTTCGATCAATTACAAGATAAACCATTATATAAACGAAATATTTTTGGTTTTTTCATTTGAGATGATCCAGCCCAGAGATATCGTGCTCACCGCAAGACGCCTTTTTTAGAGGTGCCCCGGAGATCAGCTATAGAAGCTTTCAAAATAATTATTTTCACGAATAAAAATGTTAAAATATAGTCAAAAGTTACCATAATAAGTATACCAATTTTTGTGTTAATAGATTTAAAGGTCTTCTCAAAAAAAATTCTTGAAAATTCGATCTTTTTGGGCTTTCTGCCTTTATACAACCCATTAAAAAACAATTAATAAAAAACGGCTACGTGCACCAATAGCAACTGCAATTACGGAAATTTTGGGCTATTAAAATTGTAAGGCGGACAATTATAGCTAGAGTTATGATTCGAGTCCTTTTGAGAAAAACGCGATTGAAAAGTATCACTATACGTGAATCGTTGCACTATCTGCTTTCACTATCACTTGTAACTTGGTCAATTTTCATCACTTGTAACTTGGTTAATTTTCAACATTTTAACTTGAATTTGTTCTTTTTAGCTTTTCTTGAATATGTATACTTTGAAAAAATGGAAAAGCATTGATTTTTTAACTCGTCGCAGTGGTGCTCTGCCTTAACAGGTCCAAACTAGATATTGCCTCAAGGTTCCAAACCAAGGCATAAATATATATATCAATCAATCAATCAATCAAACTGTATTCTTTATTATTGCGTTTCGGATTATCTAAAAGCAAGGTTTTCAACTAAATATACATGTATACCTAATCATTTTTTAATTCACTAATTCACTAATTTAATAAATATACATTTACACAGCGCCGTTTTGTAATTTCTACTAAATTTTCATAATAACAGAGTTAGAAAAGCGTGACTTTCGTTAAAAACGTTTTTTTACGCCGTTTGCACCTTTGAAAAAAAAAGGATCAGCAGCTAGGCATCTTCTCACAGCGATATTGTTATTTTTAAAAATTTGTATAATTGTGTTTTTTTCTTTTGGAAATATTTTTAAATACAATACAAGATCGCAAATTGATCGGATGCTTAGGTTTTTTTTACAAATTACATTTAAAAATAAGATACTCATTGAGGGTGGTCACATTCTTCGAATCTTTTAATTAGAATCAAATTGCTGTTTAATATTTTTATGAAACTGTATAATAAACTTGCCTCCGGAGAAAATAATAATTTCACGTGTATAGTGCCTTCGCATATGGGTGACGAATCGACAAATATTTGAGCAAATACTTTTCCGCTCAAATATCTTTCACGCGGGGTACACATCCCCGTGGAATATATTCAATCGTAGCCTTTATGGATGTTCGGGTTTAGGGATGAGGCTCGTACTGAGGACGAGGTTGTTCCGCATGAAACGTTCGATGAAATTCACCCTATCTTCAAGTGTCAGGCGGCTATTCGGGGAAAAGCTCACACCTTCGGTCGCGATGGATTTTGCGAGGTGTGAGGTTTGACTCGGTTCCACCGCTTAGGGCCATAGGGTTAACACGTGTCCTTGTGACCAAAACCTCGCAAAGTTAGCCCTACGAATTTTCCATACACGGCGAATCGAAAGTGCTCGAAGAGACGAAAAACGAACGAGAAAAATAAACATTCGTTCGAGGTTGCTCCGTTTACAAAAACCGAAAAATAGAGTAGAGTAAATCAATGGATGTGCCCTCTAAACGAAAAGAAAAGAAAACATCAAGAAAACTATTTATAGCATGGCAGCTTATCGTTGGAGACTGAAAAAGAGATAATAAAAAAAAAGAAAGAGGTTGCTCCGTGCGATCGAGCTTTCAAAATTGCTAAAAAATTGGAGCTTTCTTTGCTCAAATAATCCTTGGCAGACTCGAGCGAAAGTATGAATTTTTCCAGGATCATTTTTGGCTTTGGTATTTTAGTAAAGTGGCTTTCTAGCGTGAGCAAAATGAGATTTATGACGAATCCAAACAAACCGAAACAAACTCATCACATGCTTCGGCAGCGCGTTTCAAAAAATTGCGACAGTTTGTCAAGGAGTTGCGGACACTCAAGAGCTCGCAGAATTTTTCCGGAACCCAATTCTCAATTTTTTACTGAACAAGTAATAAATCGACGAAAGTTTACTTCGTGTGGCTTCGATGAAAAAAATATTCCACTCTGTTGTCTTTCCCCAAGAAACCGGGTCTTCATTTTTAAAGGATACACTGAGAAAAAGAAATCGTTGATTGTGCAAAATGCATTTTGTTGTTCCGAAATTTTGTTGTTTTAACAGTTTGCTCAGACATGCTAAATAAGCTACAGTTCACACCACTATATACTGTCTTACCACCAACTATACTGTTTTGTTATGCCAATCAAAAATCAAGTTGAACTTCTTTAAAGATACATTTTGTTAAACCAACTGAATTTTGGATGGATGAACGAATTTTTTTTTTCAGTGTATCATTAGAAAAGTGAAGAAAAATTGTTGTTCTTTTTTGCCTTTTCTAAAAGTCTTAAGTGCTCAGAATATACCTTATAAATTTTATATCGACATCTTTAAAACTGGCAGAGTTATAGAATTCTAAGTGAAGCACGTTCGAGCGTTCAGATTTTGCTACCTGGCGCAGTGCATCCGGAAGACCCTTGCACGGTATTGAGCATTCGCGTTGGCCTCTCGATTTACATTGTGCGTGCTGTTGATCATAACAATAGACTCCCGTCAAGCTGCAATTGTTGCTGAGGGTACTTATATGGCTTTGATATTGACGACTACAGAGAAAGTCGAAAATTCTCCACTCACAACGTAGCAGAACCATACTTCAAAATATCAACGCGTTTCTCTCAAAATAGTGTTCTCGTAACTGCTGAACATGATATCTTGAGGAAGACTTGATGGATTGTTTTCAAATTTACAAGAAATATGGTGAGAAAAATTGAGTGGTCGTTGACGATCTGACTTTTTAAAAATCGACCCTTATTTTTTTAGCAATTACGAGACAAAATACGACTTTTTTCATAGATTTTTCGAGCTCGGATTTCAATTCGTTGCGAATTAGTAGAAAAATCGTTTTTGAAAATCGGCGATCGTTAACGACTCGTACTTAATGTTGACCGTGACTTAAAGGAACGTTTGGTTTTCTGATTACCGTTTTCGTTTTTTTTTGAGGACTTTTATTTTTTTCAGGGCCATTTAATTTTTTTACGACTTTCGATACATGTGCCTTGGTGTTAAAAAAAATGTTTAATTTCTACCGATCGTTTCTCAGCAAAAAATACCCAATATCGACATTTTTTTCGGGCCTTTAGGTAGATGTAGTTCTTTAGAACGGGAAACCACTGTTACGAATTAAAAATAATCGATTTTTTGCATTTTTGTAGTATGCATTAGGGTGGTTAAAAAAATCAATTTTTTTTGCAGTACTCAACGGAAAATGTTACTACGTTATGAAAAAGTATTTCATACAAAATTGGAGAGGTCTGAATATTTTTTTAGGTAGTTCTCAAAAGACTTTTAGATTCGTTTTTTTTATTTCGTTTTTTCGTCAATTTTTTTCTTCATTTGTTTTCTTACTCCAAAACAACATATGACTAAAAAAAACACGCATACGCGTTAGACGTTCGGTGATGTAAACACTGTGTTCTTGTTGATCAAGTGGTTGATATAATTTTCACACCCGAATTACATATATTAATTCTCAATCTGCAAATTCAAATTGTTCATGTTAAAAAAAAAGAATTGAATAAAAATTGTGTATCGTTACAGAAAAAAATAAATCAAGACTTACATTGGAGTAACTAACAAGAATAACATTTTCTGCATCGAGATAAAAAAAATAATAATACTCCGATAATCATGAAAAAGGCGTTTGAGCACTAACTAAAAAACTGTTTAGAATCCTCAAATTTTGCAAAACTTTCTTTTTCTTACCACACTGCAATTTTCCGATGAGAAAAAAATCGATGTTCTTTAACCACCCTAGTATACACATTCGACAATATGTGAAAAAATATTCAAGTTAAGATAATGAAAATTGTTAAAGTTGCAGATGATTTAGTGAGAATAGGTAGCGCAGAGATTTGCGTATCCTAAAACTTTCAATCGCACGTTTCGCAAAACGATTTTCCTCGACCTAGTCGGAATCATAACTCCAGCTATAATTATCCGACTTCCAATTTTAAAAAGTCAAACATTGCTATAGCTATCGTGGTACGTAGCTATTGTTGTTGTTTTGAAATTTGTTATTTTTTGAGCCTTCAATACAAGTAAAAATTTCGCCAAAATCACTTTTTTGAACACCCGCCATTTTGTGATTTTTTTCTTCGAAAAAACGGCTACGTCCAACATCAACGTCATCTATAAAGTTTACAAAACCTTTTTATTTTCATTCTCGGAACAGTCATTGTCAAGTCATCGATCCGGCCGTCGGACCATACTTCAATAACGTCGTTGATTATTACTTTTTTTTTAAATAAAAATGTTCACGAAATAAGTTCAACGAATGCCTAATAACAGACCTCTTTTAAAATCCCAAATAAATAATTTACTAAACAAGAAAAATTCGAAAAACGCCCTTTTCCCGGCCCGTCACAGTGGTGTCCTCCCTCAAGAAATTTTCATCCGGATCGTTCGAAAGTTGCCATACGAGGGAATGCTCATCGTGCCACAGAACAAAAGAATTATTTTTCGGGCAAAGCTCTTTAAACAAATTGAAATAAATAAAATACGAGAAAAGTTGAGTTCTGTAGTTGAAAGTTCCGCTAGACCGAAATATGTTCCTGGGGAGTTTATCGCCCAGGTTTATTATTCATGCAGGAGGTTGCTTTTATTCGAGTTCTCGAAGGGGCTGCAAATCGCCGGGAAAAATGATATTTCACTATGGGCCTTTGACGTCGTCGTCCATGGTGTTTATGTGACTTTGTCGTAACGGTCGTTACTCCCACAAGGTAATATCTTCCAATTAAGAGTTTACTAACAACTCTGAGGTTTCTCGTTCCTTTCCAGCACTTCTCTCAGGGCTCGTTTCTTGGCCTCGACAACAATAACCGGCCCAACTTTTTACGTAACATTGTTCGTATTACAAAAATTTCCTATTCGTAAAAAAAAAAAACAATCTGACATCTCGTTATGTTCAGCTTACCCTTCGCAGTTTTTCGTATCGTGAAATAATCTTCGTAATAAACCCTTCTGAAGAGTCATTTGATTTTCGGCAAAGGAAAACTGCGATAAGAGCAGAAAAGTTCGCGTACAAAAGCCACGGGCCTCCTTTATGAAAACAATGCTTCGTGTATGCGAGGGGAAAATGCGGGTTCGAGCAATGATGAAAAATAAATGAAAGGAAGGAAAGACCGGGTAAAGAGCCACTTTTTTCTCGCCTGCTCAACATATACAGCCGTGGCAGAATTTATTTAACAAATCTCATTTCAAGTTATAAATACTTCGAATCTGTTTTCGCGATGTAAATATATGCGAGAATGACGAATACAGGTATAGCGAGTACGGATCTGATCAATTTCGGCGATATCCGTAGTATCGTCATAGACTCTATCGTGTACGTCGGGCGAATCCCCAAGCGTCTTCCACCGTGTCGGAGTCTATGGCACTTTGATGATGTATCGTCGGATTGCGGTGAAAAAAGACTATAAGAAAAACATGCGCAATATGTACAAGAGTACACACGAGTAAACCTGACTCACATTTCGCCCTTAAAGTCCCTCGAATTTTGTACTTTATTATTTATACGATTGTAGCCTACTTTTGACGTTCCTCGTGAGCCTTGATGAAAAAATTCGAATAAAGTGTATTATAAAAGTAAGGGGTCTTCTCACTGATATTAAAAGTTACTCGCTAATCTGATATTAAAAAGGGGCTATTTTGAAATTCCGGAAATTCGGTCCTGGGCCCGAACGGACTATACATTATTTTGAAAACAGGAAAAAAGTTTCGCCGTATCAACAAGCCGTCGGAAAACGTTGTTTCGAGAAAAACACGTTTGAAGTTTGTTTGGGTTACATAAATACATTAAAAAACCTTTTTTTTTAAATGTATTTCGAAAGTGTATTTATTAAGTGTAACAACTTTTATATCAATATCTATAATATAAACCTGTAAATAAAGTCATGAAAGTAGCCTTTTTTAGCGTATAAAGTGAGAAGACCGCGTAAGGCCTTATTCTATTATAAATACCCATTTGGAGCTGATTTTTTGGAAATTAAATTTAGAGAAACGGTTCAATCCACTGTGTTAGTATTTCACAGTTTTATTTATACATTTTTAAAGTAACACCTCAAATTTTTATGAAGTATTTTATTCGAAGTGCAGATGATATTTGATGTTGCGCATGCCATGTCGCGAAATTTTTTCATCCTAGTGCGTTGCGTTTCGCCCGTGTACGTCATTCGAAGCAAACATTTTATAAAAATTCTTTTCTTTACGGATGTGGTTATCGTTTTAATGAAAAAAATCACAAAAAATTTCCGACACGTCGGCTTTTGAAAAAGGAGAATTTTCCTTTTTACAATGAAATTTTCACTTCTCGCGGCCTGGAAAAAACGTTGTCATAAAGCAATAAAAATGATGTCGGGCTAAACGATAACCATATTCATGAAGAACAGAATGTTAAAAAATCGTTTGTTTCATATGACAATGACGGGCGCGATCACAACGCCCGACGATAAAAAAATTTCGCGACATGTCGTGTGCAACATCAAATTTCATGTACAATTGGGCAAAAATTTAAGATGTTACTTCAAGCCCGATAAATGTGAAATACTGTGAAATATTGTGAAATACTGACACTGTAGTTTTAACTATTTGTCTAAATTCAATTCCTAAACGTCGGCTTGAAAATGGATGTTCACACTAGAAAATGGCCTTGAAGTTGAATATAAACGTCAGTTTCCCTTGACAATCCTAAGCCCGGTTGGCTGGCATCTTGTTAGGGTGTCTTATTATCGAACGTCAAAGTTCAGTCCGTTCAGGATGGCTGCTGGATAGGCATCAGCATTTTGGATGACATATTATATCTATCTGGATTCGGGAGACCAGGATTATTTTCTCGTCTTGGCATAGCGTGTGCAGCACAACAAACGTGTCCTGCATTTGATTAAAAGGGACGTTATCGAGATCGACGACTAGTGGAGTTAAGATCCTATTGGCCAACGCCTTATATCTATATAACGAAGGCAAAATGATAGGGAAGGAGTTGCAATTTTCCACCTTTCCTGGGAGATCGAACTTCTCCAGCATCGGTCCCCGGTGACATTCCCAAATAACACGTACACGTATATTTCTTGCTATATAAAGCTATATATATATATCCTTGCTATATATATCTTCTTCGTAGCGGCGTTATATCATATAATTAGAAAGTTGGCGACAACTTTTTTATGGGAAGAGCTTATGCGTCGCATCCTAAGCTACCGTGTGGAGAGTTCAGCAGGGTCAAATTGTGGTGCTGTTCCTTAGAGCTCTACGAACTCGACGAGTATCTGCAACCTTTTGTAAAATAATAAATTAAAAAAAAATAATTTTGTACAAAGATTTTGGAACATGAAAATTTGTCATATTTGTTTAGTTTATCATTGTCATCATCATCGTCATCGTTTTCAACGGTTTATAGCAAGTTGCAATGTTTGGAAGTATCGCTTTTGGTTTTCTCTTACTCCAAGAGTAATACTCGGATACTCTTTGGTATCTCGTTCGATTCTCAAAATATAATATTTCAGAAATATTCTGGGAAAATTCCAAGCCGATCGGTTCGAAATTAAGAGAGTTATGGGTGTTTATAAGAAGGTTTTACGAACCGGTGATCTTAAACGCGTTTTCCTCAAAATTAATTTTTCAAAATCGGTGACCAGGATATCTCAAAAATTCCTGCGCCGATCAAATTCGAATTTTACAAGGTTCTTTTATACATCAAAAAGCAGTGTTTGAACGGAGGAATTTTTTGTTCGATGCGTAGCTCTTTTTATCGATGAAAATGGAGCGTTTCATTCACCAAAAATCAATGCTTTCACCTTAGACGGCGGTCATTTTTTCAAAAACCAATATTTTATGAGATCCTATATCCTAGCACTAGCTAATTTCATGCAAAAGCGAAATGCGAGCGAAATGGTCACCACGATGGACGTTTTTTAAACAGCGGTCCCCACAAACAATTGTATTCAACACATATATGAACATTTTCAATAAAAAATTGTAAAAGATACTTGAAACCATACTCTTTGATGTTAAAAAAAAATTTAACTTGCCCTCGTTCCCCCAGAAAGAAACCGCGAAAAGTTCTCTAGGTATCATCCGTTAACACCATTACCATCATCATCATTCTTAAAATTACCACTACCGCCATTATAAATATCATTAATATTTTTATTCTAATTATTATGATTATTTTCATTATCATGATTATAATTTTTAAATATTTATTATCATCGTTATACTTTTGTTATAACATCATAACATTTTTATCGTATCATGTTGTATAATTGAATAATAATTATACAACATACACTATACCATATACAACGTATCATGTTGTATAATTGAATAATAATTATACAACATACCCTCTCAATAATAATAATGATTATTATTAACTTATCAATTAATCGAATTAACTGAATTATGCATGATTTTTATTACTAGTAATAATAATGGTTTAATTCTGACGTAGAATAAAATCATTATATAATTATTGTAACATTCAATTTTCAATATGTGGGCTACTCGATTCTAAATTCATCATGCGGTTTGGTCCACGCAGCACCAGTCGCTTTGTTCTTCGATCGCATCTTCCAAATCGGGTCAAATTTGTTATTTTTCAAACAAAAAAAGAGTTCGTCGATGACGATGACACGTCAAAAGTGACGTCTACGAATAATTATCGAAAAAAAACGCGTGACAGGAATGACAACTCTAAATTGCGAATAATAATAAGATAGTATCGTTCGCCACATCATTTAACTTGGAGCTACACGTCAGGGACTTTTATTTAGGGATTATAATTTAGTGAATAAGAATGTGAACTGAAAGAAAGGGACCACGTGACAGACATCACGCGGACAGATCGGCAGCCTAGAATCGGAGATAGATGAGCAAAGACCGGATGAGAAGGAGAAGTATAAGCCACGAGATACCGGAAGTGACGAGTGTACCGATATTTTCGAATAGCGTGAAGACAAAACAGCGCGAGCGAGGTCAGATGGTGAGGACGCTCCGGAATACTGCTAGTGTTCCGGAAAAATGAACGAGCGGGTTAGATCTCACAATGTTGATTCCTCAGCACAAGGAAAAGCAAAAGAGAGCGCCGGAGAGCCCAAAAAACGATAGGACAGGGAAGAACAGCTGGGACCAGATAATAATGACAGGATGTCGCATGGAAGTGAGAAAAGATTGCCACGACCTCTCACGATTTTGGGAGTCGTGGAGGGCTGGGAAGGTCGGCGAATTTATTCGTCTGCGAATGTCGAGAAGGGATATTTAATTCGAGCACGCCAATAAATATTGAAGGCTGAGGGGGCGGGAAGCCAGATGCAGGGGGTTGAATGGGAAATGGGAGAGGCAACCGGGATGATGGAGTAACAAGTCTCTGGTGTAGGCAAATGCATGGAAAGGAATTGAGGACCCCAACAGAGGCCAAGATGGAGTAGAGGGTGAGAGGTTAGCAAGACAGAGAGAGAGTAAAGGATAAATGATAGTGATAGCATGTTCGAGTGTCACCCTTTTGAATGTAAATACCTAGATAAAGAGAGAGTACTATAAGATTGCGATAAGAAACGCTTTGGGGACGCAAAAGAACTAGAATATGAATTCAAAAAATGAAAATTTCTCCAGGACATCGCAAGTTTAATGATAAAATCTGCATATGCAAAGACTATGTGAAATGATCCTTAGTGGGGTAAGTCCGGAGTGGTTGGCCACGATTCTTTCACGGATCGTACGTGCTCATCTCTCCTATTCTCCCGGGAGAGATAGCCACATCTAAAATGCAAACAAGTAGACACAATACATACTGAACCTTGAGGTTATAACAACGCACTGTTCGTAAACTATTCAAGAAATACAAAAGTAACCATCACTTTTACAAAATAACACCACCACAGTGTAAAACATAAAACCTTCGAAAAAATTTTGCAGTAGACTGAATAATTAAAAAGAATTTTAGGTAAACATTTGGAAGTGGGACTTCTGCTAGAATCAGGCTAATTTTTGTTTGGGTTTGTTTGGAGTTGTTTGAGGTTGTTTTGGATTGTTTGGGGTTGTTTGAGGCTGTTTGGGGTTTTTCGAGGTTGTTTGGGGTTGAAGAAAATTCGCCTGATTCTAGCAGGAGCCCCACTTCCGAATATTTACCAATAATTTTTACGCCGAGGCTAGCCGTCTGGTTATCGGACGAATAAGCGTATGTTATTCGTTCGGACAGCGGCTAATTTCACGCGGTTCACGCTGTACAACGCCCCAAATAAACAATCCCAAACACACAATTCCAAACAAATCCAAATTAAGTTATAAATCATTATAACTTAATTATAATGGTAATCATATTATAACTTAACGGGTTACCCCCACCTGCGATTTTGAAAAAATCGATTTTTTTTATTGCATTTTTTTGAAGTATAAGTATCTGAGAATATGTCCTGAAAATTTCAAGTCGATCCGAACAAAATTGACTGAGATATGAGCGTTGAAAGAGAAGAATCCGTGAATTGAAGAACTGAAATTGAAACTTTAAACGCGTTTTTCTCAAAATGGCATTTCTGAAGTCGGTGACCAAGATTACTCGAACACTAATGAACCGATCTTCTTGAAATTTTGCAGGCTTATTTAATACATAAAAATGTAGTCTTTAATCGTTCGATTTCTTTTTTCGAAAAAAATGGCCGTTTTATAGCCAAAAAACGGCCGTCTTTTTTCGTTAAGATCGAACCATTAACTTTGACTGTCCGCCATTTTGTGAAAAATGAATCTTTTTTAAAATCCTTCGATTAAAGACTAGTTTATACTTATATTTGACTAAATCCATCCGCATTTTTTTTTCAGATGATCCACTTCGCCGCAATGTTGGTCACCGCAAACCGTGTATATAAAAACATTATTTCATTGACGGCCATTTGCTACTAAACAATGTAATATTTCTCAATAAAAAAATTACTGAAAGTTCTTCAAGATGTGTTCTTTAAGATGGTATATTGATCGATTAAAAAAGTTTTGTAGTTTTCTTTAAAAAAATTCATGAAAAAGGCCTTTTTTTGCGCTACAAGTGGGGGTAACCCGTTAACTATAATCTTAATTATATTATAACTTAATTGAAATTATAATTATATTATAACTTAATTATAATCGTAATTATGTTATAACTTAATTGTAATCTTAATTATGTTACAACTTAATTTTAATTTCAATTATATCATAACTTAATTATAATCCTCATTATATCTGGGTCTTTGATTTATTTTGTCGAAAAAAAATATTTGCCTGGCTTGAAGAAGCTGATAATCGACAAGCAACTCGCAATAATTATTTCCAATCGCAAATTAAATATCAAATGAGCCCGCTTTACTTTTCATGTCCTCTTCAAATAACTCACGATGAATCAACTATGAATTTATTCGTTTACCGACAAATGAGGATTGATCGTTGCCCGCAGCAATAAAAATGTAGGGATGTAAGGAAATCAATTTATGAAGGTAGGTTGGAAGGTACCATACGCATAAAGACGAAAGCCTACATCGAGATCTGCGCTATATGCGAAGAGGGTTTCACGCACCCTAAAATTTCACGTACGATATCGATTTCCGCGCGAGTCCCTTGGAGGGGTCGTGATGAGCGCAGGCGTCGTTTTTCAGAGTATGGCGTCATGACACCCCACTCTCGGGTGGGCGAAACGCCAAAGCAATTGTGGCGCATCATCGTAACTCCGGGAGAGTTCTCGTGGTGTTGGTCTGTGGCTTTCGGCATTTTGAAAAGCTAAATAAACAAAATGCTTCAATGTCATTGACGAGGATTCGTGTGAAGTGGAACGAGAAGGAGTGGAAACATGTCGACCGGAAGTATTCGGGTCACCGTGACAACATTACTCTTGGTTGCTTCCGTCTCGCTGTCTGGTGGTGAGGGCCTATTTTATTTTTGTCGCTAACCTCGCACGTGCCGTTTGACATGTCAATGTCAACGGAGCACGAATTATTCATTTCTCGTTACATTGGCCTGGCACTTGGGAAAATAAATAATTCCATCTTAATCCACACTCATTTTTCCTTGTGTTGCGTATACTATTGACGTGAACATTTACGTGTCTTCATCGTCGTCGACACGTGGTCGAATTCTCGAATGCGCGGCTCACTCGTATCTTGCTGTATTTTTTGTCTGCGTCTCCGACTCCTCGGAATGTCGAAAGAAAATTGGAAGAAAAAATGGTGTTGAAGTTTGCATATTGAAGGCCATACTCTAGAGTGAAAACTTGTTTTCGAGGTGATTATACTATTTCTTTTGTTTTCGTGGTAGATTAAATTATATCCCTAAATTTAATTTCTAAAAATTCACCTTGAAAATGGGTATTCATAATGGAATAAGGTCTTAAGGGGTCTTCTCACTCTATACGCGGAAGAAGGCTAATTTCATGAATTTATTGGCGTGTTTATATTATAGATGTGGATATTTGTTGAAAGTTGAAGATATATGTTGAAATTTGTTACACCTAATAAATACACTTTGGAAATACATTTAAAAAAAGGTTTTTATGTATTTATGTAACCCAAACAAACTTTAAACGCGTTTTTCTCGAAACAACGTTTTTCGACGCCTTGTCGATAAAATCTTTGAAACTACTGAATCGGTCCTTATGAAAAGTTAATCACATATTCTTTACAACTATAGCTATAGCGCATAGCAGGGATTTTTTAAAAATTTTAATATTTACTTTTTATTTGGCCAAAAATGGTGAAAGTAAACGTTTTTTTTCTCGAAAAATGTTCACTTTTTTGTTATTTTTGCATATATTAAACATCGTATGATACGCGCTATAGCTATTAACATACTGAATCCAAAACCCTTGATTTTTTTGTTTCGGATGATCCATCTCCGAGATTTCATCAACAACGCAGACCTACAATTTTTTTAGGACATTTTTTAACTACCATCTTCGTCCATAAATAGTAACTTAAATAAAGGAAATTAAAAAAAAAATTATTTCAAAGCTGTATTTATTAAGTGCAACAATTCTGAATCAATACCTACAATTTTTTAAGGACATTTTTTTAACTACCATCTTCGTCCAAAAATAGTGACTTAAATAAATAAAATTAAAAATATATATATATTTCGAAGGTGTATTTATTGCGTGCTTCATTTATTGAGTGCAACTTTAAATCAACAGTTATAATATAAACCTACCAAAAGAATTCATGAAAATAGCCTTTCTTAGCGTCCAAAGTGACCTTCAAACACCTTCAAACGCAACGGAACTTTAAATTCGATTTTATTTTCCGTTTTCGTTATTATTATAGAAGATCATTTTTTATAGATCGATATTGTAGATCGCTAAATAGATATCTGAAAAATGATTGCGGGCTATTCGTACCCAAAATCTGGTAAAACAAATTGAAGGCATTTAGAAATATTGATTTTCGTTGCATTCGAATGACGCAAGCTTCAACCTCATAAGAAAAACCATTCATTGAATTTGAGGGTAATTGAATTATGTACTATTGAAGGTCAACTGATGTCGAAGGAACACCGAACTCACGCGGCTTCGGAACGAGCCAATGATCTCTGGTGTTACCAATGCAACACGATGGAGGACGAGGGTCGTTGCGACAACTTGGCCGGCAATGACAGCTCCCTGATGACCAAGTGCAAAGACGACAAGAGAATTTGCATCGTGAGCACTTTTTTGCTATATGGCTTTTTGCTTTTGCATGAGTCAACGTTCTTCGACTCGCACTTGATTCTCGGCACGGTAGAATTTTGAGAATTATCCGTGGGCTGATTTCCGAGAAGACGGGGCTTGAAATAATTCAAATTACGCGGATATACTCCGTGCTGATTAATCGGTAGAGACGAGGCGGTAACATTTTTTTTTCTTAATTGTAAAGATATTCTACGATTTATTCAATTTTGCTCAGCGAATCTGTATATATTTTCGTTTGTCTCATTGTGTCATTTTCTGTTATGGCCAATTTGTCATTTTGATTACAAGATTGACAGCACGATAAGGTTCGCGATGACTTCCGAGTCCACGCTTAAATGGACTTTCGTCGTTGTGCTCCAATCTATATTTGTAAAAATCGATTGTCAGGTTTGAACCTAGGGCTGAATGGAAAATTTTCTATGAATTTTAATCTGGGAAAGGGGCTTTACTGATAAATATTAGATACTGATTTTTTCAGACGCAGATACGTCCAATAAAAGTTATAGTGATATTGTGTTCCACACATAACCTCCAAGTTTGTACCTTATATTGAAATAAAATTATTCGTGCTTATCAAATATATATAATAGTTTTTATCAATAAATTTAAATGGCAGGTCATTGTGAGACACCCTCTATTTCATGCTGATATTCAATCCGCTCTTTGACAATAAAATTCTAGCTCAATTCGCGATTTCACATGAGAAACTGTGCTATAAATTGTCTTGATTTTTTTTTCTCGAAAACTATGTACGGAATGTACGGAGACTTTGAAGTTGAACTGTTAGTGGACGTGTGTCTAAAAATATCAACCCTCAAATGCTAAACCCAGTTCAAATTGAATCGATACTATTCAGTTCATTAAGGGGCTATACCAGTGTGTACGCTGAAAATTTGGGTGGTTTTCGGAAATTTTTCGTAAGAAAAGGACTCAATTGAATGTTTCGGAAAATTAAGAATATATTTGGCTATATTTCACCTATATTACATAATTTTTTCATAGAAAAATATTGTGATCCAAGCGACTTATGCGCTGCCTTCGGAGGCGCAAATAAAGATTCTCCACTGCTGACATGATTCCGGTCGATTGAGTAGCTAAAACCAAAAAAAGAAAAATGTCGTTAAACTGGAAGGTATTTCTTGTACAATGACGTAGGATTTTCGAAAAATATCAAAATCTAACAAAATGGCGTAGTTATGAAAAAAGTCTGTTTTCTTGCCTATAAAATGGTCGTTTTTTGCAATGCGAAAACGTGAATTTTCATCCAATCAAAAATATCCTACGTCATTGTGGAGTAAATATATTCAAGAGTACTCAGTTCAAATTTCAAGTCAATCGGATAATTGCTCTTTGAGTTACAATGTCAGCAAATTTGAAAAATCTCATTTCGAGAAAAACGTGTTTGAAGATTTAACTTGGCCATTTTATGCCTACGAGCGGTTGCTCTTTAGAAGACTGCCATTCGGGGAGTATTAGAGATATGGCCTTGAAATTTTTACAGGATATTCTGGATATCAGGATTTAATCCGTCGAAAAAGGCAACCAAAAAAATCGATTTTTTGAAAGTGTCACACTGGTATAGCCCCTTAATTGCAGAAATGGACGATCATAGGGACGGATTGCTCGTAGGCTTCGGTCCGTTTGAAACGTATCGTAACGTAGATACATTTTTTCGTAATGCTATAAAATTGGCGTGGCCGAGAATATAAAAAAGGTCCGCATCAACGCTGCAAAATTTAATAATTACACAGCTCAACAGCCAATTTGGTGACGCGAAACTCTAGATCATTTTCTAAATCTTATCTCTATACCGATTCTACTTTAACATTTAACATTGATATTCTACGTAAGAAAAAGGCACATAGACCGTTTTTTTTAAATAAAATGTAATTTTATTTAAAACTTGAAGTTTTATTAAATATTTTTACATTTCAAGTAAGCTTCTTTTTCGTGATTTTCTTGAGTTAGACGTGTCGAGGCAGTCGCCCATCAAACTTCAACGTATTTAACCCTCATGTGTATGTGTCCTATATTCCCTGATACTAAGCTTCCACGATTTTTATATCTTGGTTCAAGCGTTCTCCTTGCTCTTCACTGAAGGGGCTGAGATTTTTCGTGAATTTATCTTGATCCTTCATCTGCATCCCGAAATAAAAAAAAACTTTTTACAGAATCTATGATCGCCTTGCTAAATTTTTGAATAACACACTCTCCGCATGTATAACAAAATATGTCAAGGTAGTTCGAACAAGCTCGTCTACGCTTTGCTACCATCGACATATCACTGAATTGATTTATAACAACAAATCATTTTTTTTTTAATGTCCCGAATGAACTGCTCACGACACGTACGATGAATGAAAATCCATTTGAAACTTCCTTTTTTACTTGTGCGATAATACAAGTAAAAAAAACACGAAAAAAAAGTAATAATATTCATTCCTTCCTTGATACACTGAGACATTTAACCCGGACGAATTTGAAATAAAATCCTCACTTTCCCAAAATTGAATGTTTTAAATAATTTTTTCCAACAATTCAATTTTATATTTTCCGAATTTTGATTATTTAAAGTGTATCCGGGATTTTTCTTCAATAAAAATTGACCGAAGGGTTGTTAAGGATGTTGAGTCGCAAATCGCAACTGATAATAAACTTCTGAACATTTGATAGGTTTTTGTATGAAGTATTTCGGAGGTCGTGTAAAAATTTCACGACAATTAGGAAGCTCGTTATTGAACAATTAAAATTCACAAATTAAATGTTGTCTTATGGAAACTGATGTAACTTTGCAATAAGTTTTTTTTGACCTCACAATTTTGTAATATCTACAATTTACTGAAAGCAACGGAAAGCAAACGAAGTTTATTGATAAATTTTTTTTATATCTTTTAAAAATTGTTCTTTACAAAATGTTAATTTTTTAATCACGAGCTTCCTAATCGTCGTGAAATTTTAACCCGACCTCTTAAATACTTCATACAAAAACATACCAGATTTTCAGAATTTTCTTATTATTTTTTATTTCAACCCCTAAGGAGGTTGAAGTAATGATAGAATTCGGAAAATTTGGCATGTTTTTACATGAAGTATTCAGTAGGTCGTGTAAACTTTTTATGACGATTAAGAAGCTATTTATTGAACAATTAACAATAACATGTTTCATAGGGACTCAACATCCTTAAGGGCAGGTGGATGAAGTACTATCCGGGTCAATTTGACCCAGTGTGTCAAAGCTATGGAGAAGTATGCCATGAAAGGGTTAAATATAATTAGGTAAAATGAGTCGAAACTTCATTGAAAATGTCTTTCTATATATAAATATATATATATATTTTTTTTCGGCGCATATTTAATTTTTTTCATATTTTTTTAACGTAACCATGATATTGATATGTGATATTACTAAAAGCTCAACACAATTTTCGGCTATATATTTAAATATATATATTTTTTTTCTATATATTTTTGTATATATAGTTTTATAAATATATATATATATATATATATATATATATATATATATATATATATATATATATATATATATATATATATATACACACAAAAATATATAGCCGAAAATTGTGTTGAACTGTTGGTGATATCACATATCAATATCACAGTTAGGTTAAAAAAATATGAGAAAAAAATGTATATATAATATTATATATAAAAAATAAAAAAATATATACATTCTAAATATAAAACATCATTGTTATACACGATAAAAAATTCATTATCAATTACGATCGAAATTTTCAGATTTCAACTTAATAAATAGAGTGCGAGAGAACGAATTGTGAAATACGATCGTGAGATGATTCTCGTGTAATAGTGTGACTCTGTATGGTGTAGGTAAAGAGATTTTCGTTCACAACGAGTACGGAGAATTCGACATCGGAGCCGATGATGTGGTCACTGGAACGCAATTGCACGAACAAATGCGAGCCTGGCTGCATAGTCATCGGGGAACGCACGAAATTGTACGCTTGCACAGCATGCTGCGAAAAGTCTTTGTGCAACACGGGCAAAGGCACCGCCACCGATCTTAACGGTAGAGAGATCGGCTTTTTTCTCGCCCTCATACTTCAAGCTGTACTTACCGTTACCCTGTACCCTTCGTGATACCGCTAATAAAGTACTATTTTTTTATTTTATTTTCTCATATTTCCTGCCTTATGTCCGGCGAAATATTGTACAGTGTTTTTTGTTGTATTTTTCATGTGTGGATATTTTTATTGTTTATTTTTTAATACAAAAAACTGCCTGTCGTTCGTGACAATGTATAAACGGAGATGAAAAATTGTGATGGATATGGAAAATATATGGTTAAGATACTTTATTTAATTAATTTAAGTACTTTATATTGAGCTCCATTGAATTGCGTTCTAATATATTTGAATACTTTATCGGAGTAGTTGTAGTTTGATACCTATCATTTTATTTGGGGATTTGTTTTCGATTTCCTCTTCTAGGAGCAGCTGGAGAGTTGGGATAACAGTTTGAATGAGAGTTAGTTATCGATTCATGAGTTGAGGAGTTAATTATTGAGTGACGATTGTTGTGGAGCGATGATAATTATATTCGTTGAGAGAAAATAAATATTGAATGTCATTTGGAAAAATGATTATTATACTTGTTGCATTATGGAACAACACCACTGTGACGCGCCGAAAAATAGTTTTTTTTTCCGAATTTTTCTGTCTTCTAAATTATTTACTTGGGATTTGGAAAAAAGGCATGTTATTGAGCATAAATTGGGCCTATTTCGTGTGAATTTTTATTAAAATTGTTATTAAAATAACTACCTTATCAGAGCCTCTGTACAAAAAATGTGGTCCATCGGCCAGATCGATAACAATGGTTGTTCTATAAAATAAAAATAAAAAAAGTTTTATAATCTATGTAAATATAGTTCTTGTTATACGTAGCCCTTTTTCGCAAAAAGTCGTAAAATTGTGGCTGTTCAGATGGAAGTGTAATTTTGGCGACATTACTACGTATATTCGGGGGCTCAAAAAATACTTAGTTTAAGAAAGTGCCTACGTACAACGATAGCTACTGAAAAGACGAATTTTTTTTTAATTGAAAATTGGACAATTATAGCTATATTTATCATTCCTTCCAGGTCGAGAAGAGTCGTTTCGAGAAAAAGGCAATCGTCTGTAACTTGGCTAATTGTCAATCTCTAACATTTTTGTTTCACATATGCATACTTTGAGAAAATGGAACAAAAAATCGATATTTTTCGAACCGTCACAGTGGCCTTAAGAATATTGTCTGTACAAAAATATGGAGCTCCAAAAATCCGTTGAAATTATTTTTGTTAAATCAATAATATCTGCTATCGAACAACTTGACCCTCTCGACGATTAATCTTTAAAGAAAATATTTTACAAATGTATCATCGTTTACCTGTATAATAAAGTTTAAAAAACCGTCAAGAAATACGATCGTACAATCACTGATAGTGAATTTACAAAAAATGACTCAAATTATAATCAGCAAATGGTTAAAATTGACGTCAGAGTTGCATTTCGATGTACACTGTCATGTCATCCCTCAGTGTTTTTGTAAACGGATCATTTAGTTTACTCGGTCGTACTCCAATTTTCGTAAACAATTAAACAAGCAGGTTGTACCATTTCGATCTATGTTAAATTATTCTTATTAAAATTATACCGCCGTGCGGAATAATTCTTAATTAATTTCCAGTAATTTTCCCATTATCGAATTAGCGTGAAATCGATTTGTGATGTTGGACATTGCATCCGATGATAATTTCCGTCGAAGGTCGAAACTAACTTTATAAATAATTTCGTACGCTTCCAGTGACTTTTCATTCCCCATAACCACAGCCAGTGCACGATAGCGCCGAGCGCACACACGTGCACGCATACGCATACCCATTTAGACACTCTCAGGTCACACAGATGTATCGGATCTATATAAAACATTTCCGCAGTGTTCCCCGAATACGTTTAACGAGTTCGAGGAGGTCGGGATATTTCTCTCGCACCCATATTCTCCGTTAGCACACCCGTTTCGTGGGCGAGGAGTAATCATACTGGGCTCTTCTGGACTATCTATAGAGCACCGTCGCGTATATATATACATGTGTATGTACATACATACATACATACATACATACATATATATATATATATATATATATGAACCTATTTATTGTGTACTCAGAGACAAGAGGGCGTACCTCGCATAATAGTTGTACGACATAGAGCAAGAAAGGCTATTAGTGTATAGCTTTTTGCGCTTCATTTTTTTTGAAGATTTTAATTATAAATTCAATGCAAAGTAAAAAAAAAAATTATGGTGAATTCTCAAATTTGCGATTGTAAACTTCAAAAAGTGTAATTCTCGCTGCAAAGATCGAAAATCTTCATGAAAATTCTAAACTGAAGCTACTCACACAATTTGGCAGTTCAGAATTTTCAAAAAGATTTCTGTACCCAACGGAAAACCAAATCAAATTTAGTACATTTCTAAACTAAATGTTTTGAAACCAGCTTATTGAAAAATTTATTTTTCAAATAATTGTAATTTGTAACATAACAATTTTGAAATTTCAAATTGTTATTTTCAGGGTTAACATTCGAAATCTTTCTAAAAATTGTATACTCAAGTAATTCGCACAATCTGGGAGTTCAGAATTTTTGACAGAGATTCCTGTACCCAACGTAAAACTGAATAAAATTTAGTAACTTTCTAAACTGGGTGTTTCGAAAGTATCTTTTTAAAAATTTGATTTTTCAGATAGTAAAATTTGATATTTTAAATTGTAAATTGTGATATTTCAAATTGTAATTTCCATGGTGAAAATTTCGAATCCTTTAAAAAATTGTAAACTAAAGGCATTCACACAATTTGGCAGTTTAGAGCTGCTGAGAGCAGTGACCCTCAGCAATTCTGAACTGCGAAATTGTGTGAATTGCTTCAGTTTACAATTTTCAGAAAGATTTCGGTACCTAATGGAAAACTGAATGAAACTCAGTAAAGATTTTGCATATTGAGTAATGAAATTCAGTAATGAATGAAGATTAGAAATTAAAAATTGCTTCGAAATGATTTCCTAAAGAAACAATAAGATCACGCTGTGATCGTTTGAGTAGACTTCAGAATTTATAATAGTATAATAATAATTTTTCCAAACTACGTTAAACGTTTATTTCATTTGAAAAATGACTATTGTAGTTCCGCAAAAATAGTCGATTTGTTTAAATAAAGACCATTGTTTTTATGTCAAATTAACGTTCAACACGCCGATTACTTTAATTTAAAACTTTAAATTATAAAAAAGTTATTTATCGTTTCATGATCCATTGATTTAATGGGTTAATCATTGAGTGACGATCATTGCAAAGCCGTAATAATTACATTTTTTCGATTGAAATAAATATTAAATGTCGTTTGGAAAAATTATTATTATCCAAGTTCAACTATGAGTATTGTCTGTACAGAAATATGGAATTTTTCAAATTCTTCGAAATTATTATTAATAATTCCTATCGAATGACTCCACGATGATTCATTTCCAAGAAAATATTTGACACATTATCACAGAAATTTCCGACAATTGAAGATTAAATACCCAGAATTACCGTGACAAACGATTCTTAATTCAAATTAAGGAGGTCGGAGCGGTCCAGTTGAGTCAAACGATGGTTCATGAAGCTTTTTTCAATAAACGTCAAAAATATGCCTACGACGTATAAATTCTGTAAATGCTAATTTTTCATAAAATATACAATTAAACAGCCAAAGTACGCATTTTTATATTTTTATTACGTGAATAAGAAAAACTTTTGTATTGCTCCCGACTTGAAAGAGTAAAACATTATCGATGATTATTATGAAAAACAACTGCGTAGGTGAATATTTATACAATTCAGACTGAAATTTCGAGTAATTCATAATTTTGCCTACTTACATTTATGTCACGAGATTATGCATTATCACCATTACTTAACATTAAGTGTTGCCGAAGTACCGCAACTTCGCGGACACTGAGGCTAGTCAACAGCATCGCTGCTCATTCGCCAGCCAAGATTCGTAATCTTTCATCAAACCCTGATGGTTCAATATTGAATATATATGGTTTACGATGGCCCAATTTTTTTGTTACGTGTTTTTTAATGTTTACAAAGGTTTAGTTCTCGTCAATCCGTTGTTAGAAATGGTATACCTTGGTGCTAAACAGCCAACAAAATGACACCACCCACAGCCTGAACTGAACGTCTTTTGCCCATCCAACTGCACGTAAAATTGCCCACATCAAACCATTATTTATCTCCGGTGTTCGTTGGTGAAAAAATTTCAAAAAATTAGTAAATACTCAATATAGTCTTGACGATAAAATATATATTTTTCAAATCTCGGACTGCACCTAACGCTCCAACCTCCTCAATATTACGCCAACATCAAAACATCAATTCCCGCTAACATCACGACACCTCATTCGAGATAGCTTCCGACGAAAATGGCGTCCATCCCCGAATCGGCATTCGCCCGGATCGAGTGTAAAAGGCAAGGGAAAGTGCGCGAATACGTTATCCATAATATGACGTTGATGAAACATGCTTTCCCTTACGTTATACCGTGGTTGGAGGAGAAGTGATGCTCTCGAGAATTCCGTGGCTACATCGGCTGGTGTATAGTGTAACACACAGTGTGCGCTTTAAACGTGGGTGCGCTGTTCTCGTCGCATAGCACTCGGACACAAAGCCGCCGTTATTTAGAAGCTGGCAGACGTGGCTTTTTCTTCTTCTTCTTCTTTTAGGTCTTCGTCTTCTCTTCGTCTTCTTCTTCCTCTTCTTCGTGCCGACTTGTCGACTCGTAGCCATGTCCCGAGTCTGTCCTCGATACATACATCCACACATATACTCTCGCACACACACACACACACACACACACACACACACACACACACACACACACACACACACACACACACACACACACACACACACACACACATACACACACACATATATACCCGCTTTTATAAATATATATAACTATATAGGAGAAGAGGGCACTCGATCTCGGTCTCCCATGTGGCTGGCAGTTGCATTTGGTATGGCTGTCCCGACGCGTGCGGCGTCGGTTCAATTAAACGATGCACGTTAATTCAGTTCGCGAACAACGCGAAGCTCACCGAGCCAAAATAAGCTTCACGCGCAACGTCAACAATTTTCTACCTGACGTTTCTTGATGCGAGCCAAAAGCGACCCAAAAGTAGTGCATCATTTCGTTAATCGTTCGATCCCATTGCCGAGTGTAATACGGAACATCAATTATAATTTTTTCTTCTCCCACATCAAGCACTACAGCAACGCAATTGTCACTGGTGATAATAATTACGAGTATTGCATTGACAAGTATAAACACATGTACATTTTCACACAGACGCGTTATAAATGTACATATGACCATTGATGACAGTCCATTTGGCAATTGATGCAAAATGATGCTTCCACGTATCCACGAGCTCTTGGTACTAATAACGACCCTGGTAAATAGTTCAATTAGCGACGAATTCGCGAATGCGGAAACCGGATGGACGGTAGTGCGCGAGTTCGTTGATCCCGTTATTGTTTCACGTGGTCACGCCGAGCGTGAAAGAAGATCGACCCTCGAATACGACGCGGGCTCAGCCGCGGATCCGTTGATCGTATCGATCGGCAATTGGACGTTGATAACGACGAGAAACGAGGATCTCTCGTTGTCGCCAAAATTCGAGATCCATTGGGTTCGCGGGAGCTCCTCGGGGCGGGAAAAAAAAATGTCCTCGCCGCGGCACTATTCCGCGTGTGACGTTCGCCAAGGCCGTGTCGTCGATGACGACCGGTCGATCGTCGCCCTCACCGTCTGCCACGACGAGTTTTACGTCATGATTCGCTCGCGTGATCTCGTCTTTTACGTTAGTCCCGTTCACGATGGTCGTCACGTTCTCGAGCGATCGAAATTCCCCGACGACGCGGACGTTGACACCCGGCAATCCTCGTACGAGCCTCCTCCTCGTGCTCACGATGAATCACCCGAAAATCACCGAGTTCCCTCTATCGCGCGAATATTGCGTGGGTCGCGCGATTATTACGTCGCTTCCGCCTCGAATCACGGAGGCACGAGAGATCCCGATTATTCGAGAGATTCGCGGGGATTGCCAGTGGGAAGGAACGCGAGCGTTGTAACGTCGAGAAAAAAACGCGCGATTGGCGCTTGCGTCAATAAAAGCTTCTACAATTTGACGGGTGACACGTTCGACATAGGCAACGACGCGAGGCCCGTCAACGTCGAAGAACTCGGAGGAAAGTTCGATAACGAACGCCTCGAGGCCGATCACGCGAAGACCGAGAGAGAAACGGAACAGAACGATACCGTCGGGGAAGACACCGCGAGCGAAAACGACGACGAGAACGTCGGCTATTTTTTCGATCGCACGTGGGAAAAAGCCAAACTGCCCAGTGAGTTGAGACATTTGTTGTTGGAACGTTTGTTTTTTTTAGCGGAAAAAACGGCATATTTAGTGTATAGTATAATAAAATTACTGATTATTATAATTTGAATATATTTGAATGATGACGTACTGACTATATTAACATCGCCAGTATATATATATACATATAATAATATATATATATATATATATATATATATATATATATATATATATAATATATACATATATATATATATATATATATATATATATATATATATATATTAAATGTTGATAAAAAATGTTGATGTTGATACAATAATATGTAAACAAATCGCATGTAATGAGATAATAATGAAAAAATGGGTGCATATATATACACACTATTTGTTTGTGTTGATTATAGTAGAGAGGGATAGAGATAAAATTGATAAAGTTGATAAAATAATATATAATAGGATCGTATTAAAAAAAATGTGTGTAAATATATATATATGTATATACGTGCTATATACATACACATATATATATATATACATATACATATACGTATACATATACATATATATATATACATATACATATACGTATACATATACATATACATATATATATATATACATACATATATATATATATATTTATAAAACGGTACTTGTCGGGACCGAATGTACATATTTCAACAAACGTATACTTAGATGTACAATAGCATTTATAAGTGTACAAAAGTATCCGCATTGACATGTACATCCGAATAAGGGTAATAAAATCGGTTTTAAAGTTTATATGTAAAACGGTTAATAGTAGGACCAATTTTTATACGTACTGTTACTTGGTGGGTCCAGGAATATTGCAAGAAAATGAGTGGGTTCATGCTGAAATAGTTGGATGCACTTGGCAAATGTGAAACGTTTATTAATTAATATTATTGAATATTAGCGAAAACAATAAGATTTTCTTTTCCGATGTTAAATATTATTATTATGAATTTATTATTTCAAGTAATTAATTGTCCCTAACTATTTGAAATAAACAACAAAAATACTTAAATGCCCGGTATCGAATGAAATAATTTTAAAAAATAATTTGAAAATATCAATTTCGTGAAAAGGAGCATTTTACGAAAAATTCATCCGGGTCACAAAGACCCACTGCACGCTTTTTCGTCTCACATCAGGGTCACAAAGATCCGCTGCAGACTTTTTTCGTCTCAGGTATTGGGATGATAAAATCGGTCTTTCACACACAGATAATACATAGTCTCGAAATGTCACCGGTTATTTCTTATTGCAAAATATATATATACAACCTAATTATTGTTATTTCATCTCAAGGCTGTAGCCCCCGCTGGGCTTAGTCGCGTACATGATTCCGGTAAGTGGATTCATCTGAAGTAAAAAATGGAAAAATATACATTTAATACAATGTTAAAGCTACAAACTCACAGGATATTTTTTCAAAATTTTGAAAATGGCCTAAATTGCACTGTTTTTAAAGAAAAAGTCAATTGTCGACCAAAAATAACGACTTTGAACGTTTATTAATAAATGAAGAAACATATGGAACAATCATCCGGTCAGTCGATTAAATATGTTATAAAATATGTCCAATCCAAATTGGAAGTAAATCGGACGGTTAGATTTTGAGATATGATGTACGCCAAATTGCAAAGTATACTTTCGAGATAAACGCAAGAAAAGAAAACGTACTAAATCCACTTTTTCCGTATACAGTTTTCGTATAAATGTTTAGGACTACTCATTATTTTCGGTGCTTCCTTATGGTTTCGGATACGGGCAATACGAATAGGACTTTTATTTTGTTCTAGAATCGTTTATGCGTTATAAACAATTTAATTATTACAATGACGATTGTGACCAAAAAGTACATTTTGTAGAAGAAAGTTTGAAACAAAATATGTTTCTTTTTTAATTGAGTATAAAAAAGGTCTCGTTTTTTTTCTAGCTCCATTAGTATAATGGAAATATGAACGAGGAACATTTTTGTGAGAACGACGGAACGATGAGTGAAAGGTAATGCGATTAATTTTCGCCACATATCTCCATTACTAACAGAGCTGAAATTAAACATATTTTTAAACATTTCTATCTATTAAGTGCATTCTTTCGTCCCAATTGTTATTTGAAAAATTTAATCGCAAGAAAGTGCCTTTAATCGTTCGCAAATCACATTTATTTTTCATACCTCCAGTCTGCGATTCCTGCACCCTGTAACAATCGAACAGCCGGATTGGACAAATTCATATCAATGCCCTTAGAAACCATACATTGTACCGGGCAGCTCTAGAACCGTATGGCAACGGGACGTTCTGACCTGCTCCACTAAAATCGTCATAACTCGGTCAATTTTTCAAAGTCAAGACTATGCAATAAGAAAATAAAATAAAACAAAAATCGATTTTTTTAAACTCCAACGTTATGCATATCCCCGGACGTACTGATGAAACAAGCTCTGTTGCGATCGTGCAACTTGTGGTCCTGATCTGCACCTCTAGGGAACAAATTGATACTGTACGACCGCGTGTAATGGTATATATCGGTACCTATCTAGTTTCGTAATGGATAATACGAGGACCGAACGAGTTGTGGTCCTGAAATATACCTTTACGAAACAGAACAGTTTGACAGTGTACGTCCGCGTGTAATGGCTTATATCGGTACCGTTCTCGTTTCGTATTGAATAATATGAGGACCGACGGGGTTGTGGTCCTGAAATATACCTTTACGAAAAATAATTTTTTGATGCTGTACGTCCGCGTGTAATGGTATATGTCGGTACCGGCTCTATTCCCTAATGGATGATACGGGGACCAAGCAGATGATTGTATGATTTGTGGTTCCAGCATGCACCTTTACGCGAAAGAATAATTTCGACCTGTACATATACGCGTAATGGTACAAAACGGTACCATTTGAAATGTCGTATAGGTCAATAGGGGGACAATGGAGTCCACTGAAATGACTGGTACGACTTCGTATGACTTCACGTCGATCCATCGAAACTTTTTTTTTCCTATAAAGGTGCATTTTGCTCACACGTGGGGGTCTTAACGAGTGCTATGGTCTTGGCTTTGCAGTTTCAAGAAACTCCCATCATACTTTTATTCAATCTTTGGAATGTTTATCGAATATTTGTGTACCCTTTCAGCGAAGAACTTATAAATTTTGAAAAAAAAGAGGGAAATACGTGAAAATGGCAAAAAAATGAATTTTTTTCTTACAAAGTAATGAAGCTTCTGATTTTTTAAATCCACAGACTTAATTGACAATGAAACGGCAAAAACGAAGAAAAATGACGTTCGAAGAAAATAGTGATGCGTTTATTAGAGCACCAATTCTAAATGTCCAGCTTTGAAACATTAACCGGGTCAGCCCATATGACAGCTGTTGTTTTGGCTTTTTTGGGATGTTGTATGAATCATCATACACACTATATTTAAACTTTTACCACAATTTTTTGACATTTTTACAGTCCCTCAGAATTTTATCAAACAAAAATAATGACTTTAATGAATAATAAATGTATATTCGGCACTGAGTGGATAACGTTGTGGAAAAATGTATTAGTTACTCTAATACAGTCCTCGATAGGAAAACATTATTAGCCATTGAGTACAGACAGAAGATAATAGATAGTTTTAATTTGAATATTATACTAAGCCTCGGAACAAAATATTGAGTCACGGCTCACCCAGCAATCAAGTTACTTATTGTCGTGAAACGTACTTTTTGGAAACAGAACTGTTCGATTGCGTACGTTCGCGTGTTATGGGATATACTGGTATTCCGAAGTTTTGTGATGGATAATTTAGGGTCCAAACGGATATTCGTAAACAGATTGCGGTCCCAAAATGCACTCTTGTAGTGGAAATAATTGCTATGTATATATCTACGTGTAATGGTACAAAGTAGTACCAATCATTTGAAGAGAGTCCAATGTCCCCATATTGACCGATACGACATTCCAATGGTACCGTTTTGTACCATTACGCGGAGATGTACATGTCGAAACTATTCTTACTCCTAAAGGTGCATACTGGAACCATAAACATAGAATCATCCGCCTGGTCCCCCTATCATCCATTAGGACATAGAGTTGGTACCGACATATACCATTACACGCGGACGTACACTATCAAGCTATTCTTTTTCGTAAAGGTATTTTTCAGGACCACAACCCGTTCGGTCCCCGTATTATCCATTAGGAAACGAGAACGGTACCGATATAAGCCATTACACGCGGACGTACACTGTCAAACTGTTCTGTTTCGTAAAGGTATATTTCAGGACCACAACTCGTTCGGTCCCCGTATTATCCATTACGAAACTAGGGAGGTACCGATATATACCATTACACGCTGTCGTACAGTATCCAATTTTTTTTCCCCAGAGGTACAGATCAGGACCACAATTTGCACGATCGCGATCGAGAGCTTGTTTCATAAGTACATTCGGGGATGTGCTTAATCTTGGAATTTAAAAAAATCGATTGTTGGTTTATTTTATTTTCTTATTGCGTAGAGTCTTGACTTTGAATTGGTTCAAAAATGTTGTAAAAATTCCAAAAATTGCCCGAGCTATGACGTTTTTAGTGGAGCAGGTCAGAACGTCCCGTTGCGTTACGGCTCGGCTCTAACGCCGCGCGATACAATGTATGGTTTCTAAGGGCATTGACTTTGCACAACCAGGCTGTTTGATTGTTACGTGGTGCAGGAATCACAGATTGAAGGTACGAAAAATAATTGTGATTTTCGAAAGATAAAAAGAATTTTCTTGCGATTAAATTTTTCAAATAGCAATCGGGACGAAAGAGTGCATTTCATAGATAGAAATTTTAAATAAATAATGGTTCATTTGAGCTATATTTTATATTGGTAATGGAGATATAAGTGACGAAAATAAATCGCATTACCTCTTGCTCGTCGTTTTGTCCCTTGAAAGAGATCTTTTCATTGTCATTTAAA
This sequence comes from Ophion costatus, assembly GCA_951751655.1. Lineage (NCBI taxonomy): Eukaryota > Metazoa > Arthropoda > Insecta > Hymenoptera > Ichneumonidae > Ophion > Ophion costatus. The sequence continues at coordinate 37,708,214 of OX632356.1, forward strand.
AAAGTAACAGATTTTGTTTCACACTTTTTTTCTACAGAATGTACTTTTTTGTCACATTCGTCATTGCAATAATTAAATTGTTTATATCCAAAAAAACGATTCTAGAACAAAATAAGTGTCCTATTCGTATTGCCCGTACCCGAAACCGTAAAGAATCACCGAAGATATTGAGCAGAATTAAACATTTATACGGAAAAGTGGATTTACTACGGTTTCTTCCCTTGCGTTTATCTCGAAAGCATACTTCGCAATTTTGCGTACGTCATATCTCAAAATCTAATCGTCCGATTTACTTTGGAATTTGGATTGGACATACTTTATACCATATTCAATCGACTGACCGGATGATTTTTTCATATGTTCCTTCGTTTATTAATAATAAACGTTCAAAGTCGTTATTTTGGGTCGACAATCGACCTTTTCTTTAAAAACAGTGGAATTTGGGTAATTTTGAAAATTTCCAAAAATATCCGGTAAGTTTGTCTCTTTACCGTTGTACTAAAAGTATATTTTTCAAATTTTTACTTTAGATGAATCCACTTACCGGAATCATTTACGCCACCGAACCGTGCGGAGGCTACAGCCCTGAGATGAAATACCAATGATTACGTTGTTTATATATATATTGCAATAAAATAACGGTGCCATGTCGAGACTATGTCCTATCTATGTGCGAAAGATCGACCTTACCATCCCAATACCTGAGACAAAAAAAATATATAGTATCGATCTGTTGTTTAACATCAAGGTTATGCATAGCCCTTAGTAATACGTCAATTGTATTGGGCTAATAATTTGATGAAAATATCAATATTATGACAATTTGAAAAAGAATACGCGCATTGGGTTTCCGCGGTCGGTGTAACTGATCTATTATTTTAAATGGATACATTTTAAATAGGTAGATAAAAGAGGATTGAATAAATAAACTATATCTCATGTTAATCTATTATTTTCTTTCCCGCGATGCTTGTTTTGGGTATTATTTTGTATTCAGAATGAACCCTACGTCGATACAGTGGGTCATTGTGACGCGGATGGATTTTTAGCGAAATACTTACTTTCACGAAATTGAAATTTTCAAAATATCTTTCAAAATTATTTCATTTGATATTTTCCTAATTTCAGTTACACAAACATATCGATATTTTCAAAGTGGTTCCCTGATTATTTTCAATAAAAACCCACTGAAGGCTTGTTTATGCCAGGTGAATGAAGTACTATCCGAATACTTTATCTACCTTTCCAAATTCACGAAGCGAATGAAAATCGTAGCCAAATATAACTGTTTCAACGAACGGTTAAAAACCTATCATATTAATTGTATTCATATTTTTTAAAAGTAACATTATAATTAATCTTATTTGAGAATGTTTCTGAACTTTTTCTGTTCAGTGAACAACAATTCAAAAATTAAATTATCAAGTAACGCAATGAATTTTATGATTTCCGCGAACATTGTTAAAATTTTATTATCATTCGCGTACTACATGCTGCCTTTGCCTATTTTCATTTATGCTTTCAGCCAAAGTTCGTGCATTTGCCTCTATGTCTTTTACCGGGCCGTGGTCCCCATAAATACCTTTCATCCACACATGCAAGGTCCTACTAATAACCGTTAAACGAAATTGGGACCGGTCCCCGCATCATCCGTTTAATCTAAAAAAATACCGGGTCCGTCCCCGTATGTGACAAATGTCCCGGTATGTACCGCTGGGGGTCGATTTTGGTACCGATAAGTACCGTTTTATAAATATATATATATATATATATGTATATGTATATAGCACGTAGACTAACGGTGAGGAACACGTCAAAAAGACTATCAAGAACGGTTAAAAAAATAATACACGTCTATGCACAGGGAGAAAAATAATCAGTCAGGAATTGCCACCCCGATGGTTGGAGCTCGGTATAGCAATCGATTACTCCGTAATCAATTTCCATGGTCACCGAGTCCAGCAGTACGTTCTCGCCCTGTTAAACATCGTGAGTAAACATTGTAAAACCATAGTTCGAGCTTTCGAGTTGAAGCGAACGCATTATTCCTTATTTAGTTTTTAAGGAGGTACGATCACTTCCACGGCGTAATAAACGAGTCTAAATATATTTTACCCACAGCTGCTTTGATTGTTGTTTACTTATGTTGATTATTCGTATTATCGATTACAGTGTGCCAAATGTTGTGGTAAATGATGAATTTATTGCACGTGAACAAATAAAAACTGAAAAATTAGATTGTCCCCGACTCGGTAGTAATCTTCGTAAAAATAATATTAACATATCCACCGTAAAAGTGGACTAAAAAGACAAAAAAAAATCGGTCGGATACCTATATTAAAATAGGCTTAAATTACTTCAGTGGAATTAAGGCGTTACCCCCACTTGTAGCGCAAAAAAGGCCTTTTTCATTAATTTTTTTAAAGAAAACTACAAAACTTTTTTAATCGATCAATATACCACCTTAAAGAACACATCTTGAAGAACTTTCAGTAATTTTTTTATTGAAAAATATTACATTCTTTAGTGGCAAATGGCCGTCAATGAAATAATGTTTTTATATACACGGTTTGCGGTGACCAACATTGCGGCGAAGTGGATCATCTGAAAAAAAAATGCGGATGGATTTAGTCAAATATAAGTATAAACTAGTCTTTAATCGAAGGATTTTAAAAAATATTCATTTTTCACAAAATGGCGGACAGTCAAAGTTAATGGTTCGATTTTAACGAAAAAAACGGCCGTTTTTTGGCTATAATACGGCCATCTTTTTTTCGAAAAAAAAAATCGAACGATTAAAGACTACATTTTTATGTATTAAATTACCCTACAAAATTTCAAGAAGATCGGTTCATTAGTGTTCGAGTAATCTTGGTCACCGACTTCAGAAATGCCATTTTGAGAAAAACGCGTTTAAAGTTTCAATTTCAGTTCTTCAATTCACGGATTCTTCTCTTTCAACGCTCATATCTCAGTCAATTTTGTTCGGATCGACTTGAAATTTTCAGGACATATTCTCAGATACTTATACTTCAAAAAAATGCAATAAAAAAATCGATTTTTTCAAAATCGCAAGTGGGGGTAACCCCTTAACACGATAGGCAGAATATAATTATACATATTATTGATACGTGATAAATGATGAAACTCCATAAATTGTTGTTTGCATATTTTGTGGCGGCTTCTATTCAAATTAATTTCAAAACAAAGTTGGGTTATGTTCGTTAAACGCATCAGCTGTTACTCGCGACGTTGCTAATTCTGTGGGTGCTATTTCGTCGTTCTGACTATTTTCAACCGGAAATTGAAACTTTCTTGTAATGTAGTGCTTCAACTACACGGTGAAGATTGTTTTTCTTATTTTTTACAATATCTATTACATCTAATCTATCGAATTACAGTTTTCCAACGGGTTTAGTTGGATACGTGAGCAGAAAAACCACGATCACTGTACTTCCGGTTGACCGTCTCCATAAGACGACGTGCTTTGGTAACTCAAAGCGCTCGACTTTGCAGTTTTATTGCGAAAAAACTCAACGGTCAAAATAGCTCAAATTTTGGTTATAGGCGCATACAGTATTCGTCAAAATCATATAAAAATTTCAAATCCGAAAGATGGATTCGTAGTAATGATCGTACCTCCTTAAGGGGGGAGATACCTTTGGGCGAGAAAAAAATGGCCGATTTCCATGATTTTTTTTAAAGGAAACATTTCTTCATTATTTTTGAGATTGGGATATGTTTTATGAGTACTTTTGGTTGTTGCAGGACATTTTATTTTTTTTGTTTATCTTTTTAAAGGGTCGAGGTATGGCACGGTCTTATAAATGCATTGCGGCGGATGTGCCAGACGGCGTGACGCGTAGGGTCGGCGGGATTAGTCTGAGATAAAAGCGACAAAAATATTTCTTCCATTGACACTCACACGCAGAATATGAACCAAGAAAAAGTGAAAAACGTCGGAAATCGATGAAATGGTACGCTTTGAAAAAAAAGTTTGAATGTTCCGAAAAAGGTGCTACATTTTGCAATAAAAAGTACCTTTATAAAATAAATTTTCAAAAACATTTAGGGTCATGTTTTAGACAATAAGGTTTGAAGGATTTATACTGAAGTTCATCAGAATGGGTCAATCCGTTTTTTAGCTGTCACATCAGTTTTGAAAATGCAGTTTATTAAACCGTGGCATACCTTCGCCATTTTTAAAGATTAATGAATAAAAAATACCATGTCATAGTCAATAGTAATAATAAAACATACCCTAAGTCTAAACAATGGTGAAGAAATCTTTTCTTTAAACAAAAAAATGATGAAAATCAGCAAATTTTTGCCTCGCTTAAAGGTATGTCCCTCCTTAACAGTTCGAGTTATCAAAGAATTTCTCAAGTTGAGTTATGTGGTCCAGGTGAGCGCGATCTACAAGGATCCCACGTTGGATTCGAATCTTCGTCTCGTGATCGTACGAATGATTTTTTACTCCGAAAAATCGGACGGCATGGTGAGGCAGGGTGACGCGAGAAAATCGCTGGAAAATGTCAACAAGTGGAACCGAAAATTACTCTCATCTGCGGATGAGAATCACGACGTGGCTGTTTGGCTGACCAGATTGGATATCGGTGGTCCGTCGGGATACGCGCCGGTTTCCGGTGCTTGCGATCCTGCGAGATCGTGTGCCCTCAATCGCGACGAAGGACTCACCAGCGCCTTCATCATAGCTCACGAAGTTGCACACATGTTCGTACTTTTGGTGTACCTTACGATTTACTGTATTTGATTTTTTTTAGTCGCGTCCTAAGGTGGGAAATCAGTTTAGATGGCTTAGAAAATCGAATTCTATTTTATTCCATAAATTGTTAGGAAAACTATTCAAGAATATGTTCGCAAAGTAGTATAAATAATTAATTTCTCCCTTGTGTTTTCGGTGATTCTTTTTTAAACGACTTTTTTCAATTTGTGTACACTCCAGCTCAAAAAGTTTCTAATCTAAAAATTTACAAAGCGATAGTTAGTTTCTTTATATAATTACGCTCTATATGAACCTAAATTTGGGGTAATATAATTATCTTAAGTATATATTTTACAGCAAAAAAGATTATAAAAAATTGCAAAAGTTCTACCCTTTGTTTAAGCACCTCTAAAAATGTAATATTCATTTTTTTGGTCAGAATCAGGTTCATATAGAAGGAAAGTATGTTCTCAAAATAATCTCGAAACGGTATCGAATTCTGATAAAAACACTGGCCTCCAGAGTGTACACAAAAAGCGAATTTCGCTGGCGACCTTTGATGGGTGCCAGGTTGTGTGATCCACACTTTCAGACAAAATGCTTCGAAAAAATTACAATATTTGTTTGAAAATATGAATAAAATATTCCCAAAGTTTGAATATATTCTACGTATTCATACCTTGTAGAAAAAATCATGAAAATCACTAAAAAAAATCGTACTCTTAAATTAGTTTCCCGCCTTAAAGCGAGGTGAAATAATTTTCCGCAGTCTCGGACTAACGCACGACGGCGACGAAACGGCGGGAAACACTTGCGGCGAGGAGGCATCGATGGGCAGCGTGATGGCACCGATGGTGGCCGCGACGTTTCATCGTTTTCACTGGTCCTCGTGTTCCAGAAAAGAGTTTCATCGCCACGCTAAGTGAGAAACCGATCGATCGTCTTTCGACCATACAGTGAGCATTAATTCGGCATTTAATTGCAGACGATTTCAATGCCTTGACGATAAACCGAGCGACGGAAATTCCACGCACCTCGGCAGAGAAACAGCGCGGGAGACCTTCACGATGGATGAACAGTGCAGAATGGAATTTGGCGAAGGGTAAGGAACAATTTCTTTTTTTTTAATATCGAGAACAAGCTCATGATACGTACGAATATTTTCACTCGATTGTATAGCGAGCGTAATCCTGTGTGCGAATCTGCCTTTTTTTTTTATCGTGGCCACTTTCAGATACGCCCTTTGCCGGACTTTCGAACTGCCTGGACCGTGTTCGCATTTGTGGTGCGGTCACGCGAGTGCCACTGAGGTTTGCAAAACTAAAAAGGGACCGCCGTTAGAGGGCACCGTTTGTGGAAAAAACAAGGTATTTTTTTGGCTTATCTTTTATTTTAATCGTGGATCAGATTTTATTGGTAGGGATTGTGTGGAAATGTATACTATAATCGCGTGTTAGTTTATATGATAATATTTAATATTATATTGTATTAGAATGTATTATATTATATTATATTATATTATATTATATTATATTATATTATATTATATTATATTATATTATATTATATTATATTATATTATATTATATTATATTATATTATATTATATTATATTATATTATATTATATTATATTATATTATATTATATTATATTATATTATATTATATTATATTATATTATATTATATTATATTATATTATATTATATTATATTATATTATATTATATTATATTATATTATATTATATTATATTATATTACATTATATTATATTATATTATATTATATTACATTACATTATGTTACATTATATTATATATCATATTAATGATAACGTTTTTGAGCAGGGGGGATTTTATATTCGTAGATTCTGTAATTATATTTATACCTTACCGTTAAAGTATAGCTAAAGAAGTTTCATAGCATTTTTTTAAACGCCACGTGAACTGTAAAATTACACTACAGTTACATGAAATTACATTTTGATCATTTTTACCGACTGAACTTTCACGAATAATAGCGAATCATTTTTACCTGTCTATTTCGATAACTGTCTCAAAATTCTCCTTTGTTAAAAGATACATTTTTATACCTTTATCCACACAAATGACAACGAATGATTGAAACCTTCGAAAAATTATCAAAAATCGCTCGTCCAACATCTTACTCGAATCTTCACCTATTTCTCTTTAATATTATATGGAGGTGGCACCCCACTGTGATGGCTGAATAAAATCGGTTCTTTTCCCTTTACTCAAAGAATACATATTCAAGAATATGTGAAAAATAATTTAAGTTGAAATACTGAAAATGGACTAAGGTACAGACGAGTTAGTGAGGGCAGGTGGCGCAATGGTTTACGTATGCTAAAACTTTCAATCGCGTTTTTCTCGACCTGACCGGTATTATAACTCTCGCTATAATTGTCCGATTTTCAAATTGAAAAGATCAAAATTTCCGTAATTGCAGTAGTAATCGTTGTACGTGGCCTTTTTTTATTTAGTATTTTTTTCGCCCCGAATACTTATAAAAAAAATTCCGCCAAAATTACACTGTTTTTAATCCCTCCATTTTGTGGTTTTTTTTCGAAGAACGACTTCGTACAAGGAAAACTGCATTTATATCCATTATGAAACTTTTTTATTTTAATTTTTCAGACCAACCATGGTCAAGTTATCGATCCAGCCATTGGATCACATTTTTTATATAGATGCTTTACTATATCTCAATAACGGTGTTAATGTTTTTTCATTTCATAAAAATTAACACGAACAGAGTTAAATGTATGCTTAATATCATACCTTTTTTCCAAATCCCTTTCAAATAATGTGGTAGATTTTAAGAAATCAGAAAAAACAACCTTTTTTCGGCCCATCACACCGGTGTCCTCCCTTGATATGATACTCAAAGACTTCTTGGTCCGAATGATATCCCGATAATCATATTCTACACGTGAAGGATATCATCGTTAATACTTTAGCCGTTTCCTCGCGTATTGATTTGAACAAATATTCACACAGCTCTAAATTAAACTATGCATCTTTACCTACATTTTATTTTCACGCTTTTCCATATTTTCAAGTAGTTTTTATATTTTCTCCAATTCAAAATATACATCTTGAAGTGCGTACGTTTTCATTTGCACGGATTTTCATATTTTTCAAGTAAATTTCGTATTTACTCCAAATCAAGGTGTAGATCTTGAAGTACATTCCATTTCCACGTGTTTCCTGATTCTCAAGTATTTTTTGTGCTTCCAAATGACTTCTAATTTTTCAAAATAACCAGAAGTCCAAATTCAACGAAAGGCGATGATTTTTCCTATGATTCAGTGGTGTATAAACGGATACTGCGAGTTCGTGGATCGAAAGCGTTTCGGGCTGGATCGAACGACGCACAGGCCCCGCGACGGTGGCTGGAGTTCGTGGACATCCTGGGGAAAGTGTACGAGATCGTGCGGCGTCGGAGTGCGCTTTCGTTTTCGTCAATGCAACGAGCCCACGTGAGCATAACACGACCCGTAATTAAAGTCAATATACAAAATAATAGCTAGAGAAAAGGAAAAAAGCAAAAACGAAAAACAAAAACAAATCAACGAAAAATTGAACGGTGAATTAATTTAATCGATCAAAGCTCATTGCAATCTTAGTCCGGCCTACGGTGGAAAATATTGCGATGGGAACAGCGAAGATTTCACGACTTGCGAGCAAGCCAATTGTTCCGTTCAGGTGGATCTGAGACAACAGCAGTGTCTGAGACTCCCCACGCTGGTTGGCCTGCAAGAAAAGTCACCGAAATTCTCCATGACTTGGCTGCCTCACGAGCCCGACGAGGAACACCTGAAATGTCGTATCTCGTGCAGATCCGCCGAGACTGGTGAGATCTTTCTCAGTCAGGAGTTTCTCAACGACGGCACCCCCTGCTCCTACGATGCAAAAGATATTTGCGTTCAGGTTCGTCAACGATATTTTTATATTTGCACCTTCTACTGTACAGTCGAAATCATTTGATAAATGCCCACGCTGATCTTCAATTGTTCCACGTGCAATTTTTTTAATTCAATAAAATCTGTATTCTTAAGGAGGTACGATCATTACTACGAATCCAACTTTCGGATTTGGAATTTATATATGATTTTGACGAATACTTTATGCGTCTATTGACAAAATTTGAGCTATTTTGACCGTTTAGTTTTTTCGCAATAAAACTGCAAGGCGAGCACTTTGAGTTACCGAAGCACGTCGTCTTGTGGAGACGGTCAACCGGAAGTGCGGTGATCGATTATTACGAACTCGTACTAATTATTATTACGAAGATTACTACCGAGTCGTTGACAAGCTAATTTTTCAGTTTTTTTTGGTTCACGTGCAATAAATTCATCATTTACCACAACATTTGGCACACTATAATCGATAATACGAATAATCAACATAAGTAAACACGAATCAGAGCAGCTGTGGGTAAAATAAATTTAGATTCTTGTTTGACCCCGTGGAAGTGATCGTACCTCCTTAATTCTGTCCAATCCTGATAGAATTTTTTGGCCTCTGGTGCACCAAGTTGAAGATGTACACCACTGCGCCAGAACGAACAAAGGTCGTTGTTTTCGATTTTTTTTGCCTACTCAATTATTTATTTGCGATTTGGAAAAACGCGTATGTTATTAAGCACATATTGAACTTATTTCGCGGAAATATTGTATTTCAAAAAATTGAAAATTAACAACGTTGTTGAGGTGTAATAAACAAATAAAAATTATATAGAAAAATAAAAATAAAAAAGTTTTATAATCTATAGAAATCTACAAAAATTCCAGAAAATAGGGGGTCTTAAATAAGTGTAAATTTTACGTATATCCGGGGGCTTAAAAGAAGTAAATAAAAGAAAAACGACTATGTACAACAATAGCTACTGAAATTACAGAAATTGGGATTTTATAAAATTGGAAATTGGATAATTAATAGCTAGAGTTATAAATCCGATCAGGTCGAGAAAAGGCGTTTCGAGAACAAAGCGATTGAAAGTTTTAGTATACATAAATATTAATTTGGTAAACGTAACTTGGTCAATTTTCAATATTTCAACGTTATTATTTCTTCACATTTTTTTGAATATGGATACTCTGAGAAAATTCAACAAAAAAAATCGATTTCTTTATCCATCACGATGATGGCTCGCCTTAAAATCAGGTGTAAAAAAAGTGATGACATTTTTACGAATGGTACCGTTGGGTTGACGATAAACGGAATTATCCGTTTTCAGGGCACGTGTCGTCGGATGGGATGCGACAATATTTTGAATTCAGAGATGAGAATTGATTCCTGCGGCGTATGCAACGGCGACGATGCGACGTGCTCGAGGATGACCAACAAGTTTAATCGGAAAATTCGTAGAGGTTCGTCGCAGCGAGAGGATGATAACGTAGTTGTGATATTCCATATATCGTCCTCCTCTCTACCCCTGCATGTGTGAACACACATACACACACATACATGACTCTCATATGAAGGACTAACTTTCCTGTTAGGGCGAAAGTTTTGTCTTGGTGTCTCCATTCTCGGTACAGTGCAAACTTGATGATCACATCAACCGAGTCCCGGAGTGCTGACAGTGACAACTTCGTGATGGAACTCGAGAGGCCAAGTTTCGTATTCCCGAGAAGACGATGAAGCATGGCATACGAAATTTCGATACACCGCGAAATTTTCGACCTAACATCCCCCCATATGGAATTTCAAAACATAGAGTAATTTTCGGCTTGGAAACACTAGAGTTCCGATTGAGCGTTAGGTATCAAGATCCGTGAATATTGAGGCCTTAGGCCACTCCAAACGGCGAAAAAATAGGCTTTTTGGGGTTTTTTTGCTCCAGAAAAACTACAAAATAAATCGAGATTACAAAAAAGGGTGTTTATCATACACACCAGTGACTGTATACAATAATTTTGTTGAAGCGATTAATTTCAAGATGGCGGCTGTGTGTGTTTTTCCAGGGCCCACGGGCAGACAAACAGCTCTTGTCATTTTTGAATTATAATGAGCCGATGAATTTTTTTCGATTATATATACTAACTGCTATCAGGGGCGGATTTACCGATAGGCCGAGTAGGCCCGGGCCTAGGGCGGCAAAATTTAGGGGGCGGCAAAACTTGGGATTTTTTTTTAGTAATCGCGCCTTTCGCCTCTCGCTCCTTCGCGTAGGCGATATTCAGTAAAAATTATACTAAAACAAGCGGCCCTGATGAGTAGGTACACAATCACAAAAAAGAAAAATTATTTGCGCTCGAAAATGAACGAGGACAGGTTGAATGCTCTGGCTATCCTCTGCATCGAATCACAGTTGCTACGGTCTTTGGATTGTGATGATTTGATAAAAAAATTCGCTGCTCAGAAAGCCAGACAAAAGACAATTTGTAAATAACGATTCATTGTATAGTATCTGCGAAATACTGATTGATATAATTTTATCATTTACTGACTCGTTGTTTTTTATGTTAATTTTATTCCTATACTTCATTGAGTTTTTCGTGCTCTACAGCGAGTAGGGGGCGGCGATGTTTCATATGCCTAGGGCGACCAACGGATCAAATCCGCCCCTGACTGCTATAGAAGTACGTCGGATTTTTTCGATATATTGATTTTTGCCCAAATGGCGCACTTCTAAAGTGGAAAGTGAAAAATTTGCCTAAAAAATCGTCAGATAATTGTTAATAACAAATGAACTATGCAATATAAAAAAAATCCTACTTACCTCCGTAGACAATGTTACCTCCGTAGACAAGTGAATCGGTTGAAAATTGTCTGAGTTACCTTTCCAGCCAACGTCAAATGAAGACGTCATCGCAAAGACGCTGCACAGCCGCCATTTTGAAATTAATCACTTCGAAAAAATAATTGTATACAGTCACTGATATGTAAGATAAACACCTTTTTTTGTAATCTCCATTTATTTTATAGTTATTCTGAAAATAAATCCCCAAAAAGCCTGGTTTTTCGGCTTCTAGAGTGGCCGAAGGCCTTAAGGTTAATGCGTGAGGCAAAACACGCGAAACTTGTTCAAATTTTCGAGTGACTGCGATTATCAAACCTTGGTAATTGTTTAGATATGTGACTTTTCCGAAAAATGAGCCTTGTATTTTTTGCTATTTTCTCGTTTATTGGGTTAAAAATGATGATATTTAGTCGGGGGAAGCTGAAATTCATCCCCCCCTCAAAAAGTTATGGGGGTTTTATTTCGATTTCGAAAGTCATTTTGAGAAAAACTTGAAATTGTCGAAGAATATTTTTGAAGTATTATATTTACAGAATTGACCGAAAGCCAAAATTCGATATTTTCCAAAACTTAAACTAGGCGTAAGCCTTTAAATAACTACCTTGGTTACCGCGATGGTTAATTTATAAAAATGCAAGAATTTCTTGTTTTTGATTTCCACAGCTCGGCTAGGGAGATATTTGATATTGTTGCGATTTATAAAATGGGAAAGTATTTTTTAATCATAAAGAAAAGCAGGTGGAAGATAGGAGCAATTAATTTGTGCAATCGGAAGTAATGGATGACCTGATTGAGCTTTTTAATGAATGATATTTCAATCAATTCCAGGACGATGAAAGTATAAATCCTCTGGTATTATATTTTTTCCTAGAGCCCTTCGTAAGAGAACGTACATAAATTACGTAACGCAAAATTTCCTAATTTTTGACACCCCCCCCACCCCACCACGTAACGTTACGGTTCCGTTACGTTAACCACGTAACAGAACCGTAACGCCTGGCCGGACCCCCCCCCCCCTATTCCGTTACGTAACGGATGCTTTGTCATCAATAATTACGTTTTTGTTCTAAGCAATAACTAATTATGAAAGGATCGGGCTTATACTCATTTTATGAAGTATATATTCATCTAGTTTTATGCCAATTTTTATAAATTAAAAAAAATAACCTTCATTTGGCGACGAATCGAAATTTTCTTCATTGTCCCATCGATTTTTTTATGAAAGATTATCTTTAAGTAAATAGCGAACAATTTATCGATATCTATACAAATGTAGCCATCGTTATGCGTAGCCGTTCTTTTATTTTGGTTTTTTTTTTACAAAATGCCGACTGTTTGGACATTTTTCTATCTTCAACGCCTTTTTTTGTACTCAAGCAATCTTTAAAAATAGTAATGATTAAAATTTAAAAAAATCGGCTACGTATAACCTTAGTCACTGCGATTACAAAAATGGTATTGAAAAATTGAAAATCGGTTGATAAGTTTTTGAGTATTCACTGAGACAAGGTCGAAAAAAGTAGTTTTGAGAAAATCGCGATCAAAGTTTTCGTTCCTTTTTCTTGATATAAAGTTATGTTTTTTAGAATATTGGTACTTAGATTAAAGTAGCAAGTCGCGGGCGATATGACGGTTTTTCATCTTCATTATATTTATCAAAATAATAAGAGCTTGCACTTCATCTATACTGAACGATCAGTTTTGAATTTAAAAAACTTGAACATGCAGAAATTTTGCTATTTCTGGCAGTTCTGTAATCGTGACGTAACGCAAACCTCGCCCCCCCCCAATTGCATTACGTAATTTATGTACGCCCCCTAAGCCATTGCAGGCTTTTCCAATCCTTTCACGTTTCACCCAACGCTTTACCGTTCCATTAAGGATGTTGAGTCCCAAAACGCAAATGATGATAAAATTCTGAAAATTTGGTATGTTTTTGTATGAAGTATTTCAGAGGTCCTGTAAACATTTCACGACAATTAGGAAGCTCGTTATTGAACAAATAACATTCACAAATTAAATGCTGTCTTATGGAAACTGATGTAACTTTGCAAAAAGTTTTTTTTTTGACCTCTCAATTTTGTAATATCTACAATATACTGAAAGTAACGGAAACAAAACGAAGTTTATTGATAAATTTTTTTATTTTCTTGTAAAAATTGTTCTTAACAAAATGTTAGTTTTTTAATAACGATCTTCCTTATCGTCGTGAAATTGTAACACGACCTCTTAAATACTTCATACAAAAACATACCAAATTTTCAGAATTTTCTTATCATTTTTTATTTCAACCCTTAAGGAGGTTGAAGTAATGATAGAATTCTGAAAATTTGGTATGTTTTTACATGAAGTATTTACGAGGTCGTGTAAAAATTTCATGACGATTAAGAAGCTATTTATTGAACAATTAACATTAACATGTTTCATAGGGACTCAACATCCTTAAGCCAGTGGCTCGAGCTGCTCGAGCTGGGTACTTCCCCTTTTCACACATCGGTATTTCGTTTCTCGAAGGTATGACAAGAGTCGCCGTAATACCGCGCGCTTCGTACAACGTGAGTCTAAACGTGACGATCGCCGCGCAGTTGTCTCTGGCTCACGAAAATTTGACGTTCACCATACGCGACAGACGGAGGCGCAGGCACGATCTGTACGATTTCGACTTATCGGGAAACGGCCAGACCCTGATAGTCGAGGGTGCAGCGTTTCGATCGCGGAGACACGGCGATGTTTATGAAATTTGGTCCAGGGGACCGTTTCATGCTGAAATCGTCGTTTCGGTAATTCGAATCCGAGATTCAACCGATCGAGGGTCATCGCAGTGTAACGGGTCGAAAAATAACCGATTTTCGCGATTTTTTTTCCGCTGGTTAAAATACGCTAATCAGTCTTATTTTTTTATGTCAAATCGAAGCACTCATGAAGAACAGAAAATACATTTTTAAACGTTCATTTTTATTTTTGCTTACATTTTTTTAACGATCGAAAATGTCTTTGAAAAAAGGAGTCCTCACGGCGTACACGATTGTGGCCGTAAATATAATCTGAACCAAAATTTGTAGAATGGTACGGAAGCCGCCATCTTGCTATGGAGTTCTTTTAAGGAGTGAGATGCAGTCAGAGGCGTGAAAAAACGAGCATTTTCAATAATTTTTTTATTTATAGTAATTAAGTTTGTTTTACAAAAGTGGTTACCCAGACTTTTTATGTTATATTTCAACTTGACTTGTAAAAATTTTCAAAGAAAAATATTGATTATTTATAAAAATATCGCCATCTTTGTCGGACCCCCTTCGGCATGTAGTGCTTTGCGATGACCATCATAAAACTTTACTGGATCATCTGAAATAAAAAAACTAAAAAAAATCACTAGTTTAATAATACATCTAGTCCTTAATCGGAGCTTTTTTTTTAAATTAACAAAACGGCAGCTTCGACAGATAACTTTTTAAACTAAATTTAAACTTTTTTTACGTATTTTGATCCGCTGAATCGGCATATCACATTTTTTGCCGAAAAGTCGAGCATCCAATTGTTTATAGCCGATTGTTAAAACAATTTTTCAAAAAATTAAAGTTTTACGGGGTGTATTATTTTTTAAAATATTTTGGGCAATTCTAAAACGAAAGCATTCTTTATAAAATTTTGCTAAACTTTATAGTTTTTGAGTAATAAATTTTTGAAAATTTCTAAAAAAGTTTTCCAATTTTACACTTGATTGATGTATAGAAATACTACTAAAAAAATTACTTACATCGAATCATGAATTCCTGGCCCATACAATAGGGCTTCTGTCGATGTGGAAGCTTCCAAACTATCAATCTGTTGTTGTCTTCGAAGCATTCTGCATTCCCGGGTCGAAACCGGTTGCTTGTAGCTGCCGTGCGCTACCTGCCATGGCGACTCGACGCCCCTTCACTAATTGTGGGATATCCCGAAAACTATTCATCGAATTGACTTGAAAATTTCAGGGAATATTTTCGAAACATCATGCTTCAAGAAAATGTAAAAAAATCGATTTTTCGAAAATTCTGACTGCTTCTCACCCCTTAAAATAAAAATTGACAAAATCGCGACGTTTTGAAAAAAAAGTATCGAATTCTACCTATTTTTTCGACAGTTTTCCGTTAAAACATATAAAGATTTAAAAAAGCTTCCATAGCAAGATAAAGAATAGCGTAGAGGATGTTTTATCAAAATTTGAGACGGATAGCTTGAAGACTCTTCCTGAGAGAATGTACACTGTTTTGAAAAACGACATTTAGAAAAAAACGCGTCCGTTCACGCAGCTGGTCGAATCCCTTTCTCTGAGAAAGGCTGTAGCAACTGGAATAATTCGAATTTTGCCCCAAAAATTGAGCAGCATGTTTATAACCGTCTATGCTATCGGATAATGCAAAACAATCGATTTTTTCAAAAATTTACACTGTGATGAACCTTTAATTATTTTCGCGTCCCAGAAACGTGCGCGGGATCTTATATCTTCGATTGCTCGAAATTCCACAGCTGGCCGTCCCGGAAGCCTCGGTAAAGAGTGGAGTCACGATTTCCGGCGTGTTCCAATATATCGCCAATCGTCGAGATTCGGGCAAGAGATCGAGGTACTCGTGGGTATTCGGTGGTTGGAGTGCCTGCTCGTCAAGTTGCGGAGGCGGAACACGTCGCAAGACGATCGCCTGCAAGGACGACGAGACTGGAAGAATAGTGAATAGGAAAAAATGTTCCCTCTTAACAAGGCCGATGAAAAAGGTGGAGAAGTGCAACAGTCTCAGGTAAGCTTGCGACAATCTTATTGAGAAATGAGTCACCCATGGGACGTACTTTTTGAAATAATTACTTTTGAATTTCCCCCGCGTTCTCATACGATACAATCGAATAATTTGCAGCCGATGTGACGTATTGTCAATAAGAATTTTAGAATGAAATTTCGTTTTGGATTGGGGTCCCAAAAAACACGTTGATTTTCAAACATTTTTTGTGACCAGAATAGTTGTATGACGATGTCGGGATTTTGGAAACAATTTAGAACCAGTCTAGAGATTTAGAAACGATAGAAACAATTTAGCAACAATACACAGTCTCGTCAAGTTTGAGTTTTTTTTCTTGAAAATATTTATAAACTACGAAGTTATTATTTAAACAAAGTGCCGAAGTTGAAATAAACTGACGTACTTTTAGTATAATAATAGAACTTTCGAATGACCGAATACTTTTTGAATTGTGTGAATTAGGTAAATGGCAAGCTGTAGAAAAATAACGTTCTATTTTCGATTGAAAGAAACAAGTTTGATAATTAGTTATTAAAAAATAGCTGAAAATATTGAAGAAATCGTCGGGTCATACGATTGAAATTGTTATAAACTCTGCTCTGTCCGAATTTGCAGTGAATAGGACGAATACATTTTGAGATATGAATTGCACCGTTTCGTAAAACAATTTTGAGAAAAATGCAAGAAAGGGGTAGATGGCAACGGAGGTGTTCACAGTAGCGCCATCACCCTTCACAAAAATCTTCACAACTGAGTCAATTTTCATAATTCCTACGAAATCTTTATGAGAAGAAATCGAATTTTGGAAATTTAAAGCTTACGCCACCCCCTCAATGTTACGATACAAGGCAAGAATAATCATTACAATTTCCTGTCAAAGGCTGCTTTGCTAATTACAATTGACACTGACAAGGAACATCACAATGGTCCGCCGTCGATTTTGTTGAAACTCACATATGTGATAAAGCATTGAAAACTATTTGACGCGTATTTTTTCTTATCTGTGGAGGAATGGTTTTAAGGGAGGAAACCACCCCTCAAAGAAAGGCGTGTCGAGGAGTGGTTTTGCCGTCTCACCCCCGAGCAGTCCACTGATCTGAATGAAACGAAAACCAACATTTTTCTAATGCAAAGCGATGAAAAATCCACTATAGAATAATGTTTAAAAAAATTGAGTTAAGGGTTGACATGCCTTTCTTTGAGGGGTCGTTTCCCCCTTTAAAAACGTTTTTCCGCAGATAAAAAAATACGTGTCCAATAGTTTTCAATGCTTTAAAATATATATGAGTTTCAACAAAATCGAAAACGGATACTTAAGGACGTACGATCATTACTACGAATCCAAATTTCGGATTTGAAATTTATATATAATCTTGACGAATACTTTATGCGCCTATTGCCAAAATTTGAGCTATTTGACCGTTTAGTTTTTTTGTAATAAAACTGCAAAGTCGAGCACTTTGAGTTACCGAAGTACGTCGTCTTAAGGAGACGGTCATCCGGAAGTGCGGTGATCGTGGTTTTTCTGCTCACGTATCCAACTAAACCCGTTGGAAAGCTGAAATTCGATAGATTAGATATCATAGATATTGTAAAAAATAAGAAAATCAATCTTCACCGTGTAGTTAAAGCACTCCATTCCAAGAAATTTTCAATTTCCGGTTGAAAATGGTCAGAACGATGAAATAGGACCCACAGACTTATCGACATCGCGAGTGACAGCTGATGCGTTCGGCGAACATAACCCAGCTTTGTTTTGAAATTAATTTGAATAGATACGCCACAAAATATGCAAACAACAATTTATGGAGTTTTATCATTTATCACGTATCAATAATATGTATAATTACATTCTGTATATCGTGTTAATTTCGCTGAGGTGATTTAAGCCTATTTTAATAGGTTTCCGGCTGATTTTTTGTCTTTTTAGTCTGCTTTTATGGTGGATATGTTAATATTATTATTACGAAGATTACTACCGAGTCGTTGACAATATAATTTTTCAGTTTTTATTTGACACGTGCAATACATTCATCATTTACCACAACATTTGGCACACTATAATCGATAATACGAATAATCAACATAAGTTAACATCAATCAGAGCAGCTGTGGGTAAAATAAATTGAGACTCTTGTTTGACCCCGTGGAAGTGATCGTACCTCCTTAATTCCGTCCAATCTTGATAGAATTTTTTGGCCTTTGGTGCACCAAGTTGAAGATGTACACCACTGTGCCAGAACGAACAAAGGTCGTTATTTCCGATTTTTTTGCCTACTCAATTATTTATTTGGGATTTGGAAAAACACGTAGGTTATTAAGCACATATTGAACTCATTTCGCGTAAATTTATATTTCAAAAGATTGAAAATTAACACCGTTGTTGAGGTATAATAAAAAAATAAATATTATATAGAAAAATAAAAATAAAAAAGTTTTATAATCTATAGAAATCTACAAAAATTGCAGAAAATAGGGGGTCTTCAATAAGTGTAAATTTTACGTATATCCGGGGGCTTAAAAGAAGTAAATAAAAGAAAAACGACTATGTACAACAATAGCTACTGAAATTACAGAAATTGGGATTTTATAAAATTGGAAATTGGATAATTAATAGCTAGAGTTATAAATCCGGTCAGGTCGAGATAAGGCGTTTCGAGAAAAAAGCTATTGAAAGTTTTAGTGTACATAAATATTAGTTTGGTAAACGTAGCTTGGTCAATTTTCAATATTTCAACGTTATTATTTTTTCACATTTTTTTGAATATGGATAGTCTGAGAAAATTCAAGAAAAAAATTAACTTAGACTCTTCCTTAACCCCGTAGAAGTGATCGTACCTCCTTACGTGATGTTCCTTGTGAATCAAAACCTACCAATGCGAGTAAATTATTTTTCTTCACAAAGCTGTCGATTCACGTGGATAGCGGGTCCCTGGCAAAGATGTACCGCGACTTGCGGTAGACAAGGAATTCAATATCGTGATATATTTTGCGTCCACGTCACGTTCGCCGATAAGTACGTAACGAGTGACAACGAATTGACGGTTTACCGTGCCACGGTGTCACCGGCGCGATGCAAGGGAGAACGTAAACCAGACACCAAAAGCGAATGCAACAGGATACCTTGTCCCGGAAGTTGGACATTTGGCAACTGGTCCTCGATGAGGAAAAATATATTTGCGAATAAATTTGTGGCTGGAACGTGATATCGTTTTTTTTAATTATACCCTCTCCTGGGAAATTTAATTATATTTCAATGTATATTTTTCGATTTACAAACACGTACACGCGCGCATTTATGTATATGTATACATATGTATATTAAGGTGGTTCAAGAAAAAATCTATTTTTCTCTCAACGATAAATTGAAGTATGTTGAGAAAAATAGAATTTTGCAGAATTTGAGGGTTCTAAACAATTTTTTAGTTATTGCTCAAATGCCTTTTTCATATTTTTTTCATTATTATCGGAGTATTAATTTTTTTTTCATCTCGATGCAGAAAATTTTAGTGCGTGATGCAATGTAAGTCGTGATTTAAATTTTTCTGTAACAATACACGATTTTTATTTAAATATTTTTTTTACCATCAGCAATTTGTATTTGCAGATTAAGAATCAATATATGTAATTCGGTTGTGAAAATTATACCAATCACTTGATGAACGAGAATACGGTGTTTACGTCACTTAAAACAAGTTTGCGTGTTTTTTTGAGCAATCTGTTGTTTTGGAGTAAGAAAACAAATGAAGAAAAAAAATTGACGAAAAATCGAGGAAAAAAAATTAAAAGTCGTTTGAGCACTAGCTAAAAAATTTTTTAGACCTCTCAAATTTTGTATGGATTACTTTTTTATAACGTAGTAACATTTTCCGTTGACTACCGCGAGAATTTTTATTTCTTTTTCGAACCACCCTAATGTACATGCTACTTTTCATATCGCAAGGAAAATCATATACGAAAGAAAACATGTACTATATCTCAGTGACATATCTTACATTTACGAAGAGGGATCGAGACGGAGTTTAGGTGCTCTAATACATTTACGGAAACATTGATAATACTGCATCATCCATACACACATGTATATAAAAAAAAAATATATATATATATCATATCCAATGTATATGTATCTCGAACATAAATTAAATGTATTTCCATTGTACGTAGTTATATAGCTGTCACGCGTTTTGTATAATTTCAATGCATTTGTACATACGCCAGATCTCATACGTATCTTTTGTATATATATATATCCACTGTACATCTGGCGGATACACGAAAATATATGAAAAATATCAAAAAACAATTTGGGTTACGCATATGACTTATTTAGTTATTTTAAATCATTACAAATAATCAAAAATGATTTAATGATGATGTACTGAGTAGAGAAAGTGAAAATCGACTTCACCAACAATTGGATATCTATTCTGCGATAGTGCAGGGTTGAAAAATGTAACAAAAAAAATCAATTTTTCCATCCCGTCATACTAGAATAGCCCCTTAAGGGACGGCATCACAGTGACGGGCGGAAAAAGGGCGTTTGTCCGATTTTTTTTCGTCTGCTAGACTATTTTCTTTGGTATTTGGACAAAAGGTATGATATTAAGGCGTTACCCCCACTTGTAGCGCAAAAAAAGGCCTTTTTCATGAATTTTTTTAAAGAAAACTACAAAACTTTTTTAATCGATCAATATACCATCTTAAAGAACACATCTTGAAGAACTTTCAGTAATTTTTTTATTGAAAAATATTACGTTGTTTAGTGGCAAATGGCCGTCAATGAAATAATGTTTTTGTATACACGGTTTGCGGTGACCAACATTGCGGCGAAGTGGATCATCTGGAAAAAAAAATGCGGATGGATTTAGTCAAATATAAGTATAAACTAGTCTTTAATCGAAGGATTTTAATAAATATTCATTTTTCACAAAATGGCGGACAGTCAAAGTTAATGGTTCGATTTTAACGAAAAAAACGGTCGTTTTTTGGCTATAAAACGGCCATTTTTTGTTCGAAAAAAAATCGAACGATTAAAGACTACATTTTTATGTATTAAATAAGCCTGCAAAATTTCAAGAAGATCGGTTCATTAGTGTTCGAGTAATCTCGGTCACCGACTTCAGAAATGCCATTTTGAGGAAAACGCGTTTAAAGTTTCAATTTCAGTTCTTCAATTCACGGATTCTTCTCTGTCAACGATCATATCTCAGTCAATTTTGTTCGGATCGACTTGAAATTCTCAGGACATATTCTCAGATACTTATACTTCAAAAAAATGCAATAAAAAAAATCGATTTTTTTAAAAAACGCAAGTGGGGGTAACCCCTTAAGCATGCATTTAACTTACTTCGTGTAAAGTTTTATTTTAAAAAATTGTTTTAGAATCATATATAAATGTAGGTCTCGTTGCAAGTAGCCGTTTTTGCCGAAAAAGATTCACAAAATGACGATTGTTAAAAATAAGGTGTAATTTTGGCGAAATTTTTTATTACATTCAGGGGTTTAAAAAAAATACTCAATTTCAAACGAAAAAAGAAAAAACGGCTCCGTACAACGATAGCTAGTGTAATTACAGAAATTTGGGTTTCTCCAAATTGAAAATCGGACAATCACAGCTAGAGTTATGATTCCGACCAGGTCGACAAAATTCGTTTCGAGAAATCCTAAAAGATCGATTTTTTTTTCTCCCGACCTCAAATTTATTTAAAACAAATTAATCTCTTCGAATTACTTGTTTAATTATAAACCTGCTACTTCCCACCTACTCTAATGCATTTTATTTCGCAGATGACACACAATCTTTTTCGTAGTGCAATTCTACGTTGCAGCGTGCAACTTTTTCAAATGCCGGATCGTTACTCTTCTTGCCTTGTGCGTTTTCAATTCAAACATTGTTCTCAAAGTTCGTGCCGATGGAATACCAACGAGTACAATGTGTCGAGTATACCAAGGGATAGAAGGGGACTGCCTTTGTGCAATGATCGATGGCTGCGGAAAACGTGCAAGAACTTCTGTCGACACGAGGACAAAAACATCGCAGCTCCACGATTGTAGTAGCGATTTGAAAAAATGTACCTATTGTTTTTGCCGAAATTAATCTTTATGCAAAACACGTCGATTACGCATTTCAAAATTTGCGTTTGTATGAATATGTGTATATGTAAAAAAATTGAGTAGCGAAATGGTTTTTGAATAATTGTATTGAAATATAATATTGAGTAAGTAAAAATACAAAGGTGGGGGATGACGAAAAAATTGTATATATGTTCTGGTATGGACGAGACATTTTCCGGGACTTTTTACAATTTCTTTTAACGGGTACTGTTGTGTATTTCGATGTCGGTATTGTTCAAGTTTTTAATCGATATTTGAATGTCTGACACGTAATATTTTTGTCAAGTAATATATATATTTTTTGATGTCTTATTCAACTATGATTGTTACTAGTAAACATTTATAGAGTAACATTAAAAATTCAATTAATTATTCGGTATTATTATTCGTAAAAATCGTCGATGTATCGTTGCTGCACGGTAATAATTTTTCATACGTAATCGGTGGATAGTAATAGACTAGGTTTTTATTTGTATCAGATGTGTACAATGAATAGTGACAACGTTAGTGCTAATTCAACGCGATACATAATAATAACAATAATAATCATAATGATAACAATAATCATAATTTAATCGTACGTGTACGAGGATACGAAACAAATCCGGACTTCGGCGATTTTTCCTACATCGAATTTCTCTTCGCGTTTCCCGTGAGCTTAATAGCCGTCACGCTTGCTTGGCGCAGGAAACGAGAAGCACGAAATCCAATTAACTGTATACGGTGGGTCGTAAAATTCATTAAATCTTATGATTTTCTTTCTCCCTATGCGTCGAGTACGTACGTGACACGCGAAAAAAAAAATATTCGGGATAAAATTTGATATCGTTTGGATATGTAGTCAATGCTCACGGTTGTTGATACCGCAAACATACATAAATAATTCGTGTATCAACGTCGTTTTTCCCTTGCCATGCTACAAATGGAAAAGTTTTTGCTATATTTTATTGCAGATAAAACGATATTGATAATGATTTTTTTTACCAATAAGTATTGTCTGTTTTTTTTTAACGATACTCCAGAGAGGATTGTGTATGTATAGCACGATTTCGTTTCGCTGAACACCGATAAGCGTCACGGGCGAATCCCCGGCGTGCCACACTCGCTACGCTGGACGAGTTGCGCAGTTTGCTCTGCGCAGCTGGCCTTGAAGCTCGCGGTACCGCGGTTGGTGCGGCGCTTCCCCCACTATCGCGCGGAGCTTCCCCCACTACCGCGCGCCGCTTCCCCCACTACCGCGCGACGCTTCCCCCACTACCGCGCGACGCTTCCCCCACTACCGCGCGGCGCTTCCCCCACTACCGTGCGGCTATTCCCCCACCACCGCGCGGCCACGCCCACCGTTACGAAGGGTGGGGACTCGAGTATATAAATCGACGTTCTCTGAATCGTTGCCCTAGTGTAGTAAGCCGCGTGGAAGTTTAAAGTGGTCGCATGTTTTTTTTTCTTTTGAATTTTGCAGACCTTTGGTGTAATTTTTTTTATCGAGGAAGCTCGGATCGTACATTGTCAAGATTCCAGTATTCATATTGAAATTCCAATTAATGATATATATTTTAATATATATATATATATATATATGTTCTCTGTTGGTTTAGTTTCAATAATGTGCTTACGCAATATAATTAAAGGTACGATATACGATGAATATCGAACTAGTAACAAACAATCCTTTACAAAAATACGAATTTGACACGGCGTTACGTTCGAAGCACGTACAGTCCCCGACGTCGCGATCTTCAAGTACATAAATTATAAACGGCGGATGGGCTTTATCGTTATTTCATCAGTTTTTGATTCGAACTGCGGACTTCTTACGTGAGAGATAATGAAAAGAAAAAGAACGTGCGTGCGTACCGAAGAATTTGAGCGTCCCGGAATTGCGTCAATGATATATTTGCATTATGTAAAAAAAGGCTTTAAGGTAGTTTTGGTATATGCTGGTAACGTGAGTTTTTTCCCATTTATTTTTCTCGCTAACGGTTTATCATGCATTGCGCAATCGTTGACTACGACGCTGTTGATATACTGCCCATGATCGCGTGTATCTTCGTGCAATAAACTCGTGAGGATACGAGAGCCTCCGGTGATCGAGATACCGGAGGGTGTCTCGTTACTGCGACGATAGCGATCGGATCTAGCCCCGAGGAGAAAATAAGTACACGTGAAAACGCGTCTCGGATGGACGCAATTGGTGAAGCCAATTAAAAATTGCCGATGGAAAAAGACACAGATTTTTTAATCGAAAAATGGGTTGATTCGAAAAAAGGTATTTCGATCGTTTGCTGGAAAAATGCATTCGAAAAATGTATCGAAACAATTTAGGGCTCATTTTTCTTATTAGGAATCTACGTTCCTAGCGTTTTAAGGGGAGAGAGCCCTTCAGGCAGCTGAAAATAAGCGGATTTTCAAGACTTTTTTCGTGCTCAAACTCTTTATTCTACATATCTTAAATTTTTTGTACATATTATTACATTTTGCAGTTTTTTTATATGAAAAAATGGCGGCTCTGCGACTTTTAGATTTCTGAGACCCACACGCTCTAAATGAACCTAACGTTTCTCGAAAACTATTTCCAAAAACACTACTGTTTCATTGACAAATCCTATAGTAAAAATTTCAATATAAAATAGAACATTTTTTCAAACAAGTACCAATTTTCGAATTTTCACTTTCCACTCGATGTTTCAGGTTCACATGGAGCGTGTGGTTTTTAGAAATCTAAAACGCGAGGAAACAACTCGGACAGTAACCGTCTCTGGAGCTTTACAATCTCTGGTCTCACAGCTACCATTTTTGAATATGAAAAAAAAAATGTTGAAAAATCAAATTATGTACCAATATGTGCATAAAATTCAAATTATGAAGAATAAATAGTCTAAAAAATTTGGAAAATCAAAATATGTACCAATGTGTGCATAAAATTCAAATTATGAAGAATAAATAGTCAAAAAATTTTGGAAAATCAACATATATACCAATATGTGCATAAAATTCAAATTATGAAGAATAAATAGACAGAAAATCTTGAAAATTTGCCTATTTTCGACTGCCTAAAATTCCGCAAAATCTTTTTAATTTAGAACTCGATAATTTCCCCGAGAAAAATTACAAAACCATCCAAGTTCGAGACATTTTCACGTATAATTTTTTATCCCGTCTCATTGGAGTGCATTCGCAAACGGGACTATTCTAGCAACAATAATAAATTATTAAACGTTATGGTACACTACTTACACGTTTAAAGCCTAAGTGTACGAGTTTAAAAGTTATTTTTGGTGTTTGCTACGAGTTACGAATGACAAGCCTCACATTCGTAGGATTTGCCCGAGCAGGGCTCGTGGCGCGAACGAATAGTCGTAAATTCGTTGTTCCGCTTGTAAGGGGCTATACTAGCGTGCCATTTTCGAGAAATCGATTTTTTCGCTTCTTTCCACAGTTCATACCTCGAATAATATCCTGTAAAAATGTCAAGGCCGTATCTCCAATACTCCCCGAATGGCAGCCTTGCAAAGATTTTTCAAATTTGCCGACATTATAACTCGAAGAGCAATTATCCGATTGACTTGAAATTTGAACTGATTACTCTTGAACATACTTACTCTACAATGACGTAGGATACTTTGGATTGGATGAAAATTGACGATTTGGCATTGAAAAAGACGACCATTTCAAAGGCAAGAAAACATACGTTATTTTTTCATAACTACGCCATTTCCTTAGATTTTAATATATTTCGAAAATCCCACTTCATACTACAGGAAATACCTTTGAGTTTAACGACATATTTTCTTTTTTCGCTTTCGGCTGCTCAATCGGCCGCAATCGTGT
This sequence comes from Ophion costatus, assembly GCA_951751655.1. Classification (NCBI taxonomy): domain Eukaryota; kingdom Metazoa; phylum Arthropoda; class Insecta; order Hymenoptera; family Ichneumonidae; genus Ophion; species Ophion costatus. The sequence continues at coordinate 37,734,429 of OX632356.1, forward strand.
CAGCAGCGGAGGAACTTTTTTTTTTTCGGCGCCTCCGAAGGCAGCGCACAAGTCGCTTGGATCTCAATATTTTTCTATGAAAAAATTATGGGCAATTATTCGGAAAATGACCTCCAGCCCGGAAGGGGGTGCGAGGTGGTTGGGTTAATAAATGTTGACCCCCTGAACACGAGAAATCGCGGCGGTCACCCCCCCCCCATAAAAAGTTATGGGGTTTTGATGTTCGCGTAAATAACAACGTAGATAAACCAGTAGTCGCTACTGGAGCGGGTGACTGCTGGACCACGGGGGTCCAGGGGTCCCCCCCGATAAAAAGTTATGGGGTTTTGATGATCGCGTAAATACCAACGTAGATAAACCAGTTGTCGCTACTGGAGCGGGTGGCTGCTGGACCACGGGGGGTCCAGGGGTTCCCCCCCCCCCCATAAAAAATTATGGGGTTTTGATGTTCGCGTAAATACCAACGTAGATAAACCAGTAGTCGCTACTGGAGCGGATGGCTGCTGGACCACGCGGGGTCCAGGGGTTCCCCCCACCCCCCCCCCCCCATACAAAGTTATGGGGTTTTGATGTTCGCGTAGATACCAACGTAGATAAACCAGTAGTCGCTACTGGAGCGGGTGGCTGCTGGACCACGGGGGGTCCAGGGGTTCCTCCCCCCATAAAAAGTTATGGGGTTTTGATGTTCGCGTAGATACCAACGTAGATAAACCAGTAGTCGCTACTGGAGCGGATGGCTGCTGGACCACGCGGGGTCCAGGGGTTCCCCCCACCCCCCCCCCCCATAACAAGTTATGGGGTTTTGATGTTCGCGTAGATACCAACGTAGATAAACCAGTAGTCGCTACTGGAGCGGGTGGCTGCTGGACCACGGCGGGTCCAGGGGTCCCCCCCCCATAAAAAGTTATGGGGTTTTGATATTCGCGTAAATACCAATGTAGATAAACCAGTAGTCGCTACTGGAGCGGGTGGCTGCTGGACCACGGGGGGTCCAGGGGTCCCCCCCCCCCCATAAAAAGTTATGGGGTTTTGACGTTCGCGTGAATACCAACGTAGATAAACCAGTAGTCGCTACTGGAGCGGGTGGCTGCTGGACCACGGGGGGTCCAGGGGTTTCCCCCCCCCCCCCCCATAAAAAGTTATGGGGTTTTGATGTTCGCGTAGATACCAACGTAGATAAACCAGTAGTCGCTACTGGAGCGGGTGGCTGCTGGACCACGGGGGGTCCAGGGGTTCCCCCCCCCCCATAAAAAGTTATGGGGTTTTGATATTCGCGTAAATACCAATGTAGATAAGCCAGTAGTCGCTACTGGAGCGGGTGGCTGCTCGACAATGGGGGGTCGAGGCCCCCCCCCGCCCCCAGCGGGGGCAGAAACCCCACGGAGGGTTGGGTCTGTTTTGGTTTGTTTGGGGTTGGTTTGGTGCTGTTAGGGCTTGTTTGGGGTTGTTTGAGTGCTACCGGACCCCCCGTGGTCCAGTAGCCACCCCCTCCAGTAGCGACTACTTGTTTATCTGCGTTGGTATTTCCGCGAACTTTGAAACCCCATAAAGTTTTTATGGGGGGGTGGGGGGTTGGGTGACCGCCGCGATTTCTCTTCACCATCGTATTCAGGGAGTCAAAATATATATATCCCCCCACCCTAGAGGGGGGTGGGTTTGGGGCTAATTTTCCGAAAAATTGCCAAATTATGTAATATAGGTAAAATATAGCCAAATATATTCTTGACTTTCCGAAACATTTGATCGAGTAGGTTTATTCCAAAAAAAAATCCGAAAATCGCCAAAATTTTCAGCGTTCACACCCGTATAGCCCCTTAAATTTGCACTACGTTCGATATCCGACGAGGCTCGGACTACATGCTATTCTTTATAATGCTAAAATGTCTCTTGAAAAATTATTGTCGACACGATTGGACGTTCGCGACTCGCTCACCCGCAATTGCCATTAATTTCCTCCGTGGCAACTTCGTGAAAGGTTGCAAAAAATACGAAAAAGCACAAAAGAAAGGAAACGAAAAAATAACGAGAAGACGAGATGTTGGGCCACGAGCGGCGATTATTGGAACGTCGAGACGATTATAATCGACGAGTATCGACGACGAATCGATACTCATGATTAATTTTCACTTTGGTAAAAACCGAGTTATTATTATTATTATTATTATTGTTGTTATTATTATTATTATTATTTTATTGTTTTATTGTTTCGTTCGTTATTTCAGCTCGCGCGAAGCTTCCCTGATGTCCTTTAAACGGCGCGACGAGTGCCGGACTTATCTGACTTCGCGAAGCTTCGACTTTCCTCACAAGCGCTCGACGTAATTGCCGGGAAAAGTGCCAAAGTAGCCGGTTCTCTGGCTCGAACCGACGTACCAACCGTCGTCGCATTTTTCCATCACGTAGACCGTGTCGCCTTCCTTAAGCTCGAGCTCGTCCTCGTTCTGGGGCCTGTAGTTGTACAGGGCTCGATAAGGTATCGTCTCCGAGTGGGTGTCGATGTGCAGGGTCTCATTCACGGGTGCAACGTGCAATTTGTTGCCTCCCATGCGTGGCTGAAATTATGCGTATTTATGCGGACATTTTTTTTTTTTTTGACGCATCGGATGGACGCTCGAAGGTTTTCGATCGCGTTGTATCACTTTGGCTAATTGCAAATTATAATAGAATAATAGAAATAATTTTATTTCTTATTTCACGAAGATATTATATGGCTCGATAAAAAGAATCGTATTATTCGAATATAATTTTGCAACGATCATTATTCAGCGAATTATTATAATATTATAAATGCAATGATGAATATTCGATGAATTATGTATTTTTTCAATGATCATTGTTCAGTGAATTATTATAATATTATAAATACAATGATAAATATTCGATGAATTATATAATTTTGCAATGATCATTGTTCAGTTAATTATTATAATATTATAAATACAATGATAAATATTCAATGAATTATTCTAATATTGTAATTGCAATGATAAACATAAAGGGATCGAAAACTTCTGACCGGTGCTGTATATTTGATTTATTTTTGATATGTGATATGTAAATTGATATATATTTTTTCGATATATACAGGGTGGTGGTAAGTATATCGAGTAGAATTTTCAATTTCGGTCCGCCATTCTAGCGCCGCCATTTTGAATTTTCAAATTTACCGTTCAGATTCGTAACAAGCGACCTCAAAAATCCCAGATTACTAATTTTCATCGAAATCGAGTAAAGTTTTTGATTTTTGTCCGCCACATTGGCGTCGCCATTTCGAATTTCCAAATTTTGCCGTGAAATTCGGATTCAGCGAGCCCAAAAATCCTCGAGTGCGGCTCCGATTTCAAATCAAAGCAAGTTAAATAGGGAAACAAAGGTTGGCGCACTATCGCGTCAATGCCACACAGGGCGCGGAATTATTTGACGCTCTATTGCGTCAATGCCAACGAAGGGGTTAACGTGACCACCCCAAATATCTCCGTTGCCTTTGGAGTGACGAAAAAAATGTCAGAAGGTAATTTGATTGATTTTGAAGAGCTGATGTGAAAATTAATGATTTTTCACCAAAATATTCTAGTGAAAAATCATTTCAAGGTTATGATATCATAGGTAGTTTAATTCGTCTGAATATCAACTACAACGTCTTAAGGATGTTGAGTCCCTATGAAACATGGTAATGTGAATTGTTCAATGAATAGCTTCTTAATCGTCTTAAATTTTTACACGACCTCCTGAATACTTCATGTAAAAACGTACCAAATTTTCCGAATTCTATCATCATTACTTCAACCTCCTTAGGGGTTAAAATAAAAAATAATAAGAAAATTCGGAAAATTTGGTATGTTTTTGTATGAAGTATTTAAGAGGTCGTGTTAAAATTTGACGACGATTAGGAAGCTCGTTATAAAAAAATTAACATTTTGTTAAGGGGTTACCCTTACGTGCGATTTTGAAAAAATCGATTTTTTTTAATGCATTTTTTTGAAGTATAAGTATCTGAGAATATGTCCTGAAAATTTCAAGTCGATCCGAACAAAATTGACTGAGATATGAGCGTTGAAAGAGAAGAATCCGTGAATTGAAGAACTGAAATTGAAACTTTAAACGCGTTTTTCTCAAAATGGCATTTCTGAAGTCGGTGACCAAGATTACTCGAACATTAATGAACCGATCTTCTTGAAATTTTGCAGGCTTATTTAATACATAAAAATGTAGTCTTTAATCGTTCGATTTTTTTTTTTCGAAAAAAATGGCCGTTTTATAGCCAAAAAACGGCCGTTTTTTTTCGTTAAAATCGAACCGTTAACTTTGACGTTCCGCCATTTTGTGAAAAATGAATATTTTTTAAAATCCTTCGATTAAAGACTAGTTTATACTTATATTTGACTAAATCCATCCGCATTTTTTTTCAGATGATCCACTTCGCCGCAATGTTGGTCACCGCAAACCGTGTATATAAAAACATTATTTCATTGACGGCCATTTGCCACTAAACAATGTAATATTGTTCAATAAAAAAATTACTGAAAGTTCTTCAAGATGTGTTCTTTAAGATGGTATATTGATCTATTAAAAAATTTTTGTAGTTTTCTTTAAAAAAATTCATGAAAAAGGGCTTTTTTTTGCTCTACAAGTGGGGGTAACGCATTAAGAACAATTTTTAAAAGAAATAAAAAAAAATTCACGAATGAACTTCGTTTTGTTTCCGTTGCTTTCAGTATATTGTAGATATTACAAAATTGAGAGGTCAAAAAAAAACTGATTGCAAAGTTACATTAGTTTCAACATTTAATTTGTGAATATTAATTGTTCAATAACGAGCTTCCTAATTGTCGTCAAATTTTTACACGACCTCTGAAATACTTCATACAAAAACGTACCAAATATTCAGAATTTTATTATCATTTGCGATTGGGGACTCAACATCCTTAATAAAAAAAACACGTTCCCATTTGAAAAACCATCGCTGACCTTGAGAACGCAGAAACTATGACCTTGACAAAAATGAATTTTTTCCCACTGTATCAGCCTTTCGACATCGATCAAATTACCTTCTGACATTTTTTTCGTCACTCTAAAGGCAACGGAGATATTTGGGGTGGTCACGTTAAATGGCCCACCCTGTATGTGCAATTATTATTATAGTACGCTAAATATTAATAAATATAACAATATGGGTGTAGTTCCGAAAAGGACATACCTCCGATTAATTTGGAATTTCGTGTATTGTATTTTGACCCGCTGATTACAAATATGATAGTGACAATATCCGAAAATTTGATTTTCAAGGTCAAAACTCATAAAAACTGATTTTAAAAAATTTTACTTTATTTTAATAAATGTTGATCTTAGAAAAAAAAACTTTCCCACAAAAGTTGTAGCATATAAAAACTATCGATCTTTCAAGTCCTATACAGTCTTTGTCTAGAATCATTATGTTTCGAGAAAAATGGGGTAATGCTCTAATAAGTACATTTTACTAAAATTCATTAGTTTCGATATTACCTACTTACGAACTTTACCGGAGGAAGGGTGAACTTTGTTTGTTTGGTTGTTGCGTCTAATTATGCATTATGCATATCATTGCAAAATTAGATTAGATTATTATAATTCGTTTTATTCCTATGTATAGTATCTTCGTGAAACAAGACATAAAACGAATTATAACAATATATACAACGAATATAACGAATAAAAAAAATATAAAACGAATAATAACAATATATAATATATTATAATGCAATATATTATTATATAATATAATTATAAGGTAAATATAAATTAGATATAGTATATAATATATAATAAATTATTCTAATTTAGTTTCGCAAATGTCCAGAGTGATCGAAAATTGTTGACCGGTACTGCGTGTGATTATCGATTATCTTTTAGTTGGATTAGTACAGATTTATCTATTCATAACATAGCGCCCTGTATATATGGCGAAATGGCGTAATTACTCGATACACGTACCAGTGAATTATAATGGGGCTGGGTTGTGTTGGTGTTTACTGGCATCGATGGCATATAATGGTGGGGTCCCATGCTCATTTTTCCACCTGCAGTACCATTCGATAGAAGGCTGTGAGCTGCCGGCGATGCTACCGGTTTACTGCTCTGCACGGGAGTTTCTGAATGAGCAGAGTAATCCGTGAAGTTTATCATGACCTTTTACAATTCGCCTAATCATGGAATCTCATAAAAATGGTTTTCCGCACTATTACTGTTGTAGCGAAGCCAATTATTAAAACCGGCTCATATTGTTTAGAATCAATTTTTAATAAATTATTAGAACTGCTGAATTCTAGTATATCCAAGAAATGATTGCTTTTTATACGTACACTGATATCATTAAAATTCAATACGGAAATTGAGAAAAAAAGAACATATGTTAGATTTTATTTGTTTTTATAATTTTCCTGGTGACCGTTTTCTATGCAATTGATTTTTTTATTGAGATAATTGTGAATTGCACTCGTCATTGTTTATTTTTTTATATGTGGAAGGCGAAATGATTGATTGGTTTGCACAGACTGACAAAACTAAAACTATTAGTCAATTGATTATTATAATTATGGGCCAATTCACATCGAAGTCTTAGTCACCGTCGACTTGGTCGAAAAGTTATTGTATTTTAATAATTGCATTAATGATTGAAGTAATTGAAATATTTTTAAAGACTAGTTTCACAGCCCAAATTAATCTGCTTGAACCAGTCATATCACAGCTCAAACTAATTGAATCTATTAAAGAAACTAGTTTCACAGGCAATATGAATCTGCTTAAACAACTAAAATCACAGCCCAAATTAAATCAATTAGAAAAAAACTAATATCACAGCCTAAATTGATCATCGTAAGTAACTAATATCACAGCTCGAAGTAATTGAATCAATTAGAAAAACTCATTTCACGGCTCAAAATAATTGAACCAATTAGAAAAAAAACTAGTTTCACAGCCCAAATTAATCTGCTTAAACAAGTAATATCACAGCTCGAAGTAATTGAATCAATTGAAAAAAAAACTAATTACACAGCCTGAATTAATTAGAAAAAACTTATTTCACGGCTCAAAATAATTTAACCATTTTGAAAAAACTAGTTTCACAGCGCAAACTAATCTGCTTAAGCAAGTAATATCACAGCTCGAAGTAATTAAGTCAATTAGAAAAAAAATCGAATTTCACAGCCCAAAGTAATGTGCTCAAACACCTAATATCACAGCTCAAAGTAATTGAAACATTGGTCACTTGTTAAGGGGCCCCACTTGCGATTTTGAAAAAATCGATTTTTTTTCATTGCATTTTTTTGAAGTATAAGTATCTGAGAATATGTCCCGAAAATTTCCAGTCGATCCGAACAAAATTGACTGAGATATGAGCGTTGAAAGAGAAGAATCCGTGAATTGAAGAACTGAAATTGAAACTTTAAACGCGTTTTTCTCAAAATGGCATTTCTGAAGTCGGTGACCAAGATTACTCGAACACTAATGAACCGATCTTCTTGAAATTTTACAGGCTTATTTAATACATAAAAATGTAGTCTTTAATCGTTCGATTTTTTCTTTTCGAAAAAAAATGGCCGTTTTATAGCCAAAAAACGGCCGTTTTTTTCGTTAAAATCGAACCATTAACTTTGACTGTCCGCCATTTTGTGAAAAATGAATATTTTTTAAAATCCTTCGATTAAAGACTAGTTTATACTTATATTTGACTAAATCCATCCGCATTTTTTTTCCAGATGATCCATTTCGCCGCAATGTTGGTCACCGCAAACCGTGTATATAAAAACATTATTTCATTGACGGCCATTTGCCACTAAGCAATGTAATATTTTTCAATAAAAAAATTACTGAAAGTTCTTCAAGATCTGTTCTTTAAGATGGTATATTGATCGGTTAAAAAAGTTTTGTAGTTTTCTTTAAAAAAATTCATGAAAAAGGCCTTTCTTTTGCGCTACAAGTGGGGGTAACGCGTTGACAATCAACTCGTACCAGAAAGAAATGCATTTGAGCAGAGGAAAATAATCAATTTTATCCGGTGTTGGAAATTATAATAGATAAAGGAAAATGGACAATTTGTTGAATGCGCGAATTGTATGATTGCACGATTGAAAGAGCATTCATATTTACCTGATCGGTGGCCTGGCTCGGCTAGCACTTCTACATACGAGACCGGAAATATTCCTTTTCGATTACCGATTCGACCCTCGTACCAGTTCTCGTCTACTCTTCTCGTTATAACTACCAGTTCTCCTGAAAAAAAACCATCGATTGCAATCCTTTCCGCGATCCTCGTCTACCGCGATGTTACGGACTTTCGAAAAGTGCGGTGGAATTAAATTGAAATTCCTTCGTGCGAGATTACGTTCCAATTGGCAAAAGTTCATGACAAATTGTCGAAGTTTGAGCATCACATCAAATTCGCGCATTGAAATCTCTCCGATCACGAGAATGGCTGGATTCGAAGTACAAGATTTACAGGAATCTGGTCTTACCTTTTGCGAGTGACAATTCGAGGTTCGTCTGAGCAACGAAATTGAATTTCGCTCGAGCCTGACCCTCGTAGGGTTTCTTGGGCGTTGCTCTCGTACCGTCGTAAGGTAATATCTGCGATCATTGAAAAAAACTCAAATAAGTCACGAGGGGGTCATTTCTGCGGAAACAATTTCAATATACCTCGATCGACTCTTGTAGAAAAGTAGAAGAGATTCGTAGAAAAACATGGTCGTCCAAAAATAATATCACCAAAATCGAGGATTTCTAGATGATGATGTAGAAAAAAAAAAAGAATACGACGAGGGCGAAAAATGAAAAAAGAATCAAATGAAAAAAAAATGATAACGATGTAGAAAAAAAATACGACGAGGACGAAAAATGTGTGCAATGTGAAAAATGAAAAAATGAAGGAAAAAAATGTGAAGAAATATGAAATAGGGAGAAAAATATTACAGGGATGAAAACTTCAAAGAACCTTAGGTCGAAAATTCAATTCAAAATTAGTCAATTAGTTGAATTTAAAAATTCAACGAAAATACTCGTAATGTTTATGAAAATATATCGACGCAGCCATTCGTAATATTAAAAAATGTGGTTAGCTTCGAATTTGATACACTTGCTGTGTGAAAAGTCATTGGCGTTAAAATTGAATAGTCCCAATTGGCTCTTTTCGCCCACCCGGAATATTAATAAATTCTGTCGAAAGAGGCATTTGCACGAGCACTACCCCAACGGGTGAAATCGTTGGAACCCGAATGTTTAAAAATTCCCTGATTTCCGTCTATACTCAGGTAAAAATATACCCAAGTATACTGGTAAAACTTAAAGCCAAGTCGCCGAACTTTCAACGAAAAACGAAGACTTCAAAAATAGTCTCATTTGTTCATCCAATATTATTCCTTCTAACCAATAATTAATACACCAAATAATTCTAGATGCCTGAATACAAACTGAAAATAAAAAGCTCACGCGTGTAAAAAAATCTAATGAGTTCGTAACGACGATAAAAATCGAGGGTCACCCAATGTTTAAAGCAAATATGGTAATTTTCGGTATTAATGACAGAAAATATTAATATTTAGTGTTCGGTATTAATGATTGATAATATTAATATTCGGTATTAGTGACTAAAAATATTAATGACAAAACGTAGAAAAATTTGATCAGCAGAAGAATTTTCGTAGTCACAACGTTTTATAGAAAATTCAAAAATATGCAAAACAACTAAACTTGGGCGAAATTTTTTATTCCAGTCTATCGTTCGGTATAATAATTGATTGTCATTTATTTTTATCAAGCGCCACTGCGATTTACCAATGATTCAGAAAGGAGCACCTTAAATGTATCTTTATGGATCGTTACCTCGACGTAGTTGAACGGGAAAAGGCCAATCATCGCATTGTGCTCGCCCTCGTACCAATTTTTGTCGACCTGGCGACGAACGAAAATCAAGTCGCCCCGTCGAAATGTCAGTTCCCTGGAGGACTGGCCGACAAAGTTGTAGAGAGCTCGTGCCACGAGACGGGGCTCCGGTGTCTGTTCCTGGGATCTACTCCTGTAGCTGAGGTCGTCCACAAAGTCGTCATACCGGTTGAGCGGTATGGGAGACTTTTGCGAGGGTCTGCTCACACAAATTCATCATTTAGGACCTCACGTCAATTTTCAATTATCCAAACCTCTCGGCAAATTTTATACGTCGTTGGCTGTCATTATGGTTTTGTGTTCTTCGACTCGAACTTCCATTCATCCAAAAATAAAACTAATTGGAAAAATCTGTGAATTGACATTTTTGCCAAATTGCGTATTGACAACTAATAACTCCGCTGTACTATTTGAGGCTTTAGGCCACAATAACGGGTATAAAATCGTGTGCGAATTAAACAAATTATTTTTTTCGTCTGAAAACGTGATTCACTCATACAATTACATATCTATTTAGTATGGATATCAAACTGTTAAAAAATATATTTTTTCGGTGTACATGATCGCCGACTATTCGAAACTTCCCGTAACAGCTTTTTTCCAATTGGCGTGACAAATAACTTCAACAATTTTCACTCGATTTACTTCAAATTTAAAAGTTATGTTCCTGATTGCATTTCGCAGAGAAGTACGTATGGAATTTCTGATTAATCGAAAACTTTTCATTTTATGAGCAGTTATAACGAAATTTTTCACTGAAAATTCATTTCTTACGAGGTTACCCCCACTTGCGATTTTGAAAAAATCGATTTTTTTATTGCATTTTTTTGAAGTATATGTATCTGAGAATATGTCCTGAAAATTTCAAGTCGATCCGAACAAAATTGACTGAGATATGAGCATTGAAAGAGAAGAATCCGTGAATTGAAGAACTGAAATTGAAACTTTAAACGCGTTTTTCTCAAAATGGCATTTCTGAAGTCGGTGACCGAGATTACTCGAACACTAATGAACCGATCTTCTTGAAATTTTGCAGGCTTATTTAATACATAAAAATGTAGTCTTTAATCGTTCGATTTTTTTTTTTCGAAAAAAATGGCCGTTATATAGCCAAAAAACGGCCGTTTTTTTTCGTTAAAATCGAACCATTAACTTTGACTGTCCGCCATTTTGTGAAAAATGAATATTTTTTAAAATCCTTCGATTAAAGATTAGTTTATACTTATATTTGACTAGATCCATCCGCATTTTTTTTTCAGATGATCCACTTCGCCGCAATGTTGGTCACCGCAAACCGTGTATATAAATACATTATTTCATTGACGGCCATTTGCCACTAAACAATGTAATATTTTTCAATAAAAAAATTACTGAAAGTTCTTCAAGATGTGTTCTTTAAGATGGTATATTGATCGATTAAAAAAGTTTTGTAGTTTTCTTTAAAAAAATTCATGAAAAAGGCCTTTTTTTTGCGCTACAAGTGGGGGTAACGCCTTAAGGATGTTGAGTCCCTATGAAACATGTTAATGTTAATTGTTCAATAAATAGCTTCTTAATCGTCATGAAATTTTTACACGACCTCCTGAATACTTCATGTAAAAACATACCAAATTTTCAGAATTCTCTTATCATTACTTCAACGTCCTTAGGGGTTGAAATAAAAAATTATAAGAAAATTCTAAAAATTTGGTATGTTTTTGTATGAAGTATTTAAGAGGTCGTGTTAAAATTTCACGACGATTAGGAAGCTCGTTATTAAAAAATTAACATTTTGTTAAGAACAATTTTTAAAAGAAATAAAAAAAATGTATCAATAAACTTCGTTTTGTTTCCGTTGCTTTCAGTATATTGTAGATATTACAAAATTGAGAGGTCAACAAAAAACTTATTGCAAAGTTACATCAGTTTCCATAAGACAACATTTAATTTGTGAATGTTAATTGTTCAATAACGAGCTTCCTAATTGTCGTGAAATTTTTACACGACCTCCGAAATACTTCATACAAAAACGTACTAAATTTTCAGAATTTCATTATCATTTGCGATTTGGGACTCAACATCCTTAAGTTCAAATACCTACAATTTTGAGTGAAACAATATTTTTTAAATTCCTTACGTACTTCTCTGGGTATTGTAACGTAGATTGACGAGAATTGTTGTTTTTTGTTCTTGGTAAAAAATTGTGGATGCTAAATGTCACGCCGCGGAGCGCCTAACAATAAAATAAAAGATAACAAACGAAAATATTAGTAGTCGGCCGTTTTGTACATCGAAAAAAAAAAAAAAATTTCTAACAGCTTGATATTCATACTAAATAAATGTGTAATTTATTTTATGAGTGAATCACTTTTTCATACGAAAAAAATTGTTAAATTCGCACATGATTTTATACCCGCTACTATGGCCTAAGGCCTTAACCTTCAATACGTGAAGGTATTTGAGCCTGGTCGTTTTTGTTTTTGCACTACCAAATTAAAAATTGTCAATGAAATTTTTTTTTTTTAAATCATGGTCAATTTTTAGGCTGTACTTTTCAAGGGAAAAATAGGGGGTTTTCTCTTTCTTATTTGGAATATTAAACAACCTGCAAAGAAAATGGTTTTGGAAAGAGCGAAAATGACCCAGGTTCACGGACTGCGGGTTAAAACTAATCGCCTTGTATATGATGACATTTCTCTCGACTATGAGAAATTAAATAGGTTGCAAGGCATAATTATGCTTTTTGTTTTATCAAAGTGACTCAAAAAATAGCTTAAAAAACAAAGACTATGGCAAAAAAACGTATTTTTGCCAAATGGCTTATTGACAATTAAAAATTCCGCTGTACCTACTATTTTGAATGAATAGCGTCGACTATAATGAAATTCTTATAACATATAGTCAATTCTTATAACATATAGTAGTAGACTCTTATAACATATAGTCAATTCTCATAACATATGGTAGTAGAATAGCATTTTCTTAAAGTTTACATATTCAAAAATATGTGAAAAAATGCGTTATAATATTGAAAATTGACTAAGTTACAGACGTGCACAAAAATTTTTAATTGCGTTTTTCTTGAAACGACTCTTTCAACCTGACCGGAATCATAACTCTAGCTATAATTGTCCGATTTTCCATTTTAAAGAACCAAAATTTCCGTAATTGTAGTAGTTATCGTTGTACGTAATCGTTTTTAATTCAGAATATTTTAAGCCCCCGAATATGACTAAAACTTTGCCCAAAATTACACTTTTCGTGTAAATTACACTTTTGGTGCCAAAATGACACTTTTTGTGAATTTTTTTTCTCGATAAACGACTACGTACTACGCGAACTATATTTACATCGATTGGAAAACTTTTTTATTTCTATTTTTCAGACCAACCATTGTCAACTTATCGATCCGGCCGTTGGACCACATTTTTTATACAAAGGTTTATTGTACCTCAACAACGTTGTTAATTTGGACGGTTTTTTTTTCATAAAAATGTACATCAAGTTCAATGTATGCTTAATAACAACCGTTTTTTTTCCAAATGTCAAAAAATCAGTAAAACGTTTTTTTTTATCCGTCACAGTAGTGTCTTCTCCTAATATAATACTTTTGTTAAATATAACGAATCTCTTAGACATATAGATAATTAACATAATGTAACAACAACAATACATTAATGTAATGCATAATTATAACAAACCAATCGGTTATATTGCATTGCAAATAATACAATTAATTGCTGACAATTTTCTACTTGCAATTAAACCTGTGGTATATTTTGAGGCTTTCTTTTTTAGTAATATTAATGTTTCTTACAGTTACCTTTTGTTTGTTTTTTTTTTCATGCATCACCTAATTTTCTCTACTTTCCTTATTTCTTCAATCTCTCGCATTCTTCCTCGGTGCCTATCACTTTTTTTCTTCGCCTCTCTGTATTATTTTTACTTTCGTACATTTTTAGTATTTCTATTTCTATTACTTACACAAAATTGTCCGTGTGACGACGCGAGTCTATGTCGTGAAGCTCCTGAAGATATTTTCGACGTCGTTCTTCCTGATAAACTCGTCGCATATTTTCGGCGCTTCGACGAGCCAATTCCTCCTCGCTCAGTATCTCCTTAGACTCGTGACGAACCGGGGAACGATAGTGTATCGTCACCTCGCCTTCCACATAGCGTCTCGGCGATTCTGTACGATAGAGAATAATCAAACATTCGTTCCCCTGCCTAATCGCTGTCAAGCAATTATTCATTTTTCAATGTTTCCCCGAGTAGCTGAATCCTCATCGTTAAAAATTTCCACCCGTTCCGAATGCATTTTTTCATGTTTGATATAAACACAGTTATTATAATGAAAATAATTTGTCAAGTAGAATACCGAAGTATTTTACTTAAGAAAAAATGTAGCACTCACACGTAGGATTTTTTACACATAAGCACAATCACACACATATACATATACATATTCATATACATATATATAATATATATGTATATCTTACGATCTAGTTCGACAATCAGGAGAGAATGATTTCTGTCGAGTATGAAAAAAACATAACTTCGAGCGTAACAAATAAAAAAAAATTGATTTACTTTTATAATGTCTCTTTCATCGTTGATATTTACTTCATTTAACAGGAGACAACAATTCCCTCGGATTTCAATTGAGAAAAGAATGCACTTTTGTGACAGTGAAAATTTTTCCAATTTTCCTCTCGGAGCTTTATGAAACGACGAGTTCCAGGATCGACGATATTACGTATATGTGGAAAATAGAGCAACAGCTGGTGGAGCAATTCGGCGTGCACCGGCTGCCGACGAGCGCGCCAATTAGTATTAATTAAGGCAAACGCCTCCCATGTCGTTTAAGCTGATCGTGATGTGACGTACCACGCACGAATGGCATCGCCAAGCATCGAGTTGACAAATTTAATGCTTCTTCTTTAAATCCGGACCATATTGTCGGACAGTTAATCGTTGAGTGAAAATTCTTTAATCGTTTCGAGTAATCGTCAAATATCAATTGTTCCGGTGGATCTTAACAGTGTTAGTATTTATATTCGATGAATGCTTGTTACTTTCGTCAAGCAGAGATTGCATAAATATATTGTATTGCAACAATTGTTTATTAATTGTCGGAATCTCTTTAAGGGCTTAGGATTAGGAGAAGAAAATGGAGAAGAATCATGGAGCTTTGCAAAGTTGCTGGATAAGAAAATGAAGTGGGATTCCACGTTTCAGTCCGCAATTGCAGTCTTTGTTATTTTATATATTTTCCTTTTATAACATATTCCTAACGTTCTAGTAAACTAGTAAAATCAATTAAAGACTAAAGTAAAAAATAAATTAAATGTAAACAAATATTTAAATAATAAAAGCTTTTAATTAATGTACTAAAAAGTAGAAAATATTTCTTTATTCACCAAGTCACCTATATGTGACTATAAATAAAATCTTGGGGCGCTAAAAATTTAGACACATAATCTTTAACTTACATAAATCCGTTGACATATCAACTGTATTGAATTTACTGTAATACAACCTTATATTTCTTAAATAAAAATCCTGAATCTGAGGTTAAACATGTGATAATAATTACGGTAATTACTAGTGTTCCAAATTCAATACGGTTAATAACACTGAATTGATCAAATTTAAACAATTTAAACATGTTAAACATTTAAAAAGTTGCAAGCCCTAAGCTTTTATTTATAATCATATGTAGGTGAAATGGTAAAAAAAATATTTTCTACATTTTTGTGCATTAAATAAAAGCGTGTTTTTTGAAAATATTTTTTTGCATATACATTTTTTCCAGCCGAGTTAGCCTTGTCAATTTTAAGTGGACAAATTCACAAGCCCTTCGAATTAGATTGAAATCTATATGAATTTGTTGATCGGGACGAATTGTTCTACCGGAACGTTAAGGCCGCATTCTAGTGAATCTGGCAAAAAAATCGTTTTGTAAAAAAAATATTCTTATAGTTTTGGGTCCTGAGAATGTGTCTTAAAGATGTTTAAGTGAAATGCTTGCGGCATGAGTGAATTTTGAACCGTATGAGAAACATTCAATCTGTTTTCCTCAAAACAACATTTTTCAAATCGGGCGTGTATTTTTCTCAGACACTACTCGGCGGCGATCGACTTGCAATTTTACACACATGTAGAGTATATGTCAAACTATCGTTCGGCCCTCCATCTTTTTGATTGCTTTATAACTAATATTTTTCCAGGCCGCGAGAAGTGAACATTCCATTATAAAAATCAGAGTACTTTTTTCACACCTAGTCATTTCGTGAATTTTTCCTAATATTTTTTTCATTACAGGGTCGAACGATAACCTCGTTTGTAAAGAATAAAATGAACAAAGAATCGTTTGTTTCCGATGACAAGGACGGCCGTAATCACAACGCCTACGACGATAAAAAAATGTTCCGACATGACCTGCTCAACATCAAATATCATGTACAGTTTCGAATAAAATGCTTTGTAATTTTTTGGATGTTACCTCAAACACGTATAAATATAACTGTGAAATACTGACACCGTAGATTTAACCGTTTCTCTAAATTTAATTCCCAAAAAATCACTTTGAAAATGGGTCTCCATACTGGAATACGGCTTTAAGGCTTTAGGCCACAAAAACGGGTATACAATCATGTGCGAATTTAAGATTTTTTTTTCGTATGAAAAGACGATTCACTCATAAAGTTAATTACACATCTATTTAGCATGAATATCAAGCTGTTAGAAAAAAAAATATATATATATATTTTTGCCGACTGCTAATATTTTCTTTCGTTATCTTTTTTCAGGCGCTCCGCGGCGTGACATTCAGCATCCACAATTTTTTACCTAAAACAAAAATTCTCGTCAATCTACATTAGAATACCTAGAGAAGTACGTAAGGAATTTAAAAAATATTGTCTCATTCAAAAGTTGTAGGTATTTGAACTTAAGAAATGAATTTAGGTGAAATTTTCGTTACACCTGCTCATAAACTGCTTATAAAATGAAAAGTTTTGGATTGATCATAAATTCCGTACATACTTCTCTGCGAAATGCAATCAGGAACGTATCTTTTAAATTTGAAGTAAATCGAGTGAAAATTGTTGAATTTATTTGTCACGTCAATTGGAAAAGGCTGTTTCGAGAAATTTCAAGTAGACGGCCATTGTGTACATCGAAAAAAATCTAACTGTCTGATATTCGTACTAAATAGATGTGTAATAATTTGACGCGTGAATCACTTTTTCATACGAAAAAAATTGTTAAATTTGCACATGATTTTATACCCGTTACTGTCGGAAAAACCAGCTGCACTTAGAACCAGAATAAAACAAAAAGTTAAACTCAGACGTGATAAATAAAAAAATAATACACCTACCCCCTTGAACACTCGTCGCAAATGATTTCTTGTTTGCTGCAGACGTGTTTATTTAATAAAAAAAAGGGAGGCAAAAATCCGTGATGTTTTTGCTGAACGAAAAATAAATTCTTATTGATCGCGCACGCGAAAAATATTCCACGGACGAGACAGTCAATCGATCCCGATTGCATTGTCTCGATCAATATCGTATCGAGATCGATCAGCAAATAAGTACGCGTTAGAGAGGGGGAAGGTTCGAGCTCAATCTTTCCTCTCGTAGATTGGCTAACGAGAAAAAATTGGATCGTGCCGTAGCGTAACCCACTTTGAGAATGGAATGACATACGCATGATCCGAGACTTTGCGCCGTTAACGTGCTTAAAGGCGTAGGGATTCCCCTGGGGCGTGTATCGTTGATGATTCAATGGAAATAAAACACTACTTAATTACATTTGTAAAGTGCCAACCGAGTGCACTGTACTTGCTACTCGAAATCATCATTAAAAATATCATTGACCTTACAGTTGTGCGAAACTGAAGCGTCCTTTTTTAGTTTGGTCGGTTGTTATAATTTCACGTTTGAAAGGCCGAAACGATGTCAACTAAACTTTGCTTTTATATAATTTACATACGGGATTAGTAGGTGTGATATCAATTTTCCTACAATTCAGTCGGGTTGCTGAAATGTACGCTGAGATCAGATTTTTAAATTTGTTTTGCCTATTTATTCCATCCTAGTTACAACATTATATATATATATATATATATATAGATATTTTAATTTATAGTCTTTTATTTTTAATTTTGTATTCATGCTTATGTATTTATTACTATTTTTTATGCCTATTTTTTAATTATATGTTTATAATATTAAAATCGTCTTATTATATTTTTTTATTTATTATATACTTATGCTATGTCTATTTTATGTAGATTATATTCTATAAATTCTATAATATTAATAAAATAACATACGTTACATTGAGAATAAAATGGAGTGATTCGAAGTTTTTCATGATATTCTAAAAAAACATGGTATGTCATTTCAGCTTCTAGTTCTTTTTCGTAGTATTTTTTCTGTGAATTATAATTTGCTATTTAGAATTTCCTACGTGAAAAAAAGCGATATACCTTTTTTGAAAATTGCAGGAAGAGTTTTTAATTTATTTTTTGGGAAGTTCGCTGCTTTCAGCATAAAAATTGTTTCGTTCGTATTTGAATTCTCTTCGTGTACATGATATCTCAGGGATTCCTGGCGAATCTATTCGTCTTCGCTAATTAATCGACATACTCGAAAAATCGAAAAGAAAACGTCTTCACAGTGAGTTTGTGCTGATTTGATTTTCCATATCATCATTTGACTATATACGTTAATACGGAGACGTGAGTCACATTTTCGTTGCATAATACAATATATATAATGCATTGCATAATTATAATCGGTGGCTCGCGGTCTTTGGTTTTATATTACGCGGCACGAGGTTGCATCACTCTTGTACGCCGAAGTTGGCTAAGGAAAGAGGAAAACATAGAAAAGCGTGTCCTTATCGAGCGAAGTTTTACGCAATTCGCGAACGAAAGTTCACGCTTGCTTTCAACTATATGCATTATCTAGTGGAAATTTTAATTTAAAGAAAAAAGAAAAAAGAATTGTTCCGGTGGGAGTAAACTCATCGGAGTGGTTATTATGATAATTTTGATGCATTTGGGAACTCGATCAGGGCGGCCGCAATATGAAAAATTGATTGGAAAAGCTCGTAGTTAAAAAGCTCGTAGCGAAGATACGCGACGTTCGGCACATCCTTTTCAATAATGCTTTAGTCGACGCATAAAGAATTCCGTCGTCGCGTGCATTTTTTTTACGGGACGAAAAAAGTTGGAAACCCAAATATTTTCGTTTCTGCGGAGAAAATACCGACGAAAAAAACTACACAGTAATAAATACGAATTTTAAAAATAAACTAACGTATTTTCAATATTAAAAAAATATATTCTCAACCTTTTTTAATACATAAAATAACCTTTAACGAAAGGAATAAAATAAGTAAACCCTTTGTAATGAATATACGTAATTTTTATAATCAAAAAAATATTTTCCAACCCTTTATGATAAATAAAGTAATTCTTGATAAAATAAATAAAATAATCAAACCCTTTTTAATAAACTTGTGTAATTTTTATAGTGGAGAATTATTTTTCTGCAGAATAAGTTATATCGATGACATTCTCGGTGAGCTCACTGGCTTTTCTGATCTTTCACATGTGCTAATGTTTACGTCACAATCGGAGTTGCAGGCAAGAGCAATAATACTCGAGAACTTAATGAACGATCCCTTCAGTTTTTGAATTCATCGATTTAATTGAATAAAACGTGTAATTATGAATTAATCGATAAAATATGAAAATATTTTATTCAATTAGGTAAATGTAAATATTCAATTGAATAAAATGTTATTGTTGAATGTGATTTAATTCGATAAAATATGTGAATGCTAGGTAACATAAATGAATATGTAAATATTTAATTTCATTAAGTTACAACAACATGTACATATTTAATTTAATAAAATGTTATTATTGAATTCATTATTGAATGGGATTTAATTCGATAAAATATGTAAATGCTAGGTAATGTAAATAAATATGTAAATGCTGCTATTTGTGAGAGAATTTCTCATTGTGTATTTAAATATAAATGTGGCAACGTTCATTCATCCCAACGAGCATTACCCGAATGAAGAAATTCCGTAATAAGCGTTGTAAAATAGTCCTAATTCCTCCGTGAATATACGACACGAATATCGTTCACGATCGCGCGAAAACCAATCGAATTTCGTGAATATTCGAGTATCAACGGAACGTCATTAATGTCCATAACGCGGGCGTGAAAGGTCCGATCGATCGCATGGTCAGCGAGTCACTGAAGCGACAGTGGAAACTTTCGTGACGTACCGGCGCAATGTCCCGAGCAAAATGTCGCCCAGTGGCTATTATGCGCGGGCGCGACAGAATCCGCGACGCGTTATCGCCTGAATTGTCCCCTCATTGCGCTTCGCCACGCAAAATTTATCAATCGTCGACCATGGGGCTGAGAGTTTTTCTGGAACTGCAATTTCCGATCTGCAATTTCCATCCGGAAATCATACGTTGTTTAATCGCTCGAAGCTTCCCATTCAATTTGAATGCAATTGAAAATGACATTTGGCAGCCCGTGTCGATCGAATTTGACTTTAATATACAGAAATTCAAGATCGATATCGCGACGAGGATAAAGTCACAATGTGAAGAAATTCACGCTCTCGGGAACTACGAGACTAAAAAAAACTAAAAACAAATCGGTTCCCTCAAAGCGATATTGTTGTCTAGAAATTGTAAGACAATTGTTTTTTTTTTCAATCTGATTTTATTATTCTACGTACCTTTCTGCATAGTCTATGAAAATCGTTTAAGGATGTTGAGTCCCTATGAAACATGTTAATGTTAATTGTTCAACAAATAGCTTCTTAATCGTCATTAAATTTTCACACGACCTCCTGAATACTTCATGTAAAAACATACCAAATTTTCAGAATTCTATCATCATTACTTCAACCTCCTTAAGGGTTGAAATAAGAAATGATAAGAAAATTCTGAAAATTTGGTATGTTTTTGTATGAAGTATTTAAGAGGTCGTGTTAAAATTTCACGACGATTAGGAAGCTCGTTATTAAAAAATTAACATTTTGTTAAGAACAATTTTTAAAAGAAATAAAAAAAAATTTATCAATAAACTTCGTTTTGTTTCCGTTGCTTTCAGTATATTGTAGATATTATAAAATTGAGAGGTAAAAAAAAAAACTTATTGCAAAGTTACATCAGTTTCCATAAAACGAAATTTAATTTGTGAATGTGAATTGTTCAATAACGAGCTTCCTAATTGTCGTGAAATTTTTACACGACCTCTGAAATACTTCATACAAAAACATACCAAATTTTCAGAATTTTATTATCATTTGCGATTTGGGACTCAACATCCTTAATGATGCTAAAAAAGTGAGCCAAGTTGTAGAAATGATAAGGAGTACGCTTGGGGAGCGCAGTCGAGGCGCAGCAACTTTGAACGCGTTTGTCTCGAAACTATGCTTTTCAAATTGGCAACTATGATTACTCGATAACCACTTCGCCGATTGAGCTCGGATTTGGCATACACCTACAGTAGAGTGTTCTTTAACGTTGGTAGCAGAATTGAGTCGAAATCATTTTTCCTTCTATACATATAATAAATGTATATAATAAATATAATATAAAAATTAATAAATTTGAATTTAATACATTTTTTTTAAATGCGATAAAATTTTTATAAATACATAAAAATATACAAATAGAATTCTACAATTTCATAGATATATATATATGTATATATACGCACATATAGTATATACATATATATATATATAACTCGTAGAGTGGCTGGAAAAATAGGCAATATTGATAATTAACGTTTAGCATGCCGTCATTTTATACATTTTTTTACCGCCTCTGATACCAAACATCACAACACTTTTGCAGTTTGAGAATATGTTTGTTTTTTTTTCTTCATATTCATGTAACGTCCACGACACTGGTCGCCAATTGGGGGCGTCTTTCTCACGGCGTTGTAAACAAACGTACAAAAGTACATGATAATAAATGTGTATTTTATTTTTTATTTCTACACTGAAAAAAAAAATTCGTTCATCCATCCAAAATTCAGTTGGTTTAACAAAATGTATCTTTAAATACGTTCAAATTGATTTTTGATTGGCATAACAAAACAGTATAGTTGGTGGTAGAACAGTATAGCGGTGTGAACTGTAGCTTATTTATCATGTCTGAGAAAACTGTTAAAACAACAAAATTTGGAGACAACAGTATCCATTTTGCACATTCAACGATTTCTTTTTCTCAGTGTACATATTCTTGAAGAATCAATGAATATGTATATTAATTTTTTTTTAGTAATTTCTTTGTAGTTATGTCATTCTGAAAATCAACTCCAAAACAGATCTCTAGACAACAACACCGCCTTAATTCTTACTTGTCACTGTGGGATTCGCAACCCCACCATTTCTTTTTCTTATGCGAAAATGCATTGATGATGTGTATTCTACAGAAGTGTGGCAAGTAGACGTTAAGTATTATTTAAGGCCGTATTCTTTGGAAAGTTAAATTTCGAGAAACGGTAAAATGTACAGTGATAGTATTTTACAGTTATATTTATAAATGTTTAAGTAACATCTGATTTTTTTTTTCAAAGCATTTTATTCGAAATTGTACATAATATTTGATGTTGCGCAGGTCATTCATTTATTCATTTATTCATATTATTCATCGTCGGGCGTTGTGATTGCGGTCGTCCTTGTCATCTGAAACAAACGATTTTTCAAAATTCTATTCCTCACGAATGTGGTTATCGTTCGGCCCTCCATCTTTTCGATTGCTGTATAATTACTATTCTTCCGGGCTGCGAGAAGTGAATATTTTATTGTAAAAAGCAGAGTACTCTTTTTCAAACGCCACCAGTTCGTAAATTTTTTCTACATTTTTTAAATAGAGGGTCGAACGAGAACCGCATTCGCGAATAATATAATTTCAAAAAAGCGTTTGTTTCAGATGACAGGGTCGGCCGCAATCACAACGCCCGACGATGAAAAATGTTCGTGATATGACCTGTGCACCATCAAATATCATGGAGAATTTCGGACAAAATGTTTCGAAAAATGTAAGGTATAACTTCGAACATGTATAGATATAAGAGTTAAATGCTAGCTAGATTTAATTATTTCTAGATTTAACTTTTTATAGATTTAACGATTTCTAGATTTAAGGCCTTGGGCCACAGTAACGGGTATAAAATCATGTGCAAATTTAACAATTTTTCTTCGTATGAAAAAGTGATTCCCTCGTAAAATTAATTACACATTTATTTAGTATGAATATCAAGCTGTTAGAATTTTTTTTTCAATGTACGAAATGGCCAATACTAATATTTTCTTTTATCTTTTTTAGGCGCTCCGCGGCGTGACATTTAGCATCCACAATTTTTTACCTAGAACAAAGAACACAAATTCTCATCAATCTACATTAGAATACCTAGAGAAGTACGTACGGAATTGAAAAAATATCGTTTTATTCAAAGGTTGTAGGTATTCGAACTTAAGAAATGAATTTTCAGTGAAAAATTTCGTTACAACTGCTCATAAACTGCTCATAAAATGAAAAGTTTACGATTAATCAGAAATTCCGTACGTACTTCTCTGCGAAATGCACTTAGGGAAATAACTTTTAAATTTGAACTAAATCGAGGGTAAATTGTTGAAGTTATTTGTCACGCCGATTGGAAAAAAGCTGTTTCGAGAAGTTTCGAGTAGTCGGCCATTTTGTACATCGAAAATATATATATATACAAGGTGTCCCAGAACTCAACGTCAAGCCGAAACGGGGTGACAGGATTGATTGTAACCATCATGAGAAAAATCAGAAAAAAATCTATCCCACGCAGTTTGAAAATTATGGGCATTTAAGAAAAACCTAGAAATTTGGTCAAACTGTAACCATTTTTCGGTTATTGTGGTTAATTTTTATTATTTTTGTTCATTTAAACTTTGGAACCGTAACCCTAAATAACATTTCTAGAATCACAGTAAAAAATAATCACACAATTGCCCCAAGTTTCCTAGAATTAAGACTATTTGTTAAACTATGAATTTAAAATTTTCAAAATTTGTCTACTTTGAAAGGCCCTGCTTTAAAAAAAAGTACTAGAGTGCCTTGGCAAGTGCCATTAAAAGTTGGCGCATTTAATCAGGATTGTAAAATGGTACAATACTTGTTAGTTTCATACTAAAAAAACGAGTAAAAAAATTAAAACCTCAAGTAACCCGATTTTTGCTAACCCATTTTACTCAGTTAAAATGTTTTTTATTCGCACAAGCTCTTGGTAGGTTCTTAATTTTACGGCAAAATGATGAGAGAGATGGATAGGCAAACAATTTGAACATTTGCTGTAATAAAAAATGTTATGTCCCTATGTATCTGACTTTTATTCCAATAAACCTAAACTAGGTCAAGATTTTTCATTATTTTATTAATTTTACTTACTTTTGTTGACTTTGGTTAAAGTGGCGTCACTATCTGTCTCTCTCACTCATGGCAAACATGTCCACTATCCATCTCTCTCATCATTTTGCCGTTAAATTAAGAACCTACCAAGAGCTTGTGCGAATAAAAAACATTTTAACTGAGTAAAATGGGTTAGCAAAAATCGGGTTACTTGAGGTTTTAATTTTTTTACTCGTTTTTTTTAGTATGAAACTAACAAGTATTGTACCATTTTACAATCCTGATTAAATGCGCCAACTTTTAATGGCACTTGCCAAGGCACTCTAGTACTTTTTTTTTAAAGCAGGGCCTTTCGAAGTAGACAAATTTTGAAAATTTTTAATTCATACTTTAACAAATAGTCTTAATTCTAGGAAACTTGGGGCAATTGTGTCATTATTTTTGACTGTGATTCTAGAAATGTTGTTTAGGGTTACGGTTCCAAAGTTTAAATGAACAAAAATAATAAAAATTAACCACAATAACCGAAAAATGGTTACAGTTTGACCAAATTTCTAGGTTTTTCTTAAATGCCCATAATTTTCAAACTGCATGGAATAGATTCTTTTTCTGATTTTTCTCATGATGGTTACAATCAATCCTGTCACCCCGTTTCGCCTTGACGTTGAGTTCTGGGACACCCTGTATATATAATTTCTAACAACTTGACATTCATAATAAATAGATGTGTAATTAATTTTATGAGTGAATCACTATTTCACACGAAAATAAATTGTTCAATTCGCACATGATTTTATCCCCGTTACTGTGACCTAAAGCTATTTCTAGATTTAACTATTTCTCTAAATTTTATTCTCATAAAATGACCTTGAAAATGGTTGTTCACACTAGAATCCTGCCTTGATATCGGTACCAAGTAGTTCCTAAAAATGTCTCCGACCAAAATACGATTCGGTACAGCACGACGTGAATTCACCGTAAAAAAAATCACCACCCCCGTATTCCATTATCGTTCGCGACCGTACTTTCGACGATGATCGACCTCGACGAGGTCCCGTTCAATTTTCGTTCCCTTTTGTTTTCCGGAACGAAGCGTTAACGGTAAAAATCGGACAATGTGTGGGATGCGCAACGAACGTGAGTTATACGTGTGTGTCCGTGAAAGGTGAAAGAAGGTACGGATGTACAGTGAGAGAGGGAGGGATCGGGGAGAAGGTGAAAAAGGACAGAGAACGAAAAAAAAGAGAATATTTTACTGACTGTACGGGATCGGTCCGTAGACCAGTGGAAGCGTAGTTCCGTTTCCGCTCGCAGTAGCAGAGATGTCCGAGCTGCGCCGAGAATCTTCACTCGGGTTACTTCTCGAGCCTACCGCGTCTTCCTGATCGTCCGCGTCCTGAAAGCGCCGAGGCGATCGTCGCTTCGAGCCGTCGTTATCGGCGCGATCGGCAAGATCGTTCAGCGAGTTGCTGAAATCGTTAACGAGCTGAGGTGATCGCAGATCGTCGACGTTCGCCAACGACAAGCAACTGGCACCGTTTTTCCTACGTATCGACGAGTCCTTCGTTGTTTTTCTCGCAAAGCTCGACGGCGGAGATCGGGAAAGTTTGGTGGATAGCTCGAGAAGACTTTTGCTTCCGCGAAGCAATGCCGATCTGTCGTTCACTGCGCTGGGCGATGCGTTGAAATTTTCCTCACAACGATTATCAACGTTGGCCAAAACCGTGAGTACGCCTCTCGACGATCTCTCGTAATCTCTGAGGGGTGTCACTTCGACGCTGTAATCTTCCAAAACGTGCCTCTCCGAGTTCCAACGATCGTCCCATCGTTGATCGATCGTGGTCAGATCGAGAGGCTCCGGAAGGTTTTTCCTTCTTCCAGCCGCGATCCCGTCGATCATTCCCGAAGAGCCAGCCCCCGATCGACACTCCGAAAGATCCTCGATATTCACGTACGCGGGAAAGCACTTCTCGGCGGTATCGGGGAAATCGTTTGTCCGGCGATACCGCAAGATCGGAGGTGATTTTTTTGGCGGCGAGTCGACCGATGCTCCTTCGAGTCTTCCACGCGAATTTGCATCGACGTCGTGAAGATCGAGCTCGTCGATGTCGTCCAGGCTGTTCGATCGGTATTCGATCGACGACGTGGACGGTAGCGGTAAAAAATCTCGACCGAAGGAAGCCGTTCGAACGTCTCGGCTGTGACGATCGTCGATCTCTCGTTTCGTTCTCGTGAAATCGTTCGTCAGGATTTTTTGGTCCTCGGAGGGCTCGGGTGTATTGCCAAATTCGATTCTCGATTTTCCGCCGTTCGAGCTGCTCGCTCCGGACTGATTGCTCTGACTGGTGAGAGTCTCCGTGCTACCGAAACCGGCGGTGCCGCAACTTTTCGGCAACTCGAGGCGATCCTTGATCGTCGTTGACGACGCGTCGTCCGATGCGCCATGCTTTTCGTCATCGACGCTGGTATCGCGACGACTTTTGTCGTTGTCGTTAGGGTCGTTGAGTCGCTCGTTGTTATCCTCGGGGCTGGGCATACCGGCGAAAAATTGTCGTCTCAGTAGGCGATTGTGCTCGAAAATTGCGTGAAGTCTCTCGCGACTGCCTCGGTACGCGGAGTCGTCGTTGTCACGAGCGAAACGACGCGCCGGAACCTCGATTTTGTCACTTTCGTACTTGGCGATTGGATCGCCGGGATCTTTACCGGGCGATGAAAGCTGCGAATGATCATCGGCAATTGTGGAAGTTCGATCGTCGATTCGCTCACTCGGGTCTCTTTTGCATCGGCGGTTATCGGGTACTCGGGGATTCACGGAAGGAAACGAAGAACCGGAAGTGCGAGATACGGCAGGGTGATTCGAATCGGCGAATCCACGGGTCCAAATGGTTTCTTCGGTGCGATCGAACTGGTGGTCGGTGCGATTGGACCTGCCGCGATATTCGCTCCTATAGCCGTTGTACGATCCGTTCGCGAAGGTCACGCGTGTCGGCGACGATTCGTTTTCGTTAGTTTTTACCTTTGCCTCGTTTCCGATCGACGGACATCTCCGGTTTGCCACGTCTTCGATCGCACGGACACTTTCCGTCGTGCCGAAATAATTTCTCTCGAATTCCGTTCGCGGTCGCCATTTGCAGCGTTGGACGATCGCGGAATCGGCAATGGTGCAACGATCGCGATTACCTCGCGTGAAAACTTCGCGATCCTCGATCTTTTCCGTCGACCGTACGTTCTCGCTGTTGGTCATTCGAACGTAGACGAGATTCGCTTTCGTAACTTCCGGCATCGAACGTCTCTGAATCGAGCGCGCTCCACGCGGCCCGTTCTCCGATGGATGCGATGCCGATTTTCGCCATCTCCTGCGATCTGTGCTGGTCAGCCTCTCGAGATTTCTGATGTCGCAGGTCAAACCTGCCCACTGGCGACTTTGCTCGAGATCCTCGACCCGCGCGAGCGTCGGACACGCGTCGCGAATCCTCGTTGATTTCATCGTTTACGGACTTACCGATTTTTTTCTGTCAAATCGTCTGGCGAATAAAGATAATCATCGTCGGGCGTTCAGTCGCGTGATAGTCGTTTTTTTTTGCTGAGTAGTCTTTGCCTCGAGTTCAACATGAATATGAAATGGATGCTGGGCGATGAATCATCTTGAGGACACTTTTTTTTCGGACAACGTTAGCCGATCGCTGAACCGAGAGGGCAATTTGGTCAAACTGGAAAATAGTGACGCGAGGTTGTTCGGCTTTGACTTGAAGCACACGAAATTTACTCGTTTTGGTAATTATGTTTGGTAATACAGTTTGAAGACTTTTTCGAAAAAACGACGGGAATTTTTCTTGTCATCGCGAACTTGTTGATTCCATTATATTGAGTGATTATATTGAGTAATATTAATTCCATAAGTTATGGGGTTTTGAAGTTCGCGGAAATACGGGATAATATAGGGAATTTTTATATATTTCGACGTCTATATTAGGGGGGGGGGGGGGGGGGTGCAGGCATTTGTAATAAAGCCTTTCTAAATGCAATGCCGAAAATATATCGCGGCAGTCACCCTCCCATAAAAAGGTTTTGACGTTCACAAAAACACGTTATGGAATGGCGTATTTTTTAAGGATGTTGAGTCCCACATCGCAAATGATGATAAAATTCTGAAAATTTGGTATGTTTTTGTATGAAGTATGTCAGAGGTCGTGTAAGAATTTCACGACAATTAGAAAGCTCGTTGTTGAACAATGAACATTCACAAATTAAATGTTGTTTTATGGAAACTGATGTAACTTTGCAATAAGTTTTTTTTTGACCTCTCAATTTTATAATATCTACAATATACTGAAAGCAACGGAAACAAAACGAAGTTTAATGATACATTTTTTTTTATTTCTTTTAAAAATTGTTCTTAACAAAATGTTAATTTTTTAATAACGAGCTTCCTAATCGTCGTGAAATTTTAACACGACCTCTTAAATACTTCATACAAAAACATACCGAATTTTCCGAATTTTCTTATCATTTTTTATTTCAACCCTCAAGGAGGTTGAAGTAATGATGTTAGAATTCTGAAAATTTGGTATGTTTTTACATGAAGTATTCAGGAGGTCGTGTAAAAATTTCATGACGATTAAGAAGCTATTTATTGAACAATTAACATTAACATGTTTCATAGGGACTCAACATCCTTAATACTTTTCGGAGCACCTATATTGAATGTTGGGAGTGGGGGGATTTATAAAAAAAGCCTTCCTGAATACCCCCTGCGCCCCTGTTTTTGTGAGTTGTATACGGGAGGTGTCTGAGGTATATATTGTATATGGGGGTCCTAGGGGTGCAAACCACGGGCGGGGTCAAGGGGGTGGAGGGGTCGGAGCTCCCCTCCCAAAACGTAGCGTAGTTTTTAAATATATTTGAATGAACTACAATTGTACTACGTTGATCATTTTTGGGGCCCTGATAGCCAAAAATACCGAAATAAACGCAATCAACGGCTGCAGGGGGAGAGGGGAAAATGACCGCCGCGATTTCTCTTCGGCATTGTATTCGGGAAGGTTTCTTTATAAATCCCTCCACCATCCACTCCCAATATAAGCGTCGGAATATTAAAAAATGCCCTATTTTATTACGTGTTCCCGGAAACTTCGAAATCCCATAACTTATGGAATTAATAGAAAACGTCAGCCTCCCCCGACGGAATTTTATTAGTGGTGACGATAAGCAGCACATAGCAAAAAAAAAAACGTCTTCTTTCGCAGACGTCCCCAAACTGCATAATTACCTTCGTTTTTTACGTGCTTCATAAGACCCGAAGACGGAAATCGTTTGAATGCAGAGCCGTCTTACTTTACATCCAATGTTTACCGTCGCTTTTTTTAGCTCTTCGACAAAAGTGCGGATAAGTGTTTGGAGTCAATAATAATTCGGCAAATATCTCCCTAATGAACATACGTCGATTATATTGGGCTTGACAGTTTTTGAAAAAGGCAAAGTAGTCTTCGATTTGGTGAAAAAGAACGAGAATCCATTAGCTGGTCATTTGTACAGTTTCGATGCGTGAGAAAAAGAAACTGACCATTTACTTTCGTCCACGCCGAGCCCTTGCTACGAATGACAATCGCCCAATATATTAGTATATTGCGCAGCGATAAAAAGAACATTCGACACTGTCCCTCGGCGCTTTCCATCCAGCGAACTTATCGTGTCCATAATTTTAATTCCAAACTAATGAAGAACGAACAACTTGAAAAAATTTCGCGACGATAAATAATCGCGTAATCTTACAATCCTTCAAAGCTGTTTACCGTTTTTGACGTAAATAAACGAGAGTCAAGAATATCCGTATGAAGAACGGTCGCGTTCGCTCGAGCGTTCGCGAAGAAGACGCTCAGAGTACTGCTGGGTACGAGGATATATAATATCTTAAAGAAGATTGCCGGTGAGGAGAGAAACCGAGGCGCGAGCGTTGCCGGTGTGGCGTGTCGACCGATCGTCCGGGCCAACAGCACACACCGCTGGTCAAGATCCTCTCCTCGGGAATCTCGGCCTCGGGCGAGAGACAATGGCCCCGGCTGCTTCGCTGATATTCTTTCGGCCACAGCGAAGATTGGCTCGTTTTGAACTACAGTACGACTTCGATTTGGGGAACAAGCGGTGGCGTTGAGCTCTGCGCGACTTTTGCATAAATCTACACCGCGCAATGTGCATAGTGGCTGGTAAAGTCGTCATTGGCCCGCTGCTTCCCCCACCGCGCTCGTCCGAGATGCGCAGTTCGCATTGCGCAACCGACGGAGAAGTGGGAGGCGCGGCGTGATTGGTTCGACGCTCCCCCACCATGGGAGTCGCGCCTGCGTACGACGAAATCGTGTACCCCCACCGCGCGCTTGAGATCGTAGCTGAGAGCTCATTGGCTTGGCTCTTCCCCCACGCGTCGACTTCGCGCAATCTGCGTCCCGCGGCCAACGGAGAAGTGGGGGGCGCGGCGATTACTGGCTCGGCGCCACACTGGCCAAGCACGCGCCGACGAGATCGCAAATTTTTCCGAAATATCGTAAATCGAGTTCCCAGTGTACGTCCCTTCGCGAAACTGCCACAAAATTTACACCGTGCACGATATCGAACGGAGGATCGAGATACCGAAAGTGCCTCCGGGGGCCAGGTGCAATAGACCTCACCACGGGCACGAGACTCATTCACGAGACGGCCCTAGCGAAGAGGTTCTCATCGTCGCGTCACGCTCTCCGGGACACGGAGATTGCTTATCGGTAAACGAGAAAGGCTACCGGAAGAATCCACGGATAGAAAGAATCGACTCGGGCTCGCCGATTTCGCTTGTACACTAACTATTCGGGTGTTCATATCCTAGGGTTTTATTTGCACGAAACATTAAAATCGCTATGCCGTGACTACGAGGCAAGGAAACAAAAATTCAAACGTCACACGAGAACTCGAAAAAGTTAACGTTTTTTCTTTCAAAATGGCATTGTTAATGGAAACAAAATATTCAATAATTTTACAGAAACGTTCATAGCAAGAACGATGAAAATTTTATTAAAATAACGAAAATTCTGAACGAAAATCTTAAAAAGTAAATTTTTAAAGAATGGTACGAAAAAAAAATTCATTTCAATTACAATATTTTTACGAGGATGAACACTCGCTGCTACGAGTATATTGGATACGTTGCTTAATTTTTATGAACTTGTTTTTTTATATTAAATTTTATAAAAGTTTCCTAACCTATTTCACAAATGTTGTTTATAAAAATGTAAGACTTTTGTTTTTTTTGTGCCTCTGGCCTGTACCGTTCGGTGTGAGCAAGACGTCTGATTAGCGCGGTTTTTGATTCAACGAGTGTAGGCGGTTGTTTTTTTTTCATGGTTATGTTTATTGGTTCGAGTCGGAAATTATCTTTCGTCCCTCTACGCGATTGTAATGGTAGTTATTTCCACAAGAGTATACAGCGAAGGTTGAAACGATTTTACGAGGGAGCGAGGTCCTCGAGCGAACTCGACACACCGTTCGTCGTGCAGTAAAACGTAGCACGAAGAAATCCTTCCGTGAAAATTTACCTCCAAAAAAAAGGAGAATCGAACCACCGACTGATCGACGTATCGAATAATGTCAGCCCCCTCATCGTTATTTTAAATTTTATTATATCTGATTGAATTACATCGCATCATCGAAATTAAATGAAGACACCAAACTTGCCTTAGTTGATGCAGAAAAATATTCGCTTCACAGCTTCGTACTCGATCCACATATTTTATTCCTTCGCGAAGATAAAATTGAAAATCTTTAATTGGCTGGTAATTATTATTTTATTTGCTCTTTTATTTCCCACCTTGTAACGACGATGGTACTTGTTTTGGCCGTCAAGCCATTCATTATTTATCTACGGGATAATGCATGTACTAAAAACTCCGGTGCGTTTGGCGCATCGAAGACAACATTAATTACCTGTCGACATGCGAGGGAAATAGAAAGCGAGCGATCCCATATATGCATGTCTGTATATATACATATATATATATATATATATACATACATATATATATTAACACACATACTAAGGAGGAATCACTAATTAATACAGCAGTGCACCCGCTAATAGTATACCGGAAAATGAAATTCCCCCTTCAGCTCTCGAACGGTAACCCCTCCCCTCCACGTCAGGCACGTATAGCTTCGAAAGTTGAAGTGATTAGAAACGTAGTTGTAATTGGGTTAGTTATGAGGTCGCCTCCATCGAGGTGCCAAGTGATGTAAACGAGGAAAAACAACTATTTGAGCACGCGACAACTATACATATGAGTTTCAAACTTATTTAAAAATGTTGACAATGAGGTAAAGTAAGGTTTGCTTGACTGTGGTAAGATCAGATTTCTATTATTTATTGCTATATCACGTGCATTGGGACTCTGATGTTTGAATTCGGATACTGTTAGTGAAAAACGATAGAAATCTTGTGTAAATCGTTTAAAAATCGGTAGCTTGTTTTGTTTATATTATGCTTGAATGTAGGAGAGGAGATATTCTAACCTAGCAGGGCTTCAAAGGCGGATTCTGCGTCGTACCACCGTGACTTCAGAAAATCGATTGTTTTGTTGCATTTTCTCAAAGTATACAAATTCAAGAATATGTGGAAAAAAATTAAGTGAAAATATTGAAAATTGAGCAAGTTATAGACGATTTAGTGAGAGCAGGTAGCGCAATGATTTGTGGATATTAAAACTTTCAATCGCGTTTTTCTCGAAACCACTTTTATTGACCTGGTCAGAATCATTACTCTGGCTATAGTTTTCCCCGTTTTCAATTAAAAAAAAAACACCAAATTTTCATCATCGCTGTAGCTATCGTTGCACGTAGTCGTTTTTTAATTCAGTATTTTTTAAGCCCTGCAAATAAAAAAAAAATTCACCAAAATTACACTTTTTTTTAACACACGCTATTTTGCGATTTTTTTTCTCGAAAAAACGGCTAGGTGCAGCGAGAACTACATTTACGAAGGTTATAAAGCTTTTTTATTATCATTTTTCCGATCAACCAGCGTCGAGTTACCGATCTGGCCATTGGACCATATTTTTCATACAGAGGCTCTATTATACTTCAATAACGTTATTAACGTTTTATTCTTCAAAACAAAAATTTAAACGAAATAAGTCCAATGTATGTTTAATAACATACCTTTTTTCTAAATCCCAAATGAATAATTTAGTAGTCCAATAAAAATCGAAAAAACCACCTTTTTTCAGCCGGTCACAACGTCTGATTATAAATGAATCTATTTATAATTAGATAAACAGATATACCTACCAAAACTCACTTATTAGTTGTTCTTAGTCCAACAATAAAATATTTACTCCTTGATTTTGCTAAAAAAAAAGATCTCACTTGTCCTTTTCTTTCGAATTACGTGCTGTCATCATTGTTCGAAACTCCAGAGTACCGAAACGTTAAATGATGTTTACTAGTATCGATAAAAATATTTCATCCACTATTTTCACGTACGAATCAATCTACAAACGGACAAGACAAATGATCTTTCGTTCTTTCCACTTTTATTTTTGTCTCGTATTAACGATGAAAATAATAATCGGAGAATAGTTTATCGGGGAGGAAAAATTCGCGCACTGAATCGAAACAATATTGGTCGTGAATAAGTATCGGATGAAAATTATGCTACACGGAGAAAACAGGACGAGAAGGGAAAGTATTTTGAAAAACAAGAGGATACTAATCTAAAAATGCACTCAAGTCTCGATGACGTTTTGATGGATGAACACCCCCTCCCCCCTTTTGCGAGTGTACGATAACGGAGTTTTTTAAAGTGCGTTCTTCGCGATGCCAAGAGGCCTGAGAACGGTGTTACTTCTACTATCTCATTCCGTCACGATTGTATCGTTCTGTTTCGATGCGGCGAGCCGTTGCGTGGTTTCGAGGCTCGCGCTCTTGCATATTAAGCCGGCAATACAATGCAATGTGGAGCAAGTTTCTACGTTCCGTATACGAACTAAATTAGTTACACGGTGGTTAACAATTTCGCGCAACGAGGCATCAATTTCGCGCTTCACGATCGTTATCATAAGTACCGAAAAAAAAATACGAATAAAGCGTAAACGATCACGGTTTTTATTACCATCTTGGTACTAAAGTGGCTTAAGGGCTTAACACCACTGTGATCGTCGAAAATTAAGCGATTTTTCGCGATTTTTTTTTACGTAAGGACAAATGAGAGGATAATAATATTCAAGGATGTGATTAGTCATGTGTTCAATTGGACAACAAAAAAATTATATTTGAACATTATACAAAATGGTAACGCTGGAGAGAGAAGAAGAAAACTGACGTAAATTTTAATGTGGAAAAAAATAGAAAAACATTATATTAATCTACATGAGTATAGCGAGAGAAATACGTAGGGGATTTTGAAAATATTAATTTCTGTGCAATTGGCAAGCATTTTAGGTAAAAACTCAATTCTGGACAGAAAAAAGGACAATTGTTTGTTAATAAATAATGTTATAAGTAACTCATGGAAAATCCTGTACGTATTTCTCTTCGGATTGTCATTTTAACGATGGGTTCAAAATTTGTAGTGAATAAAATTAAAATTGTTGGACTTATGCTGCGTGCCGTTTTGAAAAATTGTATCTTGAGAAAAACGGTCCACGTCTCGTACACAGGCCAGCCACCGCCCACCGCAGATCCACAAGGGTCTGCAGGCCTTTTTTTACAGGTGCCAAACTATTTTCCCCATTATTCTGGATGGTTCAAAGCATCTCTTAACCCAGTAAAAAAAAACAATTTTTTGGAAATTTTACACCGGTGTTACCCCTTAAACCGATGGAGTTAAAACAAGTGAGTACCTGGCAATCGCGACTAAACTTCGTTCGCTCAAGAATGTCCACGCGGGGGATGAAAAATAATTAATTGCAGGCTTGTAAAAAAATGATACGTTGAAATTTGCAATGTTGGACCGCAACGATATTTTTCTCCTCCACTGTTTAATTCTCGATCTTTATCATTATCCGAAGCTTTTTTTTGTAAACTAAGGTCGTAAAATTCTAACAAGAATACGCAGAACCGTTTCATCTTCACGGCCTAAATCGGTTAAAGAAATTTAAGTATTTCAAAGTAATTAATTTTCGTTGCATTCAAACTCGTAAACTTCAACCCCATTAAAAAAACCCTTCAGCTCACGGTAATTCACGAGTACGACAGAAATTAATTCCACCCAAATAAATTGATTGATTAAAGCGAACGATCGAGACCTGCAACGTGAGTTTTGCAATCTGTCAGTCCTAGCGGACAGCTTTGTGCGCCAGTCTTTTCGGTACTCTGAATCGTGTACATAAATAATTCGACACTTTCTTTTGTGTCGAGAAAAACCAAGTACGGACGAGTAAACAAACTTTTTAATGAAAACCACTATTTTGAATCAGCTACGATGAATTTTATGCACTTCTTCAAGCCTGCTGGTGAATGCGCGTGGGCGTCGAAGTATCGCATACTTAATCAGAACGGTGAATGAATAATGTGAATATGTATATGAATGAATGAATATATATATATATATATATATGTATATATATATATATATATATATATATGAGGTATTCCACGTGAATCCGGTGGACTTTTTTCCTGACCCCCGCCAATTCTTTTTTTTTAATCCGATTCCATTGACTCTAAAAGACACCATCATTTTTTTTTACATTTTTCTCAACAACCCTTACTCAAAAAAAATTTGTTTTTTTCCGAAAAAACGCCCCGATTTAAAAATCTGAAAAAAATCCCAAAAATGCGTGATTATATGTCAAAATTTTCACGCTATCACCCACAGTGGTAGTATGATTATTGCGTTATCAGTCAAAAAGTTTTGGTATTAATTTCAATGAAAGTCGTCTTCAGCACAGAAAAAATCATACTGCCACTGCGGGCGATAGCTTGAACATTTTTACATATAATCACGCATTTTTGGGATTTATTTCAGATTTTCAAATCGGGGCGTTTTTTTCGGAAAAAACAAATTTTTTTGACAAAGGGTTGTTTCGAAAAATGTTTAAAAAATCAGGGTGTCTTATAGAGTCAATGGAATCAGATAAAAAATAAATAAATTGAATAGGCGAGGTCAGCAAAAAAGTCCACCGGATTCACGTTAAATACCTCATATATATATACATACATACATACATACATACATACATACATCCATACACACATATATATATATATATATATATATATGAGACTAAGAACCACTTCAGCAAAAATTCCTCGTGTCTTGTATAAGTGCGTTAACTGAATATTTATCATCGCTCATCGAGCTATCTCGCATATATACAGATAAACCGTCCGAGTTTATAATGCGAGACGAAAACAACGGGATTAACGCTTGAAAGTACAGAAAAAATGTTGTATTAAAAAAAATAAAAGAAAAAAAAATCGAAAGTACGTAAGCCGTACCGAAACGAAAATAATTGTTTCTGGTGCACGCTTCTTCCACAGAATTTCTAAAAACGCGACTCGATATACAAGCGCAACTACGACGAATCAACACTTTCTTCTCAATTGCCGTAAACCGTGCGTCTCATCTGACGCAGTTTCCACTGCATATCGTCGCGTTCATCGGTGAATCACAATATATATGATATTTCGCCGCACTCACCGCTTTACAATTTAAAACACTTCTTTTTTCTCACTTCTTCGCGTATTCCGATAAAATCACAGGTCGAAATTCTTTCGACGGGATGATCGCTTGATAGAATAGCGGCACGGCGCAGCACTCAGTCGCGATCGTATCATTTTTGTACGAAGTTCGATAAAAGCTGAAAAGATCGAGAACTACAGCGATCGAGAGGAGTTCTCACGAGCTGTGGAGAACTCTCCCTGTCTGTCGTCTCCACGACCCCCCTCCCTCCGTCCCCTCCCCCCCTCGCTCTCACTCACTCTTCCACTTGAGCCAACGACGTAACAGGGGACGAAAAGGAGAAGCGAAGAACCGGAAGACGAAGTGTAAGAACTCGGATACCTCGAGGTGGTTCCAACACTCATCGGTACTCCTTTTTTTTTCTCAACCTCGAAACACTCCCCCACTCGCGGCGAAAATTCCTTTCTTATCTTGCTTTTCAATTTTTTCTTCTTTACGAGGGGCTTATTGTTGCACGCCTCTTCACGCTCGACGATAATACGAGAACAAGGAGAGTTAAAAAAAAAAGGAAGTAATTGTTACATTTTTTTTAAGGCACACTCGCGAGTGACGACGACCGAGATTCGTTCGGAGGAGCGCTTCCTTCTTGCGGTATAGTACACGAAATACTAGCTCTCGTTTGGCACGTACGTTGTGTCTTATAATTATATATCGTATATATATATACTCGTATATATATGCATACATATACATACATACATACATATATATATATATATAGGCCGTCACCGTTCCGTCATCGTCGTAATTGACACACGGACGTCCATAGGTGCATGTCCGTCGTTGGAAATTTTCGTCCGGAGCAGTATAATCGACTGCGACAGGCGCCCACGTGAACAAATATTTTTTGATTTGTTTTTGTTTTGTTTTTTTTTCTTTTCGTTCGGCTGATAAAATAACAACGATAACAAAAACAATAATAATGCTGATGTTTTCGCGAGTTAGTTATTAATAACGCGACCGTAGAAGAGTCGCGTATACCTTCAACATATTATTGCAACACAATCTGTCAAGGAATGACGCAGATGTTGTGTCGTCGCTGTACCGGGCGAAACAATACTGAAACGTGGAAAGAAATGATGGGCGCTCGAAGCTTCGCGATTAAACTCGCGGTGGAGAGATTAGATAAGACAAATTGCGAGCATGATCGATTTATCCCACAGCAGGCTCCGTTACGTCAGCGTGCTGCGTAGATTTTGGGCTTGGGGAATTGTTTTCTCAACCAACGAGGTGGCAAGATAACGATATAGTTGCCGTTGGGCGTTGGAGGAATATTTTAATCGATATATCGATGACTAGTTGAAATTTTTCAAAACGTCGATTTTTGTTTTTCGACGGATTCTTGAAGTAATATTGTATAAATAGTATCTGAAAATTTCAAGTCGGTTAGCGAACTTTGAAGGCGCTTTTCTCAAAATCACTTTTTCAAAATGGGTGATCGAGATATCTTGAACATCAAGCGTCGATCAGCTTGCAATTTTACGAGCTTCTTTTACGTATCAAAAAGTAGTGCTTGGAGGAAGGATTTTTTTTTCCGATGCATCTTTTCCTTTTTATTAGTGACAGATCGTTTTTTTCACTGAAAATCGGTACCTTCACTTGGGGCTGTCGCTTTTTTGTAAAAATCATTATTTTATTGAATCCTTTGTCCAAGCACTCGATAATTTCAGGCACAAAGGAAATCCGTTTGATTTTTCTATTTCAGATGATTTGCAATTTAAATCATACTCTTCACGGTTAACAAAATTGTTTAACCAGCACACGTTTTTCCAGGAAAAATTGGCGAAAATCCCTTTTTTTCACGGCTACGAGCTAGGTGGAACCCGTTAAATATATAGGTTGTCAACGTCATTGCCCACTTGACACCACCTGACAATCGGATAAAAAAGATCCCCGGGATTTTTTTTTCTTTTAGAAATTATTTACTTTTAGGTAATGGAAAAATGTATCATAATTAATAATAAAGATCAAAATAGTTAATATATTAGTGATATATTTAGTCTATTTGTCTATAGACTCATTTTTCTTGCTCATTATTCTGGAATTTTTACTTTGAAACTTGGCCTTTAATAATAATAAGATAAAAAATATCGAAAGAAATGAAGACAAAAATAATATAGATCTACAAATTGTCAGTATCGTGATTTCGCTTCAAATCCACAGGGATGTGAATTAGAAAATTAACTAAACGTAATGAGGGAATAATGGGAAGTGGCATATGGTGGGGAAGGTAATAAGGGGGAAGACCCCGTGCAATGGAATCTACGAAAAAATGAGGCAATAATAACAGAAATTGTTTCAATAATAATCCCTGGGAACGTGAATACTTTGAGGAATTTGTAATTTAATTTATAAAGTCTGGATCGAGAGTAGCGATTAAATTTCGATTTTAAATCGTACAGGTTTATTGAAGGAAGGACGAATTTTTTATTGAACTACTTCTAGATTTAACGACTTCTAGATTAAAGGCCTTAGGCCACAGTAAAGGGTATAAAATCATTCGCGAATTTAACATTTTTTTTTCGTATGAAAAAGTGACTCACTCATAAAATCAATTACGTATCTATTTAGTATGAATATCAAGCTGTTAGATTTTTTTTTTTCGATGTAAAAAAGATGGCCGACTACTAATATTTTCTTTTGTTATCTTTTTTTAGGCGCTCTAGGGCGTGACATTTAGCATCCACAATTTTTGACCAAGAACAAAAAACAAAAATTCTCGTCAATTTACATTAGAATACCTAGAGAAGTACGTACGGAATTTAAAAAAATATTGTTTTACTCAAAAGTTGTGGGTATTTGAACTCAAAAAATGAATTTTTAGTGAAAAATGTCGTAATAAGTGTTCATAAAATGAAAAGTTTTCGATTAGTCGGAAATTCCGTACGTACTTCTCTGCGAAATGCAATTAGGAACATAACTTTTAAATTGGAAGTAAATCGAGTGAAAATTGTTGAAGTTATTTGTCACGGCAATTGGCAAAAAGCTGTTTCGAGAAGTTTCGAGTAGTCGGCCATTTTGTACATCGAAAAAAAATAGATATATATATTTTCTAACAGCTTGATATTCACACTAAATAGATGTGTAATTAATTTTATGAGTGAATCACTTTTTCATACGAACAAAAATTGTTAAATTCGCACATGATTTTATACCCGTTACTGTGACCTAAGGCCTTGAGCTAAGGTACCTTAGCTTTGATATATTTCAACTTTTTGCTCCGCACTCATAACTAACATGCCCGACTTTTCACTTTATCTATTCGGATTCTGTGCATTCCAAGTTCAAGTGACGGTGACGTCACGATAAAAAAAACTGGCGATACCTTTTTGCCGAACGAAAAACGAGCTGTGCTACTAAAATAATCTTCTTTCTCGCAAAACTATAGTTAATTAGGTTCGATATATTTTTAAAATTAGTTTGAGACTAGTTTGTAAATGTGTCACCAGCTGTTGGCAAACAGAGGTAAGGAAATGTTTGGCCGAGATATCGAGGAGTGTTCGATCCATAATTCGAAC
Organism: Ophion costatus; assembly: GCA_951751655.1. Taxonomy (NCBI): domain Eukaryota; kingdom Metazoa; phylum Arthropoda; class Insecta; order Hymenoptera; family Ichneumonidae; genus Ophion; species Ophion costatus. The sequence goes on from OX632356.1 coordinate 37,774,990, forward strand.
CCAAAAATAATATTTCTCTAAACGTATAGCCAAAACTACAAATAACTGGAAATAGTTTCGGCGATAACGAGGATTTTTTTTTCAAATCCTATTGCTTCTCGTCGAAGTGAACGCACTTTTAGTCTGATGTGTATATACGCACATTTATATATATAAGTACACAGATATAAGTACACATGTATGCTCTCATTTTGCACATACAAAGACTCAGGACCTTGAAAGTCAATCGAAATTAAGAATCGCTGAAAATGCGGATATTTTCAGCGCCAGGGCCGCGTCTGATAGCGTTCGGAGTTTCTCTACTGACGACGCGGCGCCCGAAACTAGTCGGGAATGGCGACAGCGAGCAAAATAGCCAGACGTAACGAGACCACTTTATAGGCCACCAGTGTGTGATATTGTGCCTGAGTAATTCAAGGTCATTTTGAGCCCGCGCTCGAGTCGCTCCCCACTCCAAGCTCTATTTGCTCGGCCGATAAAGATCGAGATTAGCTGATAAGAAAATTTGATACGCCTTTCCATACGTACCGTCGGGTACGTATGAAAAGGCGTATCAGCCTTGAGTATTATTCGGAAATGATTTCGTAGCGGCGTATTCTTGCGATTATAATTTTTCAACGTACTTTTTGTTGTCACGCAGCCTTCGTTAAGCTGCTAATTAAGATTATTAAGTTATTGACTTCATTAAGATTCAATAATTACGTCACTTAATTAAGAATTTATCAACTAAAAATGATCTAAATTGTCTTAGTTAATTAAGAATAAATTAAATTCTCTCAGTTCATTAATAATTAATTTCATCAACTCAATTTATTGAAAATTAAGAAGTAATGAGTTAATGAAGAATTTCCAAACGATAAATGACTAAAGATATAAAGATAAATGTTTGGTTTTTCGTGGATAACGATGGTTTCGTACCTAATCAATTTTTGATAATTTTGTCGTTTGGTTATTTTATAATATCGACAATTCCAAGCTACGAGAAATAAATTGTACAGATCCGGTTCAGTTGATAAGAGAAATAAACACGAGTGATAAGGAGCGATAATTTGACATTGCTGATTGTGAGTAGTATTTTTCGTAGTTAATTCAGTGCCGACTTGCGATTAAGTGGTAAATACGAGATATCGTTTTCCTGATAATAGCCACGATGATAGTGAACTTTATCGTCGTGTCGTCTCGTATCACCGTGTCCTTGTTTTGACAATGCTATTCGTCGATTTGACGAAGGTTCAAAGTTTACGATGAATCACTCCGTACAAATGTTTGGGAATGCAACATTGTTCGTGGATGAGGTAAGGGTATAGACTCGTCGTTAGCCGAGGAGATACAACGAGGCTAGATATGCGTGCAATGAGTCACACTTAATCGTACAAAAATTTCAATTCGTTCCATGCATTTCCGTCTATTGATTCATTAAAATCTTTGCCGCTTATCAAAAAATTTTGCAGTTCTGGATAAAATATTGCCTCTAAATAATATTCAGCAATGCCAATTCAAATGATGCGTCACAAACATTTTTTACAAGTTTATTGCTCCGCCGAGAAAATGTCGCGGGGGCCGGAAGAAAATATAGAAAATTCTCTGTTAATATAGGGAATTTTGTATTATAGGGAATTCCCTATATGGGTAGGGAATTTTTTATTATAGGGAATTCCCTATATGGGCAGGGAATTTTGTATTATGTGAAATTCCCTATATTGATAGGGAATTTTTTATTATAAGGAATTCCTTATACTGATAGGGAATTTTGTATTATAGGGAATCCCCTATATTGATAGAGAATTTTGTATTTTTTTCAACAAAAAGAAATAAAAAAAATTTTATGTTTATTTTGTTGGAGAAAACTTTCGAATTATCGAATATTTCCTGGTCCAACAGATTCCCCTACTTCCGTTTTTTGATTTTTTCCATTTTGAGGAGAGCTCGAAAAATTCTTCGCGATGCAAAAGCGCGCGGGAGGGGAGGTGGCGGCAATACAAATATTGTCAATTGTGATGGGCAGAAGAAAAAAACGAAATTCCCCATGGATATGGAAAATTTTGGGGATAATATAGTGAAAATATAAAATTCCCTATATAAATAGGGAATTTTGTATATTTTTTCTATATTAATACCTGAAATGCCCTATATTAATTTTTCCCACATGATATATTTTTTCCTATATTATATTATATATTTCCTGTATTATATTTTGTACGAATATACTATTATATAAATCGAATTCATATTATTGTAAAATTCCCTATACTAACAGGAATTTCGTATTTTTCCTTCCGGCCGAAACAATGAAAAATCTTTGCATTTTCATACTTTTTGTGGGCCCAACTTTTGAATTTGTTCATATTTCTTGGTCCATCGGATTTCCCCATTTCCATTTTCAGCAAATCCCAAAAAATTCTGCACGGCGCGAAAGCGTGAGCGACACCAAAAATATTGTCAATTCACGCGCATTGCGGGAATGTCAGGTGATACGGATTTTTTTTTCTCGTCGTGCACTTTGGCTTCAACATGGCGGTGCTTTTCGCACGTTTTTTCCAATGCATGCCTACACTGATGCATGACACCATACGCCGCTCGTCTTTACTCGCGATGCGTGTAACTGCGGCCTGTTATTCTTCTTCGCGCCTCCTGGGCACTTGAACACTCCTTGGAGGCGGATAATGCATGAGGAAATTGCACGGTATGTATTTTTTATTGTAGGCTTATCGTCGTGGACACCGGAAGTTACTGGGACCCAGTCACGTGAGCCACAGTCCTCCGTCGTATCAGAACGGTGTATTATTACCGGTATACAGGGGCACCGGAAATTTTACAAAACCAAAACTGTTCTTTTTAATCGTACACTTTGTACGGAAAAAATAAAAAACTGTTTGCAGCTTCTGCGATCCTTTCTCTCTCTCCCCCCCCCCCCCTCTCTCTCTCTCTCTCTTATTGCAACCCTTCCTATGGTAGTGCCAGTGGGAAAGGAATCAAATCATGCTGGATACGTAATGGTCTAATAGACACGAGTTGACCTCGACGTTCGTTCATTGCTTGATCTCATCATTAATGTACAGTTCACCCCACACACTTTCGCACGTATACACAAAATGTCATGTCGTTTATCTTTCGTTTTTTCCCCTTGAAGAGTTACTCGAAGATATATTTAATGACCTATATGCATTCTCTCCTGATTATTTTGTACTTCGTTATTATAATAATAATAATAATAATAATAATAATAATAATAATAATAATAATAATTATTGAGCCTATAAATAATATACGGAATTATTTGCATGCTGGAAATCGTATGTTTGCGAACGAGATCTGGACTTGATAAGAATTATTGACTGATGACCTTTGGTCTCTCCGACAGTTTCGTGACTCGATGTCGATCTACATATATACATATATATATGATTTTGAAACGTGCTATATTCATTCCTCAGCTGCTATGAATTTCAACTGGTTTCGGCAAAAGTTTCACGGATAAATCGCACTCGCGTGCAGCATGCCACATGCCAGTCGTATCGCAACGAGTTCGATGTTGGAGGTCTTTTTTTTTATTACTTTGCAATACCCGTGTCCAGTGACTCAGTTATCGTGATGGAATTCTTGTTTCGATACTGATGACTGGTTTCGGCAATGACACGAATAAGGAAAACCGAGGCGACAAGAGAACACGACAAATGCTGGACGAGAATACAGGGTGTCCCGAAATTGGTGGTAGTCCCTGAAATGGGGGGGTTGGGGGTGAAATTCTAAGTCGATTGATATAAGTGAGTATGGGTCTCGGATCAACCCCTGAATTATTATTAATTTTCGAAGGTGGACCAATCAGATGCGCCCAATGAGCAAGCGTACGTCGGTGGTGCCTGATTGGTCCGCATGTACAAATTAATAATAATTCAGGGGTTGACCGGAGATCCATACAAACTTATATCAATCGACTCAGAATTTCACCCCCAACCCCCCATACCGGGGACTACAATCAGTTCTGGGACACCCAGTATACGAACAGTGAGTAAAAAAGGCGAAATATGCACAAATGGATGTTAGAAATTCGACGGTATTTCGAATTTGCGAGGATCGCAAACGAGTAAATTACCTGGGCGTTCGCTCCTGTTGTGCTGAGCTTTTGGTGGTGGCGGGGGTGCATTCGCGTACTCTAAGGATGAGCGAGAAAAAAAACCATAAAAATAATAACGATGAGCAGCTTGGCATGGAGCGAAAATTGTACGTGTACGAAATTCCTCGTCGACTCGACCACTCTTTTTCGAAAGTTTCGCGTATAGGTATTTTTTAATTCGTCAACTTTGGGGCAACGGAAGGAAGAAAATCGCGGTTATTGAACATCTTTTGAACGAATTTTATAGGGACGACAATTCGCGTTGCATAAGCATGACGAGCAGCTTCGAGGTCGTGTAAAAAACGAACGGAGTGCCGGTTTTTTCAACTTTTTTTTAAAGAGAAGTTGATTCGACTGCCGATTTCATATTCACGAATTTATATGGTTTTATTACCAAATGTTAAGGCAATGTCTTATTCAACGACTTTGAAGCGAAAAAAGTTAACGACGTATGATAGTCGATTTTATACGATTTAGGGCTATTTTTTATTTTTTGGTGGCAAATTTAGTGCTTTTTTGTGGTCTTTTCTGAGACGATCCAAATTATGACCAAGCTTACACAGCAATAGTCGATGATCAAATTAAATGATCCTCTTAAAAAACAGATAAATTGTCTCTCTACAGGAGCTGAAGTTATAACGTTATTTTCAATTGTACGAAAAATAGAATATTTTTTTTTGTCTCCTCTTACACGAGAGAAAAACTCACGCGACCTGAATTTCAAAAGTTCGTAACAACGGACAACATTTCTCCCCAAGCCGTACCCCATACTGGTAAATTAAAAAAAAAAAAACATTCGAGTGGTCTCGTGAAAACAAGTGGGTGAGCCGATAAAGAGAACGCCATGTAGCGACCGTACAACCGTATGTTGCACAGAACGATTTGGGCTCGACGATGCATGAGATTAATTAATAATGACGTGTCGTTACTCTCTTCGCTGAACCATCGACGCTACAGGTGGGAATTGAAAAGTCACGACATTGAAGTAGAAAAAAAGCAATATAGTACACTTTCAAGCCTGATCATTAATTATCCGAAGTGGATGAAAACCGTTTGGTGAATTCCACCTTCAATAATCAACCGTCAGTCCTCGAAGCCCATACTCTATTTTTTGTTCGATCCAACCGTGATTTTTTTCTTCATTTATATTTGTATCGTATAATCCGAATTTATATTCATATAAAATATAAATATATTTTTGTCGAACCGATCCCCTGACTCGTAAATTCGCGATTCCGAGTTGCTCTCATCGAGTTTCGGCCTGCGGTGACGTCCTCGAACGACCAACATTGGACTAACGCCAAGCCGTCGTATCTAGATTCAAAAGTTCAGCCCGCCAAAAATGGCTGCTTCGAGGCAAAATATAAAGCGCGATTTCGGTAAAATTTTGAAAATTCGTAGTGCGTTAGCAATTATCGATATGACATGGTTCATTTCGTCGATTTGCAAAGGCGCGTTACATACGCCTTTACGAAGGGCCTGACGGCATCGGCCTACAGCGAGGGAGTAGCCTACCGATTTTCTTCGACTAATACTGAAAGGAGATCGGACCTTCGAAGGTGACGGACGGCTTGGCTGTGTACGTGGGAATCGGTGGCCACCAGGTTCTCGTGTCGCGTCGAAAAATCGGCACGGGTGGCGGTGGAGGCGGTGGTGGTGGTTGATACCGATACCGCGGGCGATGTTTGCTCGGATCGAACGTTTGATCGGCAAAGGGATCGGCCTGAGGTTGTTTCAGTATCGAAGTAGGAGTTCTCGGTCTGGCAGATGACGACGAGGCAGGCGAAGATTCGCGATTTTCCCGATTTCGCTTGAGTTCGTTCTTTTTCGCGCCGAGGCTCGGCCGAGGCTTGCGCGGCTTGACAATTTCCACGGCTTTCGCGCCATCGGGTGGGTAAGTATGGAAATCGGGTGGAAGCGACAGGGAGCGAGCGTTGTCGCGACGATTCGGATACTCGTGAGCGACCCAGCTTCCAGCGAGATAAGGCGCGATGTCACGAAGCTCGTGAACATTCGGGGCCGAGGTGAACATCTCGCCGAGCAACGATGACTTGCCGTTTTTATCAAAGGTGCGATCGTAACGCTCGAACTTCTCGCGTATTCTTCCAACCGGTTTCTTAGCCTCGAGTTCCTCGGTCTCGGCACGTCGGGCGATCGAATCGGTGGATCCTGAACGGCGCCGATTGTCCTTAAGTTCGGCCGTTTTGCTGATGACGTTGATCCTCGGCATCGATAGATCCTCCAGCCTAAGGGGAATCCTGGGTATCGGTGGTGATCGGGCCGTCCGTCGTCTCGCTCTTCCTCTCGTCGTCGTCGGCTCGTATTTCCTTCGTAGCCAAGCGACGTCCGTCGTTTCGCCCGTTTTCAAACGGCACTTGCTCTCGGTGGTCACTCGCTTCAGCAAGTTTCGCGTCAGCTCGGGATCGCTCTGGAATCTCTTGGGTGTCGGCACGAACTTCGCGCGATCGCCCGTGAGTTCCTCGAGGCTCTCGAATTTCGCCCGTAGCTTTCTCACCGAGCCGTTCTTCGCGAGATTCAGGTAAGCGCGCCAGTATCTCTCGGGATCCGGCGACACGCTGCGATTGCGGCAGCTCTCGAGGCTGCACGTGGACTCGGAGATCGGGCACGGACTGACGCTACGGGCGCGATCCGAGTCACGGCATTGAAAACCGCATGACGAAGAATTCCAATCGGTCGTTGCTCGCCGGCGCGTCACTTCCGGCGAAACGGAAGCGCTTCTTTCACCGCGTCCACTCCCACTTCCGGCCGGGGGCCGATCACTGTCGGGCGAGGTTGAACGCGTTCGGTCGACGCCACGGTAGGCTAAACTCGTGTATCTCGCCGAGTCGACCTCACCGAAGAGCTCCTTCAGGTCGGCGAAACTCTGCGCCGACGACAGCTTCGTAGTCTTCTTCTTCCTTTGGTCCACCTCGACTTCCGGAGCTAGTCGGCCGAACGACGATCTCACCAAGCGCCCATCCGTCATCTTGTTCGCATCCGTTGATTCGCTGGTTCTTTCGAACTTTTCGAAAAATTCCACTTTCCTCGGCACCACTTCCGCCTCACTTCCGCATCTGACCACCGTCCTCACCGATGTCTCGGAACTCTCCGTCGCGCTGTCGATTTCGCTGCCCGACGTGACTGCCACTTTCGCGGAGTTCCCCGTGGGCACCGACATCGCCAGGAGTGGCGGCTTCCGCGACCATTCGTCAAGAACGTTCTCCACGCGACGTTTGCTGACCGCGGTGTTGTCGTTGGGCGTCAGAACCAGCAGAAAGTCACTCTTCTCACGGGTTCGCGGTGATTCGTCGTCGAAAGAAGTCTCGAGGGAGTAACACGTTCGCGGTGATGTATTCGCGACGCTCGTTGATGTCGAGGATGACTTTGGATTGGATGGCGCAACCGCAATGGCGCCACGTGTCTCTCGCGGCGTTACCGGCGTCGTGGAAGCTCTCATTCGCGTCACTTTGTCCAATATCTCTTTGCCCAACGTCAGGGACAGCCTCTTCTTCTCCGTCTCGCTCAATGGGGTCGGAATCGGCACTGGTCTCTCGGTCTTTTGGGGCTCCAAGTTTCTGCCGTTTCCTATGGAACCTCGTCGCTTGAAACTGGCCGAGGGACCAGGGAACGGTCCATCGGACGAGACTTCCGAGCTCTTCGCGGTCGCAGGAGGCGCCGGCATGGAGTGGCACCTGACGTGCAGACCTTTCTTCTCATCCAACCCTTCACCGAATTCTTCCTCCGGCGGTACGACGATTTCGTACTGGCTGCGCCGAGCCGAAGCTTCGGGAATGACTTCCCGCTGTTGATGTTTTTTTACGGACCTTTCCTGGCAAACGGTAGATCTTTCGGCGACTGACTTCGCAGGACCTTGAGGTGTTTTGGGCTTGCCGTTGACGTCGGTACCATATATCTCGTTCAGTTGATTCTTGAGGGTCGTGACTTGTTCGACCGAGAGACTGCTCCAGAACTTTTTGCTACCGCCCAGATGTTTCTGGAGGGTCGGTTGGGCGGAGGATCTCTCGTGCTCCTCGTCCTTGCTAGCGACTCTCCTCGTCATGTTACTGGCTACATCGGCCACGGAGTTGCCACGCCAGAGGGGCTTGTAGACATCTTTCCGCGAGTCCATTTCGCGACGTCTCGTCGACTCCAATTCGCTCTCCTCCTTCTCCAATCGACGAAAGCTCTCTCTTATATTTTCCACCGATCTGTCCTTGCATCTGAGGCCACGGTCGCCGCGCCATTTGTATTTGTCGACGTCTCGGGTGCTGAACAGGAAGTCCTTGTCCCTCTGGACGTCCTTGAGCCTTCCGTAGATCTCTCGAAGCTCCAGTTCGGCGCGCTCTTTCGATCGGATTTCTTTCCAGCGATCGTAATCTATGATCTCTTCGTCTTTGAGACGCGGCCGGAGATCACTCGCAGACGTTGTCCTCTCCAGCTCTCCCATTCGCTCCAGACTCGCATAAAAATCGTGCAGCTCTCTGTATCGCTCGGATTTTCGTCTGGCGTGGAGTGTCTGGAGCAAGTAGCGTTGATAGTCTTCGCGATTCAGGGGTGGCGATTCCAGGGAGCCAGTGCTCTTGGCCAATGACAGATTGGAGCCGAAGTTTGATCTGTTACGATCGGGATCTTCGGCGTCGCTGGCGCTCCGGGTTCTCGTCTTTGACGTACAGATATCCTGTTTGTCCTGCTGCTTCAAGCTTTTGATTCTCCGGGATGCAGCTGATCTCGTTGGTGACGGTGAAGCGTTACGAGCCACTGGACTCGCTACTCTTTCAGCCTCTCTCGCGTTCCGCGAACAATTGATCCTCAGTGGTGGCTCGCTGAGGCTTCTTTCCTTCGGGCACTCGTGCGTCATCGAACTTGGACTTCTTCCGCGCAACGACGCGGACGATCCATATTCGTTCATCCCGAGAAGGCTGTCGAATTTGCTGACTTTCCTGAATACCGATCTTCCTGGCCAACCGACGCCGTACGGACTCGAGCTTCTCGACGAGAGACTCTCGCGTTCCCAATTCTTGAATCGCGAATTCGACACCGGTCGTTTGTGCGCCAGATAAACGCTCAACGATCTCAACGAGGGCTCCGATTTGAAATGATCCGTGGCGCATTCCTGAAACATCCTCGCGCGCTCCATCACCGAGGATCTTCGCAACGTGCTGCTCTGCGACGGTACTGGCGACGGCAGATTGCGCAGGAATAAATTCTGAAAGAATTTATCGGTTCTGGTGGCTTGCTGATGCTCTTTGATGCGCTCCATCGACATTGCTGGTGTTTCGAGCTCCTTTATCGCGCTCTTTTGAGGCTGCTTGTCCCTGCCGACGGAGGCTATCGTAGACGGAACTTTTTTGCTTCTTCTCTTGTCCAAATCGACGTTCCCTTCGAGCCTCTTGGATCTCGAAGGTTCTCTCCGGAGCTCTCGTCCCACTGGACAACGTTTGGCCGTGTCGCGTCGTCTCTCTTGGGGTTGGACCTCGATAGTCATGGGTCTCTTCGGAGGCTGCTTGACAATTGTCTGCAGCTTTTCCCGTGGTCTCTTTCCCCCGCAGAAATCACTCGCTGCAACAACGGACGAGTCACTTGTCGAAGTACGAACGTCCCTGGTGGTCGATCTCTTCGACTTGCAAGTCACACCCGACGGTGAAGCTTCGCAAGGATATGCACGAAGATTTCCAGGGCTCGAGGAAGCCAGGTGCATCCTCGACGACGTCACGGTGTCCCTCAATGACGTTCCAACCGAAGACGCGCTCTTCGGAAGGCGGGCGGAAACACTTATCACTGGTTTGGATTCAACGGACTTTTGCCTGGAATAAGCCGGGCTCGTGGTGACCTTCCGAACGACGTTCGATCCCGTTGCCCCTCGTGACCCGAACTCTCGTTCTCGTTGCTTCGGCGGCCCTTTTTTAACATCCGTCGACGAAACGAGCTGCGAGGACGAGCTTGAGAATCGCCGCAAACCTTCGCTCGCTTCTTTCTTCGTCCTGCAAGCTTTTCTTTGCTCCGCTCCCAGGCCACTACTCGAGGCAGCCTTCGGGCGTCCGTTCCGCCGAGATGATGTTTCCAAGTTCGTCGAGCCGTTTGGAACGGTGCGCCGTGACGCCGGGCCGCTCTTGGTGGTGCTTTTCTCCAAAGGTGGCTTCACCCCACTGCAGGCCCTCGAATCACCGGTTTTCCTCCGCTGCACCGGCTCCCGGACGTTTCTTCCAACGGGGCTGGCAGCCTCGGAGACTCGACGAACGGCCACCGCGCTTCTTGCGATCGGCAGGATATTTCTCCTTGCCGGTGAGGTCGAAGATTCGCGACCTTTCTTCGCCGAGCGAGCCTCCGAAGTTCCCTTCGGATGTTCAAGCGGAAGTACCTTCGGAGGGGTTGTGACTTTCGACCGTGCTACCGAGGAAGGTGACGTGGACGACGATCGTACGGTTCCCAAGTATTTTCTCGCGTTTTCGCGATCTCTGACTTGTCCGGACAGCTGACTGCTCAATCTTTCCCTCAAGAAGCGTATGCTCGAGGCGCTCTCGGCGGCGAAGCACTGCTCGTGTCTACGGCTGGTCGAACAAACGCGGCCGCTATCCGGACAACTCGAGGAACGCTCCGGTGTCCGATCGTTCGCGAAGAGCGTCCTCAGCGTCGCGTTCCGCCGCGAGGATCTTCTACGCGGTGGCAAGGGTGGCGTGGGCGAGGATGCTCGCGTGGATGGCCGCCCCGGTGGCGGTGAATTCGTTCTCGTTTCACCTCCGATCGTTGATGTCAATGAGCCGTTCGCACGTAGGGCACGGTCACCCTTTCGCGGCGCTTTCGCCACTCGTCCGAGTGGCGAATTCGGCGAGTTTCCCGAAGCCGACGATGCGACGCGCTTGCAACGGGCGAATGTCATTGACGACGATGACATCGAGGTCGTCCGAGTCCTCGTGATCGCGGTGCTGCTACGTCTTCGTACGCGAATTCTCGTAAGTGTCGGCGATATCGGAAAATACTCAATCTCCGTGTCGTCTGTGGACAAATTTGCATCCTTTTTTCGCGATTTTTCCTCAAACCTTTCGGCATGTGACGTCAGGCCGTTTTCTTTAGCTTTCGCAGCAATGAAGTTCCCAGAGACGCTTTCCTGCCACCAAGGCCGAGCGGCGGTGTGATAGTCGATTTTATTGTTACTTTCGTTTGCTAGCTAATGGAGGGTGTGCCAACGCGGGGTAAGATAACGAGATCCTCTTCGTTGCCGTAGGCGGTGCTGGTATAATCGTGCACCGAGTTGCGTGAGAGACAGCGGTTATTTTTAAAAGTGATGTAAACGCAAATAGATAACGATGATAATGGTTAAAAAATATATTAATTGAAACGGAGATTGAAAAAATGATAAAATTCCACCTGCGGTTATCGATAGATCCCGAAGAGAGCAGTGCCGTGTGTCGATTGTGGAAAAAAATAATCGTTCGTAAGGAGCATCGATACTCCTCGGGGGAAAAGAAAAACGAATATCAATACTCGTTAGCGTATGTACAGGTAGGCGGTGCTTCCTAGTGACGCGAGTGAATCGGAATCATGGATATATGGCGTTGAAGTTTGCGTCGTTGGGAGTTTTTTTTTTTATTTCTTCGTTTTTATTGTAATCCAATTTTTTGCAGGGGTTAGGATCCTAGATTTCTACTGGATATAGGAAAAATAATTTGAGTGATTTTCGTATCCTGTCAGCGAAAGAAAATGTGAGCAATTGAAGAAAAGTTATCTTTTGATGCCTTCCAACGATGCAAACTTCAACATCATTACTCCGTTACAAAGAGAAACGAAAAAAAAATTGAAGTTGCGAATGTACGGTCATGCCGCTCGGTCTCTTTGTAAACGAAGCATCAGCTGTGTGAAGCGATAATCAAAAAAAGTATCGGGCAAACATCATCGGCCGGGTGATTGAGTGAAGATTGCGCTATTCCTCGTGCAACGTATGACATCAACGAGCCTAATTTTGCGAATCATGCATAGCAAAGTCTACAAAACTACGAGAACTCTTGGCGAATGATTTTTCGCTGTAAACTTGGGGGGAAACTCCTTCAAACGAGAAAGTAAAACAAACGCTGAAGGGGTCCATAGCGTATAACGGCGAGCGAAAAACATAGCCAATCAAAAGTATGCCCCGATACAACGAAAAAGAAAGAAAGTTGAAGACGGTGCGTGACTCACCCTTTGGTCGGTCAGGGGCAGGTTTGCGTAGACCATGGAGGGGAACGTCACCACCCTTCTGGATAGTTTTGTACGCTAGTCGCTGCTCCAGAGGACTGAGTGGACTGGTGTCGTCGCGACGACGGAATATCAGCGTCGAATCGCTCTCGTACCCGGATTCCTTCAGAGCGCTAAAATCGAACGATGGCGTCATCGCAAATCGCGCAACGAAAGAAAATGGTCTTTTACAATTCTCGTTCGAAGCGAATTTATTGAATGCGTGCCATACTCACTGGCTCATGTACGGTTTCGGGGTTTGTGAGTTGCGTTGATCGAAGGGCTGAAAAATCAAAAGAGACGGAGCTCAAATGATGCATTTCGTGAATTTTCTTGGGAAGCGTGATTTTCAACATTTCTAAATGTTGTTTTTTTCGTTTCGGCGAAACACGAAGTGCATGCACTTCAAGAGGCTTGAACGACGTGCCTGAACGTATGGACACGTTTTGCGATGATCGTTGTGCAAAACGATGCAGAGAGACTCCTAGACATATATACTCGAGTCATAAGTCATGCTGCTCAATCGAGAATGGAGAAAAAGCATTTCGTATTGCCATATGCGACAGCAAGCGTTACAAAAATGATCGTGGTGACTGATGACTTCCTCGACTAATAACATGACGTCCGTGAAAAAACAATACAAATCCAGCGAAACGAGAAACTATTTTTTTTAACATTCATGTAGGCACGACATTGAGGCAGGAGGAGAAAGAACAGTTACGGTTTGGGAGCTCACGTGGGGAATTGAGTTTGATGAAAATATGCGAAAGTAAGATGTAGCGTTGATAGGATTCATGGGTGAAACACATTTACCGGCGTAGCTGCAGTGGCTCAAATCACTTCGAACCGTAGACAATGGTGCCTCGCAAGGAACATCACCTAAAGATGTATTGCCCGTACGTTTTCTAGCAAAAGTAAGTTTCAGTGAGAATTTTGAGTACTTTGCGATATCATTAAAAACTGAAAAACATGAACTCTATTGAACATGCTAAGAACATTGGTTTTAAATACTGAGAATGCCAAAAATTTGTAAGTAAGTTGTTTAAACAAAAAATCGTTTAAAAAATCTCCGGTAAACTTGATTTTCTGTGACATTAAATGAATTATGATATTTTTTTGAATACATATAATTTTGTGAGGAATTTTCTCTCCATGTTGAAAATTCCGTTTTTGGATTTTTTCAGAGGCTGTACCTATGACACTGTTCATTCAATACTCCGGACACTTTTTGGATTTAATATGGAACATTGCTCCAAAAACATATTGAAAATTTGTGACCCTTCATCTATTTTTTTAAAATAAAACAATTAAAATTAAAAAAGAAAGAAAATTCTAAAAAAAATCATTTCTATTCGGAAAAATCTACGAGCTCATTTTATAATATAAAAAAAAGTAGTTCACCGGACATTTGTTGAACAATTTTTTTTTCAACAATTTACTCATAACTTTTCTGCATTATTATAACCGGAAATTAATGTTCTAAGTATCCTCAATGTGATTGATTTTTAAAATTTATTTGAATCTCATAGCAAAGTACTCAAAATCCTCGCCGAAATTCACTTTCGGTAGGAAATGTACGGGCAATCCGCAAGTGTCCGCCTTCGATTTTATTGAAACTCATATATGTGATAAAGCATTGAAGGCTATCAGACACGAATTTTCTCACGTAAGAAAGGCGTGTCACCCGTTTCGTTTTTTTTTTCAATTATTTCATAGTAGATTTTTCATCACTTTACATTAAAATAATTTTCGTTTTTGTTTCATACAGATCGGTATACTGCTTGTGGGTGGAACTGCAAAACCACCCCCCAAAACGTTTTTCTTTGAGTGGTGGTTTCCCCCTCCCCCTTAAAACCGTTTTTCCGCAGATAGGAAAAAAAAGTGCTCAATAGCTTGCAATGCTTCATCGCACCTATGAGTTACAACAAAATCGACGGCAAACACTTAAGGATGTTGAGTCCCAAATCGCAAATGATGATGAAATTCTGAAAATTTGGTATGTTTTGGTATGAAGTATTTCAGAGGTCGTGTAAAAATTTCACGACAATTAGGAAGCTCGTTATTGAATAATTAACATTCACAAATAAAATGTTGTTTTATGGAAACTGATGTAATTTCGCAATAAGTTTTTTTTGACCTCTCAATTTTATAATATCTACAATATACTGAATGCAACGGAAACAAAATGAAGTTTATCGATAATTTTTATTTTACTTCCTTTAAAAATTGTTCTTAACAAAATGTTAATTTTTTAATAACGAGCTTCCTAATCGTCGTGAAATTTTAACACGACCTCTTAAATACTTCATACAAAAACATACCAAATTTTCAGAATTTTCTTATCATTTTTTATTTCAACCCTTAAGGAGGTTGAAGTAATGATGATAGAATTCTGAAAATTTGGTATGTTTTTACATGAAACTATGAAACATGTTAATGTTAATTGTTCAATAAATAGCTTCTTAATCGTCATGAAATTTTTACACGACCTCCTGAATACTTCATGTAAAAACATACCAAATTTTCAGCATTCTATCATCATTACTTCAACCTCCTTAAGGGTTGAAATAAAAAAAGATAAGAAAATTCTGAAAATTTGGTATGTTTTTGTATGAAGTATTTAAGAGGTCGTGTTAAAATTTCACGGCGATTAGGAAGCTCGTTATTAAAAAATTAACATTTTGTTAAGAACAATTTTTAGAAGAAATAAAAAAAAATGTATCAATAAACTTCGTTTTGTTTCCGTTGCTTTCAGTATATTGTAGATATTATAAAATTGAGAGGTCAAAAAAAAACTTATTGCAAAGTTACATCAGTTTCCATAAAACAACATTTAATTTGTGAATGTTAATTGTTCAATAACGAGCTTCCTAATTGTCGTGAAATTTTTACACCACCTCTGAAATACTTCATACAAAAACATACCAAATTTTCAGAATTTTATCATCATTTGCGATTTGGGACTCAACATCCTTAAGAAGCTATTTATTGAACAATTAACATTAACATGTTTCATAGGGAGGTGGAAGTAATGATGATAGAATTCTGAAAATTTGGTATGTTTTTACATGGAGTATTCAGTAGGTCATGTAAAAATTTCATTTCAATAAATAGCTTCTTAATTTCAATAAATAGCTTCTCAATCGTCATGAAATTTTTACACGACCTCCTGAATACTTCATGTAAAAACATACCAAATTTTCAGAATTCTATCATCATTACTTCAACCTCCTTAAGGGTTGAAATAAAAAATGATAAGAAAATTCTGAAAATTTGGTATGTTTTTGTATGAAGTATTTAAGAGGTCGTGTTAAAATTTCACGACGATTAGGAAGCTCGTTATTAAAAAATTAACATTTTGTTAAGAACAATTTTTAAAAGAAAAAAAAAAAAATTCATCAATAAACTTCGTTTTGTTTCCGTTGCTTTCAGTATATTGTAGATATTATAAAATTGAGAGGTCAAAAAAAAAAACTTATTGCAAAGTTACATCAGTTTCCATAAAACAACATTTAATTTGTGAATGTTAGTTGTTCAATAACGAGCTTCCTAATTGTCGTGAAATTTTTACACGACCTCTGAAATACTTCATACAAAAACATACCAAATTTTCAGAATTTTATCATCATTTGCGATTTGGGACTCAACATCCTTAAGTGACGTTCCTTGTCATTCTCGTATCAGAAGTCCTTTTTCCCGTGCCATATTTGCGAATCAAACGAAATACATAATTCCATTCGCGTGTTTCAAACTGCACTACAATTCGATGGAAAGCTTTCAATCATTGAAACAGCTGCAAGCCGGTGAGTGTCCAGATTTCCACGATCTCCCACGAGCGGAAAGAGGACAACGAAACACTCGAACGAACAACAATGCATGAATTGCCATTCCTGGTAGATGAAAAATGAGTAGATATATGAGTAGAAAATGAGTAGAGATAAATGACAAAGAAAGCGACGAATATTCGGCAACGCCATAACGTGCATACGGATAGAAAGAAACACTACAGATTCGAATGATTCAACGGTCAAGAGATTCAGCCCCTAACCCGTGAAGGAGCACTGCTTTGAGGATTCTTAGCGGTGATAATATTGGCGATCGTTGGCATTGACGATGGCAGTAGCGTGGCGTTATGATTAGTGCTGGAAGTACACGAAGAAGAAGAAGAAGACGGAGTAGTATTGGTAGAGGCAGTGGTAGAGGTGACAGTGGTATTGGAGATTGGAAGACGTCGTTGGCGTTGATGATTAAGACGATGATTAAGATGATGATGATGATGATGATGATGATGGTGGCGATGACGATGTTGGTTCTCGTAGTGGCGTTGATCGTCGTTGGACGTGAGCGAGCTCGTAGACAGAGACGGACGTTCCGTCATGGTTGTGCCGATGTTCGCGAGATTAGATTGACTTCCACTTGGCGGCACGAGACTTCTCTGAGCAATCGTTGAATCGCGATCAGGCAGAACGAAACTCTTGGATTTCCCTTCCAGCACAACGGTACGTCGCGAGTGACGATGATGATGATTCGGATTCGCGAGTGGACGTATTATTCGATCTTTCTCTCTATCAACGCGTTCGCCGCTCCTCAACGAAGGCGAATCCTCGCGGCCGATCGTCGCCGCCCCGGTGACGTTTGCCTTTCGAGCATTGCGTCCGGCGTAGGTCATCGAGTGAATCCGCCGATCGTCCGGTTTGATCGGGGAACTCGCGAGGGCGCGACGGGAACGTTCCATCGTGGATGTGATCAATGATTTGGCGGAAGGACCGAGGATCAGATTGCGAGGCACTGGATTCGTGCGGGATAGCTTGGGAGTGGTCGGTTTCGCGATTGAGAGTGGCGACGTTGATGGGCGATCAGTGGCGAGCTTGTGAACGCGGGTGGTGCTTGAATCGATCGCAGGACGGTCAATGCCGATCGAGCGTTGAACCATCCTCGAGGAGGACGTGCTCTCGGGACTTTTGGCAGGGCGCGACGTCGTCAATGGCGACAGAAGGCTTACGCTATCGCTGGAATCCGATCTATACGGGAGACTGAGAACGCGGGACGCCTGATGACTCATGTCGAGTGGAGGGATCGCCAGACGTTCGTTGTCCACTCGCCGATCGCTGCGAACGCTTCCGTTCTCGTCCAGCCACTGCTTACGGCGCCCAAGGTCATCCAGCGGGCGTCCCAAGGTTAAGTACGGCGCAGAGATCGCGGCGGGCAACAACGAAGATACGAAACACGATCACCAATGACACAGACGAACACACATACGCACACACACGCGCGCACATTGACGCACACAGACATTACGATATTGACTCGGACATATGCCGTGAGGTTTGGCTACGTCTACACGAAGGATGACTCGAAGGAAGAGGGATTTATTCTCCGCCTTACTCAAGGAATATCGATAACGATTGTTTCTTTTGCATACGTGTTACGGAGGTGCGAAAAAATCGTTAGCTCGGTTAGTCGCGGTGTTAGGTATAGCGGCAAATATTTTGTGGGATTATTGATTACTGTGCCGACTGACGAGTGTGGAGAAACATCGGCCGAGTCTAAGCTCTAAACAACGCCGAGATTACTTCCGGCCTTCAAGGACCCTTGCATGGGCCGGTTGACATGAAGATCGGAAGTTCATCAATCATTGCTGTCAAAACACAGGTTAGGTCTATGTGTGCAACTTAATTGACTAGATGAAGCACGAAGTATATTTGAATAAAAGTCGTACCCCGTCAAATATGTCCATGACCTCGTCCCACCACTAGAAAAATAGAATCAATCGCTTGTGTTATTACTATGCATCGTGTCTACCAGGACAAACGATACACGAATATTTTAGTCTTCGATGCGTTCAACAGAATATACGTTAAAAATTAAGTTGGCTCGCCATTAAGGTAGAACGAGCGCGCTCTTGATTTCTATAGATTTTGTTCAAATTTTAACCAGACATTGTTCGTATCATTATGCTTTATTGTGCAAATTTCAGAACAGCCGACTATTTAGACTGGGAGGCAATAGGTTTTTAAATTGCAACTTTTAACACTGCAGGGTCTGCATCGACCGGAAGCCAGGTCACATAATTCGTCGTATCATTCTATTGTATTTATAAATTTGAAGAAAGATTATCTTTACATAGCAAACTAGTTAATGAAAGAGTAAAAAAAGTTTGGACTGCCTTTACTATTAGGCTTTGCTAAAAACGTTCAGTAAAGACAGAATAATGTCCCGCAAAAAGTATTCATGCACTATAATAAGAGATGTGGCAACACCGCATCGTTCCACGTATCCATGGACGTAAGTTTGCGCGGCATATTTAAAACAATACTACAGCACAAAGTTTTGTTTTGAAGTAAATTTTAATCGAACAAAGTTTTTAATTAGTTATCAGTTAACCGACACTTTTATTTGTTAATGAAGATAACATAACCAATATAAAATATAAATATTTATAACGCAAATTTTTTTTTTTAACGATACGTCTCACATCACGTAGCGTGCTTGTCGATTGTTCTTTTCAACGACTCCAACACGTTCAACACATTTTTTTCTTTTTGGCTTCGGCCATTGATGTCAGAGCTCTTATTTCACTGTCCACGACTTTTTCCTTCCGCCACTTTCCTTTGAAACGAATTCTGTTTGTTATTTTTATTTTTTTCCGATAATATAACCAACTAGCTTGATTCATATTGAGCTGACAGAAAAGTCTGAGCATCACGGACATCTTCCGTGATGCTCAGATTTTTCTGTCAGCTTCGCGACGGCTCGTTACAGTGTTGCCACGATCGTTCATCCGCCGAAATCTATAGTCGGATTGCTAGCTTGGTATAGCATTTCTCACACTGTAGAGTACAGTCAGAAGGAAAAGTTTTATTACGAAACTATAGATTTTTGTATATGTTCTACTGCATGAAGCGCGTGATATTTTTGTTTCCCACGACCGCGCTAGGTCTACCTTAATAGTCTCGATATTCACAGACAGGGTCAATAAGAAAGCAGCGCTACGAAAGCTTAAGGCACTACCTCCGCGACCATCTCAGCCCAGACCCAATCCCATGTAACATGCTCGTGAGATTTTACGATTTTTTGCAATGAATGTGCGCAACGTGGTTTCAGACAAGGGAAAAAGGTCCATATACTCTTTCATGCCACTGTCTTTGACAGGGACGTTTTTTGAATTTATCGGACGATATCCGAGCAGTGATTTTTTTTTGTCTATCTGCCGTCAACCATCAACGTCGTTGGCTTGATTCAAGCACCCCAAAAAAGCTCGACATTCGCGTGGATATCTTTACAGGGCATACACGTAACAGCTGGTACTTCGAATTGCAATGATATCAAGTTTGGAACGACCAATTGCTTTCAAGCTGCAATAAGTGCAGACAACGTTCCCACGGAGGTACCACCTTGAAGGAAATGTCAAAAAAATGGTTTTCCAAATTTGTACGTTTCCGTTGATTTCGGACCTGTCAGCCTTTCATATGTGTTATAAATCAAGAAAAAAGCTGCGAAATATTGTAATCCTGTAGCCGATAGTATGGAAGAAAAGAAGAAAAACAATAAGTTGGAACTTTTCGCCGGGACTCGAGGCTAAGAAGCGACAATATAACTTGAAAAAATGACAGATGTGGTGGGCTGTTCGTTGAGTTCTTTTTTTTATTGCGTTAGCATCGTTACCTTCCTTCTCGTCCAAGTAAGAGACGTTAGCTGGAAGCAAAGCCGTTTCGAAGAGTCATGTGCGGGCGATTTATTTTGGCACGCTATTTTTCCGTGATCATCGACGCTCAATTCGAAATGTTGCGGATGAAATATATGAATTATGAACGTTGTGGCAAAACGTTTACTCACCTCTTTGGTTTCTCTTTCTGCGATCGAGGATCGACCAGGCTCGTAATTCTCGATCCGTCCCGGCTGAGTGCGATATACTTCCGATTGGCTGTTCAGAAGACCGGCTCTGAAATCGATCCCGAGCGTGAGACGAGCTGGGAGTTTTTTTTATTTCATTTTTCAATCAGTGATTTGACATTTTCTGAACTATCAATTCCATGATCTCTTCGATTTCGTGTTTTTTTTTTTACATTTCGATATATTTGAGGGCTTACACCTGATGAAATTATTGAAAATATCGATATTTGGTTTTCGACGGATTCTTAAAATGTGACGCTTGATAAATATTCGCGGAAAACTTCGAGGCTGTTCGTTCAAAATTAAGGGTGTTGTAGAAGTTTATAGGTAGATTCCGAGAACCAGCAAACTGTGAAAGCGTTCTCCGCAAAATGACTTTTTCAAAATTGGCGACCACGATATCTCACGAATCACTGCACTGATCAGCTTCAAATTTTACGAGCTTCTTTTACACTTTAAGGATGTTGAGTCCCTATGAAACATGTTAATGTTAATTGTTCAATAAATAGCTTCTTAATCGTCATGAAATTTTTACACGTCCTCCTGAATACTTCATGTAAAAACATACCAAATTTTCAGAATTCTATTATCATTACTTCAACCTCCTTAAGGGTTGAAATACAAAATGATAAGAAAATTGTGAAAATTTGGTATGTTTTTGTATGAAGCATTTAAGAGGTCGTGTTAAAATTTCACGACGATTAGGAAGCTCGTTATTAAAAAATTAACATTTTGTTAAGAACAATTTTTAAAAGAAATAAAAAAAAATTTATCAATAAACTTCGTTTTGTTTCCGTTGCTTTCAGTATATTGTAGATATTATAAAATTGAGAGGTCAAAAAAAAAACTTATTGCAAAGTTACATCAGTTTCCATAAAACAACATTTAATTTGTGAATGTTAATTGTTCAATAACGAGCTTCCTAATCGTCGTGAAATTTGTACACGACCTCTGAAATACTTCATACGAAAACATACCAAATTTTCAGAATTTTATCATCATTTGCGATTTGGGACTCAACAGCCTTAAAAACCAGTGCTTGAACGAACTTTGTTCCATGGATAGTTTTTTTTTATTAACGAAAATAGAGCGTTTTTTCGCCGAAAATTGATACTACCACTTGGAACCGTGATCTGTTGTTTCTAAAAATCAATATTTGTTTAAATCCTTCGTTCGAGCACTAGATAATAGGATAAGGTTATGACCCCCCCCCCCCTTCCGATCGAGCTGAAACTTTGCACAAACCTTCCTTTCAATATTTTCAGGCAACCTCTAAAAGGATTTTTGGCGATCCGCAATAGTGTTCGAGATGTTGAATTTTTAAGTTTTTTTCAAGTTTTAAGTTTCCAAGACCCCTCCGATCGAGTAGAAATTTCGCACAAATCTTCCTTTTAATATTTTAAGGCAACTTCTGAAAGGATTTTTGGCGACCCGCAATAATTTTCGAGATGTTGAATTTTTAAGTTTTTTTTTAACGCGCGCCGACTACATCTATATCTGCTCCGTTTCCGTTCGTACCTAAATATGTTATCGCCCTCTCCATTCTGGCCAAACAAAAATACCCACACAAACAAAAAAAAACAAAACCCAAACTCAAACCCAAAAGCTATCGCGCGTTGCCAAAAATCCTTTTGGGGGTTGCCTTACAATATTAAAAGGAAGATTTGTGCAAAATTTCAGCTCCATCGAAGAGACGTTCGTAACCTTACCCATATACTTTCATTCAAGAACTAAATGCATCTGATTTTTTGTATTGCGGATGATTCGTTCCCGAGCAGAAGGAGTCACGAAGGAGGTTTTCCAATCAGCGGTTTGCACAAACTATTTTATCTACCACATTCATAAATATTTTTCAATAAAAAAAGTATAAAACATACCTAAAACCATAATCTTTGAAATGGAAAAGCAAAATTATTCTGCACACGTTTCCCCAAAAAAAACATTCATGAAAATTCCTCTCTTTTCCGGCCACGAGCAGGGTGTAACGCCTTAACATCCCGGCATTCAAAATCTACAGCCTAGATATATCGCGGGATGCTTTTCGAAAACTCAAAACAAATTGTAATCCAGTAATCTAGCAATGAACTTCCACATCATTTTCTGTTCAATTTTCGTATAAATGAAAAATAATTTGAAAAAACCCAACGAACTTACTTTCTCGGCATAGTCGAGGTGGAAAAGTCATTCTCCTTGTTACGTTGTCGCCGACGAGTGTCCAATGTCGCCGATCTCTCGGAGTACCCACGTGGTTCAGGCTCGCTCAAATATCCACTCGAACTTCCGTACCCGTATCTGGCTCCTGGAAGCATTTTTCAAATCGTATCCTTCTGAACGATGTTCTCCCAGTTTCCATTTGGTTTTCGAAATTGACGCGTTCTCCGAGGAGAAAATCATCTTCAATCGATGTAGCGAGAGGTGATTCAATGGTTATCGATTATTTTAAGCACTCACACAACACCCGATTACGATTCATGATTTTCCACTTTCTTTTTATTCTCAGTATCCATAGATCAATGATATTTGTACAATGT
Source organism: Ophion costatus (assembly GCA_951751655.1). NCBI lineage: Eukaryota > Metazoa > Arthropoda > Insecta > Hymenoptera > Ichneumonidae > Ophion > Ophion costatus. Next base: position 37,797,736 of record OX632356.1, read on the forward strand.
TCAAGCACAGTAGCAAAGCGAAACACGCGTCACTTTATTGCCAGCCAAAAGTAGTGAGATTTGGGGTGTCATTTGTATTAGTGGAACGATCGGAAGAATTATTCGCGGTCATGATGGAATTGATGACGTTTAAATGACCAGTGAGTACAGTGGGATCTTGATTAAGAGGATACCTTATCGCGGCCGGTATGGTAGAACGATTATATATTCCCACGAATCTCTGAAACGGCTCCGTCGAAACTTTGCCAAACGACGTCAAATAGATAGACGAGCGGCTGTCTTCTCCTCAAATTTTCCGAATTTGCGAAAAAAAATGTAGATTGGGTTATCATAAGCCAATCTACATTCTTTTTCTCAAAATCAGAAAATTTGAGAAGAAGAGAGCCATTCATCTATCTATTTGACGTCGTTTGGCAAAGTTTTGACGGGATCTGTAGAGCCGTTTCGGAGATTCGTGGGAATCTATAATCGTTCTACCATACCGACCGCGATAAGGTATCATTCCCTCTTAAGGGAACTTCGGAGAGGGGGGTGGGGGGCTACATCTTGTGTGTACGAGGCGAGGGTGCGCACTGTGCACTGCGCAGCTAGTCGTGCCGCAATAGGCTCAGCGCTTCCCCCAGCCAACACCACACCAGTCACGGCTGACCTTATTGTCGCGTGGTGGGAGAAGAGGTGACGGGAGGGGGGCGCGTAGAAACAAGTTCAACAAATAAAGATCCCACTGTACGTCTCGCTGTTATTCCTCAACATTTACGAACGACTTTTAATTTTAGCGTAGTAGATACATGTAAAGTAACTATGATTTTTCATACAAGTTTTAGATTGCATAGAGGTGTTAGTTCAGATATACAGCTGTTTGTAGATACATTATCGTTTTTTTTTCTTCGTATATATATTTCTCAATCGTGTATCGTATGCTTGCGCGGAATAACGAAGTACGAAAAAAATGACCGCAGTATGGAAGTGTATCATAACTTTAATGCTGAAGGTAATTAATACCTCGGGAAGTTTTGAAGAGGAAAGCTTCGTTTCTAAAAATTCCATTCACGACCCGAGAAAATGTCGAAACTCTATGTATTTATACCATCTTAAGTGGAACATTTTTGAGATAGAGATTTCAGTCGTAATTCGCAGATGATAAATTCGATACCTAACCCTATAAGCTTTTAGTGAAATTTCTAAATATTAAATGCTGTTAAGGTTTCAAAAGCATTTAATATTTCACTAAAATGAAATATTTCATTAAAATAAAATGTTTTAGTGAAATATTAAATGATTCACTAAAATATTGAAATTTAGCTGATTAAATATTGATTATAATATTGATTATTCAGCTGATTAAAATCAGCTAAATAATCAGCTGGTTATTTAGCTGATTTATTAAATAATCAGCAGTATTTAGTAAAAAAGTTTAAGGGGTTATCCCCACTTGCGATTTTGAAAAAATCGTTTTTTTTTATTGCATTTTTTTGAAGTATAAGTATCTGAGAATATGTCCTGAAAATTTCAAGTCGATCCGAACAAAATTGACTGAGATATGAGCGTTGAAAGAGAAGAATCCGTTCTTCGTGTAAACTGAAATTTAAAGTTTTAACGCGTTTTTCTCAAAATGGCATTTCTGAAGTCGGTGACCAGGATTACTCGAACACTAATGAACCGATCTTCTTGAAATTTTGCAGGCTTACTTAAGACATAAAAATGTAGTCTTTAATCGTTCGATTTTTTTTTCGTTGAAATCGAACCATTAACTTTGACTGTCCGCCATTTTGTGAAAAATGAATATTTTTTAAAATCCTTCGATTAAAGACTAGTTTATACTTATATTTGACTAAATCCATCCGCATTTTTTTTTCAGATGATCCACTTCGCCGCAATGTTGGTCACCGCAAACCGTGTATATAAAAACATTATTTCATTGACGGCCATTTGCCACTAAACAATGTAATATTTTTCAATAAAAAAATTACTGAAAGTTCTTCAAGATGTGTTCTTTAAGATGGTATATTGATCGATTAAAAAAGTTTTGTAGTTTTCTTTTAAAAAATTCATGAAAAAGGCCTTTTTTTGCGCTACAAGTGGGGGTAACGCCTTAATTAGCAATATGTACGAACACGCCTATTAGAATATCGAAATCGACCATGATTTTTTTCGCACTCTTTTTTGTTTCTCCGCGGCATATGCCCACGATAAATATGATCACAGAATTATCGTAGGATCGTAATGGACATTTATGTACGCACGTACGTATACACTATATATGTACATCGCCATAGAGAGATAACATTCGTATTATCTACACGCTGTCAAGCATTAAAAAAACATGATCATCGCAGGCTAGCATTTTGTTGTTTCCTCCTTCATTTTTTCTCTTTTCATTTTAGTGTCTCGTTAAGGCATGAAATATTAGTCGTGAGTAAAATGCTACACGTTCGCGATAATGCAGAGAGTATCGTTGCTCGCGTCACGAGGATATTCACCTCTTCGTGGCTTGTAGCGGACTGTGATGTAGTCGTCTGAAAATATTGTCAAACATGAGGATTCGTACGTTCCCGCATATTTTTATTTTATTTATTTTTTTCATTGCAAAAGAGCCATTTGTTTATCGATCATTGGGATGGTAAATTGACTGACCATCTTTGTCGGCACGGTGCAACGAGTCGTACATTTTCTTGTACCATCTCGCCTGATTGGTGTCCTTCACTTCCTGAAATCGACATTCCCCCATTGATTTGTCAGATGAGACCTCACGTTCGCCTTATTTTTTTTTCTCTTTTGCCCAATTCCATATTTTCACGTAACATTTTGTTTTTGGTCACAATTTTTTTTTCTTTTTTTTTTCTCGTATTCGTTGTTTTTGTTTTCAGCCAACTTACCGATCTGAGGGCGACGGGAACTCCGTCCTTGGTCGTTGGACCGATACCCTCGATCTTTCGTGCTCTCGGATCCGCCATTTTTTTACGCCTGTCCTGCGTCGTTTCCGGCTCGCTCTCGTACTCTCTCCTCACCTTGTGTACTGAACGGGCCAATGTTTTTGTTTTTTTTTTTTTTTGGTTTTTACGAATCTCTCGCAATGTTCACTATCGCTTGTCTCGCAAGACACACGGAACAACGGGCGTGTCGACGAACGATTGTTTCATCAGAGAAATCAATTGCGAAGGGACACTTGATTCTTGCGAGGTTCACTCATCGCGCAAATATGCAGCGATCTCGCAAATTTTCGGTTTTGTACGAAGGTAGAGAAAATACAGTAACGATAGTGGTAATGGAAATACGTATTGAAAATACGCAATGGCTTACTGATTTCCGTTGGATCGGCTCGCGGACTGGAGTGACTCTTGATTTCCGAAACGGTGGGCTCGGTGTCCTCGAGATACGCCGCACCCTTCGGCAATTGCCCCTCTGCTCAATCACATTCGATCAATTACGTTATGGCTCATTTCGAAGAGGCACGGTCGTAATTTGACGCACGGAACATTTTTTTATTCGCTATTTGTGAATTTTGTGTGTGCAAATGAACATGACTTTTTTTCAATGAATTTTTGAATCAATAATATCTTCGGTGCTGTTGGAATTTACGTATGTGTTGACGTAACCACCAATTTGTCGGGATCAATAAAAAAGTACGATATATACAGAGTGTCCTGTTATGCATGGATAATTCTGCAACTGTCGATAGATCGGATCATGTCCTACTGTATGCTGGAATTTCAGCTTAGTAAAAGTCCGACGGTTTTCGAGATTTTGGGCTTCGTTATTTTTTGAAAAAAAAAAATCATCTACTTTTGATTTTTCGCATGCCACTTCTACAAATCATTCGAATCGACAATAACGAAGCAACTTTTGTAAGTAATTGGAGCGATGCGTAGTACATTTTTTTTACACCGCAGGCTATCAAAGTTAGATGCACGAATTGGTTTGTATGGAAATTCTGGGTAAATATACAGAAGTGGGGCTCCTGCTAGAAGTAGGACAATTTTCTTTAGGGGTTCAAACAAACCCAAACAAACCCAAGCGAACAAAAACAACCCTAAACAAAATTAAATAACCCCAAACAACCCTAAACAACCTCGAACAACCCCAAACAAACCCAAACAAAAATTAGCCTAATTCTAGCAAGAGTCCGAATATTTACCAAATTCTGCATAAGATATTTTTTTAATAAAGTTAAAACGAAGAATCTTCTGCATAAAACAAATAACGAAGGGTATTTTTTCACAACCGTGTCAAAAACAGGGTAAATATTTGAAAGTGGGGCTCCTGCTAGAATCAGGCTGATTTTTGTTTGGGTTTGTTTGGGTTGTTCGGGGTTGTTACGGTTTGTTTGGGTTTGTTTGCACACTTGAACAAAATTAGCCTGATTCTAGCAGGAGCCCCATTTCCGAATATTTACCAAAAACAGTTATCATTTGTGGAAATGGTCTGCGAAAAACCAAAAGCAGATGATTTTTATCTCGATAACCGTGGGATTATTTATTCATAACAAACAAGACACCCTGTGTGTTTGTGTGCCGTACGAATGCAATAGTATGTTTGGACCAAATACAGATTTGCTACCTGAAAATGGAGGTTTTTGATTCAAACGAATTTTTTTATGCATGCAAAATGAGGAAATGTTATCTTTCATTCTATATTTGGAGTATTTTAGCTCAACTTGGACAACTATTTCTGTCACTATCGATGATATAGGTTTCTATAGTAGAAAACGTCACTCCTGGTAACAAAACAACGAATCATTTTTTTTATTTTTCCCCATCCCTTGCCCCTCTGCGATTGCCAAAAATCGAAAAGTCCACTTAAAAAAAAAACAAAAGTTTTTTGAAGTATACAAAATTGCGATACGTTTTGGAACGGTTGTGTGCATTTTTCACCAAAGCTCAACTTGTGCTTCTGATATTTACAATTTTCTTTGTGAATTCTTTATTTTAGGGTGGATTATTCGACAGTTTGGAAGTCAGAACTTTTTCGATCACGCGAGTGAAAAACCTTAGAAACGACGACAAAATGTGTTTCAAAAATAGAAAGAATGTATGAAACATTTATAATCCTCGGAGAAGCAATGTGATCAGCTCAAAAAATAAATCGAAGCGTTTTCTCTGTTTTCTACCTAAATGAAATTCTACCTAAATTGAATTTCATCTGAAACCATATTTTAGAATTTTTTTTTACCCGCAAGATAGAAACGGTGCGCTTCTGATGTCCAAACTGTCGAATAATCATCACCAAAATCGAGAGTTGACAAAACAGGTCTAGAAGGTAGCAATCTTTTTTCTTCAGTATTTTACAAACAGCCCGTTCAGACTTTTCAATTTCGTGCAGTCGTAGAAGGACAAACGGGGGAAAAAATCGAAAAAGTAGGTGCCTTTTTGACACGAGGAGTAACGCTTTCCAATATGGAACTCTGTAATCAACAATGATGAGAGAAATAGTTGTCTAAGTTGAGCTGGAATTCCCCATATACATATATTAGGGTGGTTCAAAAAAAAAATTCTTTTTTTTTTCGGTTTACTCAACGGAAAATTGTACTACGTTATGAAAAAGTAATTCATACAAAATTTGAGACGTCTAAACATTTTTTAAGGTAGTGCTCAAACGGCTTTTGATTAATTTTTTTTCGATTTTTCGTTAATTCAATTCGTCGTGTTCTTGTTCATCAAGTGGTGGATATAATTTTCACAACCGAATTACATATATTGATTCTCAATCTGCAAATACAAGTTGTTTATGGTAAAAAAAAATATTTAAATAAAAATTGTGTATTGTTACAGAAAAAATTAAATCAAGACTTACATTGGATCACGCACTAACATTTTCAGCATCAAGATAACAAAAAAAATGAATACTCCGATAATCATGAAAAAGGCGTTTGAGCACTGATTAAAAAATTGTTCAAAACCCTTATATATACATATACATATATCTACATGGGAATTCGCAAAATCTATACATACATATATCACGTGTGTATATAAATTCGTACAATGATAATAAAACTTACCTCTCGCCTTCTGTAGTAAAGTTATCGTGGGATTTTGAGCTCGGGGTAAGCGGGGCGTGCCCGCAAGGGTGTTCAACCCTTGGGACGGTGCCGAATGAGAATTGACGATCCGCGTTGTAATATTGTGAGTTACGGTTTGCGAGGTGTTACTTTTGATATCCTCGTCTTTCCAAGGCGGAGGAGCCTCGGTCGAGGGTGCCTGAATACATTTTCAAACACAAAATGAAAAAATAAAAAATCCACGGGATAAATTTTTCTATCAAGAATAAAAATTCACAAAGTCGGGCAAATGATGTGAATTAAATTTGTTTTTTTCAACCGCTTAATTTCGGTGTTTGCTTCACACGTCTTGGGAACAGTTATAGGTGAAAAAAGAAATACCTGCGAGGTAAACTTTTTTCGACTCAGTACAGGGCTGTCGAAAGCGACAGGACGAAATTCCTTGCGTTCGGCGATGGGGCTGGTGCCGGCGCTTGACGGAGCCCAGACCGGTGGTATGCCAGCATCCTTTTCCGTATTTTTGCCACGTTCGGGACTCGGCTGTTTCGGCGGGGGAGGCGGTTCACTTCCGGGTGACCAAACACCTGTCGACAGGACGAATATCGATAAGAAAAGGTTTTGCCTGCCATTTCAAAACCCGGCGCCGTTTCCGTCCAAGATTAACAGCTAGAAAATTAGGACTTCTCATAAGGAACATCGCTCAAGTGTCCAGTGTCGATTTCGTTGAAACTCACATGTGTGATGAAGAATTAAAAAATATTAGGCACGTATTTTTTTTTATCTGCGGAAGAACGTTTTTAAGGGGTAATCACCCCTCAAAAACACCGTGTCACCACGTAAGGCCTTAGGCTACAGTAGCGGGTAGAAAATCATCTGCGAATTTAACAATTGTTTTTTTGTATGGAAAAGTGATTCACTCATAAAATTCATTACAGAACTATTTATTATGAATATCAACCTGTAAGAAAATATATATATTTTTTCCATGTACAAAATGGTCGACTACTCGATAGTTCTCGAAACAGCTTTTTTCAATTGGCATGACAAAGAACTTCAACAATTTTCACTCGATTTACTTCAAATTAAAAATTTATGTTCCTAATTGCATGTCGCAGAGAAGTACGTACGGAATTTCTGATTAATCGAAAACTTTTCATTTTATGAGCAGTTTGTGAGCCGTTATAACGAAAATTTTCACTGAAAATTCATTTCTTAAGTTCAAATACCTACAACTTTTGGATGAAACACTATTTTTTAAATTCTGTGCGTACTTCTCGAGGTATTCTAATGTAGATTGACGAGAATTTTTGTTTTTGTTGTAGGTAAAAAACTGTGGATGCTAACTAAATGTCACGCCACGGAGCGCCTAAAAAAAAGATAACAAAATAAAATATTACTAGACGGCCATCTTTTTACATCGAAAAAAAAAATTCTAACAGCTTGATATTCATACTAAATAGATACGTAATTGATTTGATGAGTGAGTCACTTTTTCATACGAACAAACATTGTTAAATTCGCAAATGATTTTATACCCGTTACTGTGGCCTAAGGTCTTAAGAAAGTTATTATTTCAATTTTTTATAATGGATTTTTCATCACTTTTCATTAGAAGAATTTTGATTTTGCATTCACATCGGTCGAATGCTTGTGGGTGAAACTGCAAAACCACCCCTCGACACACCTTTCTTCGAGGGGTGGTTTTCCCCCTTATAATCGTTTTTCCGCAGATAGAAAAAATACGTATCTAATAGTTTTCAATGCTTTATCACATATATGGATTCTAACAACACCGACATCGGACACCGATGTTCCTTTCGGAATCAACATCGTATCGTTAATTAACGTGTGATTCTTGATATGAACGAAGACACACAAAAGATCAATCAGGGCTATGTTGCAACACGAAAAAGCACTCGTCATGCAATTGAAGAACGTTGTTCCGTCATGGAAAAAGCACAACGGGAATTCGCTAATTATATCAATGGACATAATTATTTCAATAATAAATATAAGTTAAAGTAATGAATTAATATAAGCTGGTGAATATAATTTGTCGGATTGCAATACAAAACTATTACAATATTGGCATGATATCTAGAGTCTAACATATCCGGTATATACCTATACGTATTGCATATATCAGTTGAAAATATATCGCCACGGATAATTGGATCATGATGTAATCCGTCATGTAACAGACATCAGTAAATAATGTGTATAATTTGCTACATTTTAATAAACAACTGTTCATATAATATAATGTATTGTAGAAATTGTAGTTTATTATCGAATTTAATAAATATACTTCACAAATAATTACAGTACCAATGGTTTTATTGTAGCAAAGATGCCTGAATAATACGTATCATTTATTAGGTTTAAAAAAATAACTGTTCGTGATAATACAAGCGTCATTTATTGTAAAGGTGGGATGAGAGTGAAACGCTCGAGAGTCGCTCTCGAGAGCAGTACTCGCCAGTGGGCATGATCCTGAGAATAACTCGCGGACAGTAATGCCAGAATCCGATACGATTCTTGATGGATCCCGTCGCATTCTGTACGTCGAATTTTTTACACGCATTTTACAGATATCCGAAATAAGTGAATCGTAAAAAAATATAAATCGCTGATAGAAGTATATTCAAAAATCGATTAGGATCACGTCACTGAAAATCCACGCAATATAGAATTTGTTATTTATTTTCTTGCACTTTGACATAATATCACCACTCACGTACACGTTCACGAAGCATGCAGGTTATGTTTTAACACGTCGAGTTTTTTCTCGTGACTTTTCACACATTTGCGATTCGAAAGTGGTAAGAGTTTTGGAGCGGCGTTTATCGGAGAACAGTGCAGAATCCAATTGGATCACAATTGGGACACCACTATGTGTGGTGTCCCTAACAATTCCCTATAGAGATGTCGGTGCATCCGGAATCCACCAAATTTGCGTTGAGAATTTCAAATAAAAAATTCTCAAACGACGGCAATGGGAAAACAGCACGGAATCCACTTGACTTACACTGTCGACTCTCCCTAAGTGTGGCGTTCCTATCAAATCCGTATGGGGATGTGGCACAATTTTGGCAATCCCCAACAAATTTCTGCACGACCGCTTAAAGTGCCCACGAGAGTAAAACTCACGGAAAAATACTCTCACGTGAGAAAAGCCCCGAGACCACTCTCGAGAGTAAAACTGATGGAAATATACTCTCACGTGAAAACAGTCGTGGGACTACTCTTGAGAGCAACCCTCAGAATCTACTCTCACGTGGAGACACGCACCTTTAGATATATCGTCGCGACAATCATAATTTATTATAAATCATATTGTTCATGCATGATATATAATTTTTACTCAGGAAATGAAAAAGGTTATAATCTTTCACGCGGTAGGAAATACGAGTAAATAAAATGCGTCATTTTTTATATTGCAACCAGTAACCGTTTGTTGGGTGGGGGGAAAAATGTCGAACGATCGATATGCAGATGGGCCAAAATGTCGAATTCGAAAATACCGAATGTTCGAATATAGATGGGTCAATCTTACTAGAGTCTGTAAAGTCGAAAATAACAATTACGAATATGAACATCTCGGAAGTTGATATATAGCGAAAAACAAAAATCAGATTTAATAAAATAGCGAAAAACACAATATCGATGGGCCTGTATGCATAACACCAAATAATTCGAGACGACAATTATCCGAATTAAAAAAATTGCGACGGTTCACAATGCAGAAAATCATTAAAGCGAACGGCCAAAAAGTCGAGTGGTTAAAATCGCGAAGGGTCAAAATGTAGAACGGCCCGGATGGCGAATCGAGCAATACGTTACTTGCGCTTCAGAGTGAAGCTGCGAGATGGCGCTGTCGGTCAGTCGGCTAAAATATCGTAAGGCAGTCATCCCACGTGACGGGCCCCAGCACGTTCGTCATTTTGGCCGTTCGACCTTTCGGCGTTCGACATTTCGGGCCATCGACATTTTGCGTTTCGATTTATTGCTTTTCGCCATAGACGATATTACGCATATTAGGCACTCGCTATTTTCTGTTTCGGAAATATGGGTGTTCTACATTTTTCGATTCTGTATTCTTATGTTCCGAATTGCAGACGATCTGAATATTCGTTTTTGAATAAATTAGCTCTCCAATAAATAATGGTTCGATTTATAGTCATTCAATTTTTTTATCAGTCGACATATAAAATTTCGAATAATTGAACCTTCGTTATTTTGAGAGTTCATAATTCTACCGTTTCGAAATCTTTGTCGTTCTACATTTGGTCATTCGACATTTTTACCCCCACCCCGTTTGTTAAAATGTAACATAATATAACGAGCTTCGCTTGCTGGAAAATAATTAGTTCATCTGTCGCGTATGAATTGTCTATACATAAAAAAGAAAATGTCCTGACTCATTCATCAACGCCGAGCCAAAACAGCTGACGCTATTTACATGAAATTTGAACAGTAGGTTGCTTTTGTGACGTAATCACCCACTAAAAAGGGATTTTCCGCAATTCAACCATTAAGGGATGACAAGGGGTGGCAAAGTTGGTATCTAAATTTTAAAGTCCAGGTCGGATTCAGTTTAAACTTGGTATTCGTCTTGATACAATAAACGAAACACGTATTTCAGCGTTCTTAGAAATTAAATCCCTAAGGGGAGAAAGAGGGTAGCAAAGTTTGTATGTAAAATAAAAACAATCTAGTCAGATTTACTTGAAACTTAGTATTAAAGCTTCTCAACATTATTGGTAAAACACGTATTTTAGTGTTTTTCAAAATTCAACCCCTAAACGAAAGGGTCTAGCAAAGTCGGTACGAACAATTTAAAAACTCGGGTCAAGCTTACTTGAAACTTTGTATTACTGTTCCTAGACACGATTAATGAAATTTCAGCGTTTTAGGAGATTCAATCCTTAAGGGGGGAATGGGCTAGCAACGTTTGTATGGTAAAATATATATCTGTTCAGAATTACTTGAGGCTCATGCTCTTTAACGCCTTCTTTGGCAGAAAGAATTCGACAAAAAGTGCCCAAAATGGCAGGACATTTTTTTTATGCTGAAAACTTGTACTCTGGGGTTTTTGAGGGTGCTGATTACAAATCTGAACTCAAAATTCAGGAATGCACAATGACGAACAAATATAGCGAATAAAAATACAAATCATACAAATTGATTTAAATGAAACTCGTTACTCAAGCTTCACATATTTTCATCTATTTATTGTATTATGCTCCATGTTATTGAATTCACCATGAAGAATTTCTTCATTCTGAGTTCAGCATCACGCTCAGCGTCCCCGAAAACCCCCGAGTACCAAGATTTGTCCGGATCAAACTGTTTTTTGCACTTTCGTCCGCCATGTAAGATCCGCCATTAAACATTTTTGGATTTTGTGTACAGATTCGTAATAAGCGACCTCGTCAATCCCAGAGTACCAATTTTTATCTAAATCGAGTAAAATTTTAAATTTCGGTCCGCCATTCTAGCACCGCCATTCTGAATTTTCAAATTTAAAGTTAAGATTCGTAATAAGCGACCTCAAAAATCCCGGAGTACTAATTTTTATCTAAATCGAGTAATGTTTTTTATTTTTGTCCGCCATATTGGCGCCGCCGTTTTGAATTTCCTATTTTTAACTTCAAATTCCGATTCGGCGAGCCCAAAAACCCCCGAGGGAAGCTCCGATTTCGAATCAGAGCAAGTTAAATAGGGAAGCAAAGGTTGACGCACTATTGCGTCAATGCCCACGATGCTGAAGTTTGCATCGTTGGAACGCAACGGCATTTCATTCTTTTTTATTTCTAACATTTTTCTTTGGCCGATTTAGACTGAGAATCACCCCAAAGTTTTGACGCATTCCATCAGAGATTTACGACACCAATTTGTAAAAAAAAAGAAAGCTTTGGATAATAAAAATATAGAAACGGAAAAAATCGTTGTCTTCCAACGACGCAAACTTCAGCGTTGTGTCAATGCCACACAGGGCACGGAATTATTTGAGGCACGTCAATGCCAACGAAGAGGTTAACACAATTCTACGTGTCCTTTAACGAAACATTTCAGGAGCACAATTTAATTAATTTAATTTAATTCAATTCAATTCAATTCAATTCAATTCAATTCAATTCAATTCGATTCGATTCGATTCGATTCGATTCGATTCGATTCGATTTGATTGAATTGAATTGAATTGAATTGAATTGAATTAAATTAATTAAATTAAATTAAATTAAATTAAATTAAACTAAATTAAATTAAAATAAATTAAATTGAATTGAATTGAATTGAATTGAATTGAATTTAATTTAATTTAATTTAATTCAATTCAATTCAATTCAATTCAATTCAATTCAATTTATTTTAATTTAGTTTAATTTAGTTTAATTTAATTTAATTTAATTTAATTTAATTAAATTAATTCAATTCAATTCAATTCAATTCAATTCAATTCAATTCAATTCAATTCAATTCAATTCAATTCAATTCAATTCAATTCAATTCAACTCAACTCAACTCAACTCAACTCAACTCAACTCAACTCAACTCAACTCAACTCAACTCAACTCAACTCAACTCAACTCAACTCAACTCAACTCAACTCAACTCAACTCAACTCAACTCAACTCAACTCAACTCAACTCAACTCAACTCAACTCAACTCAACTCAACTCAACTCAACTCAACTCAACTCAACTCAACTCAACTCAACTCAACTCAACTCAACTCAACTCAACTCAACTCAACTCAACTCAACTCAACTCAACTCAACTCAACTCAACTCAACTCAACTCAACTCAACTCAACTCAACTCAACTCAACTCAACTCAACTCAACTCAACTCAACTCAACTCAACTCAACTCAACTCAACTCAACTCAACTCAACTCAACTCAACTCAACTCAACTCAACTCAACTCAACTCAACTCAACTCAACTCAACTCAACTCAACTCAACTCAACTCAACTCAACTCAACTCAACTCAACTCAACTCAACTCAACTCAACTCAACTCAACTCAACTCAACTCAACTCAACTCAACTCAACTCAACTCAACTCAACTCAACTCAACTCAACTCAACTCAACTCAACTCAACTCAACTCAACTCAACTCAACTCAACTCAACTCAACTCAACTCAACTCAACTCAACTCAACTCAACTCAACTCAACTCAACTCAACTCAACTCAACTCAACTCAACTCAACTCAACTCAACTCAACTCAACTCAACTCAACTCAACTCAACTCAACTCAACTCAACTCAACTCAACTCAACTCAACTCAACTCAACTCAACTCAACTCAACTCAACTCAACTCAACTCAACTCAACTCAACTCAACTCAACTCAACTCAACTCAACTCAACTCAACTCAACTCAACTCAACTCAACTCAACTCAACTCAACTCAACTCAACTCAACTCAACTCAACTCAACTCAACTCAACTCAACTCAACTCAACTCAACTCAACTCAACTCAACTCAACTCAACTCAACTCAACTCAACTCAACTCAACTCAACTCAACTCAACTCAACTCAACTCAACTCAACTCAACTCAACTCAACTCAACTCAACTCAACTCAACTCAACTCAACTCAACTCAACTCAACTCAACTCAACTCAACTCAACTCAACTCAACTCAACTCAACTCAACTCAACTCAACTCAACTCAACTCAACTCAACTCAACTCAACTCAACTCAACTCAACTCAACTCAACTCAACTCAACTCAACTCAACTCAACTCAACTCAACTCAACTCAACTCAACTCAACTCAACTCAACTCAACTCAACTCAACTCAACTCAACTCAACTCAACTCAACTCAACTCAACTCAACTCAACTCAACTCAACTCAACTCAACTCAACTCAACTCAACTCAACTCAACTCAACTCAACTCAACTCAACTCAACTCAACTCAACTCAACTCAACTCAACTCAACTCAACTCAACTCAACTCAACTCAACTCAACTCAACTCAACTCAACTCAACTCAACTCAACTCAACTCAACTCAACTCAACTCAACTCAACTCAACTCAACTCAACTCAACTCAACTCAACTCAACTCAACTCAACTCAACTCAACTCAACTCAACTCAACTCAACTCAACTCAACTCAACTCAACTCAACTCAACTCAACTCAACTCAACTCAACTCAACTCAACTCAACTCAACTCAACTCAACTCAACTCAACTCAACTCAACTCAACTCAACTCAACTCAACTCAACTCAACTCAACTCAACTCAACTCAACTCAACTCAACTCAACTCAACTCAACTCAACTCAACTCAACTCAACTCAACTCAACTCAACTCAACTCAACTCAACTCAACTCAACTCAACTCAACTCAACTCAACTCAACTCAACTCAACTCAACTCAACTCAACTCAACTCAACTCAACTCAACTCAACTCAACTCAACTCAACTCAACTCAACTCAACTCAACTCAACTCAACTCAACTCAACTCAACTCAACTCAACTCAACTCAACTCAACTCAACTCAACTCAACTCAACTCAACTCAACTCAACTCAACTCAACTCAACTCAACTCAACTCAACTCAACTCAACTCAACTCAACTCAACTCAACTCAACTCAACTCAACTCAACTCAACTCAACTCAACTCAACTCAACTCAACTCAACTCAACTCAACTCAACTCAACTCAACTCAACTCAACTCAACTCAACTCAACTCAACTCAACTCAACTCAACTCAACTCAACTCAACTCAACTCAACTCAACTCAACTCAACTCAACTCAACTCAACTCAACTCAACTCAACTCAACTCAACTCAACTCAACTCAACTCAACTCAACTCAACTCAACTCAACTCAACTCAACTCAACTCAACTCAACTCAACTCAACTCAACTCAACTCAACTCAACTCAACTCAACTCAACTCAACTCAACTCAACTCAACTCAACTCAACTCAACTCAACTCAACTCAACTCAACTCAACTCAACTCAACTCAACTCAACTCAACTCAACTCAACTCAACTCAACTCAACTCAACTCAACTCAACTCAACTCAACTCAACTCAACTCAACTCAACTCAACTCAACTCAACTCAACTCAACTCAACTCAACTCAACTCAACTCAACTCAACTCAACTCAACTCAACTCAACTCAACTCAACTCAACTCAACTCAACTCAACTCAACTCAACTCAACTCAACTCAACTCAACTCAACTCAACTCAACTCAACTCAACTCAACTCAACTCAACTCAACTCAACTCAACTCAACTCAACTCAACTCAACTCAACTCAACTCAACTCAACTCAACTCAACTCAACTCAACTCAACTCAACTCAACTCAACTCAACTCAACTCAACTCAACTCAACTCAACTCAACTCAACTCAACTCAACTCAACTCAACTCAACTCAACTCAACTCAACTCAACTCAACTCAACTCAACTCAACTCAACTCAACTCAACTCAACTCAACTCAACTCAACTCAACTCAACTCAACTCAACTCAACTCAACTCAACTCAACTCAACTCAACTCAACTCAACTCAACTCAACTCAACTCAACTCAACTCAACTCAACTCAACTCAACTCAACTCAACTCAACTCAACTCAACTCAACTCAACTCAACTCAACTCAACTCAACTCAACTCAACTCAACTCAACTCAACTCAACTCAACTCAACTCAACTCAACTCAACTCAACTCAACTCAACTCAACTCAACTCAACTCAACTCAACTCAACTCAACTCAACTCAACTCAACTCAATTCAATTCAATTCAATTCAATTTAATTTAATTTAATTTAATTTAATTTAATTTAATTTAATTTAATTCAATTTAATTTAATTTAATTAATTTAATTAAATTTATTTACTTTAATAAATAATTTGCTGCAGATCGAAAGCAGAAATATTTATCTTATTTCTTCCAATCGTCGACGATCCGAGGTGTAGAGGCGCAAAACGGAGGCGGCAAGTGCAAGAGAAGAATTGTGCTCGTGTACGATATTATACAGTCACTTGGCGATGGCCAAGGAACGATGTTAATTTTAGCCAGCCGCGTAGGCGGCACATTGCATAAAGGGCTGCGACGATGAATTTCGTAGTAATTTTCATCGCGCTCTCCCTTTCAGTTGCGTCGTCTTTCATAAGTGTATACCCCGGGAAGACAACTTTTTCGGCGTCCGCGAGTTTGCGTATAGGAGACGGAACTATAAATCTGTCAGTGACCTAACAAATTGGATGGAACGCTTTTCCGAGACTCCTTCCGCTCAATAATTAACCTCCCTCGTTCCGGTTGCGCGACTCGAATTACTCCGAATGTATCGTAACGTAGAGATTTTGATGGTGAGTAATTTCGAAGGTTTTCCTGCAATTTCGGCTCGCATTTTTTACTTGAGGTAGGACACAAGCTGTGGCTAGATGCAGAGAGAGTTTTTCTGTGAAAATGTTCAAATATCCCGACTTCGATATAGGGAAAATCGTAATGTGGAAAAATATAGATTCACGTGTGCATGTGGTAGAATTACTTGATTCTGAGCTTCGCAATATCGAAAATATCGAGACAGGACTGATAATAACATTGCACTATTACTAATGGTAATATTGCAGTCCGGAAAATATTGACATGAGATAGACGGCTCTGAACCACGTTGATTGACTGGAAGAAACATTTGACACGCGAACATAACCTGTAAAATGTATTTAAGGTCTCATCACTGCGACGCGTGAAACAATCGATTTTTTTTTGTATTTCTTCAGAGTATACATGTTCCAGAATATGTCAAAAAACGTGCAAGTTAAAATATTGAAAATCCACTAAGTTACAGACGATTTAGTGAGAGCAAATTTCGCCAATATTGCAGTTTTTTAATTAAGATCCGCCATGGTGTGAGAACTGTTTTTTTTTCTTGACAAACGGCTACGTACAACGAGAACTTTATTTATCTAGATTATGAAACTGTTTTATTTTTATTTTACCTCATTAACGTTGTTAATTTTGATACAGCAAAAAAATTGAAAGTAGCGGTATGCTGAACTCTATTATTAATTTTTCATATTATTCTGACAAGGAGCATCATTTGAGTGTCCGCCTCCGATTTTGCCATGACCGTGATAAAGCATTGCAAACTATTGGACACGTATTTTTTTTCTGCGGAAAAATGTTTTTACGGGGTGAAACGACCTCTCAAAGGAAGGTGTATCACCCCTTAATTGAATTTTTTTTAAATTATTCTATATTGGGGTTTTATCGCTTTGCATTAGAAGAATTTCGGTTTTTGTCTTATTCAGATCGGTGGACTATTTGTGGGTGAAATTGCATGCCTGTGCAACAATTTCTACACTCGGCTGATTCCACGAGTATCATTAAACGGTTTTCACAGGCGTATTCAGAAAGGTCTGTAGAATAATAAAATAAAAATTAAACTTGTTTTTCCAAATATCTTGACAATAGTGCCCCAAACTCTCTGGGTTTCCTTGTTTCCCTTCCAACGCCTCGTTTTCCATAAGGTCACAATATCGTTGGGATAAAGTGTTTGGAAAATGGCAGTCTTATCGTAATGTTTCACGGACGAATAGGTAGTGCAATCGGTTCATATTGTGGCGTCACCATATGAACATGGAAAGAGATAAAGCGACGAAACAGATGGACGTAAAAAGACTGAGAAAGAAAGAGAAAGTAAGCAGCTGACATTGACTGGAAGAGGGAGAGATAGCGGGAAAGAGCGATATCCCCAATACCAAACGATATCGCTAAATGCGCGTTCAAGCTATCAGGGAACGCATCGCTTGCATCCAGTGTCAAGTAAATCGAGCGTGAATGCTGCGAGCGATGCACAAACGTGCCGCACACGTTTGCCGGTAGCTTTTGTTACGTATGTATGCATCATGGCGCGAAAGAGATCGGGCGGTGAAAGAGGAAGAGGTATACGCAGACTATTAAGCAACCAGTAACGATATTATGCCGCGTTTTTAGAGCGTGACTCGCTCTGGTGGTCCATTTCGGTACGTGTATACATCTATACATATATACATCTATATGTATTTTGTTTATCGAGGGAACTATCCAACAGTGTCAAAACTACGCTTTAAACGCTTCCAAATGACTGACTGGCTTTGATGGTCAATCATCCGGATTGACGGGAACAATAATAATGTTTAAATATATGCCAACGAAGATATAGCTTTGCCGTCGATTCACATTTTCAACAATCAAGAATGCGTGCGTTTTCATATAGTGCGGTCATTTTTTATGGAGTTGTATTTTTTTTTGAATTTATTGCTGAAAAAAAATTACTATTTTACAATATAACAACAACAGTAGCAGAGACAGTATTAATAATAATAATTATGAGCATCATAATGATGCTGCTGCTGATGATGATGATGATGATGATGATGATGATGATAATCGAATAGAAATATGCTTCTAGACAAGATGCGCAATTTAATTTGTGTTTCGAGAATTGTACAAACAGAATTATTGAATTAGAAGTAGAAGAAAATATTAATTCATCATCATCAATGAAGATGATGATAATTGAATAGAAATATGCTCCCAGACGAGATGCGCAATTAAATTTGCCTCTCAGAAATTGTACAAACAGAATTATTGAATTGAAAGTGAAATAAAATATTAATAAATAATAATAATAATAATAATAATGGCCGCAAGAGATTTTTTTGGAGTATACGTTTGGAAAAATCGAGACCACACAATCACTTGTGAAATGTTTTTAGCACCGAATTTTTCAACTAACCAACTTTGGTAAAGTGAATTTGAAGTTTTTTTTCGGAAACTCTGCCTCGACTATTCGAGGCGAGAGATAAATGGTGAAGTCCAACAGGTAGTAGAGAGTGAGTGGAGGTATCGTCACGTGTGATTTAGGTCACCATGCAAAAACGTAGATACGAGAATAATGATTAATGGTCAAGCTTGTTAGCACATAAATAAACTCGACAAAGTCGTTTTGTCCCGCAAAACATTTCCGTAAAGTTTTTTAGTCGTCAACAATTGGACGAAAATCGTGTATTCATAGATAACTCAAAATTAGCAATGATAAATTGAGCGGTGACGTAAAGTTATTTCGAGAAAAAATAAAGGGTCCACGAAATAAATGAAAAAGAGTATTACGATTTCCGTTCGCAAATATCTCGATTTGGGAAATTTGCCAATGAGCCTGAGAATTCAAATATTTTGAAAAACCCATACGTGTAGGTGGAAGTGTAGTTTTATCGACACGTGGAATTTGCTAATTGACTTTAGGCTTTCAGGCGAGACACCACTGTAACGGGTAGAAAAAAATCGGATTTTGTTGCATTTCTTCAAAGTATACATATTCAAGAATATGTGAAAAAACTTCAAGTTGAAATATCGAAAATTGACCAAGTTGCAGACGATTCTAGATATAATTATCCGATGTTCAATTTAAAGAAAAAATATAATTTCCGTCGTTGCGTTAGCTAGCGTTGTAAATAACCGTTTGTTTTTCAATTATTTTTGAAGCCCCCGAATACAAGTAAATATTTCGCCAGAATTACACTTTTTTCGAACACCCGTCGCTTCGTAAAAAAAATGTATTTTCGAAAAACGGCTACGTACACCGAGAACTACATTCATATAGATGATAAAATTTTGTTATTTTTATTTTTCAGACCAACCATTGTCAAGTTATCGATCCGGCCGTTGGACCACATTCCTCATTAAACGTTAATAACGTTATAAAAATATTTATTAATTTAAATAATAACGAATAAAAATATTTATTAATTTAAATAAATAATCCAGTAAACAAAAAAATCGGAAAAACGACCTTTTTAGGCCGGCGACAGTGGTGTCCTCCCTCAAATATTTAAAAATTACTCAATATGCATAAAAAATTGATTGTGTGGATCAAGAAGATTTACAGTGATATCGAGATAAATCAATTTCGAGATTAAGCAATAAAAATCGAGCAAATTATCACACGACCGATTATCGAGCGGCACACAAAAACAACACCTGATTTACCTGGTTTCATCGACGAAGCCTTAAACGTCGGTGCGAACATGACGCTCTCTGCAAAAATCGAATTGCTCGTGAAGTTTTCACCGTAATGAAAAATCGACCAAAAAAAAGCAGCACAAAGGAAAAACGGCAACTCTCGTCGATAAATTACTTTAACACTTCGCGATGGATTTTCTCCACAAATCCTTTGAGCCCTGCTTTCAAAAACGATAATAATAATCATCGGCGTTAAACGGAGTTTGGCAAAGACCTTTTTATTATACGCGGCACGTTCGACAGCCAGCAGATGAATGGCTTTCAATTTCGAGGGAAAATTTGCTCTAACTCTCGGCGGAGGTGGCCAATTTCCTCCTGAATCATCGGCGGTCGTTAGTAAACTTGGAACTTTTCGTATGAACTTTGACCGCCGACCACTGACGGAAGTTAGTCGTGCCTCGCTATTGGCACACTGCGCTACCCGCCAACAATGACTAATCGTCGCTTCGAGCTATTTATACGAGACGTTCCGAAATTTCGATCTTAAAAAAAAGCAGTTCAACTCAACCTTAAAACGAAAAAAAAGATAAAAAAAAAATTCTCGACCTCGTGACAAACAAATATTTTTTTTCAAGCACCCTAATATTATTTTCGTTACATCCCAACTGTGCAAAATCTACCATGATCAAAACGAATGGACCCAGTTGAAACCCCAATAAATAAATTCAAATTGAACAAACGAATAATCCCGAGCTGTTTTATTTTTATTTTATTTGTTCCAATCGATGCTCTGTAGCTTCTACACGTGATTTTTATTCTCTGAAACTGATTCCTCCCACATTCGATTGAAAATTTATTATTTCTACTCCAAGCAATGTCCTCGAACCCAAGCCCATTGGCCTCCAGTCGCATTCGATAAACCAAATGGAACGAATACATTTTGCAAAATTGTTTTTTCGAGTGTGCTCTTCAAAGTTTCATTTTCCCTCGATACTTTGCGTTCGGGACAAATTCGTCGGTCGACAAATTGGACAAAATAAATCTGCCCCCGTTCCCGTGATTTCCACGAGGAAACGTCATTCGTCGTGGTCGCGTCGAGTCTCCCCATTAAATTTGTATCGTCGATCGGAGCTTTATCAACGCAGATCTTAATCGGGCCTAAAGGGGGGGGGTATCTTGTGGCAAATTCGCGATTGTTCACTCGGGTCTTCTAATTTTTTTGGCGTTCTTTCGGAATCGCAATCGAGTACACGCTCGGAGTTAATGCGAATGGTACACAGGCGATCCGCGTTTCAAACGCACCGAGAGCTTATAGAGGATAGCTCTGTAAATAGATTTTCGTCGAGGCCTCGGGGCTGCGTTAGGCACACGCGCCTTTTCTCGCCACGGATAATATATGCGCCGAAAGAAAAATCATTTTTTTTCTATCGCCCATCACCGGTGCACGTTATCGCTCCTACCATTTTTGCCGAGTCTCGATCGATCAGGCGTGAACTTTTTTCGTTCTTCTTCGTTTTTTTTTCCTACGGGGGATAGACTCGGTCAGGGAGTGAAATGAATTTTCAAATCATTCGTGAGTCCGCATTGTATTTGGAATTATCTATTAAGGCGGGATTCTACTTTGAAACTTTGAAAAGGCTAAATTGGATGAAAACACCCACCTGGAACACGTCGAAGGCATATTATATGGCCCAGGCATCGCTGATTGAGGGTAAGATAATTTTTTCTACGATTTATCACTCACCAAAACTTTAAACGCGTTTTTCTCGAAACGACATTTTCAAGTACCGTGGTCGTGATAACTCAAAAAGTACTGAACCGATCCTTATGAAATTTGGAACACATATTCTATATGTGTGTACCAACCGACCTAACTACATCAACTTAAAATTTTGATTAGAACTATTTTTTTATTGCAAAAAAAGACCCAAAAAAACGCATTTTTTTTTTTCGTATTTTAGCCGCCATTTTTCTAATTTTGCACGTATATAAAATATTCTAGTTAGGTCGGTTCCTGAAGACATACTGAACATGAAACTAGTTGATTTTTTTGTTTCAGACCATCCGTCGGGAAGATTTCACGACCACGGCAACGGTACCTGCTTTTCGAGGCGTTGGCTTTAAACATATTTTACGTGTACAAAAAATGAATAAAATACATAAAAATTTTTTTTTTATGTACTTAAAGAGTGCATTTATTGAACAGTTTAAACCCCATATCGATATCTTTAATAGTATTCTCAGAAAAAATTCACGAAAATAGCGTTTTTTTCATGGTTTCAAAGTAGAATCCCGCCTTAATGTACATTTTCGGCGATGGAAAAAAAAACGCTTCAGGCATGGCACCGCGAGCTTGGGCTCAAAAAAGACCGGACTCGAATTTTGTTGTTTTTGTTGTTGGTTTTTTTTCGCCAATTACTTCATTGCAATTAGAGTAATGCGATCCCTCGACGCCGTATTACGTAACGAGAATATTAGGGAACGGATGGGAAGCTCTCTCTCTCTCTCTCTCTCTCTCTCTCTCTCTCTCTCTCTCTCTCTCTCTCTCTCATACACACACTCACTCACTTTCTCTCGCTGGGATCCCACGTAGACTATATTTTGAGCTGGTTGCACAATTTTTTGATGTCACACGTACAGAAGAGAGAGTAAATTTGGAAAATGCGAGCCCAGAAATAAATTTGAGAATACAGTAGAGCGTCGATTATCCGAATTAATTGGGACCAGGCACCTTTCGGATAATCGAAAATTCGCATAACTGAACAGCAACATTCCATGGGTGAAAAAAACGTTGATTCGTTCAATATGACAAAATATATATATATATATATATATATTTAAAAATCCAATGACCATTAATATGTTAATAATACAAGTACATTTTTGGCAAATTGAAAATAATCATTGTATCATTTAATGATATAAAGCGAAGTTAAATATGTATTTAAAAATAATCAGCATTCGTACATCTCTGAGTTCTTATGTATTTATTTTTTTAAAGTCGACGATTTTCTTCTGCTTCAAAACGGAAGCTCGTTTCTTTGCTTCCGAATCTCGACTGCTAAAGAGAGAAAGTGGAGGGGACGTACGACAATGTATCGTGTAACAATATAAAGGGCGTAATCGTTCGAATAACTGAACATTTGGATGAACAATATTATTGTTTAGGTAATTGATATTTTGGATAACCCAAATCACCATTCGGATAACTGACGTTTCGGATAAGCCAAATCGCCATTCGGGTGATTGACGTTTCGGATAACTGACGTTCGGATGATCGACGCTCTACTGTTAAATAAATGTAGACTTTCGATGATTCAATCGCGGTCGCTAGTTTGGCATTTTATTGCCAAATAAGAGGGGGAGAGAGAGAGAGAGAAGAAATAAGCTTTTTAATTTCGTCGCGCAGCCAAGGACCAACCCAAACCCTTGCACCTGTCACGCGCACTTGATACATTTTTTCGAACCACCTGTAGTCACGTGACATTGCCCCTCCCCTCTAAACTGATCGACACTGCCATTCGGATATTTATTAATAATCGATTTATTTCTTCCTTGACGAATGTTAAAAATGACGCGGATAATGTGGTCATTTTTCACACTCACTTTTCTCCACCATGTTCACTTTCACTTCGAACGAACCAAGTACTGTTCAAGATTAATAAGTTGCGAAGACAATGAGCTTTTTCTTTTTTTTTTATATTCATAGAACCCTAATGATCGACAACAGAGTCGACGAACAGCTCGAAGCTCGGAGAGCTTGCGGAAGAGAGCTCGTCTGTCCGAAAGGTGGAGAATGACTGAGAACTCGCGGGAACCCGAGATCTTCTGTCCGCTGATTTTGCCAGCAGCAACACGCCGCGAGAGCAATATAGAGCACGAGGGAATCGAGTCGTTCAATTCGGCGGCTAAAAAGTCCCTGACGCGTTACCCACGTCGGGAAAAGATCTCACAAACGTCACGCTCACGAAAAATCATTCTTCCATTGGTCTACGTTGGGGTTCACGAAAGAATTTTTTTTAAACGGTTCGGGTGGCTTGAAGGCATGTTCGATGACGATTGAGGCAACAAACAATTGGGCTGTGCAAATCTAAAAATACATTTGGCGCATGTGCAAGCTCGAGTTAACAATTTTTTATTCAGAATTTCATTACTTGAAACAAATTGATTACCCACTTCCCCATTGTGGTGTCAAAAATAGGTTGAAAAAAGGATAATCAAAAACAAGTGTCAACTTCCCGATAGAGACACCCAAAGAATCTTGAAATTTTATTTTGTCCGATGGGGGCCCCGAAAAAAACTTAAAATTTGTTGGATGTAAATAACACTAAAATGTGGCCTGTTAACTAAAACCGCACGAATTGACGAGACATTAAATAAATAATAAATGAAATAAATAAATACGAGACTATAATAAATAACAATAAAGCTGTAAATAATAAACAATAAAAAACGAGACACAAAACGAATAATGAATTAAATAAATACTTCCAAGTATTTATTTCAAAATTCAAAGCCTCATTTGCCAAAAGCTAAGATAAATTTAAATTAAGTTGGAAAATCGTAATCACACTGCTGCTACCTAGAAATGAAAATTGGTCAAAATCATTTGCAAATAACTAGCAATTTATTTAGATTTATTAGGGTACATTGAAAATCAAGTGAGTAAATATAAATAATAAGTAGTTATAAATAATTCGGAACGCAAGCATTTACGAATGATTGATAATTAACAAAAAGAAAGAAAAAAAACATTTGCAATAGAGAAAGAAATCGTTCTCAGCGAACTTTTTAAATCAATTAGGCTGTTTTTTGAAGTCTTTATAATTATTTCAAGTAAATGCTCGGGGCCAATGTATTTATTATGAATGTAAATATTGGCCGCGACGAAATCTCCAAATGGAGACGCTTACGAAAGGATAAGGAATGAAAATTCGGAAGCTAAATACTGCGGGCTGTGTTACTTTTCCTCGGCAAAATAGGCGTCTTAATGTTCGAGAGTAGTCAGCAGAGTCCGGGAGACCTCTCCACCTGCCAAGTGCAATTTCGCGAAACTCAGAAACCGAGACGAGGAGTCCTAGTCTGTACTTGTATTGGTCTTTAATGTTATTTTAACTCTTTGACGAGCAGAGGAAAAATAAATTTTCGAGGTAATTTCATTTCAAGTGTTTCAAATGAAAAATGAAACGTTTATTTGACGTCTCTCACGGGGCACAAAACTGAACAGTCGTAAAAAAGCAACAGAACGCTTTCTCTCACATTTCAAGCTCGTAAAATGAGAGCTGGTTAATTTTTATTAATAAAATTCAAATAACCGGAGGTTTAACTTTATTTTAGGGACAAAAAAATGTAAATTCTGCAAAAAGATGTTTTTGGAAAGCTATGATCGATTGACAGCATTGTTCATCGAAAATGGCAAAATTGAATTACTTTGCAGGATAATTACGTGACCCTCAGTGATATTGATTATATTAATAGTGTTTCTACCATTATATTTTTATTTTTGAGCAGTTCATTGGTCCGCTACGATTGACGAGGGACAAGAATTTAAAAAATGATTCAAAGAAAAAATTAATAATTATTCAACAAATGTATTATTTTGATAAATTTGAAATAAAATTGAAGATAGATAAATATTAACAAATTAATAAATGACTTACAAGGAACATCCTTCAGGTGTCCGCCTCCGATTTTGTTGAAACTCATATGTGATAGAGCATCAAAAATTTTGAGACACGTATTTTTTTTTATCGGCGGAAAAACGGTTTTGACGGGTGAAACGCACCCTCGAAAATGGGGATGTTTTTCGTTTTTCGTCGATAACGTTTTAACGGTATGAGATATAAAAAAAATTCAAATTGCAACAATGTTTATTTTTTCGTGTACTATACATTGGAGATGAGAACGATACCATTATCGACGAAAAACGAAAAACACCCCTATTTTCGAGGGCGCGTTTCACCCCTTAAAACCGTTTTTCCGCCGATAAAAAAAAATACGTGTCTCAAAATTTTTTATGCTCTATCACATATATGAGTTTCAACAAAATCGGAGGCGGACACCTGAGGGATGTTCCTTGTTAGTCATTATTCGATTAATTACTATCCTCCTCTGACAGCTCGATCTCGAGAATTTTCATCTGCTCAATTATTTATTATTCCTTGTTAGCCATATTTACTTATTTGATTTTCCATGTACGCAAATAAATCAATGCAAATTATTTACTATTACTTATCACTTCTTGCTCGTTATTTGCAAATAATTTTAACCAATTTTCACTTGAAAATAACAGTACGGCTTCGATTCTTAAATTTATTTAAAATGTATCTTAGTTTTTAAATTATCAATTTTGTATTAAAACGTCACAGAACTAATTGAGGCCTTTTGTAACGTCGTATCATTTTACACAATGGCCATCTAAATATAAGTGACAAATATATACGCACACATACACACATGTAAATGTGACGCACCTTCGCTAAGCAGAAATCCCTTGCCAATTTTCAAAGCTGTGTCAATCTCGAGCAGTAGATCGGTCGCATTCGTTTTTCCTCGTGCTGCAATGTCAGAGCCAAGTCCTTCAACCAAAAAGCGTGCTCAAGTGCGGGAAAAAATTAAAACCAAGAAAGAAAACCGCAAAAAAATAAATGCCCAATACTCAATTAAAGGCGACCCAAATAGTGAGTACGAGTAAGCAAAGTGTGTGGCGAGGTTAGAGGGGACAAGTGCAAACTACAGTAAAGTTATTGCAGGCCGTTCAGGAGTCGAAAATTTCAGTACAAATTAAAAAAAAAAAAAACAGTTGCAATAACATTTACGTTGTTTCCACAAGACGATACGAGACTCGAGTAAATTGGAAAAGCGAAAATAAGTTCATACAGAGAAAAGTTTCTCCGCCGCTCGTTGGCAAAGAGAGCTCAACTGTTTACGGTACGATGGCCTTTTGCACGAAATTAAATGGAACGCTAAATCGAGCGGATTAGAAATTTCCCGACGGAATTAATCGCCCTCGAATAGTAAGAGCGTTCGCCCCAATCGTTTCGGCATTTGAATGAATTTATAAATAGTTTCGTTCTCCGAATATTGAATCCGGATTAATCGATCTGACATTTCAATCGTATCGCAATTCTTCAACACATAATCCCAATCGTCGCGATACTCTTTTATATTACATTATGTCATAATTTAATTTCGTTGATGGGATATTTTTTTATTCGATAAGTTTAATTTAATAATTCGATTGATTTCTTCTTATTTAATAAGCTGATTGTTGTGACCTTCAACAATAAGATAAATCTTGATTTCTTCTTATTTAATAAGAATAATTTAATATCGATACTCGTCGACATGTTTTACTCACTGTTAAAAAGAGGACATGCAATTTTGTATCGATAATTCAGTCGATGCAATTTTTATAATAAATGTCGTATTAAGTTCCACGAGGGATGGTTAGTACAGTATTAGTATTTGTAATTTATTTTTCGGCACAGTTTAAGTCGATCGTGCAAAATCGTCACAGCTTATCGTGAACGGTGGGGAAAGCAGTTTTACATTCCTATAATGAGAGGAGTAACGCACATAAAAACCTTGAGTACGTACATACGTGAATCAAGATAATTCAGTAGCCTTTTAAACGAACAGGTTCACTGTTCGTTGTTTCTCCTACAATTATTTCTGTTTATTCTATAAAAATTGTTTCTTCCTTTTGATTTATAATTTGATTTTTTTGAAATTGGATTGATTTTTTTTTAAACATACACACATATATATATATATATGCATAGCACCAAACATACATATGTTTCTCTTTTTGGTTCTCCTGTGTCTCCTCTTCATTCATAAAAATAAAAACACACATATTTAAACTCCGAAGGATTACCCCCGTGTTTTAAGGCCTTAGGCCACAGTAACGGGTATAAAATCGTGTGCGAATTTAACAATTTTTTTTCGTATGAAAAGGTGATTCACTCATAAAATTAATTACACATCTATTTAGTACGAATATCAAGCTGTTAGAAAATATTTATATATATTTTTTCTCGATGTACAAAAAGGCCGACTACTTGAAACTTCTCGAAACAGCTTTTTTCTAATTGGCGTGACAAATAACTTCAACAATTTTCACTCGATCACTGCAAATTTAAAAGTTATGTTCCTAATTGCATTTCGCCGACAAGTACGCTCGAAATTTCTGATTAAGGGGTTACCCCAGCTTGCGATTTTGAAAAAATTGTTTTTTTTTATTGCATTTTTTTTTAAGTATAAGTATCTGAGAATATGTCCTGAAAATTTCAAGTCGATCGGAACAAAATTGACTGAGATATGAGCGTTGAAAGAGAAGAATCCGTGAATTGAAGAACTGAAATTGAAAGTTTAAACGCGTTTTTCTCAAAATGGCATTTCTGAAGTCGGTGACCAAGATTACTCGAACACTAATGAACCGATCTTCTTGAAATTTTGCAGGCTTATTTAATACATAAAAATGTAGTCTTTAATCGTTCGATTTTTTCTTTTCGAAAAAAAAAATGGCCGTTTTATAGCCAAAAAACGGCCGTTTTTTTCGTTAAAATCGAACCATTAACTTTGACTGTCCGCCATTTTGTGAAAAATAAATATTTTTTAAAATCCTTCGATTAAAGACTAGTTTATACTTATATTTGACTAAATCCATCCGCATTTTTTTTCCAGATGATCCATTTCGCCGCAATGTTGGTCACCGCAAACCGTGTATATAAAAACATTATTTCATTGACGGCCATTTGCCACTAAACAATGTAATATTTTTCAATAAAAAAATTACTGAAAGTTCTTCAAGATCTGTTCTTTAAGATGGTATATTGATCGATTAAAAAAGTTTTGTAGTTTTCTTTAAAAAAATTCATGAAAAAGGCCTTTCTTTTGCGCTACAAGTGGGGGTAACGCCTTAATCGAAAACTTTTCATTTTATGAGTAGTTTATGAGCAGTTATAACGAAATTTTTCACTGAAGATTCATTTCTAAAGTTCGAATACCTACAACTTTTGAATAAAAGTTTTTTTTAATTCCGTACGTACTTCTCCAGGTATTCTAATGTAGACTGACGAGAATTTTTGTTTTTTGTTCTAGGTAAAAAATTGTGGATGCTAAATGTCACGCCGCGGAGCGCCTAAAAAAAGATAACCAAAGAAAATATTAGTAGTCGGCCATTTTGAACATCGAAAAAAAAAAAAATTCTAACAGCTTGATATTTTACTAAACAGATATGTAATTAATGTTATGAGTGAATGACTTTTTCATACGAAAAAAATGTTAAATTCGTACATGATTTTATACCCGTTACTGTGGCCTAAGGCCTTAAACAAACATTTTCACAAAATTCCTGGTCAATAGTTTTTGTAGATTCTCGACGTATGAGAGTTCTTCAGTCGTCATGATTCGCTGCATCTTGTCCCGAAAAGGCGTTTTTCCGAAGATTCCCGATTTTTGTAGGGTGTGCACACAATGTGCTGTCATCGAGAAAATCTTGAAACTTAGGTTATCGTATCCCAATAGAAGGCCATCAAACAAAAAACATCGTGTCACGAAGCACATCTCTCGTCTGAATGCCATTCTAATCAGCATATTTTCACAAAAAAGCAGATAATCATCTGCTACGAATGGACACCCAAGGGAAATCTCGTGGACCGGACGCAGCTAGAACTTCTAGCCAGATCGTCCGAATGAACTCAAGTGGCAGTGACTCGACAAATTTGAACCCGAGTGACTCGGAGCCTCCATCCTCATCCAGAAAGAGAATGCAAAAAGCCACCCCCTCGATTCTGTCCCTCTTCGGGGTGTGCATACCAATGACCTCCTTACTCACTCCGTAGGTCCCTTCCTCTGCAAGATTTGCGTTTGTCCGTCATATCCTACATATGTATGAATTCATGTCCGAGAGAGCGAGAGTTTCCGACATTGGGAAACACACGAAGAAAAGCGAATCGGTGGTTCCGTGGACTCGTGTTAACCGGGGAGTGATAGAGAGGGTAGGCGAGAGGGAAAGAGCGAGGGAGGGGGAAGACAGACAGACAGATAGATGGAGAGAGAAGTAGAGACCAGAGAGGAAGAATAAAAGTGGGAAAGTGACAGAGAGAGAAAGAGAGAGAAAGAGAGAGAGAGAGAGGGAGAGAGAGAGAGAGTGAGGGAGAAGGGAAAAGGGTGTGAGAGAGAAAAAACGTGAGACCGATGACGTCCAGGCAGTGGCCTATTTTCTTCCGACTGCTTTCCTAAATTTAGCCAACCAATGGTCCTGTACCTGCTACTCTATAGTGTGAATCAGTGCGACTCGACACCCACGCATACGAATATATATATATATGCATGAACGCCCTTTTCTCGCACTCTGTCGTCTGTCCACTTCGTATACATACAGACATGTACTCACACGTACACACATATGTATATGTGGTATTCCAGCTGAACTCAGGAAATTATTGCCTTCACCATCATCGATCAGGTCTCCATAGTGGAAAGCCTGGTGTCAAAAAAAACACCTACTTTTTTCAAATTTTTTAACCTACTCCTCGCTTTTCTGCGGCTGCAGATATTCCAGAAGTCCATTCGGGCTGTTTTTTAAATTTTGAAAGAATTTAGATACGTTTTAGACCTGTTATGTACATTTTTCACCAAAGCTCAACTTGTGCTTCTGATAATTACTACGGATTTTGTGAAGTTTCGATTTTGGGAATGATTATTCGGCAGTTTGGGAGTTGGAAGAGTGCTTTTTCGGTCTTGTAAGTGAAAAACTTCAAAACGATTGTTGCGGATTAAATTTTATTTGGGTGGGACGTATTCCATTCTAGATTTTTCGTTTAAGCATCCCAAATCCATTTTTCTATTTTAGCAGCACATTTTTTCGTTTTTTGTTTTGAAAATTTCTTCACTCGCAAAACCGAAAAAGTCCTCTTCTGACTTGTATAGTTCTGAAACTGTCGAATGATCATCGTACACATCGAAATTCCACAACGAAAAAAGTAAATACCGCAAGCACGAATTGAGCTTTGGTGAAAAATGCACAAAAGAAGTCCGAAACGTATGTAAATTCTTTCAGAATTAAAAAGACGATCCGAGTGGACTTTTCGATTTTTTGCAGCCGCAGAAGGGCAAGAGAAGGGAAACGAAAATTTGAAAAAGATAAGTGTTTTTTCGACACCAGAAATAAGGTTTTCCATCATGGAAATCTGTAATCAACGATGGTGATGAAAATAGTTGTCTGACGAGTTGAGCTGGAATACCTTACATATATAGAGGGTGTCCTGCTGCGAATGGATAAACCTGCAACTGTCGATAGGTCAGATCATGTCCTACTATATGCTGGAATTTTACTTTAGTAAAAGTCCCACGGTTATCGAGATAAAATTCATCTGTTTTTGATTTTGTCGCGTGTCATTTCTACAGATAACGTTTTGTGACCCGATTTTTCAAAAAATACTCTTGGTTATTTGTTTTATCTAGAATACTCTTCTTTTTAACCTTAAATGTTAGGGAAACTTTATGAAAAAAAGATCTTATGCAGAATGTTCGTACAAACCAATTCGAACATCTGCGAAAAACCAAGAGCGGATGATTAAAAAAAAAAAACATTAACATAAAGCCCAAAATGTTGAAAACCGTGGGACTTTTGCTATACTGAATTTCCACAGGACACCCTGTATGTAACGAAGCACAAGCGCCTTTTTTCGGCACTCTCCGCGTCCCTCCGTTTCACGCTATTCCGTCACGTTGCTCTCGCATCATACCCGGAAAAAAATTAACGCGTTTTGTGCCGGGACCATTGGGGTTCCGTGGACCCGCGGGTCGGGCGATGACTGCGTCGTAGCCGCTCAACAAAATCGTCGGGATCGCGCTCTAGCGATGAGCCACATACACGTATCCCCGTACGACAATAGCCAGGCGGAAGTGAGAAAAGAGGTCAGGTGGCACACACTATTTATTGCGTCTCACCAAAATCCACGTCATTGTGTTTACATTCATCCGTCACCGGCGACACGGCCGTCACGGAGGCGCAGAATTTTCGAACCGGGCTCTCGCGTTTTTCACATAAGTACCAAAGGAAAAAAGCAACGACGGAAAAAAGAATGGAAAAATAAACGGGGGACGTACACGCAAGCGAACAAAAAAAAACGCGGTAGAAACTGTAGACACGTTCATTGGGGTAGAATGAGGTAGAATCCGGGTTGGAAGCAGAATTATGGCGGAAATTCGCGCGTGGAAAATTGGCCACGGGCCGAAAAGTCTGAGAATGCCACAGCAAATTTATTGGATCGAATGGTTTTTCTTTAAAATGTAAATTATATTTTTTCCGAAACGCTTTTATTCTCGAAATTTTGAAAGAATAAATTTGTTAAATACCTGAGACGAAATTAAATTTGTGGTATTTAACTTGTTTACTAGAAGTCTTGCAATGGAAAAAGTAAAACAAATTTGCGGTGTCGCGTATTCATGGGGACTCGAAGAACAACTACTAAAGTTTTCTTCTCGAATAAAACTTCTGCTTTGTCGAATGATTTTTTTTTCAAATGTAAATTTAATTTTTTTAAGATGTTTCTTTTCCCTAATTTTGGAAGATTGGATTTGTGAAACTTCTGAGTCGAAATTAAATTTACGGTATTTAATTCGTTCACTACAAGTCTTGCAATGGAAAAAGTATAACAAATTTGCGGTGTCGCGTATTCATGGGGACTCGAAGAACAACTACTAAAGTTTTCTTTTCGAATAAAACTTCTGCTCAGGAATGTACAGGCGATAAATCCTCGCGGGCAGCAATATCTCCACTTCTCGTTCCAACTTCCACGATGAATTGAATGCAATTTTCGTATTTGTTTTTTTTTCACCACACCCGCGCTTCGATGAACGTCGATTGAAATTCAAATTTAATAGCGATGCAACAACGCGTCAGTGCACTCCTCGAGTCAGCGGCTGTCAGTTTCACTGTTAAGATCGAACTTCACCAGAGAAAGTGCGAGGACGAGCTGGATGTCGAGATACGAAGAAAGTTGGCAGAATGTACGGGACATTTCGACAGGGTAGAGAGGGTTGGATGCAGCGAAAAAAAGAATTCGAATCAACTTCAATTTTAAACATTTGGAAGGAGTAATACATAAAAGATGTTGTTGATACAAGCCCGTTTTCGTTGGTTGATCCAATTGCAATGGACAATACTCACAAAGAAACGCTTGGCGGAATGCGAAGAACCATGCTTGATGGAGGCTTGCCAATCGAGGATTCATAATTCTCGTTTGACGTTCAATGGAGAAACCATTTGTCGTCGTTTGTCGTGAGCAAGTCACGTCGATATTCCTTGTTTTTTTACGCACAGTTTTTATGAGAGTCGAGATCCGTCCCAATATTTCTGAATGAATTAATTGTCCATACAGGGTGGTCCGAAAAGTGACGTCCTAAATCTAGATGCTTCGTATCAATACATATTCAAATCACCTCCATCTATGTTCCACGATCTTCTTTATATTTTGCGAAAAGGCTCGTTTTTCTCCCTTGTGTAGGTATTTTCCTCGCAATTTTTTTACTTGTCTTATCGTTATCGAGTGCATTGTTTAACAATAAATAAATGACCAATTGAATACTAATGCGGATTCCTCAGCTTTCGATCAAACCCAAATAAAAAAACAAATCTGAGAGGATGTCACTAAAGTTCAGATGATAAAGAAAAACACCTATACTAGTCTGAAGGACTCCCAATTGCTTTCAAAAACTTCTAGGAGGGTACATACACAAAAGAAAAAAAATTAATGAAAAACTATGCTACAAGAAACCGCGAAAAAAAATAAAAAATGCTCCTTTCTCGAACACTAAGATCATAAAGAATGCATGGGGGTGACTCGAATAGGTATTGATACAAGGCATCGAGGTTTTTTCATGCCATTTTTCGGGCCATCCTGTATATGTTTACACAAACGCATTTATAAAATATACTTATTTGTACGTAAATTTCATACTCATATATAATTCACCCAGAAATATGAGCATGGTATTTAAAACTCATTAAAAACGTGCATGTCTACACAGACATTTCGATGAATAAGATATATTGGGTTCTCCGAAAGATTCATGCCGATTTTTCAATGTGCCACTTACCGAAAAATCGGCCCGAGCTTTCCGAACAACCCAATGAATATGTCTGGTATATTAATTATATATTTATCTATGTACACAAACTTTCGAGCACTCAAATGTCAGCAAATCGAACACGAAACGAGCACAAAGCAACCCTCAATATCACACGCGCATGATCGAGGGTAGGAGAGCGATGCACATATATATACATGTGCATGTACATATACGTGCACAATCGTCACACCAGACTCACCGTCATCGACAGGGTCGTTGGACGTTGCGAGTTCAAGAAATTCCTGCAGATGTTTCGGCAGATACTTGGGGTCCTCGATCTCGCATCCATCAATGAGACATTTCGCTGTATCGCAACTATGCGGATTTTTCGCTGCTTCCGTGTTCACCGACGATGATTTCGCGGTAGATTTTGTCACGCGTTCGTTATCAGTGGTAACTTCGGACTCGCTGCTCTCATCGAGTTTGATTCCAAACCGACTCATGCGATTGCGGGCTCTCTCGATAAACTCTCTTTCCATTTTGCTCATACCCGTGTCGACGATTGGGCCTCTCAGCAGTCTTGACGAATTTTCACGATTATCCGCGTGCGAGCTCAACTTCACGACCTTGTGCTGTTTTCGTTCTTCCCTCTCGTGAACTTTGTGCACGTACTCGTCGAACATTTTGCGACGAAAGACTTCACCGTTCGGTGGCGAGAGGGTGCCTGCTTTGGACGTCTTGAGGGGACACTTTGGATCAGATGGTCGTTCGTGATTTTCACCGGAGGGGGTTTTCGTGGCAAAAAGGTTGGTGGTCTCGTCGCGGTGGTAGCGAAAGGAATCTCCTGGTATGTCTTCCCCGTACGGCGGTTCTCCATGAGGTGCGATACCGGAGGAGGTACCATTGGGCGTCCCATTGGAACTGAGCAGCGTTTCCGTTCTATCCTCGTAGCTCGTAGAGGACTTTTCAACGTGAAGGTCACCTTGATCAGTAACGGATTTCGTTGCGAGCCGATGTCCTTCCCTCTGTGTGAATTCCGAGCGCTGACCTTCGCGCGACCTCGACTCTTCGTGCCACGATTCCCTCTGGATATCGGGATCGTCCAAGGTGACCTTGTCCTTGCCTCCATTTTCCTCCGATTTCCCAGATCCAGAGTGCACTTTTCGTTGCTCAAATCGACCCGGCGCGATGTGCTGCCGATGATGATCCGACAGGTCTATCATGCTGCGGCATTTCGTCCGATTAGCCTGACTTTGAAACTCCTCGTATGCCTTGCGTTCCTCCTCCTCCGCGAGGATCACCTCCCTCAGTTGGTTCTCCAATTGCTCGATGTAATGCAACTGTCGATCGAAACATTCCTGTGGCAGGGAGTATCTTCGTCGTCCATCGAGGCCCGAACCGTGATGTGCCTTGGCGTCGCTCTGAAGAAGCTTAAGGTTCTTAATAATGTCGGTTGCGGTGTCGTGCTTCAGGGCCTCCGGGTCTTGGTACTTTCTCGGAGCGAGACGTGAGCTCGGAGGTGTCTTGTCAAAAATGCTGGTTGTGTCGATACACGATCTGTCCACGATAACGGGACGAGTGAACTTGATAGGTTCTTGTTCACTGTGATGATCGCTCCGGGCGTCTATGAGGGCAGGATTGACAGAGGCTCGCGGATCGACGTTACCCCGCGTCCGGTTCACCGGTGGTGTCCGTTTGTGGGGTGTTGCGTTACTCGCGACAGCGGACTTGTCGATAATCGCGCTCTTCAACGAAATCGGACACTTATCGAACTGATGAGCCGACGTTGGCGAACCATGCTGCTCCTCGTTCGACGTTGTCGGCCTTGATTTCACAATGAGAGCGGAATTGAGACGATTCTCACGGGACGTGGGGTCAGCGAGTCGCTTGCCAATTTGCCGGCTGTCGTGCTCGATCTCCGAAATAACCTGGTCATAAATCTTCTCGTAAGAAGTGTCGATCACGGTTCTCGTCGTGATAACTTCGTTCACCAAAGACGAAACAGCCTGATGACGTTCATCTCCAGAGCATGAGCCCTGCCTGTTGTTGGCCATGCTATCCTGGTTGTTCGCATCGGCGTCGTTCAAGTTGTCGTTCTCAGAAGCTTGCGGAACGGAAGAGCCTCTGGTGGCCCTGGAACTCGTCTTGCTGCAACGACCACTCTCACTTTCTATACCTTCTTCCGCATGAGGAGCTTTGGATTCTTCACGATTCAGGGAGTAATCCTGGGGATCTTTCCTGGCGAGACTCAACCAATCTGACAGCCTCGTAGCCCTTAGACGGTCTTCTCGAAAGTCCCGCGATGTGGAATTTTTTCGCGAATCACAATCGTGCCTGCTATCGTTCGGAATAATGTCGGATGTAGCAGTCCCGAAAGATACTTGTTTCGAGGCTTCTATCGGATTTTCTTTGATTATTTCGAGTAGTCGATTTCCCGGTCCTGACGGTCTTGATTCTTGAGATCGTTGTTCTTGAACTTGGCAAGACTCGTGGGTGCTTCCGTTCGCTCTAATTTCCGGGCCCAGTTCGACCCAGTATCTCGGAACGTCGACTTTGTCTCGATGATCATCCTCGTGATAGCTTCGTCGATTGTGAAACTTCTTGTGAAGATCCAGAAGGTTGTCGACGCTAGTGCGGACTTGACTTTTCTGTTGTGACGGCGATAAGCAAACCAGTAGTCTCGGGTCTTCCGTCGTTGGTACACCCATCCAAGTGTTTCGTCGCTGTTGGCTCATCTCGTCGGGCGAGCAGGTGTCCTGATCGGTGTTCGCTTTGGCACCGTTGGAAACTGGATTCTTCAGGGGATTATCAGCGATCTTACTTATACTATCCTGGATTGCTCGGATTCTCTTGAATATATTGAATTGTGGAAGCGTTATCTCGTTTATTATCTGCAGGCCGTATGGCAACGAGAGGATCCTTCTGATGCAGAGATCCTTCAGATGATCGGGACCACCAACTTCGTCCGTAACGGCTAATGGTCCCTTCTCGTTTCGAATAGGAACGTAATGCAGATCACTTTTCACTTGCAATTCCGATGATTTAGCTTTTGTCTTCTTATCATCGGAGGTCTCGAGACTCGTCGTCTGCGGCTCCGAAGGCTGAGTTTCCCCGTTGGGTTTGTCAAGTTCTTCGCGAACTTCCAGCGATGCCAAGTCCGCGATGGAATCCGAAGGATTGAACCTCACTGTGTTAGGCGTAGCAGCTCCGCTGCTCGAAGATTCTTGATCGTCCGGGACTTCGTTGCGTTGGGGGCTGGGCGAGCGAAATATTGAGCCAGTATTTTTCTCCAACGTTCGCGTGACTATCAGCGTGGGCAAAATTCCGTGTTCGTCGTCGACGGAATTTTTATTCGCCAGCGTTGTTACCGAATTAGTTTGGCCTTGAGATGAGCACGTCTCGGATCTCTTGCTTCCCAATAATCGCGCCGAAGGAGAGGAGGCAGAAGAGGAAAGAGGCGTGCGTTGCTGACGGCGTGGCGGTCTTTTCGGCCTCTCGGCCTGGTTATTCTCGACGCATTCTCGAGAGCCTGGTTTCTCTTCCGAGAATGTTACGCTCGAGTCGTCGATCGAACGTTCCTCATCCACGCCGGACGAGTTTGCCAAATTTGTATTTGTAGAATTCTCCAATGAACTATCGCACTTTTCTCGCGTTCTTTCTTCCCTGACGATCGAAACTATCTCACTGAAATCCTCGCTATGGCACTCGCTCCTTTCGCAGTGCGTCGATTTGGAAAGCTTCTCCTTTTCCGAGTCAAAATTTTGCCAAGATTTTTCAACAGGCACAATTCTCTCCTCGCTGGGCAATTTCGATTTATCACTCGTCTGGGTGTCTCCAAACTTGTTATTCGTCGATTGATCGTTCTTCAAGGTCACGTCACTCGACTCGCCCAACTGCGCACTGTTTCTCAGATGATCGTCCGCCCCGACCTTGTCGCGCCCAATCGCGTCACCCTTTTGTTTACTTTCCACTATGTTGACAGTCTCGCTCGCGTAAATTTCGGCTGTTCGCGAAGACTCGTTCGATAACTCGGGTCGGCGGCGCCCTAAATCCGAGTGGCGAGAATTCGGTGCGGTGTTTTTGCGGGATGACAGCGGTGCCTCTGGCGGCATCGACGAAACGTTCTCGCTGTAAGCGCAGCGCTTACCGACACTCGGCGTTATTTCGAAGCATGCGTCATTGCCAGCGGCATAACCACCGTGGGTAGCTTCGTCGACTGGCCGGCGATTAGGCAACCCGTTCTCTCGTCGATGCTCCCGATGCAAAGTTTCCGGCGATGATGCCACCGCCGGGTCAACGCCGAGAACCTTGGCACGATCATTCGCGCGGCAATATTCGAACGCAGGCTGCACGAAGTTTTCGAAACCAGCGGCGCTTCTCGAGGCGCCTCTGCGCGCGATATTTCCGGTCTCCAAATTTTGAAGGTCACGCGGTAACGGTGGCAAAGGCGGAGGATCTTGATCGGCGTCTGCAGCTCCGCGAAGATTTTCGACGTTTTCGTAGATTCTTTTCTTCGCAATTCGATCATTCGGTTGGCAAGAGCCCGGCAAGGGTGGACGTTTCGGAGATTCCTCCGTCGATTGACGCCACTTCTTTCGCTGAGGCGGAACCGGCGCATGCTGAAGACCGATCAACAATTCGGCTGGTAAGGCCGGAACTTCCGGTAAACCAACCGGATAGTCTATGTCCGGGAGTGACGGGGGTTGCGGTTCACAATCGGAAATTAAATTGGAAAACCTCTTTGGAGGAACTGGTGGCGCCATTTCGCCAAAACTACTGATACATTTATTCTCGCTCGTGATTCCATTGAAAATCCCATTTTCACGTATTTCCA
The DNA here is from genome assembly GCA_951751655.1 of Ophion costatus. NCBI lineage: Eukaryota > Metazoa > Arthropoda > Insecta > Hymenoptera > Ichneumonidae > Ophion > Ophion costatus. Next base: position 37,836,648 of record OX632356.1, read on the forward strand.
TATTGGAAGCCGATTTTTCGTTCACTCTATGGCTCGTGTTTGCGCTTCCTCCAATCGCTGCGTCTATTTCGTTTGCCGATTTTTCCGTAACCACGATACGAGTTTCGTTTGTGGATTTTTCCGTTTTATGGGTACTTCCCATTGCATGGTGTACGGTTGTAGTATTATTTTCGGAGTGTGTATGGGTACTGAATTGAGCAATCTTCTGGTCACCGTTCGACTCCTCTTCGGGTACTTTTTCCAATTTTGGAAATTCATCCTCCACTGATTCGTCTGTTGGGTGCGATTCTATTTGTTTTTCCATGTCGCGCTTTTCCCGCCTGAACTTGCAAATTTCTTCGTTTATGAAGTCCCGTATGTTTCGCTCGTCGCACTCCGAAAGTTTTTCACCTTCCTCCTGGATAATGTCCAAGAATCTGTCGGCGTGCTTGGCCTCGGCGTAATAAGAGTCCAGTATAGCGCGTTTTTTCGCTTTACGTTGGGAGGAACTCTCGTTGGAATTGCGACCCGTTCCGTAACCTCGGGTATCCGTCGTCGGAGGCTCGTCGTTGAGAGCAGGTAGGTCAAGACCTTCGATGAAGAGTCTGAGCTTGTTCTCCACGTCCTTCGTCACCGAAGATTCTTTAGGTTCCAGGTGTTTTTCAACCTTCACGGGAATGGCGAGACTGGCGGCTTCATCGAAGCTTTTCGAAGTGGCAGCTGCCTCTGATGAGGGAATATTCTTCAAGGGATTCATGTTGTTCAGGGAGTTCCTCGCCTCTGTATCCCTGCTTGTTTCCGGTGTATTTTTCTCCAAACGAATCTCGTTTTCTGAAGTCTGTTCCTCGTTGGCTTTCACCACTTCGGCAAACTTTTCCTCGAGACTATCATCTTCTACGGAAAAGCTCCTGTCCTCCAACTCTTCGATGTCATCTTGATCTCCCTGTCCACCTTCTTCTTCTCCCGTAATCTCAGCGCATTCTTCTGTCTGCTGTTTTTTCACGACAACGCTTGGATCTCCTGACCCGTGGCCAAGGGTGTCATCGCTAGTAGAGGACTCTTCAGGATGCGTCTGGCCAGCCTTCGAAGCATGTAATTCTTCCAGAACAATCTTTTCACTCGTTCCTTCCCGGTTCCCAATATTCACCTCCTGAGCAGCGCAATTTTCACTGGAAATCGTATCTACAATATCGGTGCACTGTTCCACCGTTGTGGCTTCTGGCCTGTCTTTTTTTAAAACATCTCCGTCGACCTGGGCAGGGTCACTGAGCTGTTGAGAAGTACGCCCCAGCATACGATCGTCCTTCGAGATCTCGCTCCCTTCTTGGCTATTCCTATTGATGTTCGTATCATCCAGCTGGACCGGATGGCGGTTTACTCCAGGAATCTCCTCCGGAATATCTTCGTTCTGAGATTCCTCCTCCTTCGCGTCTCTCTCGCGTCTGTTTCCAATCGCCCTCGCGTTCTTTCCAAGTGGACGTGAAACCGCTCGCGTAATATCAATACAGTCCGTTGGGCAATCACGAGATGAAATCTTTGCATCTTTCGCTATTTCGCATTCGTTCTGAAAAGCACCAGTCTCGATCTGTGCAGGACTGCAAGTCACCACAGGAATTTTGATCTCGTCGAGCTCTGTGTGATCCTCCGTTTCCGGGAAATTCTCGTCTTCTTGGTCTTCGCTCTCCTCGGCGATGGTATCGTGAGAGCGTTGATCGAGGTTACTGTCTCTCTCGACATCGGATTCTGCCTCAACGACGAAAATTACCCCCGCCGTTGGCCTACTGTTGATACTATTGTCGGTCTCGGCGTCACTGTCGCTGACCTCGCGAATCTCCGGACCGTCGTTCGGTTCATTTTCGTCATTGTTGTTACTATCCCTCGGTGCGGTTGCCAACGGTGTCACCTCGTTGAATTCGCGTTTGCCAAGGATCAGCCCCTCGACCTTGGACGCAACATCGTTGGGCAGAGGCCGAACGGGTTCGAGGGGTTCCGATATCGTGACGGTGGTTCCGACCACCTCGTCGTTGGCCGTTGTGCCGATCTCGAGGATTCCAACACCCGCCACGTGATCGATACTTGCTTCGAGGGGCGCACTACCGCTCAAGCTCGTTATTTCTACGATCTTCGTTTCCGTGTTCATCGCTCGTCTCTCGATTCTGAGTCTTCGTCTAGCCGATTCGGCGATCGGCACGCGTGAGCCGCGTTTTGGGCGAGACGATTGAATGCCGGGACATCCTTGAAACTCACCGAGCATCGAATCGTTGTGATCTTTGTCGTCGTCGACCTGACGATCGGTTGCTTCTTCGGTCGTCACCTTGACCGCGTGGCCGTTGATATTTGCTTCCGTCAAACTCTGTGCTGCATTTTCTTTGCCGATCCTCTCGACAAGATCGGCAACTTCGAACTTGACATCTCTACCGCTAGAATTCGACCTGAGATTCACCAGTTTTTCACGAGAATCCCGATCGTTCGCATTTTTCGAGTGATCGGCGGATGATCTCTCGGGGTTGGTGATCGCCAAATCGGTATCGGTATCTGCACCACACATTTCCCGTTCGCCGATCGACGCACCGATCCCGGTGGGACCCCCTTTATCCGCGATACTTTCGAGATCCGAATTATCGCCATGTCTATCGCCACTCGCCCTTGCCGATTTTTCCTCACGTTCGCTGACGTACTGAGCCGAGGTATTGGCCCGTTTGTTATTGCGATTACGTCGGTTCTTTCGTCCGCGGGATGGACGAGGCATTATGAAACTCTTAGCCGATGATCCTCAAACTTGTCGGTCGCGTAACGTGGTGTCTTCTCGATCAACCGATTTCTTGATCCTGCCGGACCGCGTGACAGTGGTTGCTCGTTGATGCTGTATCGTACAATGATTGTACAGAAGATTCCCCCAAACACGATGTAAAATTTCTCCTTGCTCTACATTTTTCAAGGTTATATATACAAAAAAAAAGAATTCTCATACGATCCACCGATCGAAATACGACCGTGAAATTAACTACCGATTCTCTCGACCGAATTTCGCCAGGAAGTTTTGCGCAAAAAATCTGCCAACTATTTTTCTGACACGTACTTCCAGAGATTACACGTTATCAGGAATATTCACGATTTGCTGTGACGTCACGTACGATCGGTAATTAATCGACTTTATATTTTAGCCAACGAATTATCGAGCGATCAAGGATTTCGGGTAGGACGTTGTGCACCAGTCAGTGTTTAAAAAAAATCTACTCTAAACATTATCTTACTCGCTGTCACATATAACGGGTAATATATATGTGTGTGTGTGTATATATACAAAGTGTGCACCGCATGCAAACGAAATGATGAATTTAAAAAAACAAAGCCGTGATGTCATAACGATAATAAGAGACGAGTGTCAGTTTGCCGGAGATGATTGATTCGGTGAGTTTTGATTTGCGCTCGCGATTTAAATAAAAATGAACATCAGTCTCTCCTCTACTCACTCTTAGTTTCAGCGTCGTGGTTGCCGCGTTCGTTAGCAGCGGTTGATTTTTTCAGGCCTCCGTTGAGACTCGTGAATGCAGCGTGCTCCGTCCTCGTGTCATCTGAAATTATCAATCCAGAATGTCTCTCCGTTCGACAATAACCAATCTGTCGTTAGTGGGCGTAGCGTGCTGCCTCGTTCGAAATACAAAGTTAAGGCTAAGCCGATCAATCGGCAACGAAAATGACGAAACAACATGCGGCAGAATCGGCAGTCTCGGTTGATCGATCACCGTCTACGATTTTCCCGAGAAAACGCGAAAAATCATTGCCGACGAGGCACCCGCGGCGGATATCACTCCAACACTATATCATCGAGCACCGCCACATTCGTCATGTACATCAAAATCCAATAACAACCACGTATATCCCCCAATGGATAGCGATGGCACACTTTTTTTGCCCCCGGCTGCGTTTACAAACGCATGCGACACGTAACGCGTACCGAGTGCGAACCGAGAGATTTTCAGCCGCATCCGAACGATACCCGCCCCGGCGCTGGTCCCCACCCGCACACCCTGAACGGCTGAGTGTGAGCGTGTACACGGACTGACGAACACCAACCAACGGAAGCCGGCGCACAGGCGACACTGGAAACGTGCGTTAAACAGGCTGGCAGATCGGTCGGTTGATCGCTGGTACTCGGGAAGGCGAATCGGTACAGGCCTCACGCGGTGTGAGTAGATCTCATTCACGGTGGGAGAATTGGAAAACGCACACCCTCGAGGCAACGTGGAAGGGAATGCAGCATACGAACGATTCTTTTGAGCGTAGATGTGTGTCAGAAGGATCATCTGTGTGGGTTTCCATCAGCTTGTGTGCGTCGAAAAGTGTCGCTTCATCAGTGGATGTGTGTTCGTAGGGTGACGATGTGTTCGGCCGAATGGCGAGTGTGTGTGGGTTCCTAGGATGACCATGTGTTTGGGCCAATGGCGAGTGTGTGTATTTCTAGGGTGACTATGTGTTTGGGGCAATGGTGAGTATGTGTTTTCCTAGGGTAACGATGCGTTTGGGGCAATGGCGAGTGTGTGTGTTCCTAGGGTAACGATGCGTTTGGGGCAATGGCGAGTGTGTGTGTTCCTCGGGTAACGATGTGTTTGGAGGCAATGGCGAGTGTGTGTGTTGCTGCGGCAATGATGTATTTGGGGCAATGGTGAGTATGCGTGATCCTAGGGTAACGATGTGTTTGGGGCAATGGCGAGTGTGCGTGTTCCTGGGTCAATGATGTGTTTATGGCAATGGCGCGTTGTATTCGGACGGACACCAGCGCGTTGCTACTCGTGTAAGTGGCTATCTGGATACGCGTGTGTTTGAATACATTCCGCAGTCTCTCCCACTCAGTGGTATTGAAAACGACAAGCGCGGAGCGAGCCGTGCAGCAATCTAGGCTGCGTTAGAGATACAGTGGTTGGTACCCACTCAACACCAGCGGAGAAAAAATAATCATTGGCATAGGTATGTCCTTTTCTGGTGGAGGCGTTGTACCGGAGATACTGTCAATTACGGCGGGGCGCCGGTTACCAACGACTGTACCGCTGCGGACGAATCTAGCGCGAAGGGAGCAAGCGGAGGTACACTCGAAGGGAGAGAAAGAGAGAAAAGGCGAGGGAGATAAAGAGCGTGTCCCTTGAACCAGCCAGACCATCGTTCCGGACTCGTAAGCATATAGTTCCGAGGGACTGACTTCCTTCCGCATGTGGAGTATTGTACGTGAAAAATACGGCAGTATCCTCGCGCCTTTTGCACTCCTCCTGCCTCGTCCCACCAACCTCTCTCTAGTTTGGGTATATTTATGTGTGTGTGTGTGTGTGTGTGCAACGACAGTCGTACATGATCAGCGTTCGTGCTAAATAGAACCGGCACGTGACGTCATGCCTTTTCCAACACGACAATTTTCACGAAGATGCACGAAAGGAACTTCCTGTCAACGTAATTATTTTCCGGATTTCGGTTCTTTAGGTTCGGACGAAGGATCTGGGATACTTGAAGTGGAGTCTGTCCAAGATGAGTTTTATCTCGTTCGTGGATCTCTTCATGATGCTCTCCATTGCGAACATTAATTTTTTCCTCGGTATTTTTGCTACGAGGCTTTTGGCCAATAATAGTTGGTGATGTTCAACGAATGATCAGATCACTATGCTTATTAGCGGATGCCAGACTACCAGTTGCGATCACCAAATTCATTAGAAACCAGCGGAATTTTCCCTTGGGAAGTGATGACGAGAGAGACCGTGTGGTTCGAATAAACGTGTATGTTTGATATACATACTATGCCGAGCAGATATTGACGAAGGCTCACGCGACGACACAAAAATGTATAGAGTCCAGAGTGGGAAATCTCGTCCAACCTTAGATGGGATAGACGAGATTTATAACCTCTTCAGGGACGTTAAAACCTTGCAGAAGGTGGACGAGATTCCGAACTCTTCGGGACCTCTCTTTAGGGACCTAGCTAGAAGTTTGAGATCTTGATATCAGTAGAAAGTAATAAATGTGGAAGAATCTGAGCTTGTTCGTTTTACCCAAAATAAAATAGACAACAAATAATGGTGGTTAATGTAGAACTGGGATAGGTACTTTCAAAACTAAGGTGGTGGTCCAAATTTCCACCAATCCTGACATATAGAATACATGTCTACGTATATATGGTCGACCCGTCGTCGCTTTTGCATTTTTCACGGGAGGCAAGCGCGCAGAATGTAATGCTCGCTCCCATCACCCCATTCCCACCGCTACTATCGTACACACCCTTTGCAATTCACACACACCCAGACATTTTTTTATGTCAACCATAGGTTCTCTCGCCTTACGTCACTGACTTTTACGCGCTGACGAGATCCACGAGCTAACGATTGCTACTAGATCGGGTACTTTGTACGTTACACATGATAGCGCAACAAACCTCGTCCAATAATCACCCTGGCTACTCCTGGTAACCCAATAAAAACCCTATTGTAACATAGTTGTCAATAATTCTCATATGAAAAAAGTCTCCAAATTCGATAGAAAGTACGTGGTCATGTGACTGATACGACTATACTGTTGGAACGCACGGCTTTGGATTGTGGACGATGACATGGCATGTTTTTTAAAATGCTTTTCGGGCCGATAGAACAATCGATATTCCGCGCGATTTATTCAAGATAAATAAATCAGAGATACGTCACGAGATAACTGGCAGCAAAGCGCCGGAAGGGGATTGTGTTAGGTTTGACGATGTTGATTGCGTAATTCGTGTATATATGAAATACGATAGATAGACGAGGCTGACTGGCCTGCTGTTCACGATCGGGCACGGCCCAATGAACGGCCAAAGGGTGAAGGACGAAGGGACGGAAGATGCGAGGCTCGCGGAAACACGTTCTGGGTACGGCTCCTTTGGCCCATGACGTCCAGGACACACCCAACATTATCGTCGAGCGTGCGTCTTTTTTTTTATCGCACTGACGAATCTCCCGAGGTCTCGGCTCGAGCAATTATATCGACCGATTAATGAATTATCGTCTCGAGATGGTTCAATTGTTCTCGTCTTTAATGAATACCTGTTACGCAAACACAAGACACGCAATTCCATTCGTTCCTAGCAGTTTGTCTGTTTTGCCGATTGTTTCAATTTGCGCATTATCAAGCATGACATATGTGCAGAGATATTGATTGCTTTGGGTATTGTAGTAGGACAAGACAAAGCGAATGAAAAACGATGCTTCCTGTAGACGTAAACGGACTGATGGAGTTGACAGATATTTGGGTCCGTTTTTCCAGGAATCAATAATCTTCGAACAAATTGGCCCAAAATTTAAAGTGAAACATGTGATTTGAAATCTCAAAGCAGCCTCGAGGCACTAAGGTTCTTCGTTTTTCGCAGCCAGAAAGAGAAATCAGGCTTGATAGCTGAGTTTAGGAAAGTGCTTGTTCTCCAAATTCGCCATACTGAAGAAGTATCTTCCTACTTAGTTTTTGGAGACTGGAGGGCAAGAGAGTTCATGGTCTGGGGAACGACACAGGGCTCATGCTACCCAAATGATTGAATACAGGGCCAATTGATCAACTAAGTGTATGCCCGAGTATCGAGATACAATAGTTTCTTACTCAGGGGCATTATGCGATGAATCTTGTACAACCAGCTACAATTTCTAAAATCTGAAGCTGCTCAATTGGCTCTTGCTCTGAAAAATTGGCACTCAGCTAACCTAAATTTGAACCAACGATTCTTTTCCATCATACCATCAGGTTCCATGACATTCGACGATCCGAGTGCTTCCAAGCTTCCAGTCCGATTTTTCCGTGAATCTTCGATCTGGTATATCGTTACTATGGTGGTCGTTTTGGCAGTTTTCGGGTCACGATCCTTCCGTATCGAGGTTGCCTCGTCCTCGGCGACTTCACATTTGACTTGGATATTCTTTGGTGTGTCAGCATCCGTATGCATCATTTCCGCGTGAAATTCATTTTCTTCAGTTGGATGTTCGATACTGATGGTGGATTTGGCCTTCATCATTTCCGGCGTTTTTTCCATTGGCGTTACGACTTCCTGTTGTCCATTGTCATCGTCGCGATCCTCGACTTTGAATCTGACGGTCTTGGCCTCTTTTCTGACAGCAGGCGAGCCCTCCCTGCTCAGACAAGACTTTGCCTTCTTCAAGATTGGTTCTCGCTCCATCAGACTTAGCATGGCTTCATCGATTTTGCAATGTTCATGTACAACGCGATCGACGCTGTGCCTGAACAGCTTTGCCCTCGGCCTCGAATCCTCCCCCGATGACACGTCGAGCATTTCCCTCGTCATTTCTCCATCGAAGAAATCAAAGTCCTCTCGACAATCGATCGCTTCCCAAAGGCTATGATTGTTCCAGGAATTATCGGGCAACGCGATCGTGTTGATCCTACGGAAGTCGAGACTGGTGAGGGCGCTCCTCGAGTTGCGTCGTTCCTCGGCACGTTCGAAAGGGCCGTCGCGCTCCAGTAGTAGCTTCAAAGCTGCCAAATGATCGTTGTACTCACGTTCGAGATCGAGTGGATCGTTGATCCCAAATGACGCATTTCGCCCCCCCTCACCGCACTCTACAACGATTCTTCGAGGTTCCCTCGACAAAATTCTTTCGCATCTCGGACGGCTCGGGCTAGACGTGAAAATCGTTTGACTTTCTTTCGTTTCGCTAGCTGGATAACCAATTTTTCGCGCTTCGGTTCTTGTGTCCCTGTATGTTTGGGAATTTCGGTGATCCTTCGGAAGATCGCGTTTCTTCACCTTTCGACGAGTTTCCAATTTGGCTTTCGGTCGGCCGGCGCGTTTTTTTCGCCTCCAAGGAGCTCCCAGGACGCGCAGCACGACCGGAAGTCTATCGCCGTTGATTATCGTGCTCTTTCGAGCAGTCGCTTGATCCTTGCCGTTCAATTTTGTGACGGGCCGTTTCGTGATGAGCAGCGGATCGCAATTGTCTCCCGGATCTTTCCTCGAACTTCCGGTATTCGACGTCTCGTCGACCGTCGCGAAACACCGTGAACAACCGAGAAACTTCATCGTTCTCCGCTATAGTTGCTCTCCATCCGTTTCTCTAAATAACCTCGTTCCGTATTTCGATCATCGGTGAACAAATCCAGAACCGAGTCTTCCGCAATGAGGCGAGAATTGGCACGATCAAATTTCGATAAAACAAACGACAAAGACGACAGAGAAGGGACGCTACGGAGGACGAAGGAGACTTCCGGTGGATCGCAAGATCATCGCCGATTGCGTATCTCTCGATGCCTGGGCATTGAATCAACGTTTCGCATCACCGAGCAGCCCATCACCCGCCGACCGAATAATCGTTGTTGGCAACGCGGCAATTCTTTTCATTCGTCTCCGCACACGTATCGTCATCCGTGAAGATTTTCTCTCCCCGATTTTCCTTACTCGCGCGCTTCCAGATACATGTACTTATTACTTTATGATAAAAAAAAGTACTTTTTCCGAACGAAGCCGGAAAAACGGAGAAGAAAATTGCGCGCACCAGAAGGAGTGTCACCTGAAGAGCACTTCTTTCACCAAAGACGCGGTGTCTCGAACGAAGACACTCTTGGGAATGAATGAAGTATGGTGGTTGAGGGGTACCAGCTCGGTCCCGGAAGAAGAGCGTAGGGCTCTCAAGTGGAAGGGTGTGTCGCGATGAGCCTTGGCGTATTCTCGGCCCTGAAGACCTCACAGTCGAGTGATTATTCTTATCTCTTTCTCTCTTTCCTTCTCTCTCTCTCTCTCTCTCTCTCTCTCTCCCTCTCCCTCTTCGTCTCACTGAAGTGCCCGCCCCTGTACTGTCACGATCACTCTTTATTATTCTCCTCATACAGGTGGTCGGTCTCCCCGATGACCCACCCACGTCCCATCGATCGGGGACAACCCCGACTACATCGGTACACCAAAAAGTTTAAACGTCTCTTTGTGGCTGAAGAGCAAGGGAACGCCATCGATACTCGACCGAAAGACGAGGAACCTCGCGCGTGGCAAGGTGCACCCGAGAACTGCGCCGATCTTACCAAAGAGAAGCCCTAAGAAGCCCACGCGAACGACCACACGACCACGACGAAGATGGCGTTCCGTCAAGTTTGGATAAATGCAACGGAGACAGCGAAATATGACTTTAGCACACGCAAACCCGCTCATATAATACTACAGTCGTTCTTTCCTTTTCTCGCTCATCTGCGAGGAGTTGGGGCGACGCGAAATACTTTAAGTGGAAAAGGGTGTGCCGACGTTTGTATACATATATACACCTCTCTCTCGCCTCTCCCCTGTGTGTGTGTGTGTGTGTGTGTGTGTGTGTGTGTGTGTGTGTGTGTGTGTGTGTGTGTGTGTGTGTGCGTGCGAGCGTGCGAGCGCGCATGTGTGCGCATGTGTGTGTGTGTGCGCGCATGTGTGTGTGTGTGTGTGTGTGTGTGTGTGTGTGTGTGTGTGTGTGTGTGTGTGTGTGTGTGTGTGTGTGTGTGTGTGTGTGTGTGTGTGTGTGTGTGTGTGTGTGTGTGTGTGTGTGTGTGTGTGTGTGTGTGTGTGTGTGTGTGTGTTGGGTTAGTCTCACTTAGGTAGAACAAAAGACCGAAGAACGACGAACGAGAAACGGAGTAGGTGAATTCGTGAACGATGAAGGCGTACGCGACCCATAGTATATTGCTAGTAATATATTGTTTTTTTCTCTCCCCCTCTCCCTCCCTCGCGCCCACCATCCATCCCTCACACACACACACACACACACACACACACACACACACACACACACACACACACACACACACACACACACACACACACACACACACACACACACACACACACACACACACACACACACACACACACACACACACACACACACGCGCGCGCACGCACGCACGCACGCACACGCACGCACGCACGCACGCACGCACGCACACGCACACGCACACGCACACGCACACGCACACGCACACGCACACGCACACGCACACGCACACGCACACACACACACACACACACACACACACACACACACACACACACACACACACACACACACACCGCTGAATCCGCTACAGCTATGCAAGGTGCGCTATCAGCACATCCGTATACGGATACAAATTGCGAGCTTCAAGTTCGAGGGCAGTTCAGGAGCTGCATAAGCTTGAAATTTAAATAATATGATTTTTTATTGTGTACTTTTATAGCTAGGGTCTTAAGGCGTTACATCTGATTCGATAAACGTTTTTACCGTTTTTTCCATTGGCTAAAATGATGTATAAACATCAGAGGAGTGATATACAAAAGGAATTATAAGCGATTTTCTTTTCATTTAGAGCTCATTTTTCGAAACGCCGCCGAGGGCACCGAACGCACGAAACAGCCTAGACGGTGAAAGTAGCAATTTCGAGTCGCCTGTCCACTCGTTGTACAAAAAAAAAAAAATGGATAACGAGCTAACAACTGAAGATCTACAGGCAAATGCCTCAGTGGGTACACGCAACATTCAAATGAGAGCTTTAATTCTGTCGTGTGGACAGAATTGTACTAGTTCCTAATTCAGTTATGAAACTTTTAACGCGTTTTTCGCGAAACTTCATGTTTTTGAAATCGGGAGAACGCACAACCCGAGCAGCTTTCATCCAGTTTACTCGAAATCTTAACTGTAGGTACGTAGATAGTTTTTCTGAAGAAGTCTACACTTTTTACACAGGGTTCTTTAGAGTTTTTTAAAAGAGTAGTTCATTTTTAAGAGTAATTTTTGTTCACTATGTTGTTTTGCGAAAAAAAGGATATTTTAAAAATAATTGTGTGTACTTCTCTAGCAAAACTAATGTACATGACGATTTTTTTTGTTCTAGGTGACAAATCTTTTGTCTTCTTTTTATTTAAAAAAGAAATCATTTTTCGTATACGTCAACACATGCCGAACAAACCCCCCGAACCTTACTTTAATGGTTTCTTCAGTATTCGCAGACAAGTTCAGAAAAGTATCATTTTTCGGGGAGCCACACAGATGTAACGCCTTAACGTAATTGGCAAAAAAAAAGATTTTGGAAACATTTCAAAAGTTGCCCGAGTTATAAGGATTTTTATGAAAGGTCTAACCACTCCGCAACGATTAACGCTTTTTTTGCGTTCGTCGCAAAATTGTGTTTTATAACCTAGTTTAAGTCGTACCTCAAGATCTATTCGTCTGATTCACTTTAAATTCGGACAGAGCATTGCTTATAATGTTTTCCATCGTATGACCATATGATTTTTCGATACGTTTATCCATTTGTCGATAATAAACGACTAAAGTTTTTTTTCGGTCGAAAATCGAATTTCGTTTCTACAGCTTGCAATTTTGGTAATTTTCAAAAATTTCTAAAAAGTATCCAGTTATACGAAAATTCCATCATTACACTGAAAGTACATTTTTCCATCCTCATTAGGATGATGTCGACATCACAATATTGTCATTTTAAAAAAATTGAAAATCCACCTGTTTTTTGGTCCCCAAGCTCATGCAGACCCAACGCGCGGGGCTTTGATAGGAACTAAAGAGTCAAACGCATTCGTCGAATATTTCGCGAACATATCTATTCGTGTGGAAATCGAAGGATTTCTCCACCCATAGCTTTACGCCTCGTTACATAAAACGAGGGATGATATAAAAGTAATGGTAATCGGATATTCCTAATAAACCTAAAAATCTTGATAAAATATTTAGCTACTCTACACCTCCACTAACTCACGGTGAAAAATCATACAAATAGGTCATCATTAGTGGGAGATACAGTATTTTGAATATCAGCAGTCGAAGTGACAACACGAAAATGGAAAAAGATGAAGTGAGCGACATCATCAACGATATCATCAACGATTAACTATCATCAACGATCAACGATATCAACCGTCATTTACGATAAACGACTGATGGTCATTCTTCGGTCTGCCAACACAATATCGTTCCCTTTTTTACGTTATCTTCGGTGAGGGGTGTCGATGGGCGGCCTTTACGATGTTCATCTTTGATGGAGATTCTGCCCATCTTAATACTCCTTGGACCAGCGTGTAACTGTGGAATATGGAGGGGCAGAGTCCCTCAGTGTTTCCAACAAGCTATCACGTGTATCTTTAGTAGACATTTTTGTCTAACAGAGGTACTTGATGACAGCTCTCACGTCGTTTTCTCCATTTTCAAGTTATCACTGCGACTGCTGATATTCAAATGAATTTATCTCCCAAAAATGATGACCTATTTATATGATTTTTTTCACCGTGAGTTACCGAAAGTGTAGAGTAGCTAAACAATTTTTTAAAGATTTTTAGACGTTACAAATACCCGATTATCATTACTTTTTGTTCACCCCTCGTATACCCACGAGATCGACTATTGTCAATATGGGACACAATTGAGGGAGGATAAAATTTGCTTACCGGTCCCGTTGATCTTGGTAGCGCTGGAGGAGAGTATCTGCGTGCTCGAAGTCGTCGTTGTTTTGGTCGTTGTCTCTGCGCATAAACGAAGGAAAACAAATTCAGTGGTATACTAAGAATGACTGCACAGTGAGATTTCCTCTGTGTGTGTATAAAAAGAAGTGGAGAAAAAGCAAAAAAAAAGTAAACAAGAAAACAAACATGAATTTAATTACTTTTCAGCGTCTCGATCGAAGTGTTCTCCTGGAGGCTGCTTTTGTATATTCGTTTTTTGGGCGATCCGGCCGTCTCTCTGCAACACGGTAAGAAAAATGCGAAATCGAGTCGTGCATTTAATAACACAAAAAAGAGATTACGAGCATCAAATGTTTGGCGTAAAGTGAATTTCGTGTACGACGAAACGACAGCAATGTGTGGCAGGGGGGGGGCTAAGACGAGGAGGAAGTGTTCATCATTAAAGTTGCCACTTTTAATTAGGTGTGTTCAGGTTGGAGCTTGCTACGCTTTTCACGGGAGCTCCCGCTTTCTCTCTCTCTCTCTCTCTCTCTCTCTCTCTCTCTCTCTCTCTCTCTCTCTCCCTCTTTATCGCCCCCATCCACGGGAAACTCATTACACTGCCTACATATTGAAATAATCCTCGTCCTCCGCTGTACCCTTTTAATCTCGAAATCGGCTTTCGCGTTTCATTCGCAAACGACATTTTCCATATTTCGCCAAGCTCGTAGTCAAACCGGACCGCGCGTTATACATGAATGTGCGTTATTTTTTTCGATAAATAGAAAGCTTTCATGAGCTTCTGTTTTTCGTGAGAACTCATGAGTATTGTAATTCCTTTGTTATTTTTTATCGAATAAAACATTTGACGAACGATTGAAGGAATAAAGTCAATAAAAATTTGAGATTACAAAATGTCAAAAATTTGACAGACGATATTTGACATTATTCCGGTGCTGCTGCATAAAAGCTATTTCGGTAAAGGTTTCGGTAAATAAATTTGACAGTTTAATAAAAATATAAACGTATGCTGCCGGTTAATAACTTTAGCACATACGCTCAGGAGATTCTCCTCGGGAATTTTCTCTCTCTCCCTCTCTCTCTCTCTCTCTCTCTCTCTCTCTCTCTCTCTCTCTCTCCTCCCCCCCCCGTGCCCGTGTAAATATGGGGTTCCGTGGATCACTACCGAACTTAAAAATATGATTCCTAAACGTAATAAGCTGTTCAGCCGCGCTAAGTGCACTAGTAATATCGACAACTTCAGCGAGTATCGTCAATTTAGAGATCGAGTCACCGAGCAGTCACGAAATGCGAGGGAACTATATTAAAAAATTACTTCAATTAATGAGCCTCTGCGACTATGGAGAGAACTTGCAAATATGGGACCTATCAAATCCAACGTCTCTTCACCACTCCATCATTTAAGCAAAAATCAATTGAACTATCAATTTGCTACAATTTCGAGTGGCAACGACCAGCTCTCACATGCCGTCATTTCGATTCCGTAAACGCTGTTTCTAAACCAAACTTATCCTTTTCTTTCATACTTAAGGATGTTGAGTCCCAAATCGCAAATGATGATAAAATTCTGAAAATTTGGTATGTTTTTGTACGAAGTATTTCAGAGGTCGTGTAAAAATTTCACGACAATTAGGAAGCTCGTTATTGAACAATTAACATTCACAAATTAAATGTTGTTTTATGGAAACTGATGTAACTTTGCAATAAGTTTTTTTTTGACCTCTCAATTTTATAATATCTACAATATACTGAAAGCAACGGAAATAAAACGAAGTTTATTGATAAATTTTTTGTTTCTTTTAAAAACTATTCTTAACAAAATTTTACTTTTTCAATAACGAGCTTCCTAATCGTCGTGAAATTTCAACACGACCTCTTAAATACTTCATACAAAAACATACCAAATTTTCAGAATTTTCTTATCATTTTTTATTTCAACCCTTAAGGATGATAGAATTCTGAAAATTTGGTTTGTTTTTACATGAAGTGTTCAGAAGGTCGTGTAAAAATTTCATGACGATTGGGAAGCTATTTATCGAACAATTAACATTAACATGTTTCATAGGGACTCAACATCCTTAATATCTCAACACACTGTCACCAAGTACCTCTCACTCAATTATCGAACTATTTATCGAACAATCAACATTAACATGTTTCATAGGGACTCAACATCCTTAATATCTCAACACACTGTCACCAAGTATATCTCACTTAATTATATCTCAAAGAGCTTTGCCCGTTTTCGGATCCTTCCTTACGAAGTTTCCCCAATAGGACGAAGTATCCCCAATCGGACGTCCACCTTTCATCGGTAATTTGGATTATCTACCTCTTACTTCTTAACTGCCTCTTTCTAATCCTCTTACTTCTAAACTTACTAAACTTCTAAACTTTGAAACTCACTTCTAAACTTCTAAACATACTTCTAAACTTCGAAACTTACTTCTAAAATTCTAAACGTCTAAACTTCCAAACTTACTTCTAAACTTCTTAACATACTTCTCAACTTCTAAAGTTACTTCTAAAGTTACTTCTAAACTTACTCATAAACTTACTCATAAACTTACTTCTAAACTTACTTCTAAACTTACTCCTAAACTTACTTCTAAACTTAGTTCTAAACTTACTCCTAAACTTACTTCTAAACTTAGTTCTAAACTTACTTATAAACTTACTTCTGAACTTACTTTTAAACTTATAAATTTACTTCTAAACTTACTTCTAATCTGACTTCTAATCTTACTTCTAAACTTACTTCTAAACTTCTGAATTTACTTCTACACTTCTAAACTTACTTCTAACCTTCTAAACATACTTCTAAATTTACTTCTGGACGCACTTCTAAGCTAGCTTACCCTAAACTTCCAAACTTACATAAAAACTTCTAGACTCACTTCTGTCTAATCCGCTTACTTCTGAACTATTCATCTAGCTCTAAACCCCCGCATAGGACATCCACCTTTCAGCGGTCATTTGGGACTATTTAACTCTTACTTCTTAACCACCTAT
>OX632356.1:37853258-37873258 GCA_951751655.1 Ophion costatus
TTTTGTACCCAAAATCGATTCTTTTAGGCTGTGGCCATTAAAAAAGAAAATTTAAGTGGTCACCACGAAGGACCTCTTTTAAACAGTCGTCTGTACAAACCATTGTATTCTACTACATTTAGAAATATTTCTCAATACAAAAATTGTAAAAGATATTTCAAAACATACGATTCACCGTACTAAATTTTTTGTACAACCTGCCCACGTTTTCCTCAAAGAAATTCGCGAAAATTCCTCTCTTTTCCGACCACCAGCTACGTGCAACCCGTTTAAAAAATCGCATAATCGTCCTGTTCACAAATTCTCGTCCCATTCGCATTTAAGCAAAACATTCAATATTTAAGACCTCAGGCCACATTAACACATAAAAATCATGTGCGAATTTAACAATTTTTTTTCGTATGAAAAAGTGATTCACTCATAAAATTAACCCGATCAGGGTTTTTCCGGCCCCTTGCCAGGGTATCGTGGGCCGCTGAAGACCCGAGGCGTGTTAGAACACATAATTGATAATGAAAAAAATTGATAAAATTCCTGAACACTCTTGAATACTTCTACTTTAAAGGTACACTATGAAGATTGCAAGAAAATTTAAACAAATATTTTATTTTTCATCATAAACACACCCACCTCCCAAGAATGCAGGCATTGATTAAAAATGGCTCGGGTCTCCAGCGACCCACGATACCCTGATCGACTTAATTACACATCTATTCAGTATGAATATCAAGCTGTTAGAAAATATTTTTTTTCTCGATGTACAAAATGGCCGACTACTCAAAACTTCTCGAAACAGCTATTTTCCAATCGGTGTGACAAATAACTTCACCAATTTTCACTCGATTTACTTAAAATAAAAAATGTATGTTCCTAATCGCACTTCGCAGAGAAGTACGTACGGAATATCAGATTAATCGAAAACTTTTCGTTTTATGAACACTTTATGAGCAGTTATAACGAAATTTTTTACTGAAAATTAATTTTTTAATTCAAATACCTACAACTTTTGAATAAAACAATATTTCTTAAATTCCGTACGTACTTCTCTAGGTATTCTAATGTAGATTGACGAGAATTTTTGTTTTTTTGTTCAAGGTCAAAAATTGTGGATGCTAAATGTCATGCCGCGAAGCGTCTAAAAAAGATAACAAAAGAAAATATTAGTAGTCGGCCATTTTGTACATCGAAAAAAAAAATATTTTTAACAGATATTCATCCTAAATAGATGTGTAATTAATTTTATCAGTGAATCACTTTTTCATACAAAAAAAATTGTTAAATTCACACATGATTTTATATCTGTGACTTTATGAATTTTATGGACAATCAGTATCGTGGGATTGGATAAACAATTTAGTAAGATCGCGATATATTGATCCAGGGAAAGGTTATTTGATCCATTTTATCATAGATTTAAAAAAAATTATTCATTTCATCATAGATTTTTTTAAAGTAAAAAAATGCAATACGCGAACTCGATCTGTGTTGATCTACCGCGTGGTTTTTTCCCCCGATATCCAACCCGCAAACTCGCGTGTAGGTCCAATCGATCTAATTCACAATGGCGACGAGTGCGGACGCTCGTCGTGACAGAGCGGCGAAAGGAAGAAAAAAAAACGACACGTAAAAAAGTGCATAGTGGAAGAGTCGGTGCTTTCCACCCCTGACCCAGATAATCCGGTCCCAATTACTTTCGCAGCGTTCTCCGTTTCTGTGACGTCGTATACATATCGATTAACCCTGGACGAGGAAACAAGCAGCCCCCCTCTGCCCCTGGCAGGAGGAAAACGGGGGCAGGGATATATTTCATAAAGGATATATATGACGTAGATGGGCGCAGCTCTGACGATGACTCACTGATTAAGGCCGAGCTTGAGATGATCGCCGGCGTTTCGTAACAACGCGTGGGCCTCGCCGTTCGTGAGATCTCTCGTGCTCCTGTCGTTAATGCTGCTTATGAGGTCGCCCTCTCTCACCCCCTGTTGAGCCGCCTTGCTTCCTGGATTTACCTGCAATTATCGCAAAAATAAAGCAAACAAAAACCAATTAGTTTCATAATTTGATCTTGATTGATCGGGGATGAATCTCGGAGCGGCTCAACAGTTAATCGGGAGAGGAATTTGTAAGGAAATCGATTAGGTGTAACTCTCAGCTCGCACTGACGCGGAACGTCACTTGCGTGTGATGATGATAAAATTCTGAAAATTTGGTATGTTTTTGTATGAAGTATTTCAGAGGTCGTGTAAAAATTTCATGACAATTAGGAAGCTCGTTATTGAACAATTAACATTCACAAATTAAATGTTGTTTTATGGAAACTGATGTAACTTTGCAATAAGTTTTTTTTTGACCTCTCAATTTTATAATATGTACAATATACTGAAAGCAACGGAAACAAAACGAAGTCTATTCATAGTTTTTTTTAAATTTCTTTTAAAAATTGTTCTTAACAAAATGTTAATTTTTTAATAACGAGCTCCCTAATCGTCGTGAAATTTTAACACAACCTCTTAAATACTTCATACAAAAACATACCAAATTTCAGCATTTTCTTATCATTTTTTATTTCAACCCTTAAGGAGGTTGAAGTAATGATAGAATTCTGAAAATTTGGTATGTTTTTACATGAAGTATTCAGGAGGTCGTGTAAAAATTTCATGACGATTAAGAAGCTATTTATTGAACAATTAACATTAACATGTTTCATAGGGACTCAACATCCTTAAGGGGCCAGTCCACTTCGAAAATTTCAAACCAAACGAAAGCAAGCAAGAATTGAAGAAATCGACGACGATGAGCAACCAGAAGGGATTTTGTACGGTGCAGGAATTGCCGATTGAGTTTAGGTAAGAGTTTTTCATAGTATAAACTTCGAACGCGTTTTTCTCGAAACAACGTTTTCAAAATCTAGCTCCATCGTATCTCGAAAACTAATCAACCGATTCTCTTGAAATTTGAACCACATATTGTAAAGATGATTCACAACAAGATGACCCTCGATGCTTTAAAAATGTTGATTTTTACTTTTTTTTCGCGAAAAACGCTTTTTCTTTATTTTTTTCGATTTTCATGCCCCATTTTTTTATTTTTGGTAGAACCTTATATCCGAGGGTCATTTTGTAGCTGGTGTCATACTGAATGTAATGGACTTTGATTTTTTTGTTTCAGACAAGCCGTTGCCGAGTTGTGATGGAGTTACCCTAGCCCACTTATTTTTGAGACGTTACGTTAAACTATAATTTTTGTACTTAAAAACGAATAACAATGAATAAACATTTAAAAAAAATGTATTTCAAGACTTTATTTATCAAGCCCAACAACTTTTATATTCATATCTTTTATAAAATGCTTAAAAAAAAATCGCAAAAATAGCCTTTTTTCGTGGCTCCAAAGTGGACGGCCCCTTGAGGGGCAACACCACTGTAAACGTAAAAAATTAAGCGATTTTTCGCGACGTTTTTTTCTGTGGAAGGACAAGTAAGATAATAATAATATTCAAGGATGTGATTAGTCATATCTTCAAGTGAACAAGAAAAAATTATATTTAAAAAATTATACAAAATGGTGACGATTGAGCCATTCATGCGAGACATGTTGAATTTGAGACGCTATGCGGCAGGCAGTATTACTAACGCAAATTTGAATGTTGAAGAAAATTCTATTCATTTACATGAGCATAGCTGAAAAATACGTAGGGGATTTGGAAAATATGAATTTTTGTGTAATTGCCAAGCATTTAAAGCAAAAACTCAATTTTCGACAGAAAAAAGGATAACCATTTGTTAATATATAATGTTATAATTAACTCGTCGAAAATCCCGTACGTATTTCTCTTCGGAATGGTATTTTCCTTAAAATACCTCCTTAGGTTGAGTCCCTATGAAACATGTTAACGCTAATTGTTCAATAAATAGCTTCTTAATCGTCATGAAATTTTTACACGACCTCCTGAATACTTCATGTAAAAACATACCAAATTTTCAGAGTTCTATCATCATTACTTCAACCTCCTCAAGGGTTGAAATAAAAAATGATAAGAAAATTCTGAAAATTTGGTATGTTTTTGTATGAAGTATTTAAGAGGTCGTGTTAAAATTTCCCGACGATTAGAAAGCTCGTTATTAAAAAATTAACATTTTGTTAAGAACAATTTTTAAAAGAAATAAAAAAAAAAGTATCAATAAACTTCGTTTTGTTTCCGTTGCTTTCAGTATATTGTAGATATAATAAAATTGAGAGGTCAAAAAAAATCTTATTGCAAAGTTACATCAGTTTCCATAAAACAACATTTAATTTGTGAATGGTAATTGTTCAATAAAGAGCTTCCTAATTGTCGTGAAATTTTTACACGACCTCTGAAATACTTCATACAAAAACATACCAAATTTTCAGTATTTTATCATCATTTGCGATTTGGGACTCAACATCCTTAAAGATATGCTCAAAGTTTGGAGTGAATAGAATGACACTTGTTGGAGTTATGCTGCGTGCCGTTTTAAAAAATTGTGTTCCGAGAAAAACGGTTTAGAAAAATGGCACACGGGCTAGCCACTGCCACCACAGACCCACAATGGTCGGCAGGTTTTTTTTACAGGTGCCAACATTTTTTTCCTTTATTTTAGATGGTTCAAAGCATCTCTTACGCCAATTAAGAAAAAGTCAATTTATTGAAAATTCTCCAGTGGTGTTACCCGTTAATCGATACATATATGTGATAGAGCATTAACCCCTTAATCGATACATATATGTGATAGAGCACCTGATTAAACACGTATTTTTTTTTATCGGCGCAAAAACGGTCCAAACCACCCTTCAAAGAATGGCGCGTCACCCGTTAATTTAATTATTCTTCAATACAAGATTATGATTTTTGTTGCAGATCAGTGGACTGCTTGTGAAACTCCCGACTAGAAATTTTCATAGGGACAACCCTATACGGCATAAGGACCTTTTCAGGTGAACCCTAAATAGGGAATGCCTCTCAAGGTCCTGATAAAGATAGTATTGGGACAACCCTGCGATGGGAAGTACCGATAACGTCCTTATAACGTTTTAACAGGGTTATCTCATCTGGGGTTTGGATGAGGTAATGATGTAAAGCCCCAACAATGTTTATTTAGGAGTAACCACATGAGTCATAGGTGAACATATAAACCTTATACTTCGCAATAATAAATAGACATACAAATACATTTTTGATAGATACTGCAATAATAAGTGGATCTTATGAGATTTTTTTTTCATCGTAGAACTTTTCTTATTTTTTTATTCGGAATTTTTTTCATTTTTATTCGGAACTTAATTTTTCATCAAGTTTTTCACATATATATTTTGATAAGCGTAGAGACATTTTATTTTTTGTCATGCTTTGTGTCCGTACTCAGCAATTTATTTTGTATTCTTTAGTTCCTCTATCTTTAATCAAAAAATGAATATGCGATTTAAAAATTAATCAAAAGTGTTCCTGCTTACATGTAAGCATAAATAAACAAAACCAAACAAAAACGATACATTGTGAATTCAATCAATGAAGGGTAGGTTATTTTTCTACCAACTCATTCCCGATTTTTCCCATTTTTATAACGTTCTAAAAAATTCCCAACCCAAATCCATGCAATGCTACTGATTTCAGTGGCTTAATGTAGGACGGGTTAGGGTAGCCCGATGAAGACCCAACAAAAAATTGGGCTTACCCGAGGCAAAACCTAACAGAACCCAAAGAAAATCCTAGAAGATCATTACACACCCTATAAGAACCTGATAGGGAAGCCCGATAATGACCCAACAAGGAATTGGGTTGACTCAGCATTGAACTGTACAAAAACCCAACGTCAATTTCCAGTCGGGCCGAGGTGAAACGGCAAAATCACCCCTCGACACGTCCTTCTTTGGGGGAGTGGCTTCCCCCCTTAAAACCGTGTCTCCGCGGATAAAAAAATACGTGTCTTATAGTTTTCAATGCTTTGTCAGATGTATGAGTTACAACAAAATCGAAGGCACTCAAGTGACGTTCCTTGTGAGAATGGAAAAACTGTATCATTAAGCTAGGGATGGTCGCAGATCGTCCGTAATCGAAATGGTTAAAAAAGTATTTCCATCCTTCATTTTAATCGTGTGGAAGTTGCAACGTTTTAATGCAGCCAAAATTGTTTTTGATCATTTTGATCCTTCATTCTATTAGCATCAAAAATCTCTTTTTTTTGCAGATGTAGATCGAAAAACGCTTGAGTTATTTTTGTAGACTGCATCTGTGAAAGAAAATTGGGAAAATGGAAACTTTATCATTCGTTTTTCTATATAAGTAACCGAAAACGAATAAGTTCGGATAGAGCATAGTTTATAACATTTTTTATCGTTTGGCGGAATGATTTTTTACTATTTTTATTGATTTGTTGATAAAAAATTATTGAAGTTTTTTGGTCGAATATCGAACTTTATCTTTAGGTTTTTATCTTTGTCATTTAATTTTTTTTTTTTAAATGTATTCGGTCGTACAAGAGTTGTATTATTATACGAAAAGTACATTTTTTAATTTTTTATTTCAAATACTCCAGTTGTGAGAACCACCACCTCGAATTGGCCATACAGCAATGATGGTATGTTTTGTAAATAATTAAAATTGTGATATTCATAAATACTTTATGAAAAAAAGGCAAGATTGTCTATTGATTGTGTGTAAATTCCTGACCTCGTTATGCCAATCCTCTAATCATAAAAGGATATTGAAAATCGACCTGTCTTTTGGACCCCGAGTTTATGCAGGCCCGTGAATATTAATTTAAATAATTATCTGCTAATAGGAATCCACAGGAAAGATAAAAGAGCCAGTTGAGTAGATACTTTTTTTACCCACTGTTTATCGCAACTGAAAGGGTTTATTTAATCAACTTTTTCCAAAATGCTATGAAAGCGTCTCTGACTTTTGTTACCGAAAAAATATTTTTCGGCGATATTGTATACATAGCTAATTACTTATTTCTTTCGCATTTCTTATACGTTTGTGGAAAGTTGTTACGGGTTACAATTATTCTAGATATAGATAATCTCCGGTACATTTAAATTTATGCATTTTGAAGAAAATGAAAGTTCACTTTTGCACTCAACGTAAACGTGACGAAAAAGAAATCTTTGAAACACGTACAATTTCAGCTCGATCGACTGAAACATTATACGATGCAAATAAAACCAACGATCGGCGAATCGCCCTCGAATCGAGAATTACCTCAATAAAAGTCAACGAAATAAATAACACTAATAAAGATAAAAGTTTTCAACGCTTTCCTTTTTATTTTCTCACCGTCATGTTTCGCCTTCTCTGGCTGGGCGAGCAAAACTTTAGCATGTCGAGAGGCTCTCGGTTATCGCGATTAAGGTCGTATATAAAACACCAAGGCTCCTCCGTACAACGATTACGCGCTCTTTATAATCGTCGAGATAAGAAAATTATTCGTCGATAGGAAAGTGAGGGTGTCGTAAGTGAAAAACGAGAACGTGAAGCGGCCGGAAATGTCACACGAGACCCCGAACAACAATATTTTGTGGTATTGTAGATACACAAGTCTATAAGAAGAAGAAAAATTGCACAGACTCTTTTTGCCAATATTTTAGGATAATTTTTTAAAAAATAATCCCGTCTTTAAAATAATAATACTTTATTTGTATTCCGCAGCTCAGTATATCACAATACTATTTTAAACAATAGTGATGAAACATTGTTCGAATTAATAGTCAATTCATTACTCTCATTACTCGTGAGAATAGTCGATTCTCTCAATTGCCAATTACTCTCATTACTGATGACAATAGTCAATTCATTAATTCATTACTGATCGATACTTAAGGCGGGAAATCTCTTTAGACGCCCGAAAATGAGTCATATTTCATGAATTTTTTTAAAGGTGATAAAATAATCGCATTTTTTTTAATTTTGACACTATCTTATTACAACTTCCAAGCTTTAGAAAAAAAATCTGTTTTAAAGAAAACAAAATGGTGGCGTTGTAAGGCATACTTTTAGGCGTCTTTTGAAAAACAGCTCATGTTATAGCTCAAAAAGTTATCGATCGATCTGGCTGAAATTTTGGGTGGTTTATCACTGTAACATTATTGGAAGAATATACCTGAAGTTTTAAGGTTATCGCGCAAATTAATTATGTTTTTGGGGTAAAAATTGTTGAGAAAATTGCAAAAATATTAAAATTTCATTACAAAGCCTACCGAATTTTGAATTGTATACTTTTTTTATTTCTATAGGTTCATCCTTCCAATAATGCTATAGTGAGCCATATAAATTTCAGCCAGATCAATCAATAACTTTTTGAGCTATAACATGAGCAGTTTTTCAAAAGACGCTTAAAAGAATACCATATAACGCCGCCATTTTGTTTTGTTTGAAAAAGGAAAAAAATGAACACTCAAAAGTCGTAGTAAGATGATTTCAAAATTTGAAAATGATGCGATTTTTTTTATCGCCTTTGAAAAAATGCATAAAAAATTAGTCATTTTTGGACATCAAAAGAAAAATTCCCTCTTAATTAATCTACACGATCAAATTGATGTGCCTATTGGGCCACGATTGATGAGTTTCTTCTCCAATAATCGAAAATAATTTAAAGAAAACCAAATTCTTAAAATCACGTTTCCAAAAACGAATAGATGACACTTAAATTTCACGAATTTGTCATTCTGTATTACAAAACAAAATATGCTCGTTATCGAAGACGAAAAAGTATTACTTTTTTTAACAACACTATATTGGAAAATAGAAAAAAAATGGGCGTGATAAAAAAATCGCAGAAAAATAATCTGAAGAATAAAAGTGTTTGTTGCTTCGGTTGGTGCGATTAAAAAAAAAAGTGGATGAGAATTTCCCCTTTGACTCAAATGGCTCGTACGGAAGCGAATGAAAGCAAACGACACGGGAAAAAAATTGCAAAGATAACTGGGAAAAGGAAAATAAGAGTGGAGAATTTTAGTCATACGAGGCCATAGCTTCGTTATCTTTGGTGAGAGTTGTATGCGCGAGTATCAAGAGCGATAGAGGAAGAGAACGAAGGAATTTCTCTCCACACATTCACGTTTATAGCCACATAAACATTATCGATCGCGTGTAGAATCGTGAAAACGAATTTTATCCGGAAAAAAAAATCGCAGAGCGGCATCGATATTTTCAGACAAGCTCATTATCTTTTTTAATAAACGAAGTGTAACCAAAGCAGCCCTTTCGTATAATCCCATATCCCATTATTGGAACGATGTCCGTCGGGCTGAAAATCACGAGGAAAAATTTCATCGCACTTGGCCTCCGGAAATATACGTATATTCGACCGTAACGGCCATCAAAGTCGAGAGATCTGATTCCTTACGAGGTAAGAGAATCTATAATCACATCTGTGGCGCAATGCCAGACCGTGCGGGAAGTGCAGCCGAGATGGCCTGCTGACGTTATCATCGACTGATATTTCATTCTTCAACTTTGGCCCATTGTTTGATCATTTTTATTCGTCCAATATTTATCACGAGCTGCTTATTCTTCTCGTAGTTTTTCAATCGAACGCAAACACAATGATTTTCGTACAAAAAATATTCAAGCATTTTTGACATTAAAAAAATGTGGTTATTACAAAAAAGATCTCTCATTATTTTCGAATCGGAAAAATTGTAGTCGTTCCGAAAAAATATGGAGTTATTTTTGTACTTTTAAAAATGTGCTTATCCCGCAAAAAAATATGTCATTACTTTCGTATCTGGCAAAAATGTGGTTATACCAAAAAAAAAAAACGTTATAATTTTGTATTTAAAAAAATGTACTCTGGCAAAAGAAGTTCTTGGACTTCAGGCATTGCAACTCCTCCGCTCATTCTAAAAAACAAATAAAAATTTTCACACTTTGTAACTCGACATCGAAAATGGAAAAAAAATAGAAGAGAGAGTAGAAAATCGAGAAAAAAATATATGTTCGAAAAAAAGTGATTAAAAAAAATCATAACGTGATTACGATCGAAGAAATGATCAAACGCGATCTCAGGTTTACGTTTTTGTTCTTGTTGAATTTCAAGCCCTCGATCCGCGCAATGACAACAGGGCACCAAATAATTTGAATTTGGGATATCACGTGTTCGGCATCGTTTTTTTTTTTAAGTTTTTTTCTTTATCGTGGCGCGCGTCATTCACGATTTCACGAATTAAAAATTCATTATTTTAGCGAGGTGACGAAATGGTCGAAAGGTTGTGATTTTTTCGCGACATGGAAAACTACAAGCCGGCAGCGGGTTACGTGTGTCTTGGATGGAACGAGACTGCGGGGCGCATTCGGAAGCAAGAAGCAAGAGGGTCTCGGAAGCAGCGGCAACACCAGCGGAGCGCAAGTGGTGTGGAAGTATGTTTGTAGGACCGCGGACCGGCGCTTCGGCGCCAGCCATAAAATTTACCAGCTGTTCTATATATACATATATATATATATATATATATATATATATATATATATATATATATGTGTGTATATATATATATATATATATATATATATATATATATATATATATATATATATATATATATACACACACACACGTATGTACTACTACGGGACATGCATGTAAACAGCATCTCGGCAAAATTTTCCTCAATTTCCTGTGTTGTTCTGGGCCATACCAACGCCTTCTTAATTTTCCTTCAAACTCCCCCAACGCTCGAGCACCGTGATACTAATTTAATTCCAGATCGAAAGACGCACAGCGATCTTTTTAATTAACGCGCATAAACAAACACAACGATTATCTAAAGGCTTTTGGTTACTTTCGATAATTTTTCTCTCCTTTTTGTTTCTCATATCAAACATGTTCATTATCTGATTTTAGTTTCGTTGTTTAGTATAATTTAATATAATTATTAGCCCCCCACCCGCCCGGCGAATAATCTAGGCATGAAATGAATTCTTTAATTGGGCGCGAGCTCAAGTATGAATTGGCGTAAAAGGACGGCATCTAGTTCAATGGATATGAGGATCAAGTGATTTAAACGGAAAATCGATCCTGTCATTTTGTGTATTTTGTCATTCGGAGCCTTTTGGTTACTGCCGATATTTTTTTTAGACTCTTAATTTTTGTTTATATTGAGCATGCCGTTATCTGATTTTTATTTCTTTATGTAGTGTAATTTATTTCAATTGTTAGGTTACCAGCATAGGTAAAAAGTAGATTTTGACGTTGATGAAAAGTTCTTCTAGTTTAATTGAAATAAAACCGTACAATATCAACACGAAATTCATGTTTTGATTTGGCGTAATAATGCATTTTTATAAAGATTAGTAAAGGAGCTCTTCTAAGTTTATTGAAATGAGAATCAAAAATTTTAAACAAGAAGACGATCCTGTTGTGTATTGTAGGATTGAACATTTATTCAAAATCGAAGCCAATGCAACAATTGAATTGAAATAAACGAAAATAAGAAGTGGACAAAACGGTTCATGGAATTACGAATTTCCATGTTTTTATGATTCCAAATTTTACATTGACCGGAGTTGATCGAACGGTCTGAATATCGTGGCTTTTTTCAAATGTTTAATCCCTGCACGAAAACCTACCTACTAATTTCGAGGTATTCGAAAAAAATTTGCCACATCAAGAGTTCGTGTCAACGATACAAAAGGGGAACGAATGTCAATTCGTATTCACAAATTTCCCTTTCGTTTGAGTTAAAGGGCAAGTCGAATTTCTTAAATGTCCGCCTCCGATTTTATTGAAACTCACATATGTGATAAAGCATTGAAAACTATGGTAAATATTCGGAAGTTGGGCTCCTGCTAGAATCAGGCTAATTTTTTTCAAGGATTCAAACCTAAACAACCTCAAACAACCCTAAACAACCCCAAACAAACCCAAACAAAATTAGCCTGATTCTAGCAGGAGCCCCACTTCCGAATATTTATCAAAACTATTAGACACGTCTTCTTTTTATCCGCGGAAAAACTTTTTTAAGGGGGCAAACAACCCCTCAAATAAACGTGGGTCACCCTCTAATTTTATTTCTTTCCAACTATTCTATAGTGGATTTTTTCGCTTTACATTGAAAGAATTTGTGTTTTTGTTTTCATTCGGATCGGTGATCTGCTTGTGGGTTTAACTGCAAAACCACCCCTCGACACGTCTTCCTTTGAGGGGTGGTTTCCCCTCTTCAAACCGTTTTTCCGCACATAAAGAAAAATGCGTATTTAAGAGTTTTCAATGCCTTATCACACGTATGAGTTTCTACTCTCTAAAGTGATGTTCATTGTAAGTAAGCAGGACGCGCTTTTTTCGGTACAATGTCTGACAATTATGGATCCTTTCTACTGTCTGAAAAAAATGCTTCATTTTACGTTGAGAAAAATTAAGCGTCCGTATGAGAAAAATTAAGCGACAGCAGCAGCCCAAATTGGACAAGATTCGCGAATGCGAATTGCATAATTGTCACGGGCACCGTATAGCCAACCCTGAAACTCTGGCACGCAAAACGGACACGCTTGTCTCAAGACGACGAACATTGTAGGCAAACTCTACACGTCTATATACGATTTCTTCCTCGGCGTCTGCGAGTCGCCGAGTCCAATTTTTCCTAGTACTATATACGAATATATATGTATATATGTCCGATGAATTCGCCCGTTAAATCTTCCGTATCGTACCTATGTACGTATACCCAACTCGTTCGATCCCAGAAACTCGTAACTCGGTCATCGGTTTAAGGTCACGCGTGTAGGTTATTTGTTTTTCCCGAAATGGCCCCGTGCACAAAATAGACCAAGGACAACACGTTTTTTAAGGTACGGAATTGTCACTCTATTCAAGAAAAGGGGAAACCAATTTTCATGAAGAACAATTATCGGTTGGTCAATTTTGGATCGATGAAAGATTCAACCTCGTTTTTAAAAGCTCAGACTCTGTTTCAATATTCGCATGAAATAGTGCGAAAAAAAACTTAACGTGTTGTGAAAAACTGTCAAATCACTCACTACATTATGACACTGATAACGTAATGGTCATAATGTACTGAGTGAAAGACTGTCAAATTACTCAGTACATCATGACAGTGATAACGTAATCGTCATAATGAACTGAGTGAAAAATGGTCAAATCACTCACTACATTATGACACTGATGCCGTAATTGTCATAATGTACTGAGTGAAAAGCCGTCAAATCACTCAGTACATTCTAACACTGGTGACATAGTTGTCATAGTGTACTGACAAGGAAAATCCCTCAGGTAACACTCTTGAATTTTGTTGAAATTTGGATATGTTATAAAGCACCAAAAAGTAAGCGATACGTATTTTTTTTATCGGCGGAAAAACGGTTTTAGGGGTGAAACCACCCCTCGAAAAAAGGCATCTCTAGGGTTGTTCAACCCTTAATTTTTTTTTGCAATGTCACTATAGTGGATTTTTCATTGCTTCGGATTGGACGAATTTTCGTTTTTGTTTCATTAAAATAGGTGGACTCCTTGTGTGTGAAACTGCTATATTACCCCTAGAGATGCCGTTTTTCGAGGGGTGGTTTCACCCCTTGAAACCGTTTTTCCGCCGATAAAAAAAATACGTATCGCTTACTTTTCGGTGCTTTATAACATATCCAAATTTCAACAAAATCGAAGGGTGACACCTGAGGCATGTTCCTTGTGAGTGAAGAACTGTTAAATCACTCAGTACATTATGACACCGGTGACATAATTTTCATAATGTACTGAGTGAAGAACTGTCAAATCACTCAGTACATTATGACACTGATGACGTAATTGTCATAATAGACTGAGTGAACGACTGTCACTCAGTACATTATGACAGTGATGACGTAATTGTCGTAATGTACTAAGTGAAAAACGGTCAAATCACTTACTACATTATGACACGGATACCATAATTGTCGTACTGTACTGAGTGCAAAGCCGTCAAATCACTCAGTACATTATGGCACTGGTGACAAAATTGTCATAATGTACTGAGTGAATAACTGTCAAATCACTCAGTACATTATGACACTGGTGACATAATTGTCATTATGGACCGAGTGAACAACTGTCAAATCACTCAGTACATTATGACACTGATGACGCAATTGCCATAATGGACTGAGTAAAAATTGTCAAATTATTTCCATTATGTACATTATGACAATTTTGTCATCAGTGTCATAATGTACGGAGTGAAAACTGTCAAATCACTCAGTGCATTATGATACTGATGACGTAATTGTCATAATGGACTGAGTGAAAAACTCAAATCATTCAGTACATTATGACATTGATGACGTAATTGTCATAATGTACGAACAATGAATGAAATACTGTCAAATCACTCAGTACATTATGACAATGTTGTCTTCCTTTACATTGTGACAATTAGGCATCTCCCTATGTTAAAAAGTGGCTGCTGCTGCATTTTACTCCTCTGAAAATTGCTCAAAGAGCCATATAGTAACGAAATTGTTGGTTCACAAAAGTAGATCCGCGATTTCGCTTATTTTAATGAGCTGTTGGAACTGCGCGTGCATTTTAAAAACCCGTTGCCAGAAGAATATACGAGAAAAGTGCAAAATATTTCCGCGTAGAGGTGCGAAATGAAACGGAGAATCAACACAGCCGTAATTTATATGTTATGATGCATGTACCGGGTGTACGGTGTGATATTATTTCGTATTGAACATCCTCTGTGTCTGATTAGCCAAAAACCGACAGTGAGCGTTTTAGAGCTAAATCGAGGCGTCGAAAAGGGGTCTTTTGGTTCGCTGAACGATATTGATGATCGTGTTTAGGTTGGGGTAATGGGCAGTGTTGACGTTTGGTCGGGATCTAAGGGTGGGTATCACGTCTGGGTTGGGTTAATCGCTAGGATGGATATAGTAGGTCAACAGTTTTAGGGATGGGTTGATAATTAGCAAAGATTTTAGGGTTGGATTGATGATTGGTAAATATTTTATGGTCAGACTACCGAGTGATAGGTTGCTGTCGTTTGGGTTGACGATTAGTTGACTCATTGAGATTAGGCCCAATAGTAGGCGAGCATTCTGCTATTATTGGTCCATCTCGATAAGTCAATAGTGAGCATGCATTTTGAGGTAGACGTGAAGAGTCAATGAAGATTGGGTCCGGCTAATGGATAGTAATGGTTTGGAGGATAAATTGATGACTGGTAGGGACCTCAAGATTGGGCTTGATGATTAGCACGCATTTTCGGGTTACATTGATTATTGTTTCATGTTGACGTTGATCGGTCAGTGAAGATTGACTCCGGCTAATGGGTGGTAACGATGTGGGGGATAGATTGATGACTACTGACATTTCCAAGATTAAGCCTGATGATCAGCAGCCATTTCCGGGTTATGTTAGTTGTTGGTAGATGTCTTTTGGCTAGATCAGGGCGATTAGTGAGAATCTCAGTATAGGCCCTCACCCTGACCCCTTTGGATTTTCACATTAGGTCTGATGGTGGTAAGTATTTTCCGGTTGGGCTCATTATTGCTGAATGCCTCTTGATGAGTATATGTTGATTAGCGAGATTCTCAGGTCGGGCCATTAATGTGAGTCTTTTGAGGACAGCTTGGTGGTTAGGAATGAACTATAGGTTGTGTTGATGAATATGGATTATAAGATTGGACCTGACGTTAGGCCGATGCTTCCTAATGGTATTTTGGTTAGGGCTTATGATCAATAAAGATTCGGATCCTGTAATATTGTCGCCGCTTTTCCTTCTCAATGGAACATTATTTCGCGTTTATAACTGGCGGCTGATTCATTCAAAAACTGGCAATCCTCGGACACTCTGTATAGGCATCGGTGGTAAACGAAAGAAGAGGGCGTAGCTCACAGGTTGTCACTCGGGACTTTTTCTTACTCGCCGCACCATTGGGTTTACCGTATATGCGGAGAACGCGTCGCTTGCAGAATTTCTAGCCCGGGAATAATTGACATTATTGCGACTGTTATTGCCGCATTCCGAGGTGCAACCGTCTTGTTATTACAAAGTTGAGTGTACACAGCTCAGCTCGCGAAGGGGCACGCTTTTTGTGACGTTTCCACTATACGAGCGCCTTCACCTCGGACGGATGTCGGTGCGGCGGCCCCGTATGGACCACCGGTACTCTCCGGGTGCCTCCGGTTCACGACTCGCGTCTGCTCTTATTTGGTCTCTTTCGTCGCGACCGAGTTTAATTGAACGAGCGATTTTCTTCCATTACGTCGTTAAGGGTATGACCGCAAAATTGCCGCGTCGCCGTCACTTTTTGTTTTTACGACCCATATATACATGTGTGCTCGAAGAAATTTTTACTGAACACCCGTTCGCGTATACGTTTGCGGTTCGACGCGTTTGCGGCCCTACGAGAGAAAGTTGGAAAAGCTGTTCGCACGGAACTTACTTTGAGAGGTCTGTGTGAGCTTGTGATTTCGAAAGATGCGTTTCTTCTTATTGTCGCGTTTTATAGGCGAGGGTTTTTACTTTGATTTCCAATGAAGATTTTGTGCAAGTTTCGGAATTGCACCTACAATGACGACGATTTTGGTGAAGGGTCAGATCGCCCACTGCCCTAGGGCCAATTTACTCTTTTTCCTTTTGCGTTCTTGTCGAGAGTACGTTTCGTGAAACGATTCAAGTGGTGTCTTGATATCGTCCGGTTCACTTCAAATTCGGACAGAGTAGAGTGTATAATAATTTACATCATATGGTCGGATGATTTTTTAATGTGTTTATCTTTTCGTTGATTGCCGTTTGATTTTTTTTTTCAGACAAGCAGAACGCCCGCAATCGTGGTCACTGCAAAAAACTTTTTTTGAAAATGAGTGGCTAATTTGCCGTGTACTTCAACGATGAGCGACGATTTTGAGCGGAAAAAATTGTAAAGTGTGCTCAAGATATGAATAAATGTGTGCTAAAAACCTCGCAGTTGTATGTTTATTTACTTCGCCACAAAAAATTCCCAAGAAAGCGAAAAAGAGCTTTCACACGGGATGACTACCTTGAAATTTATATTTAAAATAATGTTCCTAAATGACGAAAGCTCAATTTAAATAAGAAATACAAATTGTGTTATCAAAATTGATTTTTCAAGAAACACAAGTTCATAAAGTGCGTACTCTTTGCTGGCTATGCTCTAGTGTAAGCAAGCTTGGAAATCAGTGTATACCATTTTCCCGAACTTCTAACAACTTTTTTCGTAGCGTTAAACCTGTCATATTTCATGCCAAAAAACGAGTATTTGCGGGGAACTTACTGCACTACTTTATTTTTTTTTTAATCTGCAGCTGAAGCACTCAGAATTCTTGTTGAGACTTACACCAGTTGCGAAACATTTGGACGCAGTGGGAATGATTTTAATTCAAAGTTTTTTTTTTTAATTTGAATTTAAAATGAAGCGAACTTATTCAACATCCCAACCATTTAACCACTCAACCATCTCAAACCAAATTTAAAATAACACAAAAAAACAGCGAGAGCTTATTCAACATCTCAACCATTAAAATCGTTTTTTGTTGTCGAATAACGAATCTTTTCTCTATACCTTGCCACTAATTTTCACGAGAAAAACAGCGCGAGTTTATTCAACATCTAAACCATTAAAATCGTTTTTTCTTGTCGAAAACCGAATCTTTCTTCTAGACCTTGCCATTTTCGTAATTGTCAAAAAATTCAACGAGTGCTAGTCTACCGTACCAGTCAAGCGGACACAAATGCCGAAATGGCAAGCGTTCCTAATGGGCAAACAGTTCTAATTGTGAAATGACCGTGCGTGGAAATTTCCCCAAATAACTCAAACAAACCCATAGCAAATTTATCCCCCTGTTCTATCTTCCAAACACAAAAGACCTTGCCCACCTAAAATCTAAAAACCGTGATCCAAATCTAAAATCTAAAAACCCTAATCTGAATCTAAAATCGAAAAACCCTAATCTAAATCTAAAACCTTAATCGAAATGTAAAATCTAAAAACCCTAATCAAAACCTAAAATCTAAAAAAACCCTGATCTAAATCTAAAATCTAAAAACCGCAATCTAAATGTAAAATCTAAAAACCCAATCTACATCTAAAATCTAAAAACCCTAATCTAAATCTAAAATCTAAAACCCCAATCTACATATAAAATCTAAACACCCCAATCGAAATCTAAAATCTAAAAATCCCAATCGAAGTCTAAAATCTAAAAACCCCCAATCTACATAGAAAATCTAAAAACCCTAATCGAAATCTAAAATCTAAAAACCCCAATCGAAATCTAAAATCTCAAAACCCTAATCGAAATTTAAATTCTAAAAACCCTAATCGAAATCTAGAATCTAAAACCCCCAATCTAAATCTACCATCTAAAAATCCTAATCGAAATTTAAAATCTAAATACACCAATCGAAAACTTAAATCTAAAAATCCTAATCTAAATCGAAAATCGAATTTAATCTAAACCCAAAATCGAAATCGAAAAACCCAAAGTTTTATCATCAATTTTGGCTCCACGGACACGCAAGTCGAAATCAATCTAAACTTCAATCATTAAACTTCGCTTAAGCCTCGGTTGCACCTGAACTACGTATCCTGTTGAGTCCTTCGCCAAGCGCCGATTCGTTCGGTCCTTTCTGATACCGAAACTTTGGGGCCGAAAGAGCGCCTGCCTCTCGCTTCAATTGTGTTATATAGTAGTATTATACATTGTCGCGCAGACACGCGTTTGTCGTGTAGTAACTTTTGTCGGCTGTGTGACGTAAAACGATTCGAGCAATCCCACGTTATATAGTGTTCGTGAACGCGGAGCGCGGAAGTTTCGAATTCCTCGTAGAGTTGTATACGATCGAGCGATGAAGAACTGAATGACAAGCCTATATAGGAGGCGTCATGAGGGAATGTACCCAACAGTATCCGGCACTCTCCAGCTACGTGGCGGGAATCGCTCCGTTGCTTTTGCGCAAGAGGATTCCCGAGGATTACTCCGAAGAGTGCAATGGATACGAATATACACGGGAAAGATAATGTTGGGTACATTCGATTGCGGGGACCGTCTTCATAATAGCCTATATCGAAAATTATGGAAGCTCCAATATTTACGATATTGTTTTTAGATAAACGTGTGGCTACATAATAGCCTGTATTGCAAATAATGGAAGCTCTCGTATTTACAAATTTACTTTTAGATAAATGTAAGCATTTTTATAAACGGGTTTTTTGAAGAGTCGTCTGGTCCCGAAAATCAAAGTTGCGAGTGGAAAACGTTTTTTTTTCAATGTTGTGCGCGTTCAAAGTTCGACGCTGAGTTAGCAACGGTGATGTAGTTGCTTATGCATGTTTTTTTTTAACTTTAAGGTTTTAGGTCACAGTAAGGGGTATAAAATCATGTGCGAATTTAACTTTTTTTTCGTATGAAAAAGTGATTCACTCATAAAATTAATTGCACATCTATTTAGTATGAATATCAAGCTGTTAGATTTTTTTTTTTCGATGTACAAAATGAGAAATAGTTAAGCCTAGAAATAGCCTTAGATCACAGTAACGGGTATAAAATTATATACGAATTCAGCAATTTTTTTTCGTATGAAATAGTGATTCACTCATAAAATTAAGTACATATCTATTTATTATGTATATCACGTTGTTAGAATATATATATATATATATATATTTTCGATGTACAAAATGGCCGACTACTCGAAACTTCTCGAAACAGCTTTTTTCCAATTGGCGTGACAAATTTTCACTCAATTTACTTCAAATTTAAAAGTTATGTTACTAATTGCATCTCGCAGAGAAGTACGTACGGAATTACTGATTGATCGAAAACTTTTCATTTTATGAACAGTTTATGAGCAGTTATAACGAAATTTTTCACCGAAAATTCATTTCTTGTTCAAATACCTATAACTTTTGGATAAAACAATATTTTTTTAATTCCATACGTACTTCTCTAGGTATTCTAATGTAGATTGACGAGAATTTTTGCTTTTCGTTCTAGGTAAAAAATTGCGGATGCTAAATGTCACGCCGCGGA
>OX632356.1:37878258-38135758 GCA_951751655.1 Ophion costatus
ACGAGGCACTCAAAATTGTGAGGGACGAGAACAATTTTTTGTTAAGGACGTATTGCCCGTACATTCCCTGCCAAAAGTGAGTTCCGGCTTGAATTTTGAGTTCTTTACGATAAGATAAAACTTATTTCAAAGTCAACCACATTGAAGATGCTAAGATGATTAATTTTCGGTAATAATAATGCAAAAAAGTTATAAGTGAGTTGTTGAAAAAAAATTGTTCAACAAATGTACGACGAGCTACTTTTTTATATTATAAAACGAATTCGTAGATTTTTCTGAATAGGTGTAAATCTTTTAGAAGCTTGTTTCTACTTTCATTTTAATTTTTTCAATTTAAAAAATGGATGGATGGAAATTTTGAATATTTTTTCGGAACAATGTTCCATATTAAATCCAACAAGTGTCAGGGGTATTGAACGAACAGCGTCATAGGTACAGCCGCTGAAAAATTCCAAAAACGGAAGTTTCGAAATAGAGAGAAAACTCTTGAAAAAATCATATGTATTTAGAAAAATATCACAATTCAATTAATGTCACAAAAGATCAAGTTTACCGGACATTTTTTTAACTAATTCTTGTTAAACAATTTATCTATAAACTTTTGGCATTCTTATTATTCAAAACCAATGTTCTTAGCATCATCAATACGGTTGATTTTTTCAGATTTTAATGCTATGGCAAAGTACTCAAAATTCTCACCAAAACTCAATTTCTGTAGGGAATGTACGGTCCATACATTCTCAAGCGAACAAACAAAAGCTCACGATGCGCGTAAATTTATGCGGGAAAGAATTGTTTATGCTTTTTTCCTGGATGCAGCCCGGGCAAAACACTTTTCCAACCACTTTCCAAATGCATGGGTTTGTAATTTGATTTAAAGAAGTAAAAAATATATTTTTGTCATTGTGATTAGTATCATTGTGTGTGTTTATCCGTGTGTATATATTTGCTACGATAATAAAATAGCATTACGTTTATATTGATATATAAATACACGTATTTATAGATTGTATAAATTAGCATGTATAAATATATGAATACATGTATTTATATATGAATCTTTTTCTTTTTTTATTTATTCATTCGTTTATTTATTTATTCATTGGTTTATTTTCACTACACCGTGGCACTCTCGCTAGCAGCGAAACACCGAATAATGAAAAGCGCCGTCGTAATGTTTCACGTTTACTATTTGTCACTCGTTTGAACGCACTCTCATATATGTCCAAAACGACGTTTCAGGCGTGTAGTGCGTGTGATGCGTAGATATGTGGGACCAGATCCACATGCTTGCGGGTACTGAGAAATTCGATACTCACACGCCCACCGATTTATGAACGATAACAAATAATGATACCTCACAATTGATTGCGAGAGTGTAATTTGTCAGTCGTGCAACACAGCATCGCCATAATTATTTTTTAAATTATTATCATTATTGTAAACAAGTATTAAGAATTTGTTGGTATAATAATGAAAATACAAAAATTACAACGTGTATAACATTAATGATGACAGTAACCGATGACAGTAACCAAAAAAGAAATAACGTTAATAATAACAAATTCACCCAAATTTTATTTGGGAGAACTCTTCTCCCTATTAATTACAAGTAGTCAAATAACGAATGCAATTTAAAGAGGAGATCCTCAATTGTTTTTATTTTTGTCCCGTTTTGGCTCGGTGGGGACAACCCTCCTCAAAGCCTTCCGGAAACATTCGGATTTTTTTCCCAAGGTAAGCAACTATTACAGGAAAAAGATACGAAGGTTTTATTTTTCTTTGATCTCTTCTTTAATATCTTTTATTTATTCTTTTGAATTAAAAAAATCGTTTTTGGAAAACGTACATTTTCCAAAACTGTGTACAATTTCTCTGTACATTATGAGAAAACTCGAGTCCACGTCGAAACTCCTAATTTCTCTCTCTTTCTTTCTCTCTCTCTCTCTCTCTCTCTCTCCCTCTCCCCCTCGCTCTCTTTCTCTTCTTCAAGCTCTTTTTTTAATCGTGTCCATAATCCAAAACTCGTGCTGATGAAGCACTTTGCGAAGTGTATATAACTTTGGAAAATTTAACGCTCCCGAAATTCAAGGGTCGCGTGTGCCACTCATCGCGAATGAGGGAGCCCATTGGCTGTACATCAGAGGAAATGAGAGGAGCTGAGCACCAGGGAGTGAAAGAGGAGAGGAGGGAGAAGGAGGGGAGGTTTGCGAGAGTTTGCAAGTTCGTTTAATATAACGAGAGTGCAACGTCGGGAGATCGAGAGCGACACATTAAGACAGTTGGTATATAGATATCAATATATATGTATATATATATATATATATATATATATATATATATATATATATGTCACCAAACTTACACACATATAACTCAAATTTAAATGGGTTTCATTACAGACGAACGAGAATTTAATTGCGAAGAAACGGGTACGGTGGAAGAGATTCGTCGTTGCAACGTCTCACCGCTACCCTCTTTTTCCGCATTTCTAATTAAATCGTAGATTAGATAGAGAATAAAAGTGAGACTTTTTTCCACGTGCGTTATGTCGTAAATGTATGGATATATTTGTAGATCACTATAGGCACCTATAGAAAAATAAACATAAGTAAACAAAAGAAAAGAATGAACAGCGATGAAAGCAGGCGAATTGATTTCTACCAATTGCGGTGAATAATTCGAAAATTGATCGATAACTTCGATCAAATTGGATCGAATAATTACAAAATTTGTACAAATAAACGTTCACTATAATTCTCGTGTATTGATTGATAGAAGACATTTTTCGTCTGCCATTGGCATTTTTTGTTTTCTTCTAGAATTAATGTATATCAGCAAATCAGGGATGGAAAATTGAATTAACATTGTTCGAAGCTCCATTTAAGGATGTTGAGTCCCTATGAAACATGTTAATGTTAATTGTTCAATAAATAGCTTCTTAATCGGCATGACATTTTTACACGACCTCCTGAATACTTCATGTAAAAACATACCAAATTTTCAGAATTCTATCATCATTACTTCAACCTCCTTAAGGGTTGAAATAAAAAATGATAAGAAAATTCTGAAAATTTGGTATGTTTTTGTATGAAGTATTTAAGAGGTCGTGTTAAAATTTCACGACGATTAGGAAGCTCGTTATTAAAAAATTAACATTTTGTTAAGAACAATTTTTAAAAGAAACAAAAAAAAAATTTATTAGTAAACTTCGTTTTGTTTCCGTTGCTTTCAGTATATTGTAGATATTATAAAATTGAGAGGTCAAAAAAAAACTTATTGCAAAGTTACATCAGTTTCCATAAAACAACATTTAATTTGTGAATGTTAATTGTTCAATCACGAGCTTCCTAATTGTCATGACATTTTTACACGACCTCTGAAATACTTCATACAAAAACATACCAAATTTTCAGAATTTTATCATCATTTGCGATTTGGGACTCAACATCCTTAAAAATTTCGAATACGATAGATCTTCAATTGTTCCTTTATTCTGATTCAAGTCTGCCGATTTTTTCTTATGGATGTTCCGCGTGGACTCGAACATTCCGGAAATGCAAATATTCAATTAAAGGGAGCTGTGAAGCGAGAATTGGACACGCGTCTCGTTTCTTGGCGATAGGCATCGAAGATGGCTCAATATGCCCCGGGTGCGTCGGCCCGTAATAGATGTACATGTATATATATGTACACACACATATGTAAGTTCAAGAGAGAAATCTCGGTCCATTACCCTCCGACCCTCGCCATTTCGTCATCTATACGCGCATTCCTGTACAGGGTGTCGCGGTTACGAAGGCCGTATTTTCAACGTTCAAACTCGGAGAAAGAAAAAAAACGAAAATGGGGGAAAAATAGGCACTTTTTTCAACATGAAGAGATTGAAAGAGAAAATAATGTGTTTCCAGGTTTCGAAAAACGCGAGTTTTTCTTTCATGCCTCCTTTCAAGTTCAGTCAGATCAAAGACACTAGACGAGCGTTTTTAAGGACTTCGTTACATCCTTAAGTGTCCGCTTCTACCTTCGTCCTTAACGATCGTTTTTAATTACTTCGTAACCGCATAATTAGGGACCATTATAAATCCGGAATGTCCCCGAACGCCTTTAATTCTTGTAGCCTTATGGTTCCAATTTTTTAAAATAAATTCTTAAATATAGGATTGGTAAATGGTATAAGGTAAACATGTTGCGATTGCTGTAAACTAATTAGTTCAAGGTGAAAAAGGGGCGAATTTGACGAGCTTCAATCTGCGATATTTCTGACAGTATTTGGAAATTTGTAAATAATAAATAAATATTGATCGTGCATTTTTTTCGCAACCAGACGACGAAATGTCCTTTAGGATGGTGACCGTTTCGAGGCATTTTTTAAATCCGAAATGAATGATTATAAATAAAAGTAATGTACCAAAATATTAGGTTTCCAACTTGATTTTTACATATTTTTTTCAAATATAACTTCATTCGGTAAAATGTTTAATCGCGAATTAATTTTAGAATCATCGCGTATGTTTATGCATATCTTACCTACTTTAGGTAGGTCAGATAAAAGAAAATCATTGAATTTCTGTTCGTATAGGGGCGTTGAAGAAATAATATTTTAAGTATATCTCGAAAACTTAGACGAAGGGATTCCAATGCCTACCGGCCATGCACAACGCTGCTTAACTCGAAGCACCGCTGGAGCCGATCTTAAGGACCGGAGCTGGTTTAAGGCCTTAGGCCACAGTGACGGGGATAAAATCATGTGCGAATTTAACAATTTTTTTTCGTATGAAAAAGTGATTCACTCATAAAATTAATTACACATCTATTTAGTATGAATATCAAGCTGTTAGAAAAAATATATTTTTTTTTTCGATGTACTAAATGGCCGACTACTAATATTTTCTTTTGTTATATTTTTTTAGACGCTCCGCGGCGTGACATTTACCATAAAAATTTTTTGACCTAGAACAGAAAACAAAAATTCTCGTCAATCTACACTAGAATACCTAGAGAAGTACGTACGGAATTTAAAAATTATAGTTTTGTTTAAAAGTCGTAGGTATTTGAACTTAAAAAATGAATTTTCAGTGAAAAATTTCGTTATAGCTGCTCATTAACTGCTCATGAAATGAAATTTTTTCGATTAATCAGAAATTCCGTACGTACTTCTCTGCGAAATGCAATGAGGAATATAACTTTTAAATTTGAAGTAAATCGAGTGAAAATTGTTGAAGTTATTTGTCACGCTAATTGGAAAAAAGCTGTTTCACATTAAATAGATGTGTAATTAATTTGATGAATGAATCACTTTTTCATACGAAAAGAAATTGTTAAATTCGCACTTGATTTTATACCCGTTACGGTGGCCTAAGGCCTTAAGACACTCTGTATATACAGATGCTACACACACTCTCATTTGCTCTTTTTCTTGTATATATATATATATATATATATATATATATATATATATATATATATATATGTGCAGTTATTTGAATGCGGTGATTGAGCTAGCGATGGAGTCAGACTGGCCAGCCTACCGATATACCGGGTGTTCTCTTATAAATGGATAATCTCGTACCTGTCGATAGGTCAGATCATGTCCTACTAAATGCTGGAATTTCGGTTCAGTAAAAGTCCCACGGTTTGCCCGATAAAAATCATCTGTTTTTTGTTTTTCGCATGCCATTTCTACGAATGATAAGTTTTTTCACCCGGTTTTTCAACAAATGCTCTTGATTATTTGTTTAACCAGAAAAGTCTTTTTAACCTTAAATGTTAAGGAAACTTTATGAAGAAAGATCTTTTGCAGAATTTTCATACAAACCCATTCGAACATCTGACTTTGATAGCCTGCGGTGTAAGAAAATTGGACTACGCATTTCGTGCCAGTTACTTCGAAACGTTGCTTAGTCATCGTCGATTCATACCATTTGTAGAAATAGCATGCGAAAAATGAAAAGCAGATGATTTTTTCAAAAAAAATAACACAAAGCCCAAAATCTCGAAAACCGTGGGACTTTTACTAAGCTGAAATTCCAGCATGTGGTAGGACATGATGTGACCTATCGACAGTTGCAGGATTGTCCATTCACAACAGAACACCCTGTATAGCGACGACGAGTAGAGAAAAAGCCGAAGAGAGTGCGCACAGCATCACAGAGGAGCGAGTCCGCCACGGGTCGAGAGTAACGAACGAAAATAGCCCTTCGCGCCCCCGCGGAAGCGCTCGAGAGACTCGCGTGTCCGCCATATCGATACGTCCGACGACACTCGTCGCTCACTCTTCCGCGCTCATGTTTATCAACGTACTTGCGAGCGAAGAGACCGTCGGGAATTTAGTTGTTTCCTTTTCTCCTTGAGGAAGCAGGGGACATTTGGCGACAATCAGAATACGCATCGTGATCGATTCTAAGCAAAGAGGAGCATCATTCGGAACAGCATGGCCGGATAAAAAGAATATTCGTGGCGGATCGAAGTCTCGTCGAGTGCGAGCACTGAAAATCGGACTGAGAGAAGCAGTCGTGCGAGAAAAAAAAATTACGAAACAAGATTGAAATAAAGATATGAGAAAAAAAAACGAGCGATCGAGGAACGAAGGTAGACGAGGGAAGAGGGATGGGGAGGGGACACCATCGAGAGCTATCGGATTCAAAAATAGCATTTGCTACTGTCCATTCGGCATCGTTTATGTACACGCTTGGGCTTCCATCTCTCCTCGGACTCGCAGAGCAGCGCCTCGTTACTCAGCGCAAAGCTGCGCTTGCCAATCCCCACCGCTTCGGTTCGTCGATGACGCGCCTACCACTTCCCCCGTACCGTATACAAGGTGTCCCAGAACTGAATGCGTAGCCTGAAATGGGGGGTTGGGGGTGAAATTCTGAGTCGATTGATATAAGCATGTGTGGGTCTCAGATCAACCGCTGAATTATTATTAATTTTCAAAGGCGGGCCAATCAGGTGCGCCCGATGAGCCGGCGGACGCCGCTGAGCGATACGCGCGGGATGTGGTGCCTATAGGTGCGGTGCTCCCGCCGGGCCCTACTAGACGCGCGGCGCTCAGCGACGTCCGCCGGCTCATCGGGCGCACCTGATTGGCCCGCCTTTAAAAATTGGTAATAATTCAGCGGTTGATCTGAGACCCACACATGCTTATATCAATCGACTCAGAATTTCACCC
Source organism: Ophion costatus (assembly GCA_951751655.1). Lineage (NCBI taxonomy): Eukaryota > Metazoa > Arthropoda > Insecta > Hymenoptera > Ichneumonidae > Ophion > Ophion costatus. The sequence goes on from OX632356.1 coordinate 37,885,430, forward strand.
CCAACCCCCCATTTCAGGCTACGCATTCAGTTCTGGGACACACTTTAATTTGTCCAATTTTTCTCCGCCCTCCACTGGACATCGACGCATCGAGGAAGAACTAATTTTGGTTTTTCCTTCAAATTACCTAAGTAGGGGAGAGTGCGGTAAATATGGGCACTGGGTAATTCCGGACACTGGTATTTGGCAGCTTAACCGCCCCCCCACTCACGCGCGTGGTTAATACACTGATAAGATTGGGTCGGTCATCTTTAGTGCACAGAACGTTGATAAGGCTGCGCACGGATTTTAAAGTAAGTTTATTTAAAAATTTTAGTGATATTGGGTACAATGTTTAATGGTTTTGAATGTTTTCTTTACGTAGATATATGTGTACTAGCGAAATACTTTCTTCGGTTAGGAACAGTGATTATATGTAGCAATAAAATCATACAACAAGAAATGATACAACTAAGCCTAACCTAAAGGTGATGATTTTATAAATTTTTGAAGTCAGTTTGGTTCCATTGCGGACTAACCGTAAACTTAAGAAATAATACCGATCTAGGATTTTGGCAAAATTGTTTTTTTTTTGCTTGAAAAATACTTTGGCGTCATAAAAACAATATGCAATTGGTCATCTAGCGATTTTTTTTTTAAAGTTCCAAGTATCGATTTTGTCACAGCGCCTCGGAGGGCGCGTTGAGCGTTCGTACAACTTTAAACGCGTTTTTCTCGAAACCACTTTTTTCAAACTGGGGAGACGGATTACTCGAACACCTTTGCATGGATCGATTTGAAATGTTGATAGTAGCTTGACAATTACATTCTCCATATGTAAGCACGTAGCCGTTTTTCGATTAAATGTGAACTTTTTTATATAAACAATTTCCTGCTCATTTTTTTGGCAAAAAATCGATTTATTTCTTTCAAAAGGCGCCATTTTTTCAAAATTTAATTAAAAAGATCCTACGTAGTCCCATAGATAATAATAGAATATATGGATCATATTTTTTTTGTTTTTGTTCCAGGTCTTATATTTGGCGAGAAAACCGTCCTCCCGTGAAGCTATTGGTATAAAAACACATTTTTCAAAATGGGCTCCGTCGCCGTAATTTTGTATGAAAGTTATAATAAAAAAATTTTATCCTTTAATATATGTTATAATAAATAAACCCTCTCAAAATAAATCCTATTCCTTGTTTCATAATCCCAAAATAAATTGTCAAAGTAGGGCTTTATTTTCTGCCGCTAGAGTGGTGTTATTCCTTGATGAGATTTTATTGCAATTCAGATGCCTCGAAAATATAGTAGCAAGCCTGAGAAGAAATACACCCTCGAAACATTAAAAACTGCTGTAAGGAAGATACAAATCAAAGTATCACGTTTTTAACAAGCCGAAATAAAAAAATATGACTTTCCGAAAGCAACGCTGTTCAATCAAGTTGGGAAATATGACGAAGATATTGCTGGTCCGAAGCGTAGTAAGAAGCCAGTTTTTGACGAGATACAAGGAGAAGAGTTGGGTGATTACGTACAGTGGAGGTTTTTTTCGAAATTATTAATGTTCGTTGATTAATTACAAATAATGTTGATCTCGTATGGTAATGAGTATGGTAATGTCTCCTATGATAGTGACCAAAGTTTAATAATTAATAAAAAAAAAAAAATTGATTCATACTAATATTTTGACTTATATTGAAGGATTTCTTTAAGCGTCCGCAATTATCCCACTCTCCTATACGATATTTCGTCGAAGGGGGTACATGCCTGATCACTTTTGCACTCACGTCATCCGCCGATTTTGGTACATTCCGGTTTTACGTTCCTCCCAATTGCTACGATCGATATTTTCGTCCCTTCCTCCTTCATTCTTTTCCTATCCACCTGTGTCTCTCTTTTTCAATCTTTACTGCACTTTTCCGTGGGCCAGGCTCGCATCGCACGCCACTAATCATGGGCTCTACATGCGTGGTGCATGCGACAGGACACGTATAGATGTACACCCGGTGCGGAAGAATTTAAACTAACCGCGACGCACGTGGTCTCCGAATACCGTACGCGAGTGAAGGGGACCTGCATAATATCCCACTATGTATGCATACACGTGCATATCGTAATACGATGCAACGGGTAGTACACACGATTCGTATACATATATATGTAAATATACATATACATGTATAATATCTGTGTGTGTGGGGCATTCCACGCCAAATAGTCCACTTTTGGACCACTTTGGATAAAAATTCGGCTGAAATTTGAATATGGTATTGTTTCCTTCTAAAAACGTTTGTGTGATTTTTTTCAATTTTTTCCACATCATCCGAAATATATAGTAGGTTTTTGAAAAAATCGACGTTTTTTTTTAAATGCTCATCATTGTCTCGAAAATTGACCGAATGAAATCCGTTTTTCAAATGGTTTGTTTCGAAATGTACTTGAGAAAAATATATATTTAAAAAATATTCCGTCATCTTTGACATGATTTTGAGTTTAAAGGAAACACGGATTTTTCAAAGTTCGGTATTTTTTATTTTCGGTGTTTTTTTGTGTAGAAGAAGAAGACAAATTTAACGTTTTCTGCTGTGAGACCCATCGTGGTATAAGATTTTTTTTTCTATTTTTTTTTTCGGTTGAAACATTTTTAATCTTAATTTTGTCAAGTTTTGCTTTTTCCTATGATATCGATATACGTATAACCAACACTGGTGGATGAGCGATTGATTAGCCGTGCACCGGCTGGCACATCAACCAGTCAGCGGAAGGCCAACACTCCTGAGACCTTGGTGTAGAAACTTAAGTAAAACGTTAGTGCAGCAGAGAACCAGAAGCATATAGGGCCGTCTATACAGGTACGGGTTTTCCGCAGTTTCCCCGTACCCTCCACAAATTGCCGCAATTGGGAAGGGTAGTACGTAAAGGCCCATAAGGTTTTGGAACTTTGAAACGCAGGAAATAAATCAGTTAATATGTACTGTCCCGGTCAAAAGTCTTCGATCGCTTTGGATAATAGCAACATTTTCGACCACTTTGGATACCTGAAAAATTGTCTATATATAGAAATTGTGCATACATTGCAAATATTTGCAAAGAACATCATCGGGGCACGAAGGATAAGTGACAAAATGCAAATCATTTGTCTAATTTTTGTCTGTTCGTCTGTTTGTTTGCGCACGCATCGCGTTAAAACCGCTAACCCAATTCGGGTCGAGTTTTCGAAAAATGTAGCGCTTAACTTGAAGAAACATTTAGTTTTTATATCACCGCGATTGGCTTACACAATAAAAAAATAATATTAAGAAAAAGAATAATATTAGGTGCAGTAAAAAGAAATTCATTATTTTTGCCTTCATTTTCATACAAAAATAATGGATTTATTTTTACTACACCTAATATTATTCATTTGATTTCTTATTTTACGATACTATGGAGGTCTATAAAATGAATGATTTTATTCTAATATAATTTTGTAATTATCCACAGTGATCGAATACTTTTGTATTCGATATATATATATATATATATATATATATATATATATATATATACGTATATATGTAGACGAATCGTATACTCTTCGTTGCATCGTATTACGAAATGCACGTGTATGCACTATGTATGCAAACACATAGATCTTTGAAACCCCACTCGTGTTTTCGGTGCTCGTAAATCTCACACATGGTTCGTTCGCGCCCGTCGTTTATTTTACTATGTTTTTGTGCACGAAAAAATCTGCAACAACCCGTGTTCTTTCTTTAGACACTTAATTTTCTGCATACTTAAAAATGCATTTTTATCTAGGATAAGGATGTATGCTAAGCTTGAAGTTTTTTGCATGGACGCAAACATCTTATGTTTAACGTTCTAGGGATATGTGTATATATATCCGAGTGTTGATCCATTTATATGTAACCCTAGAAACCCTAGTATTGATATATTTATATGTATTCCTAGGAACCGTGATATTTATATACGTATACATATATATTACTAGAAATCATAATATGATTATATTAGTCTAATATATACATTATATATATATATATATATATCTATATATATATACATATATTGGATTTAAATATATGATACGCGGAATAATTTGTTTTCAACTCTCTAAATCTTTTTAATTTTGGCAGTTATCACATCCGCCTGCTTCGAACGGGATCTTTGCATCTTTCAAAACGAAAATCAATTTTTCCCATACGAAAAGATTGAGGTTTCCGTAATTTTGAGAATGGGAACAATGGCTTCCTACGAGGACGATCCTCGAAGTGGAATGTCTCCAAAACCGCCTTTACCTGTGAATGCACATACATATAAAGCTTGAACTATCGCGAGAAAGTGCAAAAACTCTTTAACGGAGAACGACGAGGCTCGAGATTGCATTTTCTCGAGCATAAATCTTGCGCGTTTTGTTTTGTTGTTTTGCGTACACGCGAAGCGACGCAACCACAATACGTATAGCGACGATGCGGCACTCTCGCGCAATTCCATTTACATAAAACAAAACGGAAAATACCAAAAAAATCGTAACGTCGTGAATAGCTGGGAATGTATACCCGTTTTTTCCATAGACTAAAATTTCATCGTATACAGTTGCCTTTCAAGGGAGAATAATGAAAATAGCCGGATCGTGGCGAACGCATTTCCGGTGGAATGATCCAATGAGGAGTATTACGAAAGCCAACGGTTGTACGCTTATTAGGAATGATTCGCTACAACTAATTGTAAGAAAAAAGTAATTGACGTACGCAAGTATAACGATATCAACAATTCATATGTAACTTCCGGTTACAAGCTCGGAAACGTCATCTCGCGAAATTTCTCTTGTGATTCGGTAATCGTTTTTTTTCTCCTCTACGTTATACAAGCAGTAAGAATTTCCGCTTTTTCTCGTCGAAATGCTCCTCCCTCCTCTGCTAACTTTTCGCCCATCGGAAGAAACTTTTCGCACTCGTATTTTATACAAAAAAAAAAATCTCGCTCGCTTCGGCAAAAAAGCTCATTTTCTCGCCTTTCTCGTATTCGAGTCCTTCCGGGACAAAAAGGACGATGTTCCGTAAGTTGTAACTTACCAGAGAAATAAAATGGCTCGGCGTGCGATTAAAACGTCGCGGTAATGATTTTTTTCGTAATCGTCCGAAATATCCCTCTCAATATTTTCATTTTTTTCTCATACGAATTCAATGATCACGTGGTGGCACGAGCACTTTGAGTAATTTGGTCGATGAGCGTATGCTTTGCGATCATGGCTAGGCTGTCGACGTGTATATATTTATAGATATATATAGGGTGTTTGGAGCATGGAACTATACACTTTTTGGGGAATTGGGAGGGATGGGGGAGGGGGGGAGGTAATTTGCGAATATTTTCACCCTTCGACCCTGTGTCCTAAGTGTCACGGTAATTAAGATATAATTTTTTTCGTCCTTTTCTTTAATTACCAGAAATGTCGCCTTCAAATCGTCATAACTTTTTTATTTGTGGATGTAATAGCACGAAATGGTTTTTGTTGTATTCTGCAATGGATGTCTATTATTTAAAAAATCATTATTTGATACAATTGGTGTCAAGAAAATTACTCTTGAGCTTCGAGTCGTAAAAAATGTATGAAAATTTCAACTCCTAAATTCATTATAAAAAAAACTTACTCTTTTTATTTTGGCCACATAATGAATGATTTCCATGCCATGCAGCATACCGTTGTAAAGGGTATAAATTAGAGGACTTTTTTAAACAAAGTTAAGTTCAAAATAGCTTTGAGTTATTTTACAATGAATTTAGAAGTTGACATTTTTCATAGATTTGCGAATTTTCAAGTCTTTGGAAGCTCATAAGTCATTTTCTTAAAACCAATTGTATCAAATAATGATTTGTTTATAATAAATCATACATGGGAGTATGCAACAAAAGTTATGTCGCGCTATTATAGTCACAAACAAAAAAGTTATGATGATTTAATGGTGAAATTTCGGGTAATTGAAAAAAACGAAAAAAAAAATCCAAATTACCGTGACACTTAAGACGTAGGCTCTAAAGGTGAAAAAAGTAGCAAATGACCCCCCCCCCAATCCTTCCAAAATTCTGTCGATCCATGCACCAAACACCCTATATATATATTATCTTTATATATATATATATTATCTTTATATATGAGGATATATCTCCGTGTGAAAATTTACATAAATATATGTTTATCGATGGTGGATAAAAAATAATATCGATAAGAGATTGATGGTGGTGAGATTGACACGTACACACTGGGGTGGTTTTCGCACGCGGGCGCAAAAGCTCACGCGTAAAGGCGTATGTACAAGGCGGGCGACTCGACTGTGACTCGATCTCGGACTGGCTCTAAAATTGCGCTCTCGCTGGCACCGAGACGGCCGGTTCACTGCGGATCTCGTCGCAGCTCGCTGGGATCTTCGCTTCTCGCTCTCTATCTCTCTCTATCTTTCTCTTTCTCTCTCTCTCTCGCTCTCGCGAGTCGTCTGAAAGATCATCGAAGCTCATAGTGCTACGAGCCCAGCCCGCGAGTGTACGCGACTGGCCAATACAACACCACCTGGGACAATATTAGAATCGTGGTATCGTCCGTTTTAAAATGTATACAGCGGGAGGCTGTACGTACGACACGGCGCAATGCGAGTTGATGCGATTGACAGGGGGAAAAAAAACGAGACGCGGGAATCGCGAATTAGAATTGGGTTCCACGGCTGCCATATTTCGTTACCTGTGAGGTAACACCACTATTGAATTTTCAAAAAATTGATTTTTTTTATTGGTTTAAGGCCTTGGGCCACGAGTGATAAAATCATGTGCGAAATTAACAATTTTTTTTCGTATGAAAAAGTGATTCACTTATAAAATTAATTACACATGTATTTAGTATGAATATGAAGCTGTTAGAAATTGATTTTTTTTTTCGATGTACAATGGCCGACCACTCGAAACTTCTCGAAACAGCTTTTTTCCCATTGGCGTGACGAATAACTTCAACAATTTTCACTCGGTTTACTTCAAATTTAAAAGTCGACGTTTAAATCGTACGCTTGTCGAATTTTGGAAACGCAGGTGACACAAGGTCGAATGAGATTTTTTTAAGCAGTGTTGCTATACGCGTATTGAGGGCGTACACACATGGGTAGCAATTTTTGTAAATGTCCATTTTGGGTTTTCGACGGATTCTCAAAATATAATATTTCAAAAATATTCGCCGGCAATTTCAAGGCGATCCGTTCAAAATTGAGGGAGCTACGGGCGTTTGTAAATAGAGGGAGCTACGGGCGTTTGTAAATAGAGGGAGAGTGAAGGAACGCAGAGAGAGGAAAATAGAGGGTTTTTTTTTCGCCGAAAATCGATACTTTCATTTTGGACAGCGGCTATTTTTTGAAAAATCAACATTTTATTTAATCCTTCGTCCAAGCACTAGATAATTTTATGCAGAAACTAAATGCGTTTGATCTTTGTTGTTTCGAATGATTTTCTTTCGAACAGCAGTGGTCACCGCAAAGGATGTTTTTCAAACAGTGGTCTACGTAGACCATTGTATCTACTATATTCATAAACATTTTTAAAAAATTGTAAAACACTTAAAACCATACTCTTTTTTGAAAAAAAAAATATATATTCGGAAACCTGCACACGTTGCCCAGAAAAAAATCACGAAAATTCCTTTTCTTTTTCGGCCACGTGCTAGGCGAAACCCGTTAATTGACAATAAATATTGCAAATGTGCATACTTACATTTTTAAACGGAAAAAAAATAAGAGCTAGTCTTAGGATTTTACAACTAATGCTAGTCGATACAAACTTTTCGGATGGTCAGAAAAAATGTTCCTACGCTTTTTACATCTATCAATGTTATAACCATTTCTATGTATTTTATGTCTATCAATTTTATAACCATTCCTATGTATTTTATATCTATCCATTTCTATCTATTTTAAATATATCTTTTTCCATCTACTTTATATCTATCTATATTTATCTATTTTATATCTGTCTGTTTCTATTTTTTTCCTCACTTCCATTTTTGAGTCATCGACCACAGTCCCCCAGTTTACGTTTTAATTATGTTCAAACACTCTTCTCAGATGAATTTCTATTTTTGAAAATTCGACTCTATGGCCTTTCTACCTTTTCCCTATCCTCCGAAATTGTGAAATAAACACCTTTGTGAAGATTTGTAAAAAAAAAAGTAGTATTGCAGCCTTCGAACGATTTGTTGCCGTGAAACGTTTTTCGTTTGCATATGGCTTATGCAACACTCGAGTATTATCGATGCAAATATGTATAGGAATGTGAAATAACGAACGCGCGATCAACTGGAAACGTATGAGTCGTGTGGAAATTCTTTTTCCTCGTTTCTTTTTCTCGTCCGACAACACTCGCGGTGTTGCTATACAGTCTGAGAACGCAATAATTTCGAAGAATTTGTTTCAGCTATCAATCTTGTAAATTCGTTCGTGCACGCGTGTACTCGCGAGTAACAATCCGTCATTTTAGCAGTAATGGTCGAACGACTCGTTTACTTTTCGTCTCGCTTTTGAGAGAGAGTGAGAGAGAGGGAGAGAGAGAGAGAGAAAGAGAGAGAGAGAGAGAGAGAGAGAGAGAGAGAGAGAGAGAGAGAGAGAGAGAAGGATAAGGAGTGTGAGAAGTTGATAGGGAGGAAGAGAGTGAGCGAGAAAGAGAGACAGGGATAGAGACGAAACCGATCGAATTAAGGGAGCTTTCTAGTGTGAAATTTTCAAAAAATCTATTTTTTTTTTGCTTTATCGAATAGTATACACTCTTCCGAATATTCCCTGAAATTTTCATGCCGAAATTCAGATTATTTCGGTTACTGTACAGCATTTCTTGGAAGAAGGCAACGGAGCGCTACAGCTACAGCGAAACTTTGAACGCGTTTTTCTCGAAACAGCATTTTTCAAAACGGTGTCCAACTTGGAGGGCAGAGTTTTAAAGCTATCGAGTTGAATTTTTTACACAATATTCTTAACGTCATTGTTTATCGTGCTATGGAAGCTTTTTTTTTTTTTGACATCTTCCTATTTTTTTGTAAAAAAAACTGCCAAAAAAAATGCTAAAATCGATACTTTTTGTTCAAACCGGCGCCATTTTTGCAAAAAAAAAAAAAAAGCCTCCATAGCACGAAAGCCAATTATATACCGATCAATAATCTTTTTGTGTTTTTTGTTTCAGATCAAAATTGTGACCCCCAACGTGGACACCACATCCAAGTGCATTTTCTGCAACAATTGTTTCATCATTTTTATAGATATTAATTAATAAATAAATCGATCTTTAAAAAATTGTTTTGTATTCTTCAATACCCAATTAATATACAAAAAAAAACCAGACCGATTAGATTATTTTTTCTTTAAAAAAAAAAAATCGCGAAAAACAGCGATTTTTCGGGCTGTCACACTGGAAAGCTTCCTTAACGAGAGAGCAAACAAGGACTCGCCCAACCCATCGTTAAAGCCCACTTCGTAGTGCGGCTTCGTAATTAGATCGTCGTACAACCCGAATCGAATTCAATATGAGATTGCACATCGCGATGTGGGGTAAAAAGTGCAGTCTTTTTACTTTTGCGATTTATACGTCATTATCACGATCAATAGAGTAATTTATGCCTGACACAAGGAATGTGTGTATGTGCGTGTGTATTGCAATTTGAAAAAAATTATCGCTTGTGTATGTACCTTCCTCGCCATTATTTATTGCTCAATAGGATCTTTTTACATAAAATTTCCTTAGCATTCAAGGTTAAAAAGAAGACTTTTCTATTTAAAACAAATGACCAAGAGTACTTTTTTAAAAAAGCTCGGTCACAAAAGTTATCAATTGTAGAAATGGCATGCAAAAAACCAAAAGCGGACGATTTTTATATCGAAAGTGTGGGTCTTTTACTGAACTAAAATTCCAGCATATAGTAGGATATGATCCAGCCTATCGACACTTGCAGGATTGTCCATTCATAACATAACTGTATATACATATATAATATACAGAGTGGCGCCAAACGATTCTATGATTTTTTTTCGTTTCGGAAAAAACAGCATTTCTTTAATATATATATCGGCATATGTAACACAATATAATTCAATACGACACATAGAAATATTGAATACGATGATATTTATATCTACGTAAATAATTGAGCGATAAATACACGATATCGTGAAGAGAGTAGTAAGAAATCGTAGAGAGAGTGCATGCCAGTTCTACACGAAACGCAGCTTTTCGAGTAAATGTGCATTCCCCTCTCGGCAAACGAAAAACAGCCGACGACGCGTAATCTTACTTTCATTCTCGATACCCCATTGTTGCGAATAGAGTCTTCTTATCGTTGCGGGAAACAATTGAGTGAACTCCTTATATCGTGAAAAATGTATTTCCGTCTCCCATACAAATATACGATTTCGTTTCTTATTACGCGTGAACTCTCGAGCCGTCTGTTACGTCTCACAACTGACATTGGTTTTAACCCAACAAAAGGGGTAAAGCTACTCGAGGACTTTAAAGTGTTCAGAAAAGAAAAAGAAGAGGACAGTGTCAATTTGAAAGGCCAGGGTGCTGGCATCGCAGATTGGAGGGAAATCGAACATTTCTATTTCTAAATGTTAATTTGATACTTAAAGGCGTTGTTCTTGAAGACATGTTTTTTGCAGCTGGACGGAAACTTAACTCAGCAAAATATGCACCGATTCACGTGAAATTTTAAAAGTATCTTCTCAGATGCATTCTCCATGCAACTACGTACGGGAGCTTGCGATTGATTATCAACTTTTTTTTATAAACAATTACTCATGTGATTTTTTCTGAAAAATTCTCAGAAAAAAAGAAAAGTTCTCATTCAAATCTACCTTTTTAAAAAGGGTATTTTCCAACTTCCGTATGCAGTTTCAAAACATAAAAAAATATATATTTTGAAGATTTTTTATTGGTTTCCTGCTCTCGGTTGAAAACTACAAGAAGAATCCTTCGGGCTATGGAACACTTTGCACGAAAGGTACTCTGCGGTCCTAGACTCTCACGCCGAAATTCAGCAATTGAAAAATTACAACTTTTTTTTACACTCAAAAGAATGTATAACAAAGTTTTCCAATTCAATTTTTTACACCTACCATTTGACTCGTATAGAAAAATTCTTGAAATTAGCCTTTTTTAAACCGGGGTGGCTTTACCCCCAAAATTCAATCGAAATAATACAACGCACCATTAAACAAATATAATTTAATGAATTTATCCCAACTAATCTCTCCGATTTTTAATTCATCCCAATTGAATGTAAAAAAATAAAATTTAATATCTAATCGAATCAAATAATTATTCCGATCGTACGAGCGACAAAAACGAAGACCCTCCTCCTCCGCACGTCACCTTAATGTTTTTGGAGAACCAAAAGAATGATCGTATCGAACAAATGCATGCCAGTAAAAGTCACAACGCAACGTGGATTCCATAATCAGCTATCGGAAGAAAACAGTTTTAGCGATGTTTATCCCCTAAACATGTCAAACACGACGCCAATGGGTATTGTCCGCTGCAACGCTTATATACATTCCAATGATGCAAATGTTACGATATATAGATATAGCAAATGAATGTTTCACGAGTGTAGCGCCCCATGAGACTACACCAACACAACCAACGCTTCGCATGGGATGAAAAAGCAAAATGTAGCGGCTAGGCAAGCGTATATTTCATGGCTATCACAATCATATCAAGATCGTGCATTTTGCTACATAGTACCATATATATATATATATATATATAAAGCATATATATATAATGCAGTGTCGCTGATCGCATTATCGAGAGAATTCACGACGAGAGAACAGTGTCTCATTCTGTGAGGGACTGACATAGTCATAGTGTAAGGGTACGGAAATCCTCGAGATAATTACGTTCGGATAAGCTCAGCGTATATAAATACACTGACTATATATGAGGTATTCCACGTGAATCTGGTGGACTTTTTCCCTGACCCCCGCCAATTGAATTTATTTATTTTTATCTGATTCCATTGACTCTAAAAGACAACTTGATTTTTTTTACATTTTTGGAAACAAGCCTTGGTCAAAAAAAAAAAATTTCCAAAAAAAAAGCCCCGGTTTAAAAATCTGAAAAAATTCCCAAAAATGTGTGATTATATCGAAAAATTTTCAAGCTATCACCCGCAGTGGAAGTAGGTTTTTGTTTCTGTGCTGAAGACGACTTCAATTGAAACTAATGACAGAAGTCTTTGACTGCTAATGAATAAATCATACTTCCACTGCGGGTGATAGCGTGAAAATGTTTACATATAATCCCGCATTTTTGGGAATGTTTTCAGATTTTTAAATCGGGGCGTTTTTTTCGGGAAAAACAAAATTTTTTGAATAATGGTTGTTCCGAAAAATGTAAGAAGAATCAGGGTGTCTTTTAGCTTCAATAGAATCAGATTGTAAAAATTAAATCGAATTTTCGGGGGTCAGGGAAAAAGTACACCGGATTCACGTGGAATACCTCATATATATACAGGGTGTCCCATAAAAAAAAACATCAAAATAAATCGAAAAGACGTGCATAAAATGATTTTCTACAAAAGTTTTATAGTTTTGAGGGGGACGTTCGATGGTAATAAAAAATATTCCTTTTGTCAACACACACAAGAGATACCGCGAGAACCTAAAATTTTTCAAAACAAAGGATTGGTATTTATTTTTATTTTTTAAATAAAAATAGCCGATTTCGAGACGAATCTGGTGGGAAAAAAAATTCTCTAGCTCAACAATCAAGAAAGCCATAGTGGTTGAGGGCCGTGTTTTGTGTGAAAACTCATTTCTGCGGTAATTTTTTGGGAATTATGTTTAGTGAAACGGTAAAAGCTGCAGTGATATTATTTTACCGTTATATTTATACATGTTTGAAGTAACATCTCGCATTTTTTCCAAGCATTTTTTTTCGATATTATTCATGATATTTAATGTTGCGTAGGTAACGTCGCGAAATTTTTTTATCGTTGGGCATTGTGATTGCTGCCATCCGTGTTATTTGAACAAACTATTTTTTTAGTTTTGGTCTTACGGATGTGTTTATCGTTTGGCTCTATCAAAAAAACAAATTGTGATGAATTTACGAAATTGCGGCGTTTGAAAAAAGTACTCTGATTTTTACAAACAAATTTTACGGTAAAAAAAAGGCTAATGCAGCCCGTAGGATTTCGGTGGCACATTTTTTGTCTGTGTAAGGATTTAGTTTTGTTCATATACATGCGCTATTTTAAAAACCCAAAACGGCTGCTTAACAATCTTAATTGACCATATTGCTCGACACAGAGTCGAATACGCCATTCGAAATTCGCCACTGCGTATGTAGCATGGGAAAAAACTTTAAAACGCTAGAACGTTCTTGATTTTGGAGCTAGAGAGTTTTTTTTCCGTTGGTTTCATCGAAAAACCAGCTATATTTTGAAGAAATGGAGACCATGACTTTCAACTCGAAAAATTTAAAGTTACCGCCGTATCTCGTAGACCTGTTGACAAAAAAGATATTTTGTATCAGCATCGGATGCCCCCTTCGAAACCATAAAACATTCGGAGCGAAAACTTTTTTGTACGACCTTGTCTTTTCGATTTATTTTAGTGCTTTTTTGAAAATGGACACCCTGTATATATGTATGTATATATATATATATATATATATATATATATATATATATATATATATATATATGCGAAAACATGATTTTCAAGACCTTTGACTTCAAGGACCGTCCTCATTGTACCGAATTGTCCCCACACTCAACATTATTTACAACCCAATATCTTCGACTTCACCTTTAGATTGGAAATGTAAACGTTTTGTACAGAGTTTTTATAAAAAGGCCCTTAAAACAGCTAGATGTGGTGATAGCCAACATTACATGGATACAATGAGTTCAAAATGTACACTTTCCAGCATATGTGCACGCTTCACATACACATATCAGTTTCAAAAAGTTTCTGCAGTGCTCGCGTATAATGACCTCCTCAAACCGGTCCGGCGATGCTTTCGATCTTTCTCGTATCTTAATTGCCTCGACTATACGTATCACGTTAACTTGAGGCATTACAATAATAATCACGATAATCACGAGGATACACGGAGCGAAAAAATAATTGACGAGCCAACGTTTGCCAAGTAACAGGAGCAACTTTCGAACTTTCCTATAGACGAATTTTCAATTATAGGCAGCAACGATACGCATGGAAAGTGATGGAGAGTTTGGAGGAAAGAGAGATGAACTAAACTTAAAAAGAAAAGGAAAAGTTGCGTATATGTGAGGGGGATTGATTTGTTCCTGTGATTGCGGATCTCTCCGTCTTGGCAGCCTGACGTGCCGCATTTCTTGCCCGACGTTAATATATATATATATATATATATATATATCTGAATATACAGGGTGGTCTATGCTGAAAAAAAGCATTTAAAAAAATCGAGAGAACGAAGTTGTACAAAAAAGTGTTTGATATATCTATACAGTGTCCGGTTATGAATGGATAACCCTGCGACTGTGAATAAGTCAGATCATGTTCTACTATATGCTGGAATTTCAGTTTAGTAAAGGTCCCTCCTTTTTCGAAATTTTGGCCTTTAGGTTTTTTTTTTTTAACAAAATCATCTGCTTTTGGTTTTTCGCATGCCATTTCTACGATAGACACGAATGGACAATAACTAAGCAACTTTTTAAAGTAATCGGCACGATACGCGTAGTACATTCTTTTTACACCGTATGCTATCGTAGTTAGATGTTCGAATTGGTTTGTATGAAAATTCTGCATAAGTTCTTTTTTCATAAAGTTTCCTTAACATTTAAGGTTAAAAAGAAGACTTTTCTAGATAAAACAAATAAGAAAGAGTATTTTTTTTACCGGATAAAAAAGTTATCATTTGTAGAATTGGCACGCGAAAAACCAAAAGCAGATGATTTTTATCTCAAAAACCGTGGGAGTTTCACTTTACTGAAATTGCACCACATAAGTATTATAGGACATGATCTGACTTATTGATAGTTACAGGATTATCCATTCATAACAGGACAGCCTGTATATATATATATATATATATATATATATATATATATATATATATATATATATATATATATATATATATATATATCAAAACTAAACGAGGGTGTAGTTTTGTTCATGTACGTGCCCTATTTCAAAAACCCTAAGCTGCTACTCAACAGCCTCAACTGATCATATTGCTCGACACAGAGTCGAATACGCCTTTCGAAATTCGCCGCTGTGATTCATGTAGCGTGAGATATTACCAAAAACTTTAAACCGCCATAACTGTCTTGATTTTTGAGCTAGAGAATTTTTTCTCGTCAAATCCTCACGGAATCGGCTATTTTTCGAAAAAAAAATGGAAACCATGCATTTCCATTCGAAAAATTAAAAGCCACCGCCGTATCTCGTAGACGTGACGAAACAAAAGATACTTTGTATTACCATCGGATGTCCCCCGCAAAATCATAAAACTTTTGTAGGAAACACTTTTTTGTCCGATCTCATCTTTTAGATTTATTTTTATGCTTTTTTTCAACATGCGACACCCTGTATATATATATATATCTATATATATATATATCTATATATATATATATATATATATATATATATATATATATATATATATATATATATATATATATATATATATATATATATATACATATATATATATATATATATATATATATACATATATATATATATATATATATATATATATATATATATATATATATATCTATATATATCTATCTATATATATCTATCTATATATATCTATCTATATATATCTATATATATATATATATATATATATATATATATATATATATATATATATATATATATATATATATATATATATATATATATATATACATATATATACATATATATATATATATATATATATATATATATATATATATATATATATTTAGGCACGTTGCATCTCGGCACTGCAACGTTTCCGTGTTGGCTGCACTGCACTCGGCGTAATCACTGCGAAATCGTGCGGCTGTTGAACGTTATACACAGCGTCAGTGCTCACTGCCTCGGTGTTTTCAGTGTGTCCGAGCGGATTATCGAGAGAACTCTCACGGTGAGGAAATCACCGCCGGCTTAAAATGAGTTAGTGCACTTATATATGCACACAGCCCTTACACACACTCGCACTCACACACACACATGCTCGTGTGTACAGTCAAGTCCTCTTAGCAGGGAAGTGTTCACGGGACCCTGAAGGCCCCCGTACGATATCGAGGCGCCGAAATTGTGTTTTTTAAAAATCTTCCATACCTTTTCTAATATTTTTGCGGAGACTCGTGTTACAATGGTGCATGGAAATCTCTCATAGTGCATGATGAAGTAAACGGACGGTTGAACGATGAGCATTGAACTTTTGATTGGGTCTGTACTGGGCTGGGTGCCACACGTGAAACAATTGTCCAAGGGGAGTGTCACATTCGTGTAGTGTGAAGTACTGCCCCGAGTGGGGATCGTGCTCACGCGGCTAACCGTTAAAATTTAATCCTGGTGTGATTGTGTTTTGAAAAGAATACAATTGATTTTTATTTTTTTCGTTATTTGGATGATGGTCCTCTGTTTTGTGGTTGTTTCTTTTGTGAGCATGTATCAACACTCTTACTCGTAATATTAAGGGGTTTGGATATGCCTTGGCTGCTGCGAAAACGATTTTTAGATCGTATATTTTTATAGGCTAGGGTCTCAACACTGATTTGCAGCTGAGATGGGAAAGTTCGAGAAGTTGACCGAATTGTGACGATTTTTGGGAAAGGTCACTTCATTGTGGATCAAAATACGTTAATAAAAAGTCAATGTTGGCAAGACTATGTAGTAGTTGTGTGTAAAATCTCAACCTTGCCATCCCAGTTTGCTGTTCAGAACAAAATATTGAAAGTCGACCTGTTTTTTGGGCCCCAACCTTATGCAGACCCCTGGATAGAACAGAGGGTAAATATTCGGAAGTGGGGCTTCTGCTAGAATCAGGCTAATTTTCTTCAAGAGTTCAAACAAACCCAAACAAACCCGAAACAACCCCAAAATACCTCAAACAACCCCAAACAACCCCAAACAACCTCTAACAACCCCAAACAACCTCAAACAACCCTAAACAAAAATTAGCCTGATTCTAGCAGGAGCCCCACTTCCGAATATGTACCGAATATTTACAAATAATAATTTATTTGTTGAATAAAACGTATTATTTATTTGAAAAGTACGAAGATTTGAATGTTTATATAAGGTACCCATATGGAGGTTACGTGTGGAACACAATGTGCCATAAATGGCATAAGCGGCATGGACTTGGAAGACATATTTTTTCAACAAGATGGCGCAACCTGCCACACTGCGGAACAATGCAGTTATTGCAGACAAAGTTTCATGGTCGTGTTATCTCGCGCCGCAGTAAATTGGCCACCAAGATCGTGCGATTTGACGTCATTGGACTTCTGTCTTTGGGATTTTCTGAAAGAAATAGTTTATGTCAATGATCCAGGGATTCCGGAATTAAAAAAAGCAAGTAGACGCACCAATAATCAAGTTAGTCCGCAATTTTGTCAAAAAGTAATTGAAAATTTTGTCATAAGAGT
Source organism: Ophion costatus (assembly GCA_951751655.1). Taxonomy (NCBI): domain Eukaryota; kingdom Metazoa; phylum Arthropoda; class Insecta; order Hymenoptera; family Ichneumonidae; genus Ophion; species Ophion costatus. Next base: position 37,903,083 of record OX632356.1, read on the forward strand.
GAAGTTTGCAAGCAGGGACGAGGCCATTTATCGGATATTGTGTTTCACACATAACCTCCATGTTTGTACTTCGTATTAAAATAAAAATATTCGCACTTTTCGAATAAATAATATGTTTTATTAATAAATAAAAATGTCAGAACATTTTGACACACCCTGTAGTTGTTGCAGGCGATATGTGAGAAGTTTCCAGCTTTAATATTAAATATATCCAGCTGTCTGCTGCATCAAAAAAATTAAAAATTTATTCGCAATGTAATTTCATGTAATTTTGAGAAAAATAAGGAGTTTATTTTACTTGCTATTAATTTGAATGGATTCTATCGACAAAGACATTCCCGCGAGGCGTACTCTGAATTCTCCTTTGCATTTTATTCGTCTGTTGTTTTCATTCCAATTTCATGCAATTATTCAATCTCGATGATTTGTATGTTTTTCCGGGAAAATCAGTTGTCCTGTGGTAAAATGCCACGGACCATGCGAGCTCATCAATGTACCGTCATACTCAATAACAAAGGGGATTTGAGAGACTGCTCGAGGCACTTCCCCATTGAATTCTCGAGATCCCTAGCGGAATTAATTTGCACTGCATTGTCAGCACCGTAATGCTCCATTGTTGGTATTTCGGGGATACTGTTGCATTGCTATTCGGCTTAGCGAGCATCGATACGATTTATGCGGCTGCTGAATTTGAACAACGCGTTAACCATCCTTCCCCACACAACCTCAAGAATTAGAACCAATTTTTTGCTCCAACTCTTCGTGGCCGATGACCTCTTTCCGCTACAAATTTGTTTCTTTTGAACTTTAAAGATTAAACCATTGAGATGGTGAATGGTGCAATGTTTCAATTGGTGTAATTTGGAATAAAGGCATGTACGTCGTTGTCCTCTTGACGGATAAAGAACCACGTGTGTATGTGTGTACTTATATGTAAATTGTATTATATTGTGTAGTATATATATATATGTATATAGAATCCAAATAAAGTCAGGTTTGTTTCCAAAATAATTATGTCATGATAAGTAATGAAGTTCTTCTATTTATATATAGAATCCAAATAAAGTCAGGTTTGTTCCCAAAATAATTATGTCATGATAAGTAATGAAGTTCTTGTTTTAGCATAGTCTTATAGCGTAGGGTCTTTACGGTGATGTGCAACAAAGATTTTGGAACAATTCCAAAAATCGACCGAGTTATGACAATTTTTCTCAAGGCCACCCTTTTTTGCGTGTGTCAAAATCTGTTCGTCCGATTCACTTCAAATTCGGACAGATAAGAGTTTATAACATTTCCTAATGTATGGCCGGATGATTTTCTTAACACCCTTATTCATTTGTTAATAAAAAACGATTAAAGTTGTTTCTTTTTTTTCAAAAATCGAAACATTTATCCGTATACTAAAAATAGATTCTTTTATTTTCTCGTCATCCTGATCTCTCACGAGAAAAAAATGTTGAAAATCAACAAGGTTTTTGGGCCCGAAACTTGAGCAGACCAGTCAACGTGATATGAACGTCACATGGGTTAACGCGAGATGTACATTTAAATAAAAAGACTGAAGCAATTTTGATGGATTTTTTAACTAATAAATAATTATTCTAAATTTATCAAGCTGTAGGTATACTTTAATAGTATATTTAAGCATGAAAAACATTTTTTTTAAATTACTTTATAATCAAAATGGCGGAACTGTGGCAGAGTGTTATGAAGTTGCGAATCGGCCTGCAGCTAGCTTCCCGTAGACTTTGATTTGCCAAAAAAAATTCATTTTTTTTTTCATTCGGAATATGTATAGTTTCTATTTGACAGTAATTAAAATGATCAAAATGCGAATTAAAGAGAACGGAACGCATTTACAAAAAAAAAAAATCAACATGCCACGCAAAATTTCTGTCAAATTTCTGTCAAATTAGGATTAAAAAAGTAGTTGTTTTTTTTTCAAATTGTACAAAAACATTTCTCGTCAAGTAGAAGGTAGCAATATTATCAATATTTCTACCAAGTTTCAACTCAATTGGCTCAATCGTTTTTGGGTAATCCTGCACGCCAATTTTGAGAACGCCGATGTTAGAAAAACGCGTTTCAAGTTACACATAATTTGAATTAAATTGCACAAGGTACTAATTACTCAAGTAATCTGTTGCAAAGTAAGTAAATGTTCAATAACAGTATTAATTGTGATTGTTAGTTGTTAATTCAATTACTTTTCGCCTGTAGTCTTTGACGTTTTTCGAATTTGACTTTGAAATTTTGCGAAAATATTCTACATATAAAGTTCGATCGTTTAAAGACAGAAAAATAAGAAATCGATCTTTTGATCGTTGCAAATCTATATCCCGCCTTCATCGTTCAAATAATGGACGCCTGCAAATATCCGTGAACCCGAATAAATGTAAATATAAATATATCTATTCATATATACACTACCGGCCAAAAGTTTCCGGATACTTCGGATAATTGCAAAACTTTCGATCACTGGATAATTGCCAAATTATGTTAGAATAAAATAGTTCGTTTCATATATGTTTTTATTAAGATACAGCTTTGTATAATTAAGATAATTTATAATTATCTATATTATAGTTTTTTAAAGATAATTTATATTTATAGTTATAATTAAGATAATAAGATATAGATTTGTATAATGAAGTTCAATACAATACAATCGAGTTTTATTTGCATAACTTGCTTTGCAAGTTTTTTTACAAAATACTCTTTTTTCTTACCACTACATTAACTCTATTTTCTATACCGCATGGTTCTTCCATTTTCACCCTCACACGCTGTCTCTTTTTTTCTTATTTTACATCTTCTCTCCATAGCTTTCTCCTCCCCATTTCTTCTTGGACATTTTTTCCATATTTCCTCTATTTCTCTATAATATTCACAAATCCCTTTTTTATTTTTCCTCTCAACATATTTATAATTTCTCCCTTCATCGCCCGAATGTCCACTCCTTGCACCCATTCCTCGGCTTTCTTTCTTCTATTCTCCGTTACGAGTATAATTAATCATATTATGCTAATATCATTTCTCAATTATTGCAAGTGATCGAAAGTTTTGCGTGTATCTGAAGTGTCTGGAAACTTTGGGCCGGAAGTGTATTATCGTCTCGAAATACTCGATCGACTTTGAGTCGTCCTGTACACGTTGAATATCGCAAATATGGCATTTTCTCTTTGCTTCAAGTCGACAGGACACGGTTGTGGAGCCCAGCACCGGAAGCGTCGCGACGCATTTAAAGCTCTTTCGCACAGCTGCACTCTCGCGGGACAGATCCGGGTAAAAGGAGAATGCAAGGCGGAGGGTTTATTCAAGGCGTACATTATCGCAATTGGCATCGAAGGTTCTCCTCCCCTCGTTTGTATTTATTCTCTTTTTTCACTTCGAACAATTCGACCACGAAGGGATGGAGTGGTAAAAATGATACTAAGAAACCGGCAATTGGGAAACTCGGGGCAAAACGAACACGGTAAGATGAATTAGAAGCCTAGCTACTAATATAAACAGTGTGTGCGAGCGTCTCGAGTGACAAAACAAAACGTTACGTCACGATTTTAGAATTGCCAAAAATAGCAACATTTCTGCACGCTCAAGTTTTTAAAATTTCAAACTCATCGTTCGGAATAAATGAACTGCAACCTCTTATTATTTCGAGAAAAATAATGAAGATGAAAAACCGTCATATCGCTCGTGACTTGATACTTTAATGTAAGTATCAATATTCTAGAAAAAAAACATTACTTTATATCAAGAAAACCGGAACGAAGACTTTGATCGCCATTTTCTCGAAACTACTTTTTTTTACTCAAAAAGTTGTCGACCGATTTTCAATTTTTTAAAAACATTTTTGTAATCCCAATGACTAGGGTTGTACGTAGCCGATTTTTGAAATTTTGATCATTACTATTTTTAAAGATTGCTTGAGTAAAAAAAAGGGCCGTGAAGATACAAAAAAATGTCCAAACTGTCGGCATTTTGTAAAAAAAAAACAAAATAAAATATGGCTACGCATAACGATAGCTACATTCGTATCGATATCGATAAATTGTTGACTTTTTATTTACAGATAAGCTTTCATAAAGATATCGATGGGACAATGAAGAGAATTTTTTTTCGTCGCCAAATGAGCGTAAGTTAACAAAAAAATCATAAAAATTGGTATAAAACTAAATGAAATATACTTCATAAAATGGGTATAAACCCGATCCTTTCATCATTAGTTACTTCGTTGAAAAAAAAACGCAATTATTGACGACGAAGCACCCGTTACGTTACGGAATAGGGGGGTTCAGGCCAGGCGTTACGGTTGTGTTATGAGGGGGGTGGGGGGAATTGGGAAATTTTGGGTTACGTAATTTATGTACGCCCCTTAATAGGGCAAGATGAATCCAAGCTATCGCAAAGCCGCAATATTTTACAGCATACCACTATTTACATTGGAAGGGGTCAAATGAAACTGGTAAATATTAAATTATTAGTAACGAAACTAGAAACTAGTAAAGTACAAATGATTAAAATGGTATGGAAGCAAGATTATTCGGACTAATTCTACAGAACTAAACGATTGCCTTATCAAATTGCTGATATTGAGAATGAAACCACTTTTATATGCGAAAGCTGCCAATAATTCGTGTCTCATCATTCTCCCAGCGCTGTTTCATATTGCCCCACATATGGGGTAAGATAGAAAAAATTAAAGTTTAATCAAAGATACATATTGTACGGTAACAATCGGGAAGACTGATTTTTTGCTTCCAAATTTAGAAGATCAGTAAATGTTGATTACTTTAAGGATGTTGAGTCCCAAATCGTAAATGACGATAAAATTCTGAAAATTTGGTATGTTCTTGTATGAAGTATTTCAGAGGTCGTGTAAAAATTTCACGACAATTAGGAAGCTCGTTATTGAATAATTAACATTCACAAATTAAATGTTGTTTTATGGAAACTGATGTAACTTTGAAATAAGTTTTTTTTTATCTCTCAATTTTATAATATCTACAATTTACTGAAAGCAACGGAAACAAAACGAAGTTTATTGATAAATTTTTTTTTATTTCTTTTAAAAAACGTTCTTAACAAAATGTTAATTTTTTAATAACGAGCTTCCTAATCGTCGTGAAATTTTAACACGACCTCTTAAATACTTCATACAAAAACATACCGAATTTTCAGAATTTTCTTATCATTTTTTATTTCAACCCTTAAGGAGGTTGAAGTAATGATGATAGAATTCTGAAAATTTGGTATGTTTTTACATGAAGTATTCAGGAGGTCGTGTAAAAATTTCATGACGATTAAGAAGCTATTTATTGAACAATTAACATTAACATGTTTCATAGGGACTCAACATCCTTAAGAATAACTAAAGTTGACTGACTCATAAATGTATTGTTTTACCTGAACATGACCTTAGCGTTATCTTGCCCCTACTTCCTCAACGGACATTAACACATAAACTACAATAACATTCGAGCAATACACGTCTCTTCATCTTCCGCGCGTGCGCGAGACGAATAGTTGCAAATGCAATTTCGTTGTTAGGTTTAACCGTCGTGGGCGTGTGGGAACGTTTTTTTTTCCCTTTCGTTACGTTCGTTGGAACGTTGCCCATTTTGCGGATTTTACGGGGCGCATACGTGTGTGCGCCTAAGCACGTACCTTTTTCCGATAAGTGCTGGGCAGACAAGCCCATTGTGCGTAACTCGTATGAACCATTCTCGCGCTACTCGCTCGGCAATTTTATCCTTCGGGACTTTGCAGCGTTTTAAATTCCATTCACACACGTTCGTACATATTCGTGTATATGCAGAGTTCCGTTGATTCGAAAAAAATGCGCCAAAATCGGCCGACAGTGAGGCACTTAAAATTTTTTCGAAAGCTTTTAAAGGATCACTCCGAGCGACGTTTCCGTCGCAAATTTACAGCACGTCACTCGCGTTCGCACTTCAACACGAAACTTCCGCCTTGGAGGCTATTTTTTTTTTTTCATGTTCACCAACAATCGAGAGTACGAGGGAAAAATAAAATAAAAAACGAGAAACGAATTGATATGTGTTAGGGTTGAAAACGACGGAAAGAAAAACCGAGAATAAAAAGTATGGAGAGGGGGTAATTTTGATTTTGAAACTTTTGGGCCACGTGCGTTTTGACAGATGGCTCCCAAGTGATGGCACCGCGAGAGAAAGAGAGAGAGAGAGGAATATTGACGTTGCATCGACCGTCAGCCGCGAGAGTCGAACGTTATATGACTGTAAGAAGTGGCTACGCTGACTGTCTTCATGGACGTCGCATAGGAGCGCATACACGACTGTGTGCATTAGTATGTGCGCGTACTGTATATGCGGGCGTTAGTTTTTTTTTCTCCTTTCGAGCCAGTCGCGCCGTGGAATTCCCCTTAAGAAAATGTTCAACATTTGTCACTCCCTTTCTTCCTTTTTCCTCCCTCCCTTGCTGCCTTGCCTCTCTCACACGCTCCAACAGCTTCTCCTTTCTTCCGGCTCTTGCTCTTGCTCTCCCATTCGACTCGTGATTTAGGAACGCTGATACGCTGATCCGAAGCTTCTTTATGTCAAATAATCCGAACGTAAAATCAACTCTGCTTCGTTAAAACTGAAGCCTATAGCCGTTCTTTAGAATTATCGAACGAGTCAATTTATTTAGAGTCCCTTGACAGCCATATAGTAATATTTATGTTGCGCAGTCATGACGTAAAATAAAATAAAAATATTACGAGGAAATTCCTTCGGACTAAGCGTATCGCGGTTCTTGGTAAAAAATCGAAGACGCCGCAAGCGCATTGGAGAAACTCATGGCAATGTTTATGGCGACGAGTCAGAATGTGAAAGAGATGCGGATGAATTCCTTCGGACTTTGTCGAATTGACAGAGTACTTGATTTATTGTCGTATGAATTAGTATTGGAATCATTGAGGAATTAAAATAATGAAGATTTTTTAAATTGAGTACATTGCCTTAAATTCACAGTTGAATAATTGGATGATCGATTTGCTAATTGATTTGAAAATTGAATTGTTGATTTGATAATTGATTGATTAACGTGATTATTAGGTCAATTCAAATAAAGTATATTTAAAAATGAAGCACATTGAAGTTAAGTAAATTAAAAGATTGAGTAAATCGAAATTAAGTCAATTAAAAAGTTAAGTAAATCAAATTAATAAATTGCTTCTCGCTGTCATATGAATTAGTATTAGAATCATTGAGAAATTAAAATAATGAAGCTTTTTGAAATTGAGTACACGGCCTTCAATTCAAAGTTGGATAATTGATTAATCGATTTGCTAATTGATTAAAAAATTGAATGGTTGATTTGATAATTGATTGATTAATGTGATAATTAGGTAAATTGAAATAAAGTACCTTAAAAATGAAGCAAAGTACAGTTAGGTGAATTAAAAAATTGAGTAAATCGAAATTAAGTCAATTAAAAAATGAAGTAAATCAAATTAATAAATTGCTTCTCGCGCTTTTTTGGTCCGCGTAATTTTAAAACCGGATGCGAATATTTAGAATCTTCGAATTACAGCTCGCGGACATTTTACATTATTAAGATTCTTCATTTCTTTTGACAGCTTTTGAATTGTTTAAACGTTTAAATAAAACATAAAAACACTCAACTTTATGTTACTTTTCATATTGTCAAAAATGAAATTCAATATGAATTATGTCTTCAATAATTTATCTTCAATCACTTCTGATTTAATTCGCCACGATTTTCGAGGCAACTATTCGGAACTGCCGTTACAGCGAGTGAAATTTGACAACGCTGGTAAAAAGCATTATTACCGATAGGGAATTTAGCCAATACTTTGCCTTTAAGGGCCTTTAAATTATTAAACCTCTAAATTTAATTTCATTTAGATTAAAACGAAAGCAAAGCTATGAAATTCTATAGTCGTTTAATAAATTTGCAAGTCTTCCAATTCCCATGCGATTCTTTACGAGGATTTAATTTTTGCCAAGTCCCACTCCCTGTCGAATCTTCCTGAGCCTCTACAATAGCTGCACAGATTTTTCTCTCCCGTTGCAGAAAAATTTCATAATTCGAATGCTTGTCACTGTTTTTCGTGTTTATCGTGTGCGTCAGCGATACACATCATTCGGCCTCGTTCTTTTCATTCAAGGCTCCGGTCATGGAGCACCGCGAATCAATGGAATTCGATCGGGCGTTTGATTGACAGATAATTCCGAAAGAAAGGTACGATTTGTATTCGTGCCGCGCCCGGAACTTATGGGGCGATCGTACTCGCGGGAACGATCGCTGCCACTGCTTCGAGAAACGACAACACGACTCTTTCTATGCAGTCGGAACGCGTATGGGACTACCAGGGCCGTACGAACCAGAAAAGTCCCATTATGGATATATGTCTCGAAGCTTTTTCTCAAATATTCCACGTCTTGATAAAACACAATTGGTCCCTTGAATTTTCAGTTTTCAATAAATTTCTGATGCATTGATTAATTTGTTAACAATTTTTGTTAACGAAATCGTGATAAAAAACGTTATGCTTAAGGCCTTAGGCCATAGTAACGGGTATAACATCATGTGCGAATTTAACCATTTTTTTTCGTATGAAAAAGTGATTCGCTCATAAAATTAATTACACATCTATTTAGTTTGAATATCAAGCTGTTAGAATATTATTTTTTTCTGTAGGACACGAATAAAACTTCATGTTCACTCAGGAGTTTTTTAATATTCAAAACATGTATCATTTTTAATTAATGAGCAGTATCTGATGATTGATAGTGATTTTAAGGCTGATGAATTTTGATCAATTAATGATTTTTTTAAATTGACTAACCCTTATTATTGTTAAACATTTCGCCCCGACTCGTTTGTTTGTTTGATGGCGTATCTTGCCGGAAATATCAACTCTAGCGTCAGGCAACTCGATAAAAAGAAAACCGTCGACCCGGCCGATAAAAATGAAATAAGTTTAGCGGAAATTTCGAATAAAAAAGAAATGAAAAACGTAGGTTGAAATAACTATCGAATAACAAACGCACGAAAATTCGCATTTCACCGAACGATCGTCAAAGTTCGTGTATTCTCTATTTTACCTCGCATATTCGGGTTCCTATACTCGCGTAAAATCCGTTACGGCTATTACGCACCTGAGAATTCATCGCGATCGTTAAAAGCCCATTTGCCCAACAGTAGTGGGGCGTAAAATCGCATGACTCCAGGCCCTTTTTTTCGTCCGTCATTTTACATGTAATACCGCCAGCTAATGGCAAGTTTGAGAGCTAAAGCCAGGAGGGCCTGATTTAAAGCTTCCAGGAGGGTCGACGCACCGCGTGTCTTTTGACGTCTCTAGATGGAGCAAGAGACAGGGTAAAGGTAATTCGTCATAGATCGTCGATAACGGTGGAAAAAGTGTGTCACCTCCAACGTAGATAAGGCCAGATAGCAGGAAATTGTAGTTTTCTTCCCTCCTCTCGAGATAAACGATATGAAATGTGAAAGAATCATCAACAGATCTATTTGTGAACGGCTCTACTGCCTTAATATTATTAATGGATAAAACAAAACAATACGTGGTCGAGAAAATATACCGAACAACGTTTTGTCGTCTGACACCCTAGTAAATGCAATTGAGATCGATTACACGAATTTATTTGATCGACTTTTTCACAAAATCTAGGAAAGTTGATAGCAATTTCATATTTGTAAATTATAGAAGACTATTACTTTATTTTATCCACTCAGTGCATCGTCTCAATTCAGTTATGACTTTTTTTGCATCACTCTGTACAAAATTAATCGCTATTTATGATTTCTGACCCTCATCACTTTGACTTTTCCCGCAAATTTTTCACCGCTTACAATTATTTTTGCGTTCAGTCACTGAAAATCAAGCATTTTACTTATTTTTAACCACCCAGTGCAGAAGCAATCCAAATGAGATAGAAGTCTGAAAGCCTCTATTCCAAATATTCGTTCACTCGGTGTATCTTTCGAGACAATTGAAAATCAAGTGTACTCGTTATTTTTGAAACACCTTGTACCTAATCCAACCCTTCTTATAGAAGTCCCGAAACCATCAGTTGATTTGTTGTCCCTTTTTTATGCAATGTATTGTTCAGAATCACCGTCTGAGTTTTCTGCCCATTTTGAATCATCCTGTACAAAATCGATCGCGACTTAAAAGTGTACCTTTCGGAATTAAAAATCAAGTGTATCCCTTATTTTTTAATCACCCTGCGCAAAATCGATAACTACTTGTGGGAGGCCTAAAGCCATGAGTTTTGAAGCCTCTTCGTTTTTCTGATTTTTAAAGCCTTTCAAAACCTTGTGTTTTTTCTACTTTTTTTTTTTAAATCTTTTTCAAAGCGTTTCACTTTTCTGTTCTTTTTACTTTTTTAAGGCTTTTCAAAGTCTTTGGCTTTTTTGAAACCTCTCACTTTTTAAAGCTTTTTCCCTTTTTTTTCAAAGCCTTTTTCTTTTTAAAACCTTTTTGTTTTTCTAGTCCTAAAGCTACGAGTCCTAAAGCACTTTCCTTATTCTATACAGTGTATCGTTTAAAATCATCAACCCGATTTTTTTTACTTATTTTGAATCATCCTATACAAAAGCGACCGCACCTTACTGGAAGTCCCAAAACCAAGAACGCTCTCTTTTTTAAAATTTATATTGAGGGCTTACACCATTGTAAACGTCGAATATTAAGTGATTTTTCGCATTTTTTTGGGTGGTGGGACAAGTAAGAGAGTAATAATATTCATGGATGTTATTAGTCATATTTTCGAGTGAACAAAAAAAATGTATATTAAAAAATTCTAGAAAATGGTGACGCTGTAGCCAATCTTGCGAGGCATTTGGATTTGGAAAAAAAATTCATTTGTATCAATTTACATGTGTATAGCTAGAGAAATACGCAGGGCATTTTGAAAATATGAAATGTTATGTAATTGGCAAGCATTTTAAGTGAAAACTCAATTTTCGATCGAAAAAGGACGATAATTTGTTAATAACTGATATTATAATTAACTTATGGAAAGTTCCGCACATTTCTGTTCGGCATGTTATTTTAAAGACGTGCTCGAAATTTGGAGTGAAAAGAATGAAAATTGTTGGAGTTAAGGAGTTATGTGGCCTCCGAAGCCAAAAAAAAAACATATTTTCTCTGTTTAAAAAAAAATATATATATTTAACATAAATTAGTTTATTCAAAATGTTAAGCACATAAAAGAGCGAGATTTCAGCAATATTAAAATAAAGTTTCAACCGAAAATTTGGGAAATTCAGCCGGTGGGACCTGGTTCCCGGAGACCCCGAAAAAAAGTATGCTCGTGGTGGTCAGGATAACTCGTGATAGCTTTGTCCGAAATCAAAAAAGCAATTTTTTCTCTGCTAGTAGATAAGTATAGCCCGTGATTGAACGAAGAATTTTAAAAAAAATCGAAATTTGGATTTTTGGCAGAGTTGTATGCAAAATAGTTCAATTTCTGGTAATATTTACATTACGTATAGCCTTGTACAATTGGTTGTAATCGAAAAAAAACGTTCGTTCAATTACTAGTCAATGTTATTTTGAATAAGTGTGCGAAATTTCGTTTAGATCGGCGCATTAGTTTTTGAGAAATCGTGTCCACCGACTTCAAAAATAGTGTTTGGAGAAAATGCCATACCTCTGCGTCGTTCTAGCTCGTCTTTCCCCACAGGGGGAATTCCCAAATACTCTCTCTCCTAAACTTTTACTCCGATTGACTCGAAACTTTGAGAGAATATTCCAGACATTTTGTACTATTAGATAATAAAACTTAAAAAACGAATTTTTAAAAATTCTCATCCCCACGTAACCCCTTACGCTGCGTGCCGTTTTGAAAAATGTATTCCGAGAAAAAACAAGGGCGACGTCTCGCACACGGGCAATTCAGTGCCCCCGCAGACCCACACGGGCCTGCGGATCTTTGTTTTACACGTACCAAACGTTTTTTCTACAGTGATAAACCAATTTTCTACAGTAATAAACCAATTCTACAGAAATGTCAGTCATTCCACAGGCCCTTAAGGGGGTACAAATACTAATAATTCATTGTTCATCAATATTGTTGAATAAAAAAACTGAAGTATGGCAAGACTGTGTATTGATAATGTGAAAGATCCTAAGGAGGTACGATCACTTCCATGGGGTCAAAAAAGAATCTAAATTTATTTTACCCACAGCTGCTCTGATTGATGTTTACTTATGGTGATTATTCGTATTATCGATCATAGTGTGACAAATCTTGTAGTAAATGACGAATTTATTGCACGTGAACAAATAAGAATTGAAGAATTCGATTGTCAACGAATCGGTAGTAATCTTCGTAATAATAATATTAACATATCCACCATAAAAAGGGACTCAAAAGACCAAAAAAATCAGCCGGAAACCTACCAAAATAGGCTTGAATTACCTCAGCGGAATTAACACGATAGGCAGAATATAATTATACATATTATTGATACGTGATAAATCATAAAATTCCGTTTAGATTTAGTCATACATATTATTGATACGTGATAAATCATAAAACCGTCTCCATAAGACGACTAACTCAAAGTGCTCGACTTTGCAGTTTTATTGCGAAAAAACTAAACGGTCAAAATAGCTCAAATTTTGGCAACAGGCGAATGAAGTATTCGTCAAAATCATATAAAAATTTCACATCATCAGATGTTCATTTCGTTTTTAAATCGACCTGTAGCAACGCGATCGATCGAAATCCAAAGGCAAGAGATCTCCTCGTTTTTTCTTAATTTTCGTTTTCCTCGCTGGTCGCCGCCCCCGATATCGTTTTATACACGTCTCCCCGTTTCTCCTTCTTTCTCTGTACAGGGCCGATTCGAAGGCAGGGTGGAGAATGGCCACAATGGAAACCTCGCTACATGTGTGTTCAGTGTGGCTCCGGAGGTTGCTTCTACCTCTGCGCTGGCACGTAAGAGTACCCGATGACTCATCGACTCACCGAATGACCAATGAACCGCAGAGTGGCTCGTAAAGCCAATTCCCTCTGACCCCGTGAAATGCCACTCAATATCTCCCATTAGTGTGCACACACCGATACACGCGAGAACTCGTGTACGTACCGAAACGAAAAAGAAAGGTGGTTCTTACGTGCAGCGGGGTATTGCTTTTTGTCCCAAACGATGACGAAGTTAACTGGTCTGCGCTCCCCCTCCTGCCCGTTCGCTTCGTCACGTTTATAAGAGGTTATTATGTCACGTAATACCGATAGTCGTGACGATCCTCAAGGAAATCGAGCTATCTTTATACAGGATGAAATCTCACTCCATCAATCAAGGCTTTCATTCCAGGCACACCAGCTTTCGGTCCCCAAAATTGTAAAGGCTCTCCGGAAAAAAAGAGGAGTTTTCGGGAATTTTTTTCTGGGAAGACGCGTGCAGATTTTCTATATTTTTTGTATATCAAAAAGTATGTGTGTGCGGTGACCACTGCTGCCCGGAAACAAATTATTCGAATAAAAATCAAACTCGTGTCGCTTCTGCGTGAAATTGTCTAGTGCTTGGACGAAGGGTTTGATAACATATCGATTTTTTTTAAACTGGCCGCACTCCAAAGAGTATCGACTTTCGGTGAAAAAATGCAATATTTTCGTGCGTGCGAGTATGATAAAACTCATCTGCTTTTGAGTTTTATCATCTCACGTGGTTTCTTTCTACGTTCGAGGGTCTTAGTACTCTCAATGGACACGCTGGTCGCATTCATTTTCAAGCTTTATACTGCAGAGACCTATGGCTAGCAGTGATAGCGATAAAGAAGAGAGAGAGAGAGCGAGAGAGAGGTGGGGGGAGAAAAAAGGATAAAGAGAAAGGGATGAAGCTTTTATTAAATTCCGTCTAGGTTTGGTTGGTTCTACGACACGAAGAACACGAGCTGCCAAAGTTTCGAATATAAAAATGAAGTATTCATATACGTCATAAATACATACATATAAAATTATAATGCATAATAAGTGTATAAACAATGCGGAAACTTTTTGTAAAAAACTCGTAAAGCACGCTATGCAAATAAAACACGATTATTATTATTATTATTATTATTATTATTATTATTATTATTATTATTATTATTATTATTATTATGCATAATGAGAAAAAGTACATAAATATAAAACTAAAGGAGTGTGAATACGTTGCAGCATCCTATAGGTGCATTTTTTAACAAATGAAACGACGGAATTCAGGAAAATTAGTATATAATTCCACATTTCACCCACTGAATCACAAAAACACATAAGCTTTAAAACTCAAAGCTTATGTGCGTTTGTGTTTGTATGGAAGCATATAAACGTATATGTAAAAACTATTAACAATAAGAAGTAAAAAATTACATCGGATTACACGTACGTGTAAAACTGCGTGAATTGTATTGAAAATGCTTATACACACGCACGGGGAAAAAATGTAAAGGTTTATTATGAAGGTTGGACGAGAGCCAGTGGAGCCCTCCCTGAGCGGGTTGCCCCTGTGAACCAGGCAACCAGCCACACCGCGGTGCAAGCTTGAACGTTTTCAAAGGGAGCTATGCTATAGCCAGCGGGTTCCTCTCCGGGCTCTAGACCACACTGCGTCGACCTCTCATCCAGCAGCCTGGACCAGCAGGTTTCAATATTACTTTCGTACAACGGGATCGTTTGTCTTGCGAAATGCTTTTCTTTGTAAGGCCTCTCGGATCGCGTCCAGCTCGACCAGCGAACATTCACGCTGCGCCCCGAGGTTTTAATGCGACATATGTGCGAACATGTTTTACCATTTTTTTGTGTTTTTTTCTTTCTGTTGGTATTTGTGATAAATTTGACGTTTAGCATCTCTAGTGATGTGTTGTTTTGTTTATTGGAGAGTATAAATAATTCAAGGTAAACGAATGAACTTTTTGGAGGAATTGCTGAAAATTGTAGAGACATACGTTTTTTAACGTATTTTGAAAATAAACGTGTTTTTGATGTATTAAAAAATCGAGTTTTTAAATGTATTTTAAAAATAAGCCTAAACATCTGAATAATTAAAAGTATATGAATATACGATGTAATGATTTAAATAAATTAAAAATTATTACTTCAGTATTTAAATACTTAAAGTAATTTAGTAAGTAATTAATTCAGTAAGTAATTTAGCAAGTAATTAATTCAGTAAGTAATTTAGTAAGTAATTTAAATATTTAAAGTATTAAAATACTTAAAGTAATGGTTTAAATGAAGTAAAATAAAGTAAATTCGAATACAGTAAATTCAAATAATTAAAGCAATGGTTTCAATAATGTAAATGAATAATATGAAGTATCGATTAAAAACTATTAAAGCACGCATTCTTTTCAATGCTTTATAAAATCGATGCAAACAAAATTAAATTGTCATCGCCGCTATGTAATTCGAACTGTTTGACAAATACGTCATACGTGTAATTGAAATTATACGTATGATTGAAAGTAAATAAGCGTACATACAATTAAAATTTGAAATAAATCCTACGGCATAAATCACGAGTGTAACAGGCCGTGTTTCCAACGATCCATCTTCGTCACTCGTTGGGACGGAAAAATATGTTCGATAGGCCACTGTACAGTCGCACCCGGAGTAGATCCCATCAATCATTCAAAATCTCCTTTCGGTTACCCAAGCCATGGCTTACCAAAATTTTAATATGGCTTACCAAAATACCCCTAATATATTGTCGAAGAGCCGGTTTAAATATGGTTCGGCATGAATTTTCTTATACGCTTCCAATGATAGTAAAGTAGAAGAATGATGGGTGGGATTGGTATATATTTGTATTTATATTTATATTTACATTTATATATTTATTTTAACATTTATATTTATATGTGTGTCCGCGCATGTATCAGTGACGATATTTCGCTGTAAAAATATGGTACTTGAGGCAAAGCAAATGATTATTATTCCTTCAGTCGGTAATACGCACACACATATATCCATACATATATATATATATATATATATATGTATATACATATATCCATATCCATATATATATATATATATATATATATATGTTAACGCTATGATATACATTCGTAAAGAGGGTTGGAAGGTATTTTCGCGGTATACATTTTATAGCAAAAGTTCTGTTTGATAAAGAGAATTACAAACAGGAGCGAATTCTCAAGGCACTTTGATGAAATTCCATGAGTTGGGATCATCCAGCGATTGGCACTTGATAAGGGGAGATAAAGGGAATTGTGAAACCTCAAAGCTCGTCAAAGTTTAGTTGATGAAATGTTTATTGGAACACACACACACATACACTCACGCGCGCGCGCGCGCGCACACACACACACACACACACACACACAGACACACACACATATATATATACACTACCAGCCAAAGGTTTGAGTACACCAGTCGAAATTTCTTGCCGCACTAACAGTTAGACAGCGGACTCAAAAATTAAGATAATCAAATTTGCCAAGCAGCGTTTTGAAGGGGACTAATTTACCTTTATTTTGCTTCTTTAGAATTTTTTTTAGAATATGTTTTTGGCCCCGGTACGCTTTTTTGAAAATAGCTATTCTTCACCTTTTTTGCTTGTCTAAAACTGCCCGCATAACTTCTGGCGAATTTCTTCGCTGATTTTTCTTATAACAAACTTAAAGAGGGTATCAAAACCTACATTTTCCTTTTTTAGAAAGTTTCGTACGATTTTTTTTCGCCCCGGTATTGCATTTTTAGCTAAAAAGCCATGTTTTAGAATAACAGGCGTAGTATAATAACTATGGAGTATCAGAGAAAATGTTCAGAGGGTAAAAAGTTGCATAGATTTACACTGAAGTAGACAGCATTTTTTGAGAATTTTTTTTGACAGATATTTTTTTACAATTTTCGTTCGGGAGTCTGATGAGAGGAGGTGCTCCATTTGGGAATTATGGGGTTTAGGACAATCCATCGAGAAAGCAAATTTGTTTACTTTTTCATTTTTGATTGGCTTAAATTTTTTAGAATAAAAAAAAATATATTTTAACAATTTTTTCAATATTATTTTAACAATTTTTTCGTCTAAAACTCGGAGAATCATCCTCGGTTCAGGCGTTGTGCCTCAAGACCTGTCGAATCTTAGACCAAATATTAAAAAGAAAAACTTTAAACTTTCGAACTTGTTTTTTCTTTAAACTTTTGTACTTGTTTTTTATTTTTAATATTGTGAAAATAACTTCAACAAAAATTACATACTTTTTTCGTAGCAAAGAGGAATCTTTAAAAAGGGTTTATCTCTAAAAAAAAAGATTTGCGTCCTGGCAAAAAATTATGGGGTTACCTCCTCTTTCACACGCTAGAGCTTTTATTTTTATCCCGACAAAGTGCCTTTCTTTTAAATCTTTACTATACACGGTGGGAAATTAAAAAGTGGGTCACCCTGTAAGTACGTATGTTTGCGTGTATGATACGCATAATTTGTTTATGGGACTGTTTACACATATATGATGAAGGATGTATGGAAATCTTACCGAAAATATGTCGATAAAAATTGGTTGCATTATTACTTTGTTTGTCATCAGCCTGTATGCAAAATTGGGAATCTATTTACTGGTTCGTTGAATAATCGCAATACTTTTGATTGGCAGGAATTTTGCATGCGTTCTTATGAGAATTTGTTCTACTGTCGCAAGGAACATTACTTAGGTGACCGCCTTCGATTTTGTTGAAACTCATATATGTGATAATCATTGAAAATTATTAGACACGTATTTTTTTTTATCAGCGAAAAACAAGTTTACGGGGGAAACCACCCCTCAAAGAAATGCATGTCGAGGGATGATTAAGTTTCACCCACAAGCAGTCCAACGATCTGAATGAAAAAGAAACCAAAATTCTTCTAATGCAAACCAATGAAATATCCACTGTAGAGGTATTGAACAAAAATTCAATAAAGGGGGGTCACACCTTTCTCTGAGGGGTGGTTTCCCTCCTTGAAACCGTTTTTTCGCTGATAAAAAAAAATACGTGTCTAATAGTTTTCACTGCTTTATAACATATATGAGTTTCAACAAAATCGAAGGCAGACACTTAAGTGGCATTCCTTGTTAAATATGAGAAAAGGATAATAAAGAACGCTATAAAACGTTTCAGAGTTTTTGCGTGAATAATATATATATATAAACAACTTATTCATTTACTGCATAATTGAAGTGTAATTACGAGTATTAGTAACTTTTTCCTGAAATTTGTATTATTTTCTTATTCGACTCTCCTATAAATTGTCCTATAAATTATTGGGATTCTCCAAACAGTTGAGAGGCTCGAAAAGTGCGGCAGTGTTCAATGTTAATTATATCTATATGAATAAATGCATCTACTTAATTCAATATCAATTAGTCGTTCTAAATAATTACATATTAATATATTCATACAATTTATTTATTATTGATAAATACTGTCGACTAAAATCATAATATAATCAAAATATTGATAACTAAAATTGAAGTACCGTCTCCATACTATGTCACTTCCAGCTGATTTTCCCTTACACCCAGGACATTTGAATATTTTACTTTTGGACTACTTTTGCCCGCGTTTGTATCTGCCATTCCCCCATAAATGCTAGAATAGGCAGCTCTTGTGAGTTCGTGCATCGTCTCCACAAGATCGATTATAGTATCGCATGTACGGTGAGCCTGAGTGTCGCATGATAATTAACAACGTTACGTTCCCATTTGTGGTACGAGCAACGTGGATCCATATTGGGCTGTCTCCTTTCCGGAGCCATCAGCTTTGATCTTCTACACGTTTCAGGTGCGGTATGAAGGATGTCTCCGGTGTGGCTGTCGTCAACCAATTTGCAAAGTCAATTGAAGTACATGCCCGAAAAATTAAGCGTCGCAGACTGCGAAAAATCAGGTCACCCCGAGACGAAGTGTATAATTGTTCGGTTGATTGTCCGACCGATGTATTCCTTCAAAGCCTTCTATGTGCCTTCAAAGCATTCTGAAGGAGGATGGATGAGGTGAGAGAACATGAATTCGTATATAGAACCAACATTGGTGGTTCTATCTCCGTCTCTTTTTACTCATTCAGGCGAGTTTAACCTCCATGCTTTTCAACGTCGATCTGTCAAAACAACGTCAGGTGCGGGAAATGTACAGCATTGTATTCGGGACACGACTGGTAAAAAGGCATGGAAAATTTGTGTCGGCGAAATATTTCGGTTAAAAAATAAAATATGTGTGGAAATTGGAATGCGCGAGATGAGGTACCACTACAGTCAGCTGTTGCCTATCACGTCTCTTTATCGTAGCAAGTGGTAATAAATCCAATACCGGAAGTTCAAATTAAACTTGATATTACATGAAAATTAGGTCACTAAGCGTATTTTTTTCTGAGAGCATTGGATTACTACAAGTCTTAACTATGTAAATATGATTTTTTTAAAGAATATGACGGATTTTCACTATTGTATACACTTTTGTAGTGACTGGAAATTGGGTTTTTGTATGTCGTCTCGGGATTCCTTCACAAAAGTACTTGATTTTTCGATTTTTTTTCTCTGTAATAAGGTCGATAACCGACCCTGCAATTTTACAGAGACGATTATTAATATATTTAGTGAAGCTCAAAAGAAAATTATGAAAATCCTATGAATTGTAGTCTGACGATAGGACTACCTTAACGCGTCGCACAAACGTCATCTATGGTCTTCTATCAGGAGTCTATAAACCTAGCATCATATGGACTGCCAACTTTCAATTCGACAAAATAGTCCACCTAACGCCATCTGTTGCCAGCGAGCGGTTACATATGCAACTATCCAAACTTCATATATATTTCGTTGATATCTGGAGGAGCTGACTTGGTGATTTATTATCAATGTGTTACATTGTTGTTTCGTGTCAGCTGCAATCTAAATCGAAAACTAATTTGTATATAGAAAGTGTTCTGCAGAACGTGTGATCCAATGCGATCATTCAACAAACAAACAACAACGACAAAAACAACAACAACAACAACAACAATAATAATAATAATAATAATAATAGGAATGCATCATAATGATGGGGAGGACTAATACGGGGATGAGGGACAGCCGCAGAGAGATAGAGAGAAAGAGAGAGACAGAGAGAGTGTGATAGGGGATGAGAGTGCGGGTGCCAGATCTAAGCGCGAGCTAGGATGTGGGCATTGTCTCAGTGCCAAGATATATGCGAGCTCGTTCTCTCTTGCCTCGTAATCTCTCGGAATCCTCGATGGTGGAGACAGCTTTGGTGTTGGGTTACACCGGAAGTGAATCGAAATGCACATATATGGCCGTAATAGACGACAACGAGTACTCGGGATAACCGAGAACCCTCATCGTAATATAATACGTACACTGCGGAGACGGGAGTCAACCATGCGATCATCGCAAGTTTGGAGTTCCGAAATTTCCGGCACGGAAATGTATAATGCCAATTTTCTTTGTCTACGCCAATTTCCTCCTGTACGCGTCCAGTGAGATGGGTCAAGTGTTTGTCTCTGTCGTTATTCTGATTAGCTTTGATTTCTACCCTTATCCATCCTGATTTCGACACAACGAGGGTGGAATTTTTGGAAATTGTTTTTTTTTTCGATTTCTTTGTTCTGTATGTGTCGTGCTATTTGTCTGCTATTGTAGATTTTCTTCAATATACGTTTATTTGGGCATTTAAGGGGTATGCACGAGCTTGAAATTTGAAGATTGCAAATTTTGTGCCATTTTTATAGCCTGGGATCTTAACTTTAATTTAAAATAAATATTCCGTTGAGAATTTAAAAATTGACCGAGTTTGACGATTTTTATGAAGGGATGGATCGCCCACTGCGCTACAAAAACAAAACTGCTACGTTTTTTCTCGAAAGTGTTTTACGAAGCGGTGTAAGTCGTAACATTTTTCATCGTATAACCGGACGATTTTTTGGCATGTTCATCCATTCGTTAATAACAGATTATTAGAACTGTTTTTTTTTTGGTCGAAATTCGAACTCTCTTCTCTATAGCTTGCTATTTTCGCAATTTTGAAAATTTCTAAAAGGCATCCTGGCAAGGTTTTATTATTATACTAAAAGTAAGTTTATTTTTCACTTCAGATCACCCTAGCTGTCAGAATTACCTACGCCGATTAGCCACGAAGCAACGTGGACACTTTGTTCAAATAATGATAACTTCATTGTTCATCAACATTTTTGAATAAAAAAACCCAACTATGGCAAGACTATGTATTGATTGTGTGCAAGATCCTGACTGCGTTATGCCAATACTCTGATCAAAAAAAATATTTAACGTCCACCCAGTTTTCGACCCCAAATTATATGCAGACCCGTTAGTTGCCTTTTTCAGATTTGTCAATAGCTATACTGAAGTGATTCTCGGACGCGCACGACTATACATCATTGCAATAAAAGGCCCACTTCACGCGGAACATTACACCCAATGACTTTCGTCGATTTTGAAAAGGCAAAAGGAAATTTCAAAGTAACATAACGCAGCGGGGGTTAATCGTGTGTTGATTCGCGCATCAAGATAATTTATCGATTCGACGACGAGTGATTACGCTTGCGAGAATGGTCGTGAAAAAGCCTCGGAAGAACGAGAGAAACAGATTGGCCAAAATCGTCGGCCTCGTATTGTCGGCAATGAGGAATATCAGAAACGAGGATGGCTGTACGATCAGCAAGATTGTCGACTACATCACTGACGTTGGATGCCAATTTGCACCGAAGCGAGAGGTTATATTATTAATATATATATATACACATATTCTTATATCCCGCGTGTTATGCCCATTTTTGTTTATAATTCCTCTCGATATCGACCAACCAATATCTTTTTTCTCTTATTATCTATTACCTTCCTCGATGAAGGTACCCTCTTTCGGAAGAGTAAAATTACGCCCAAACGCACATCTGTTTCTATACATATTTCTTACTTGACAAAAAATTATTGTCCGTCTAATACTGATAATTGAGGAGCAGGCGAACAAAAATGACTCGTCCGTACGACGTCAACATTTTTTCCCGTGTTCCTCAAGCACACCTTTTTTCAGCGACCGAAGCTTTGTGAATCAAATTCGGCTCCTAACGACTCAAAGCCGGTCAAAAACTGCGGTAAATATTCGGAAGTGGGGCTCCTTCTAGGAGTCAGGCTAATTTTCGTTTGGGTTTGTTTGGGGTTATTTGGGGTTGTATGAGGTAGTTTGGGGTTGTTTAGGGTTGTTTGAGGTTTTTTCGGGCTGTTTGAGGTTGTTTAAGGTTGTTTGAGTTTGTTTGGGTTTGTTTGAACACTGGAAGAAAATTAGCCTGATTCTAGCAGGAGCCCCACTTCCGAATATTTACCAAAATTGCTTTTTCAAGCGAGAAGGCACTTTTTTTAGGACAAAAAGAAAACAAAAATTGACGTAGTGTGGACAAGTCCGGTTTTATTCGCCTGCTTCTCAATGGTAATTTATTTTATAAGTCAAAAAGTTCCCGGTACACTTCTTGGCGGAAGTGAAACGAGAATCAATTTTGATTCGCTAAAGATCGCACGTGTTTCAGGTCGTAGCGGCTCTCAAGCGCAGCGTCGAATTTGGTATAACGAAAAAACGCGGTGGCCGATACTTTCTGAAGTACAAGATCGACAACGTCACCGCGAGGAGTAAAAGGCTCGAGCGAAGAACGATAAAACGAAGAGAGCCGGAAGCGTGGTCGTCGTTCGATCGTCCGTACGTACGAAAGCTTCGAAGAAAAAAACGCCGCAGGAGCAAACTCGTCAAATCGAGACGCGATCGAAAAAAATCTCGCAGACAGTCCGCCGCCGATCGAATGGCGAAGTGCCGTCGTTGTTGGGGTCCCACGAAAAATCCAAAATTCTTCGAACTCTACGTAAATCCGTGTTGCCGAGTCTCGGCGAAGTCGTCCGTCGCCTCGACCCAAATGTTGGTCCAAGAGGAGACCGAGAATTGCGCGTAATTAATTCGTCAAACCGTTGTCAAATATCGCAGTGCAAAATAAAGAAAATTATATATGAAAGTCGGAGTGAAAATGCGGATGAATAACCCAAATCCATGGGAAAAACAATCCAAGGTGTAAGATAAAGGAAATCATGTAATATTCACGCGAGAAAATTCACGAAAAATCATTTTAATAGTGATTAGAAAGTGCAAATGATAACGAAATCGGACAATTTTTTTAGTGTTTTTTTTAATGACCTGATACTATGAAAAATGACGAAGCGCATGAAATAAATCAAATTTGGAAATTCGGAATCGAAAAACACGAAAAACAGGGTAAAAAAACATTAAAAATGACAAAAAAAACGATCTATAATCATGAAAACATATCAAAAGAACAAAATAAAGAAAGCTATTTTCGAAAATGGACGAAAGTAAATAAAATCCTAGAACGATTCAGAAAATGATCTAAAATCACGAAAAAGAATAAAAACTGAAGGCCAAATATAGGGAACCGTAGAAAATTCCCGAAAAAAAAAATTTGAGTCACGCAACACCATAGGAACATCGAAAAAAACCGGATACCAATTAAAAATCAACAAAAGTCAGACCAACAGCTATTGATCGATGGTGACTGGTCCCAATAATCTGGAAAAAACAACATTTTTTTGGTCCAGGGCTGCCAGCCCGACGAGCCTACTGCAGTGAAGAAGCGTTAAATAAGTTAGTCCAAATTTCCATTAAAAAAAAATACTTTCTCCGCTTCTTCTGCACAAAGTTATCGACAGAAAGAAATTTTGCTCCAAGCGAAAAACCGAAATTTTCCGAATACACGTAATTGATAGTCGATCGGGCGCGGCGTAAATGTCGAACTGTTCCGTCGCGTGAATCGCGGAATCTTCAACATCCGCGATTCCAGAAGGTCGCGAGTTTCTTCCGCGGGTCAACGTCCTCGACGTGTGCACGCGGCGAGAGCTCCCGGCAAGGACGTCTACGCGTCATGCCCGATTGCCAATGTCGGAGCAGTCGTCGCGTGTCGCCTTGTCGTAGATCATGGACGCGGAAATGCGATTCCGCGTGTTTCCTTTCATACCGAGGCGCAGTGCGTATAACGGATGCTGCATGGAAGACCGGAAATGGAGCTTCTTGACGCACTACTTAAGCGAGTTCCCGTTACCTCGTAATTATTCACCTTCGTAATACTTTCAAAAAGTTCATAAAGTACGCCAAGTAATAAAAAATCTGGATAAAGGTCCGAAAGGGACCTACCTCCGATTAATTAAGAATCTTGTCTACCGACGTATTTTGACTCGCTAACCACAAATATCATAGTGAAATCACCCGCAAATTTTATTTTTAAGGTCAAAACTCACAAAAACCGATTTTTTACAAGTTTTTCTATTTTATTGTAATGAATGTGAATCTTAGAGAAAAATATTTCCTACAATAGTTGTAGCCTATAAAAAGATTGATCTTTTATGTTCCATACAAGTTTTGTCTAAAACGAATATGTTTCGAGAAAAATGGGATAATGCTCCAAAAAGTACATTTTCCTAAACTCCATTAGTTTCGATATTATCAACTTACTGACTTTGACGCGGGAAGATTGCAGTTAGGTCTTTAATATTATACGCATACCTAAATAACAAACAACACACGACGAACAAACCCAAGCAAACCCAAACAGGAAACAACACACGACGCAACAAAAAAACCCAAACATACAACACAACAAACAAACCTAAACAACATAACAACCAACCCATACAAGAAACAACATACAACATAACAACAAAATCCCACCCGCACAACACAACAAAAAAACCCAAACACAACACAACGAACAAACTCAAACAACACCACAAACAAACCCAAACAAGAAACAACACACTGCCAACAAAAGACCCAAACACGGAACACAACGAACAGACCAAAACAACACACAACACAGCAAACAAACCCAAACAACACAACAAGCAAACCAAAAAAACACAAGTGACAAGCCAAAACAACACAAGTAACAAACAACACAACAAACAATCCCAAGAAACGAACAAATCCAAACAACACACAACACAACAAAGAAAGCCAAACAAACTCCAACCTTCCCGCGGTAAAGTCCGTAAGTTGATAATATCGAAACTGGAGTTTAGAAAAATGTACTTTTTGGAGCATTGTCCCATTTTTCTCAAAACAGAATGGTTTTAGGTAAAATTGTATACAACATAAAATATTAATCTTTTCATAAACTACGTCTTTTGTGGAAAACATTTTTCTCCAAGATGAACGTTTATTAAAATTAAGAAGAAAAAACTTTTAAAAAATCAGTTTTTGCGAGTTTTACCTTGAAAATCAAATTTGCGGGTATTTTCATTATCATATTCGGAATCAGCGAGTCAAAATACACGGGTACACGGAATTCCAAATTAATCGAAGGTATGTACTTTTCGGAACTACATAAAAAAATCGCCCCGAAAAAAATTTTTGTTTTGCTTTATAAGAAAAATTCTGGCTTACCTTGATAAAAATAATTCTTTGCTTTGAATTCAAATTTTTATTTGTTTATTATTTATTTAATTGTATTATCTTATTCCCATTAATTATAATGCCACACTTTGGCTTCAATCTCTCCCGCAGCGTTGACCAGTCACTTTTTTTCCGTTCGATGGTAACCATTCGAGTTTGTCAAATTATTCTCCAATCATGCCGTAACATCCACTTGAAATCGTATTATTTCTCCGGCCATCTTTCACGTCCCGCAATCTCAACGTGCGATCACATTTCGGGCGATTTGGACGACTAATAAACAATGAAAAAAAATCCGTATATTCCAACGATACAAAGTTGATCCAGGATGAAATTTAATCTCAGATCGGATTAAGTGCACTACCAATAAAAGAAATTGGCTCAGTTAAAGCGAAAGGTTGAGCCTTGAAATGAAGAATAATTAATGTGAAATGTCGTAATTACTGTTGTCACTGATTTTGATCGGAGTTAAAAAGATTGCACGTCGAGTTTCGTTGAGAGAGCTTACGATTCTACGGTCGATGATAATTACCATGTCAGGAGGAATATATACTTCGCTGCTGAGACTTCGTAGTTGTCGTTAACTTTCCATTCGTGCCATAATGAAAGCCTCCTGATGTGCTCGCACAGCTTGTTCGACCGTAAAACAGTGTCAGTAGTCGTTATATTGCAGCCACGCGAAGAGTCGCGTGATCGGGGAAAGAGGAAGGAGTGGAAAGCCAAACAGTGAATGAAAAATTTCTTACGTGCAGTGAATTTTATTTCAGCCCTTTCGCTAAGTGCATTTCTACGTATTTATGTACGTAGCTACTTCGCGTCGGCCATTTCGTTAATTGCCATCCGGATAGACACTTGCAAATTTAATATATATATACATATATATAGATGTATGTATGTATGTATGTATGTATGTATGTATGTATGTATGTATGTATGTATGTATGTATGTATGTATGTGTGTATGTATTTATATATAGGGTGGGCTGAAAATCGACGTTCAAAAGTAAAATCTACATTCCTGGCATCAATACCTATCCAACTTATCCCCATGTATATTCTACGACCTATTTTAGTTTTCAAAAAAGTTGCATTTTTTCTTTTTTGTGTATGCGCTTTCCTCGCGATATTCTTTTTACTTGTGTTAGCGTTATGAGGTAAACCGGTAAGTATTCTTGTCTAGAAATGTAAGAAAAACGTTTTTAAATTTAATTTTATTACTCCACAGTCCGTTCTGAATACATCTGTGAAAACCGTTTAATGATACTCATGAAATTAGCCGAGTTATAGAAATTATAAGAAAATATGCTCTTTGAATCGGCAACCACGATATCTCGATAACTAATTGGGTAATTGAGCTCAGATTCGGCGGCATACACCTCCATCTGTTTTTCAACTTTAGAAGCAGAATCGGGTAGAAATACATTTTTTATATATATATCTCGTAGAATGGTCAGAAAAATAGGAAAAATTCATATTCACAATTAAGTATGCCGCCATTTCGTGATTTTTTTTGCTGGATCTGGTACCAAACATCACAACACTCATGCAGATTGAGAATATGTTTGGTTTTTTTTTCAGATTCATACAACGTCCCCAATATTGGTCGCCAGTTGGAGGCATTTTTCGCGCAATGTTGAAAACAATCGGACCAAAAATACGTGATAATACATTTATATTTATTTTTAATTTGTATATATCTTTGAAGGATAAATAAACATGCGTCTTTATTTACTAGCTTTTTTAAAATGACTTATTGCATTCTAAAAATGATCACCAAAGCGGTGGTCTAGACAAAAATACTGCCTTAATTAAGCAATACATAAATGACCAACTGAACACTAACGCAAATGCGTTAGAGACTGATCAAAAGTTTGTAAAATAGATTTCAGACGATCAGTCACTAAAGTTCCGATGAAAAAGAAAAATACCTATACTAATACTGATACTCCCAATTGGTTTTGAAAACTTCCAAGAGGGTACGTACCGAGAAAAGAACTAGTTAATAATAGTTAAGGATGTTGAGTCCCTATGAAACATGTTAATGTTAATTGTTCGATAAACAGCTTCTTAATCGTCATGAAATTTTTACACGACCTCCTGAATACTTCATGTAAAAACATACCAAATTTTCAGAATTCTATCATCATTACTTGAACCTCCTTAAGGGTTGAAATAAAAAATGATAAGAAAAATCTGAAAATTTGGTATGTTTTTGTATGAAGTATTTAAGAGGTCGTGTTAAAATTTCACGACGATTGGGAAGCTCGTTATTAAAAAATTAACATTTTTTTAAGAACAATTTTTAAATGAAATAAAAAAAAATTATCAATAAACTTCGTTTTGTTTCCGTTGCTTTCAGTATAATGTAGATATTACAAAATTGAGAGGTCAAAAAAAAACTTATTGCAAATTTACATCAGTTTCCATAAGAAAACATTTAATTTGTGAATGTTAATTGTTCAATAACGAGCTTCCTAAATGTCGTGAAATTTTTACACGACCTCTGAAATACTTCATACAAAAACGTACGAAATTTTCAGAATTTTATCATCATTTGTGATTTGGGACTCAACATCCTTAATTAGTTAATAATAGTTTTCAATGCTTTATCACATATATGAGTTTCAAAATCGAAAGCGGACACTCAAGTGATGTTTCTCATAGTGCAAGTCTGCACCATCTATGGAATATATCGTCCAAATTTCATGTTTCTATCTTCAGCAGTTGAGGCTATGCGTCCTGTATACGCCAGTCAGTCACGGAACAGTTTCATATCTACAGAAGATTATGGACGAATATCTTTGTTCCAATTCATTTGACAATATGATTTTCCCTCAAAACGAGTTCGCCTTCTGGGCAGAAACAGATTCTGTTGCTGCAGTTAAAAGAAATAATTTTTCGATGTTCGCCATTTTTTTTCGGAACACCCTGTATACACGAATTACAGGAAAAAGATTCAAGAGTCGACATTTAAATAATTGAGTCAAAGGATAGAGCTTGGCCACGGTTGGACGTGAGAAATTGCCGAGTATAAATTGCGAGCAGATCATTGTATGCGAACTTGACGGACAATCCGGTTTCACGGCGAGGCTTGACTTTCGGTCGAACGTGTTATTAAATCCGACATCGTAATTAAAGTATGACGAAATACGATGGAGAACTTCGATATTCCAAGCGGAAAGGCGCCCATTAGCTTCCTAGCAATTTCGAAGTAAAAGCTACTACTTTTTACAAGTGGATAAAGAGGGTGGTTCTCCATCATGCTTTGTTCCCACTGACGTAACAAAAAGGCTCCTCGAATAATACCATTCCGTAATACGGAAACATCCAATAGTAAAATCGATTTTAAAAACTGTACAAAATCGTTGCAACTCAAGAAAATTGAACATTCTCTATTTCTCGCTCAAAAGAATTGGGCAAGCTCGTATTCGGTGCAGAATCGTTTGGTGGTGACGAAGTGTCCTCATCATTCTCCAACCCTCATTTGGTTCAGGAGAGAGACTTTGTCTATAAACCCTCGACGGACAAAAAGTTTTTCTCCTATCGAGTTCTGAGTGAGAAAAGTGTCATCAGCGGATGACTCCATCAATCTGAATGTTGGGGGATTGATCAGAGCAAACGTCAAAAATTGTTCTTCATTGATACTACTCTAAACCTCTAATTGGACCATTTCTTATTCCTCGTTCAAATGAATGCGGCAAGCTCCTATTCGATGCAGAATCGTTTGGTGGTCACGAACTTTCCCTCTCATTTTCCAGTCCTCATTTAGTCCAGGAGAATGACTTTTGTCTATAAATCGTCGCCGAACAAAAAGTTTTGCTCCGATCGAGTTCTGAGTGAGAAATTCGTCATCAGCGGATGATTGTCCACCAATATGAGTGTTGGGGAATTTATCAAAGCAAATGTCAAAAATTGGTTTTGATCGATGCGACTGCAGACCATTAAGTGGACCATTCTTTACGCCTCGCTCAAATGACTTGGGCAAGGTCTTCTAGGTCTTCAAGATCATTCGATGCCGAATCGTTTGATGGCCACGAATTGTTTACTTCCATCTTCACCCAGAATTTATTTGTTGGGATGTTGAATAAGTACTCGCTGCTTTTTCGTGAAAACTTTATTTTTTAAATCCTTCCTACTGTTTCGTGAAAGCTTTATTTTTAAAAATCCTTCCTAATGATTTCAAACGTTTCGAAACTATTGTGTGATCAACTCATAATGATTCTGCAAGTTCAGCTAGTGTCTGACATGAGTCTTCATGACGCAATGCCTCCAATTCAACGCATCAAAATCATTATTTTGAAAGCGTCTAAACGAATATCTGCATGTTGTTTCGGACAGAGCATGGTCACTGTAAGTCTCAACAAGAATTCTGTGTCATCAGATGCAGATTAAAAAACAAAAAGTGTAGTAAAATTCCGTACTTACTTCTTTTTTTTGGTACGAAATTTGACATGTTTAACACTATGAAGAACAAAGTCGTTTACAGTCCGGCAAAATGACATACAGTGAATTTCAGGCTTGCTTATAGTACTTCTTCGAAGATTCGAGCGAGAACTGACTCAACGTCCTAATAGCTCAGGATTAAAATGGGTAATATCTCATCGCAGCCGCCACTTTCTTGATTCGAACGATTCAAATTTCCGAAAATGAAAGCTCTAATAGCTCCTAATAGCTCAGGATAAAAATGAGTAATATATCAGCGCCGCCTCCACTTTCTTCATTCGAACGAATCAAATTTCCGAAAATCAAAGCTCTCCAACGTCGATGACATTTAAAAAAAAATATTTCCATCGTTTTCACGTCAATTTCAATCAACCGAACAGACGGATGGACAACATTTCCAAAATTGATAGATACCGTTTCGACATCGCATTCTCGCTCTATCAGCTTGATGTTCAGGCTAAAAAAACGATTTTTCCGTCGGGCACTATAATTTTGTAATATACGTAGGATTAAAGCTGTTTGCGCGACGATACATTTGCAGTGGACTGTGTCGCTCGTCCACCGTCGGAACCTCCGGTTGCACGAAATATACGAGCGTATTGACGAGGCGTACACAGACGAGATGAAATTGGCTTAACGGGATATGACGTGAGGTATCCATGGCTGGGTACACACGTACTTGGTCACGAATCATTGACCGCGCCGATGTAGGTCGCGTCACGAAGATGCGGCTAGTTACGTAAGCGATGTATACGTATATAAGTTTCCCCGGGACGCGGTCACTTTAATGCACATTAATTGCTGTCTCGAGAGCCCGCATTAGCCGGCATATCGGTGTCCCTCGTGCAACACTGTCATTTCAATCGGGAACGAAGCGTGCATAATGACTCGGAATTTTTACCAAGAGCACATTGTTGGAGTTCTATTCCCAGAAAAAAACAGCTACGGTTCATCTGGTCTATCTGTACGAGTGAGGGTTCACTTTTAGCCGAAAGGCAACCCGAAAACAAATTTTCGTGGTCGAGAAATTTCATTGGTTCATCGAAAAAATTGACTGGTGAAGAATGAGTAACTTGATTAACGATACACATTTATTTCTGCACATTTTGCTCAACTATGGCTACAATTTAATGTCCGCCTACAGATAATTTTTTCCTATTTATCTTTATTTTTTATTATTTATTTATATATTTGTCATTATTTTTTATTTCATAAACGAAAAGAGAAAGCTTATCCGTCCCGACTCATTTGCCACATGATTTCCAATAAACAAAAATAGTATCGGGAATATTTTCAGTCAAATCGCCTGCATGAGATAAATGTAATCTCGTGGTGAAGATACTGATGTGCACGAAGTCAATCCATTCTACGAGACTCGTTATAACCCGACGAGAGAGTTCGTTGATACAGGCGAGGAAGGCAGGCACAGATTGATCGTACAATAATCATCGACAATGAATCATACATGGAAAAACAATGAAACGCGAACTACATCACGGGTTCATTGGTCTTCGTGGTCAAGGGTCGAGTCTTGGTGACAGAAAGAGGGGGAGAGAGAAAGATCGAGTATTTGATCGATCATTAAATAATTGATCCCGGTCGGAACTATTTGGAGAGTTTCGAAGGCGCTGATATATATATATATATATATACACAGGGTGTCCTGTTATGAATGAATAATCCTGCAACTGTCGATAGGTCAGATCATGCCCTACTATGGAATATAGGAATTTCCCTTACTTCCTGGAATTTCAGTTAACTAAAAGTACCATGGTTTTCGTCATTTTGGACTTTAAGTTAATTTTTAAAGAAATCATCTGATTTTTGTTTTTCGCGTGTCGTCTCTGCAAATGATATGAATCGACAATAACTAAGCACCTTGTTAAAGTAGTTGGCAGGATATGCGTAGTACATTTTTTTACATCGCAGGCTATCAAAGTCAGATGTTCGAATTGGTTTGTATGAAAATTCTGCATAAGATCTTTTTTTATAAAGTTTCCGGCACATTGAAGGTTAAAAAGAAGACCTTTCTAGATAAAACGAATAACCAAGAGTATTTTTGAAAAAACCTGGTAAAAAGGTTATCATTTGTAGAAATGGCATGCGAAAAACCAAAAGCAGATGATGTTTTCCCGAAAACCGTGAGATTTTTGCTAAACTGAAAGTCCAGAATATAGTAGGACCATTCGTAACAGGACACTCTGTATATATATATATATATCTACAATGGTATATAAACGCGTACATATTCGCAGAAGGATTTATCACGTTTGCAAGGATTGTACAACTTCTATGCTCTTTATCTCCGTCCTTCTTTTCCTCTCTCTCTCTCTCTCTCTCTCTCTCTCTCTCTCTCTCTCTCTCTCCCTCTCTCTCTCTCGCTCTCTCTCTCTGAAACATCAATTATACAGGATCCTGCAATATAACGCATCCGCGATTTATATATATATCTACATATATATCTATTACAAGCCACCGATCGAATAGTCCCATGGGACACAGTGTGTTGATTTTCAGAGCACTGCAATTCACGTCCAATGAACTCGATCCGAGTGCATTCCTGTGTTTTTTTTCAGCTACATAGGAAACTGGCTTATCTATAGATCTATACCTATCACCGTGATCGATCAACTACTCAATGGATTTTTCGGACGTAGACACTTAGACATATGGGGAAGGGCGCTTTTGTGGACGATTTAACGGGTTCGTAATATCTTTTTCCTATATATATATATATATTAGTAGTATATATAGTCGTAAAAAGAAATCCATTATTTTTTCCTTCAATTTCATGCAAAAATAATGGATTTCTTTTTACTCCACTTAATCAATATATGTATTAATAATTATATAAGCTTTATTAATATAGTAGTAGTATTTATGATTTGAGTTGTATCCCTTAATTTTATTATTTACAACTTATACTCTATTGTCATTTTGCCTTTCGCTTCGTCTCGCATTCGCTTTCTCGTTTACTATTTTCCCGATGAGATTCTCGAAGTGCTTTAGGTACCTACAAAGTTCCGTTACATACTCCTTTTTTAGCAGTATTTTTCTATCAATTTGCTCTCCTTCTTTATCCCCTACCCACTTTTCC
Organism: Ophion costatus; assembly: GCA_951751655.1. Classification (NCBI taxonomy): domain Eukaryota; kingdom Metazoa; phylum Arthropoda; class Insecta; order Hymenoptera; family Ichneumonidae; genus Ophion; species Ophion costatus. Next base: position 37,936,085 of record OX632356.1, read on the forward strand.
AGATCTTCTACTATTTCTTTATTGATTTTTTCCTTGGGTTTCTCCTACGTACATAGTTGCACTAAGTTCTCTACTTCCGTTTTACAAACCCTGCATTTGTTGTCACTATATACCCTATTTCCTTCCGTCCCCACATTTTCATATTTCAGTCTCGCCCAAGTTTCTTCTGTTTCGCCCATTATATTTATATGCTCCCAGTACCTTTTTGCCCCTATGCTATATCTCCTGCTTTTGTACTGTACGCCAGATATCGATTTTCCGATTTCGTTCAAATCCTGTTGGGATTCTCGATTCACTGTTGTTTTCGTACCTTTTTCTAACATTCTCTCCATTTCCCTTAGATCGTCGTTTGCTATGGCTCTCCATATGTTTCCCTCTCCTATTTCCTCCATTGCCTCTTTGACTTCCTCTCCTCATTTTGTTGGGTTTCCATTTGATACTCCTCTCGCGTCCTCTTTGGGGCATTTCTTCGGTCACTTTCCTTCCCCTATCTTCATTATCTCTATTAAGGGGCATCCCTCTCTGGAAGCCCAATTTGAAGGGTCAGTATGATGATTTTTTTTCTAATAGCACATTGGTTGGAATAAATTAATTTTTTCCAGTATGTTGTGCACATGTTTGTGGTTGCAACGTCATTTTTTCGAAAGAGCACCTTTCAAAGTGTTCGTGGTGCTGCAGTTAGAGTTGCAGTCTCGAATGAAATTTTATTAACAATGAAGTCACGCAATATGCGTCGATTGATCGAGGAAAATACGCGAATTAATCGTTCATTTTGTGAACATACTCATCGCTAGCCTGCAGCATTTTCGTGCAAATTTACTCGGGTAACTATGCAATATCAACCCAATATTTGAACCAAAAAGTTTCCGAGCTTCACACTATATGGAGTTTTGCATACGTGTGGAAACTCGTTGTACAGGGCTTACTCCATTTCCGATAGGTCCCTGTGGAACGATTGAAACCACCTCACACGCATGGATATATATATATATATATATCTAGGGGAAACATAGGGAACTGTTAGGGAACGTAGGGAACGTATATATATATATATATATATATATATATATATATATATATCGGGTATTCCAGCTCACTTCAGACAACTATGTTTCCCTCCCTATCTTTGATTATACATTTCTATAGTAGAAAACCTTACCTACATCTGGTGTAAAAAAACAGCTTTTTAAATTATTTTCTATATGTTCAAAAATCGGGTTTTTCTCGACTTGGCCGAAATACAAAGTTCGGAAACCAAAGTTTACGTAACTGCAGTAGCTTCCGTTGAACGTGGTCTTTTTTTCCTCGACTTTAGTATTTTATAGGCCACAGAATTTTTGAAGAATTTCGCCAAAATTACACCTTTTTCAAATACTCGCCCTTTTGGATTTTTTTTCTTAGAAAAAACGGATACCTACGATGAGAACGACGTTTTTATACATTATAGAATTTTGTAATTTTTCAAACCATCCAGTTATCGATCCGTTGGACCACTTTTTTAAAGGCAGGCTCTATTATAACTTAATAACGCTGTTAATTTTTTTAGCGTTTTTTAATGAACAAATATATTAATTTTAAATGAAAATGAAAAAATACATTGATGAAAGTATTGCCCATCGCTTTCTACTACTTTTGATCATCTCTTGGGTGGGGTATGAATACCGTGTCGGAAGAATGCCTCGTCTTTAGATGCAGTCCACGAATCGACCCAATTTTGACAATCTTCGTAAGAAGTGAATTGCTGCTCAGACAGGCTGTATATGAGCCATCGAACGAAACGAATGGTAATCGGAAGGAGCGATATTTGGAGAATACGGCGGGTGGAGTAGGACTTCCCATTTAAGTGTTTCCAGATATGTTTATTGTACCGGTTTTTCGACGTGCGGACGAGCATTGTCTTGCAGCAAAATGACTTTGTCGTGTCTTTCGGAGTATTCCGGCCGTCTTCCTTTTGATGCACGGCTCAAGCGCATCAATTGCAGTCGGTAACGATCCCCGCTTATGGTTTCATTCGATTTCAGCAGTTCGTAATAAATCACACCCCTCTGATCCCACCAAATACAGAGCAGGAGCTTAGACCCATGGATATTTGGCTTTGTCACTGATCTTGATGGTTGGCCAGGCTTAACCCATGACTTTCTGCGCTTCGGATTGTCGTAATGGATCCATTTTTCATCACCAGTGACAATTCGATGCATAAAACCTTGTCTTTTCTCCCGTTGAAGCAGCAGTTCACATGTCAAAAGGCGCCTCTCAATGTCCCTTGGTTTCAATTCATATGGGACCCAATGTCCCTCCTTCTGGACTATGCCTAAAGTTTTAAGACGTCTTCCTACCGTTGATAAGTCAACTCTCAATGATGTAGACAATTCTTGAGGTGTTTGAGATTAGTCTTCATAGAGCAATGCCTCCAAGTCATTGTCTTTAAATTTTTTCGTCTGGCCCGCTCGCTCCTTGTCACCCAAGTCGAAATCACCAGCTGTAAAACGTGCAAACCACTTCCGACACGTTTGCTCAGCTAGAGCATGTTCACCATACACTTCCACTAAAATATGATGAGCTTCAGCAGCACTTTTGTTCATATTAAAGTAATGAAGTAAAACTCCCCGCAAAAACACTTTATTCGGCACAAATGTTGACATATTCAATAAATTAAAAAGTGTTGTTATTTACGATTCAAAAAGAGGTTATGTACAGCAAATGACATGCAATGATAAATGTTTCACGATGAATGCATTACTGTCGGTAACAACGAAATACTGTACTACTTACGCCATCTCTTGTAAAACGCTACGAATTAATTTCAAGACCTAATATTTTTTTTAATTAAAGATCACACGAAATAACTGGGATGTGAGCTTGATAACATCCCGTCTTTCTAAATAGCAGATAAATAATCTGGTAGGCAAAGAAAATTTGATACAACGACCTCTTTTCGACCCGTGACAGTTGTGTCCTCCCTTGAAAGTCTGAAAAAAATTGAGATACGTCTGACACCAGTCATGCGCAGTTTTTCCCCAAACCTCAACTTGTGCTTCCGATGTTTACTATATTTTTTGTGAAATTTCGATTTTTGGGATACTTGTTCGACAGTTTGGAAGTCAGAAGAGTACTTTTTCGGTCTTGCAGGTGAAAAAAACTAAAAAAATACGGTTTCAAATTAAATCGAATTCGGGGGTGATGTATATGAATACCGAAAAAGTACTCTTCTAACTTTCAGACTGTCGGATAACCATCCCCAAAATCGAAATTTCACAAAAAAAAAATAGTAAATGTCAGAAGCACGAGTTGAGCTTTGGTGACAAATGGACAAAACATGTCTAAAACGTATCTAAATTTGTTCACCCAGTCTTTTCGATAATTGCAGCCATCGAAGGGCAAGGAATGGTGCTCCTGCTGCCCCGTTCAAATTTATCATGGATAAACATAAAGAAAATATTCCATAATTCATGCCAATTCTCGATGGTCGAAACAAGCCGAAAAACAGTCCCGTACAAAAGTGCGTATCAGGTCAAAAAAAAATCATAAAAAATATTTCGAAAGAGGAAAGGGGAAGGGCGACTTCAAAGCCCAAGTAATAAACTTTTTTTAATTAAAAAAAGTTTAAGTAAATTTTTTTTTTAATTGAAAAATTGAAAAAAGGGCGGGTTCAAAGCCCAAGTAATAAACAGTAGTCGCTCACTCACAGAACTCACAAACCGGATCGAGCGCGGGTTCGAATCCACGTTCAGAAAAGTGAATTCTTCTTTTTAACATTTTTTTTTCGCTACAAAAATGAACATTCGCTGTGCAAGCGAAATGATTCCATAATTTGTGTTTTTTATTTAATGCTCAAAGAAAATAAATTCGTGCCTGAGCGACTACGGTGCCACTTACTGAGCATCGGACTTTGAACGCGAATATCACGGGCAACTTCGCTGGCATGACGTTAAAAAAAAGCATTTCGGTAGCCACGACCCACCGTACATGTTCACCAAGGCAACGCTAACAGTTGTGAATCATCCTGTATATAGGTATACCGGTATACGAAACAGCAAAAAGTCCGATATGGTTCTCATATATTTGATGGTGATTTAATAGTTTCAGCCTTCGTGCCAGTTTCAGTGCAGTAGCAGGACGGACCATGCAAATGTATCCGTCCGTAAATGCGTGTGTATGGTGGACACGAAGAACAAGAGAATTACGAGACAGAGGAGGAGTTCCTCTAGTAATAATTCACGAGGACTATGCAAAAAAAGATACACGTTCCACCCTCACATCTCATCCTCGATATATATATATATATACATATGGAAATATATGAGGAAAAGGGACACTACTAACTCGCTATATCCATATAACGTTTGGTATGAGCATATCGGGTTCCTTCGAGCACAAACCTTACATATTTTTAAACCAAATCATTGATTGCCAGAACCGAAAAATCCCAGCAATGACATGTGTGTAAATACGGTAACATATATCTAAAATCGATTGCGAAGACGTTAGGATCCACGTAATGTTGCGTATGGGGACAATATACTATTATAAAGCTACTCGAGGCCAACTGTCTTCAAAATCGTTTTTCTCTATGTTTATATATAGAGGAGTTTATATATATATATATGGGACATTCCACGCCATTTAACCTAGCTCGTGAGCCGGACCATTTTTTATTTTCCTAATTTTTTTTTGTACAATTGTACCCCACGAAAGGAATATCCACACCAATTTTTCGATTTTTATCTCTTTTCTTCTAGGAGTTATCATTTTCCAAAAAATGTCGATTGCGGAAGTGCTGGAAACGTTTAAGCGCTGATAACTCCGGAACTAATTGACCTATCGACAAATGTCGATATATAACTTTTTTTCATTTTGAAGCATACTTTTGTTGAAAACGATTCAAAAATTATAAATTCTCAATGACAACGATTTTTTTTGGCTTCTACAGTGAAAACTATTTTTTTTGAAGATGATTAACTTTTTTTATCTTTTGCAAAAAAATCTCAAAAACAGAGTGATCCATTCTATGATATTTACGACTAGTCTCATCGTGGGCCCATTTTTCCTTCTATGTTTTTTTTTCGAATTGATCATATTTTTTTTGGAAGATTTTTATCATTTTAATCTGCAATGATGCTATTAGTAATTTTGCGATTTCCAATTCGGCTTCAACAGGCTCGAAAAGATTTTTTTTTAATTATGCTGAATTTAACACAAAAAAAGTTATTCAATGTAATGCTTTTTTCTTAAATTCAGCACAATATATACATATATATAGGTCTGTTCCGTACATACGTTTATTCGAAAAATGTATGCATGTTGGATGAAGAGTAGGTGTGGGTGCAAAATCCTTCTGCCTCAGCCCTTGTCCACCTGGGTACCACCGAAGTGCCAGAGTGTGCTGGAAAATTTATTTTCGAGACGCTCCGCTTCCACGCCTCTCTCACGGACTCTCTCGCGCTCTCCCTTTGTCTCTCTTTCTCTTGTGCTAACTTCCTCTTTAGCACCCGTCCATTTGTAGCTGCGGTCACATACATAAATACTCCATGTGTGTGTATGTGTGTGTGTGTGTGTGTGTGTGTGGGTGTGTGTGTGTGTGTGTGTATGTGTGTGTGTCTGGTATATGAATGTATTGATGGGCGATATTGCCGCCGTATTAATTTGGCCCCATAAGATAATACATATTTGCGTTTGCCACAGTACGACCATATTGCCATTTCTCTCCATACCTCGGGTGCATCGAACGCCTGTGACTGGATGGGGACATTCACAACCCTCCTGAAAACTGCACGCATCGGTAGTGGTACAGAGACGAGAGTATACAGTGTACTCCAGTTTTTGTACATACGTATATACGTATCATGGACGATTTTGGCGTATCATGGACAAGTTTGTCCGGCTTGCGGGGATGAAGGTATTTACATTTGTCTATATAGACCCTACTATATCGACTGTATCGTTCGATAGGACGAATTTCCCCGCGTAGGAAAATGTTTGTACGATATGGGAAAAGGAGAAAAGCTCGGAATCAAAACGGAACTACCAATGGAGGAAAGCGATGAAAAACAGAAACGAATCAACATTTGCGATTGATATTGCGCTGATCAAATGCGACAGATGGCTGAGGACTAGCGGCAATGCCAATGCGGGATTCGTATAAAATACATATTTATATGTGAAATCACCAATCGGTGATGATTATTTCACATATACTACAACGATTATACGAGAATACTATGTTGTTTTGATTTAAATGTTTGATCAGTTTCAATTTTTTTGTAGTGTTGGAGCTCTAGAGAAATGAAATATGAAATAGAGAAATGAATAATGGGAAATATGAAAAGTGATAGGGACACACGATGTTGATCGAGGTAAGATTTTGACAGGTGTTAGAAAAATTGGAAATGTTTGTTTTTTTCATTCATTTTTTCCAACTCGCAAACCCGAAGGTTTAATTAGTTCATAAAATGAAAGAGGAATAAAAAAGGAGTGCACCAACAAAGTCGTAGATAAAGTGAGCTCGTTAGCAATGAATAAACATCAAATTTCAATCACAAGGGAGAACACGACCCTACAATTTTGGAAAACTCGTTTTTTTGCACATACTTTTAAACCCTTCAGAAATATTATGCATATTTGTTTAGAGCTAAAAAAACAGTTTGAAAGTGGTTTTCGAACTATTTTTACAGGCAGTCTCGGAGCGCTGGAAAGCGCCTTCGGCGATGCCACGCCGGTAGACGCAGTTCTCGACGCTTGTAAGCCTTTGGGGAAGTTAGGTATATTATTATTAGATATTGGGGGAAATTATATATATTAAGATGATATATATTATCTTTGGGGACAAAGTTACCGACTAAAAATAGTTTTATTTCCTATCAACATGTGGCATTAGATTGAGGGGGGAAAAATTCATCAGCTGTAACGTCGTAACCGTTGTCTTCAAACACGTTTTTCTCAAAACTAGTTTTTGACATCGGCACGCCGCAGAATTCGAACAATTTCTGTGCAATCGACTTCAAATTTTAACTGTATCTTGACTTGACGAGCTTCCTAATCGTCGTGAAATTTTAACACGACCTTTTAAATACTTCATACAAAAACATACCAAATTTTCCGAATTTTCTTATCATTTTTTATTTCAACCTTTAAGGAGGTTGAAGTAATGATGATAGAATTCTGAAAATTTGGTATGTTTTTACATGAAGTATTCAGGAGGTCGTGTAAAAATTTCATGACGATTAAGAAGCTATTTATTGAACAATTAACATTAACATGTTTCATAGGGACTCAACATCCTTAATAAATAGACAGAGGGAAGACAAATAAATAAATATTTTCCATCCCCCGACGATTCAATTATTACGTAAAATAAAGAGTACTGAAATATTTTTTTTACACTTTCGAAATCCGTTTCCCTTGATATTTTTGAAGATCTTCGTCTCCGCGTTCCATACGAAGCCTTTGGAGGATTTTCTTCGTCGTCTTGATCGCAAGCTGCGTAATTTATCGTCGAATTATTGAAGACCAAAGATGCGTTGCTATTGTCATTACCAGTAGAGGCTTGTCGTATTCGTAGACCCGCGGAAAAACGAGATTCGGTCTCGTTCTCGCCGAATTCGTAAGGCAGCAGCTAGTCACGAAAACTCCGGCTGGGACCTCTTCGACACACGAGACGATACTACAAGTGCACTGCGTGTGTGACACAAAGGCCGTCTTTGATGCACACAATTTATCGTCACGTGAATGACCTCCATTGTAATATACGTATATATGTCTATATATATGGGTGTGCATATATATATATACATGAAAAAGTGTTTGATTCAGCGCGCATGACGCGCGGAAGATACACTTCTTCGAATCTTTTTCCCTATCGCGTTTTTTTCTCGTCCTCTTGGACAAAGTGCATGCACACCGAACGTTTTTATTTTCCCCTTTCACCTCCGAAACGCTGCCTGGTATTTCTTCTTCCCGTTGAAACGAATGGCTCGATGAAAGACGGGTACTTCGAATAACGATAATGATTTTAATGTAATGATTATTCGTATCCTTTTTTTTGCATTTTTTTATCTTCGAGCAATACAGTAGCGATCAATGCACATTGCATTGAAACGTCATTGAAAGTGAGAGAGAGCGAGAGAGAGGGAGAGAGAGGGGAGAGAAAAATGGTGGTCAAGCGGATTTTTTATGCGACTAATTTTGCTAGAGGAAGGCAGTAGAGGATGTTGCGCTCTAAGGAAAAGATCTTTACTTTGTTTTTGAAGTCAATAATCATTTTAAAAAATATAATAAATGATAAAATAACAAGAGAATAGGAAAAATAATAATAAAGCACACAATGAAAATAAATTAGCAATAAAGTATATTGTGAAAATGAATTTAAAAAATAAATGTACCATATGGGAAATACAAGGGAGGAAAAATAAATGATTACCCGGGATACAATAAAATGAATCAAAGAATAATAATATGAAATTAGAACACAAAGGGACATTAAGAAGTAAGTAAATAGTAAAAGCCATAACCAAAATGAATAATAGAGGACACGATGAAAATAAATAAGCAATAAAGTGTAATATAAAAATGAATAAAAAATCCAAGGCCACAAAAATAAAGAAATGATAGAGGAATTACTAGATAATAGGAAAAATAAATTATTACCCGGAATACAATAAGATGAATCATGGAGTGATAAAATGATAATAATAGTAATGTAAAATAAGGGCATAGATGGAAAAAAGGAAGTAAATAGTAAAGGCCATAACAGAAATAAATAATAAAAGGCATAATAAAAATTATTAACAAGAAAGTCTATCATCAATCGAATCGAGTTTTATTTGCACGACTTTTTTAACAAGTTGTTTTTAAAAAATGCTATTATTTCTCCTAAAACTACCTCAACTTATTTTCCACTCTGCATACTCTTTCCCTTGTCGCACTATCTAACATTTCTCTCTCTCCCTCTCTCGCTCTCTCCCTTAGTGTAATCCTCCCCTTCATCTCTTCTTCCCCCTCCTTCTTCCTTGCACATCTAAGAAAGTATATTATAAAATTGATAAAAATTCGAAGGCCATACAAATAAATAAATGATATAGCAAATACGAGAAATTAATCAAGACATTGAGGTTATAATAAGCAAATAGAAAATACGAAGAGGTCCTTTAAAATTCCGATTTCACACTTTATTGCACACGCTTCTTTTTTTCCAATATTATTACGCTCTACTTTTGGTTAATTATCGAAAAAATTACACGAGCCACGGGAAATCTTTTTACATTAATTTTTTTAAGTAACGTAAATTTTCGTGCGCCCAAGTTAATTTCTGTTTTACACTGGAGAAGCTCAAAGCAATGATGATTTTTTTTACCCTCAAAGCAGCGTTACCGGATGTTCAGTCTAAGCGTTTGATTTTATTATCACAAGCAAATGAATCAATTAGGACAAGTAATGTATCGTGATCAGCAGCGACCCTAATACATCCCGAGAAACTGATAAAGACGAGCGTATGTTGCGATAATCTATGCCCCCCTTCGATTTTTAGACATTGAACGAAAAAAAATGATCAAATACGACCAGCTGCTGATCTCGTTGAGGCTCAACAGATAAGGCCCATCGTGGCTCTAACTCCCTCATTTTGACAGTTTGGCCTATATTTATTTCTCTCTTGTTACTTTTTTTTTAAATTATTTTCAAAGCCTTGCTTGAAAATTCTTACGTGCGTGCAACGAAAAAAAATATAGCGGAGAAAAAAACCATTCTGAATGTGTTTCTATGAATGGGCGTTAGTTTTTTACTCTGGTTATATTTTTTTCTAAGCGACTCCGTTCACAAATAATTCAAGCATTTTTATCGCCTACTGCGTTATTGTTACGATAAAAATAAAGGTCAAGTATGAGAGCACAGACTTCGTGTCGAGGCAATAATTCTCAGGCCAATTAAGCTCTCAATTGATTAATCAAATGCTCAATCTCCCTCCGCTCCGAATATTTACGTCATCGAACCGAGAAATCACCTGAATCGTCATTTCCGATTGAAGTCGATTATTAGTATAAATAAACCGCCTCGTAGTAATATATTTTTTTAATACTTTAATTTTCATACTTTCAATGAAATTGATATTTTTGATATATTTTAATATAAGTAAAATATATAAAGTATAAATATAAGTTATAAAAATATAAATATTATTCTATTGAACTATATAGTCCATATATTAAATTAATATTTGAATATATTAAAAGTAATAATTAATACATTTTAAATATTACACTTTTGAAGCAGGACACCAATCGATTTTTTTTGGCATTTCTCTTAAAGTATACATATTCAAGAAAGTGTGATTTTTAAAAAATAACAATATTGAAAATTGACCAAGTTACAAACGATTTACGTACAGCAGGTAGCGCAACGATTTACGCCCACTAAAACTTTCTATCGATTTTTTCTCGAAACAACCTTGCCGGAATCATAATTACAACTATAATTGTCCCATTTTCAATTAAAAAAAAAAAAACGAAAATTTCGGCTATTGCAGTCTTTGTACGGAGACTTTTTTTATTTGGCATTGTTTTAGCTCCCGAATATGAGTAAAATATGAGTAAAAATTTCGGCAAAGTTACACTTTTATTTAACACCTGTCATTTTGTGAAAAAAAATATTTTCTAAAAACAGCTACGTACGACGAGAACTACATTTATGTGGCTAATTAAAAAAACATATATATACATATTTTTTTCAGACCAACCATTGTCAAATTATCGACCAGGCCGCTGGACCAAATTTTTTTCAGAGGCTTCTTATTTTTTCAGTCTCTTATTTATTATACGTTAATAGCATTGTTGTTATTCAGCTTTTTAAAAATAAAAATGTACACGAAATAAGTTCGATGTATGCTTCATAACATACAACTTTTTCCAAATCACAAATAAGTAATCTAGTAGGAAAAAAAAGGACAAAGCGACCCTTTTTCGGCCTGTCACGGCGGTGTCCCCCCTAAACATGTGTAATATTTCAATAGTGATCAATATTCGCTGATACAAACCGAACGACAGTCATACGACACCATAACACACGATGAACCGGCAGTTTTCTCGTTTACGATACACTTTAGTCGCCAAATGTATTTAGGGACGAGATTTTGCTGTCACTCGGGTCCACAAACTTGCCGCATGCAAAAGACTCGCAGAGAGTCGAATTACCAAAGTATTGATTTAACGAAAAAAAAAGTATGATAATATTAGGTGTAGTAAAAAGAAATCCATTATTTTTGCATGAAATTGAAGGCAAAAATAATGGATTTCACTTTACTGAATTAGGTGTAGTAAAAAAAAATCCTACTACTAATTTACTACATTAGGTGTAGTAGAAAGAAATCCATTATTTTTGCATGAAGTTGAAGGCAAAAATAATGGATTTCTTTTTACTATATCTAATATTTTTTTATGCTCAGGATAATACGTGTCATAAATTTAGAGCGAGCAACCGCACTAGGCCAAGTATACATATACGTACACGAAGCAATATAGGAATAACAATATGTAATATCTGATACGCGTATATTCGTAGTTACGACGTAATATATCCTTCTCCCAATGACACGAAGTGTTACGCAATTTGCGAGTTATCGTATCAGCGAGAGAGGAAATGGGGAAGAACAAGACGATTGTTTCCTGCCATAGGGTGGGTGCAGCTCGCATCGACTTCGTATTCTGTACTCCGAATTAACAAGAAATATGCGCATTTTCATCCATATTGTTTTTGTTAAATTCAGTACTGCGAAAATTGATAGTGAAAAACATTCTCGTTTTATTTTGCTTCGCAATATTTTTTACTAAATTTCATTGAGGTAGTACGAGCGCGTATTTAATTATTTAATCGCTGCACAATATTGTTTATATGCTACAGAAAATGCGCACAGTAAATAATACACGTGTGTTTGAATAAATAAGTCTACTGTTGGTAGATTTAACGTCTCTTGTGGAAAAGGTGTCACGATCGTTCTTGCTGTTTCATTTGTGTTTCGCGAAGAGATCAATAGAAATGAAAAAAAAGGTAACGTGTTTAAGAGATTTCGAGGATTAAAAGGAAAGAATAGCGGAAAGTTGGAAAAAAGTGTATGAAATATTACTTATAAATAATATAATATAATAATATGGTTACAATTAATAATGTGATGAATAGTATTACTATAATCATTAACAATGGAAATACATAAAATGAATAAGATATATAAATAAGCAAGGAAATATATAAAATGAAATATATAAAAGGAAATATATAAAATAAGCAAGATAGCGGTTTTCGAATGTTCCATTGAAACTTCCGGAGCTGATGGCATGAATTTAATTGATTTATATCCGTGAAGTTCATGCAAGAATACATTATTCATTAATTGTTATACAGTCGATTGTTATATCATGTCGATTACCTCTTCAAATCAACTACCTCTTCAAATACATCTTCGAGGTTATGATGGCTTTTCTAATTTTTCTCCCACTCGTCAAAGTGAGTTAACGTGGGACACCACTGTGACAGGTAAAAAAATAGTTTTTTTCCGTATTTTCTTAAAGTATACATATTCACGAATATGTTTAAAAAATGTCAAGTTAAAACATCGAAAATTCACTAAGTTACAGACGATTTAGTGAGAGCGGGTATCGTTGTACGTAGCCCCCCTTTTTTAATTTAGTATTTTTTAAGCGACCGAATATAAGTACAAAATTTCGCCAAAACTACTTTTTTTGAACACCTGCTATTGGGTGAAATTTTTTTTTCCGAAAATTGGTAACGCACAAGAAGTACATTAACATATATCAGTGGTTCTCAAACTTTTTTGCTACCGGAACCCTTTTGAAACACTAAATATTTTCCAGAGTCCTACATCAGAAAGCAGAAAATCGTACAAAAATAGGTGCTTTGCATAACAATGTATCAATTCTACTGTAAATTGATGAAACTATTTCCATTTACTGTGAGGTATGAAGTTGTTTTTATTTTTAAGCGGAGCCCTAGCACAGGCCTTGCGGAGCCACGGATCACACTTTGAGTGTAGCGAATACTGATTATGAAACTTTATTATTTTCATTGTTCAGACCAACCTTTGTCACCTTATTGCTGCGGCCGTTGGGCCACATTTTTCATACAGAGGCCCTATACCTCAAGAACGTTGTTACTTTTCAATTTAGTTACATAATAATGTGCACGAAATAAACTTAACGTGCGCTTAACAACATACCTAGTTTTCAAATCCCAAATCTAGTAGACGAAAGAAATCGAAAAAGTGACGTTTTTTTTCGACCCGTCACACTAGTGTTGTCCTCATCTCCATATTTCACGTATTACAAAGCATAGAATCGAATGATTCCATGCACATCTGAAATTTCAGTACGATTTTTTTTCACACCGACGTAGGAGTATCCAAACATTTTTTTCAGCAAAACTCTCTACCGCTCTAAAAACCTCTATCCTAATTGCCTAAAAACGAATTGTCCAATTTAAGGGAAACCAACTTAACCATTCTAGGATTTTCAATTTAGCCACTCTAGGATTTTCGAAACATCGTTTTTTTGCTTAAAAATCCTTTGGGGTAGAATACATCAACGTAGATGGACAAATGTACCAGGTGTGGAAGTATGAAACCGGATTTTTTTTTGTAAAAATTACACGTCTGTTGTTTGAAAATGATAAAAATGAATGGAGACGGCTTTCTGCGTCACATTCAATTGATCCGCGAGTTCTTGTTGACTTTGAGTATCATCTTCATCCAATAAGGCTTGCAATTCGTTGTCTGCGAACTTTTTCGGTGGTTTCCCACGCTCTTCGTTTCTCACGTCAAAATCACCACTTTTGAATTTTTTTAACCCCTCGAAACACTGTGTTTTACCAAGAGCATGTTCACCGTAAGCTTCGACAAGCATTCGATGCGATTCTGCAGCAGTTTTCTTCAAATGATAACAGAAAACCAATGCTGTCCGCAAATCGTAGTTCGTATGCACAAAACTCGACATGTTTAAGGTTATAGAAAAATATACCGGTGTAGGGAACTTGGGTTGTTGTGTGTTGAAAATCTTCGTCAGCTGTTAGAGGGAGATAATGGCGCTGAAGAAGCGGTGTTACGATCCCTAAACTGATGGCTAGCACCATCTATAGGGAAATTCCGGTTTCATACTTTTACACCCGGTATAGTGCAGGCATCGCAGATTAAAGGTAAATGAAAATGTCAAGGATTTAAGTGCTCGTACAACTTTAAGGATGTTGAGTCCCAAATCGCAAATGATGATAAAATTCTGAAAATTTTGTATGTTTTTGTATGAAGTATTTTAGAGGTCGTGTAAAAATTTCACGACAATTAGGAACCTCGTTATTGAACAATTAACATTCACAAATTAAATGTTGTTTTATGGAAACTGATGTAACTTTGCAATAAGTTTTTTTTTACCTCTCAATTTTATAATATCTACAATATACTGAAAGCAACGGAAACAAAACGAAGTTTATTGATAAATTTTTTTTTATTTCTTTTGAAAATTGTTCTTAACAAAATGTTAATTTTTTAATAACGAGCTTCCTAATCGTCGTGCAATTTTAACACGACCTCTTAAATACTTCATACAAAAACATACCAAATTTTCAGAATTTTCTTATCATTTTTTATATCAACCCTTAAGGAGGTTGAAGTAATGATGATAGAATTCTGAAAATTTGGTATGTTTTTACATGGAGTAAAAACATAGGAGGTCGTGTAAAAATTTCATGACGATTAAGGAGTTATTTATTGAACAACTAACATTAACATGTTTCATAGGGACTCAACATCCTCAAACGCGTTTTTCTCGAAACCACTTTTTTCAAACTGGGAGGATGGATTACTCGAACACTTTTGCATGGACCGATTTGAAATTTTGATAGTAGCTTCACAATCAGCTTCTCGATGGGAGTACGTAGCCGTTTTTTGATGAAATGTAAACTTTTTTTTATAAACAATTCACTGCTTATTTTCGGGCAAAAAATCGATTTATTTCTATCAAAGAGCGACATTTTTTTCAAACCTTCAATAAAAAATCTCCTACATAGTCCCGTAGCTAATAATATATAGATTTTAATTATTTTTATTTAGTTGTAAAAAAAAAACGTTTTTCAAGATCGGCTCTGCCACCGCCATTTTGTATGAGAATTATAAAAAAAAAATTTATTACTCCAATATGTGTTAAATAAACCCTCCCAAAAGAAATCCTATTCCCTTTTTCCCTCCCAAAATAAATTGTCAAAGTTATGCCTTGTTTCCTGCCGTGGCGTTATCCCTTAAGGGGGGAAATCATAGTAAAATTTTCAATTTTTCGAAAAAAAAAAAATTTTCGCTCAAAAGGTGCTTTAGCGTCTTAAAAATAATATACCAAATGATGGAATACGGCAAACGTGTCCGAGTGCCCAAATTTCTTGCGTTGAATACAACGCTTTTTCACGACGCTTCACTTTCGTGCATACATATATAACATAAATAGTGATAAAAAACAGTGATATTTGTAAATCATTGTCATTATGAGTGACACATCGTCGAGTCGTGTTATATATATTGTTTATATATGTGTTGCAGATTAGAGGTATATGAAATTTTCACATGGTTTCTCAGTACTTAAAACTTTAAACGCGTTTTTCTCGAAACCACTTTTTTTGAGCTCGCCGAAGACATAACTCGAGCAAATCTTTACCGATCGACTTGAAATTTTGACAGTAGCTTCGAAACATCTTTCTCCACGGAGCTACGTAGGATTTTTTTATTTTATATGGCTTAGTTTTTTTTTATCGACGATTTTATGGCGTTTTTTTTTGTTAAAAATTTAGCTTTATTTTCAAACATGCACCATTTTGCGAAAAATCAATATATCGAAAAAATCCTACGTAGCTCGCTAGCTGTTGTTACATGAAAACGAAAAAATGTTGGTTTTTTCTTCCAGGTTAAAAATTAAGGAGTCTACGTCTTCAGCCATCGACACGCTTTCAAAAATAGGCGCCTTGGGGCATATGCTGCGCAGCCGCCATTTTTAAATATTTTTTATTGAAAAAATTACATTTTGTACTTTTTTAGTATTGCTATAAAACCTACTTTACAGATTTTCGATTGATACTTTTATTCAGCCAAAATTAATTCCCAAAAATATGCCGATTTTTTTGTGTGCTACTGTGATTTCCCCCCTTAAACGCAAAGATCGCCGAACGTCTCGGGTGGCGAAAAAAAAAAACAAAATAAAAATGAACAAGAATGAATTGCAACGAGATGGAAAACGATTTCGCATCGCGTCCGGCCAACAGGGAAGTCAATCCCGACCGACAATTAAAACAGGATGACGTGCTTGCGCTATATAATGCAATCGGAACGAAATTACCGGCGACCGTGTCAAAGGCGTCGCAAGGAAAAAAATAAAAAATAAAAAAGATCGTACGTCGCTGCAGTACATATCGTTCTATAACAATCGGCATATAATAGAGAAGTATTGCGAACTAGACTCGCGGTGTTCCCTTGGTCGGCAGAGTGTGTTACGACATCGACGAGTGCGGCCTTGGCATGTGAAAACTACACGTATGAGCCTCCCGCCGCCCCGCTCTTCCCGCAAGCCGCGGTCCCCTCCTCCCCCGCGACGTGTAATCCACTGCGTATCCCAGAGTGTATTTCCCTCCTAAAGTTTTAAAGCCACAGCCGCGCAAAGTAGAACTATAACAACTTGGCTCTATGAAGTAGGCGTCGACCATGTGGATCGTTGTATCTCCTTTAAAATTTCTGGCCTGCACAAACTGCGTGCTACACGCGCTCCATACATCAGTGAAGGGTAAAGGGCAAGATGACAAAAATGGTCCCTACTTTCGAAGAATTATTAGTTTCGATAATGATCATCAGTTTTAGTATTTCAATGCGAATAATAATAATAATAATAATAATAATAATATAAGAATGCCTTTGATAGGAATTTATATTAGCGATATTGACAATAAGACCATTTCCGTGCTAATAATTACAATAGTTGAGTGTAATTTGAATACAAATTATTATTACAGAAATAAGAATAATGATGATGATCGAATTGATTCGCGGGTTTTTTACTTTGCTGGAGTTTGCGATGGCTGGTAGAATTCTCAGTTTCCAGTACTTTTTTTTAGACCTTAGGCCACAGTAACGGGTATAAAATCATGTGCGAATTTAACAATTTTTTCTTCGTACGAAAAAGTGATTCACTCATAAAAATAATTACACACCTCTTTAGTATAAATATCAAGCTGTGGTATGAATATTTAATGTAATATAATAATATGTAATATAATAAAGTAATAATGTTGTTAAATATCAAGCTGTAGTATGAATATCAAACTTCTCAAAACAGCTTTTTTCCAATCGGCGTGACAAATAACTTCAACAATTTTCACTCGATTTACTTCAAATTTAAAAGTTATATTCCTAATTGCATTTCGCAGAGAAGTACGTGCGGAATTTCTGATTAATCGAAAACTTTTCATTTTATGAGCAGTTATAACGAAATTTTTCACTGTAAATTCATTTCTTAAGCTCAAATACCTACAACTTTCGAATAAAACATTATTTTCAAAATTCCCTCCGTACTTCTCTAGGTATCCTAATGTAGATTGACGCAATTAGATGCAATTGCGAAATCGTCTTGGATGCGTCTTGGAAATGCAATTCACCAAGACGAGAATTTTTGTTTTTTGTTCTCGGTAAACAATTGTGGATGGTAAATGTCACCCCACGGAGCGCCTAAAAAAAGATAACAAAAGAAAATACCAGTAGTCGGCCATTTTGTACATAAAAAAAAAAAAAAAATTTCTAACAGCTTGATATTCATACTAAATAGATGTGTAATTAAGGGGCCAGTCCACTTCGAAAATTTCAAACCAAACGAAAGCAAGCAAGACTTGAAAAAACCAACGATGATGAATAATCAGAAGAGTTTAGGTAAGAGTTTTTCATAGTATAAACTTCAAACGCGTTTTTCTCGAAACAACGTTTTCATCTAGCTCCATCGTGTCTCCAAAACTAATAAACCGATTCTCTTGAAATTTGAACCACATATTGTAGACATGATTCGCAACAAGATGACCCTCGATGGTTTAAAAATTTTGATTTTTTCTTCTATTTCTTGCGAAAAAAACGCGTTTTTTTTACTTTTTTCGTTTTTCATCTGCCATTTTTTATTTTTTGATAACACTTTATATCCGAGGGTCATTTTGTAGCTGGTGTCATACCGAATCTAATGGACTTTGATTTTTTTGTTTCAGACAATCCGTTGCCGAGTTGTGATGGAGCTACCTAGCTCACCTATTTTTGAGGCGTTACGTTAACTGTAGTTTTGGTACTTAAAAATGAATAAAAAAGAATTAATGTTTTTTAAAAATATATTTCAAGACTTTATTTATCAAGGCCAAAAAACTTTTATATTCACATCGTTCATAAAATCCTCAAAAAAAAATCGCGATAATAGCCTTTTTTTCGTGGCTCCAGAGTGGACTGGCCCTTTAATTTTATGAGTGAATCACTTTTTCATACGAAAAAAATGGTTAAATTTGGACATGATTTTATACCCGTTACTGTGGCCTAAGGCCTCAAATTGCTTAGGTCATATAGATCAATAATTAGCTCAAATTGATTTAGGTTATCCAAAATATCGATTATCTAAAGAATAATTTTAATCATCCGAATGCTCAGTTATCCGAACGAATACGCCCTGTATATTGTTGCACGATTTATACATTGTTCTACGTCCCCTCCACTTTCTCGGTCTGCGCTCGCGCGCACTTTGCTAGCAGCCGAGGTTTGGTGGAAAAGAAACGAGCTTTCGTTGTGAACCAGGAGAAAATCGTCGACTTTTTCTAAAATAAATAGATCAGTACTCAAAGATGATGATTATTTTAAAATACATATTTAACTTCGTTCTATATCATTAAATGATACGATGGTTATTTGCAATTCACCAAAAATGCACTTGTATTATTAACATATTAATGTTCATTGCATTTTTAAGTATATATATATATATATATTTTTTTTATCATATTGAAAGAATCAACGTTTTTTTGCCAATGGAATATTGCCGTTCGGTTATCCCAATTTTCAACTATCCGAAAGGCGCCCGGTCCCAATTGATTCGGATAATCGACGTTCTACTGTAATAACTTACGAATAACTTTGGAAGAGGAAGAAGACATTGAAGCAAAAAATAAAAGAGTATCCCGACAGTAAAAATGATTTTGTTAATAATAATGCTGTGTTTTCCTATTTGTGTTTTTCTTTTTTCGTTCTATCATGTCCGTCTTTTTCCTTTTTCTGTGTTTCTACTGGTTTTTTCCTTTCGTATTTCTTGTTTCTATATTTTTTCTTGTTTTTTTTGCTAGTTTCCTTTTTGTGCTGTTACTCATTTTTATTCTTGTTCTTAGTTCATCTGATATGTTGCTTTTATCGTTCGGTTGTACTTCCAACATCTTCGTGTCGATAACTATTTCATTCACATCATTTTTAAATCTGCGACCTCGAACTTTTTGCGTCCCTGTTTGGATAAATGGCCAATAATTACTGTTCAGCAAAGAGAGAAAAAATCGTAATCTTCCTGATAATTGAGCGAAGCAACGAGTAAGTCTACGCAACTGGAAAATGCAGTAGTGGGTGAATTTTCAACATTTCATAAGGAAAATAAAGCTGCTCCATTGTAACAATAAATCACCTTCGCAAAGTTATTTGAACGATCGAAAAATACGTTCAAATTTTAAAAACTGTGATAAAAACACTGCAGACAATATTGTTACGGCTCCAAATGAGCCAATAAAGCCCAGTATGGAAAAATAAAGATTCCGTTGCAGTCGAAGTTTCCATCGTTCAAATGCAACGATAATTATTTTTTATTTCTTACTTTCATTGTCATTAAAAATCATATTATCCAGATTTACGTCGTAAATCGCTAAATCAGAATCCTAAAAAATGTTTGTGTGATTTTCGTAGCTCAAATTCGTCAAAGAAAATAAGTAAAATAAAAAAAATCGTTTTCGTTGCATTTCAACGATGCACACGCAACGTGAGAAATGTTGGCGCTTTCAAAACTCAGTTTACGCTCACGGAACTCTTTTTGGATCTTTTTCGCTTATTCGGACTCAACATTCGGACAAAAACATTATCTATATTATTTTTATCGTCTCGTTCTTCTACAGTCACGTGACAACAGAACGACTGTAATCTCCCGGAAGGCTATTGCCACAGTCGCACAATCGTCACGTTCCTCATTTACAATTAAACGAAATGTACTATGTGTACGATAAGAAAGAGAAAAAAATCGTCAGGTCTCTTGCTTTTTGCGACTTTTTTTGACACGTGAAAAACGTAAAAGTAATTGTGTGTAACTCGGAATTTCTGATGTCACTAATCTGTAGGTCGTCTAGTACAGGTGATCACATCGCATCAATTTATATTTATGAGAAGATATAAAAAGCCGTCGCATCACCGAACGTATCATTGAGATTTACGATAAAACTACATACATATGTATATATATACATAAGACCCGTTCAGAGTCCTCCTTATCGATTTTTTTCACGTTCAACTTTGGGCATTTTTGTTATTGTTATTTTTAGAACCAATCTACGAGGTACCTTGGGCCTACTTTCGCACGTTCGATTATTTTTATAAATGACTAGTTTCGCTTGCTATGTTTTATTGCATATTATTATTTTAATTTTTTTCGGCTACTTATAGCTCATTATGCCTCTTTGTTTACAATGGAAAAAAATGATTTTTGGTGTCACGGTAACAATAAAGTAAACATAATTGAACGATTGACGAGTAATGCATTCCAGCGATGTCTCGAGAAATATAATTAGTCAGAGGTGCTTTCCACCAATGTTTTGTATTGCCTAAAGCGAGAATGATTGTGCTCGGCCTTAATACGAAAGCGTTTACAATTGCAGATTGATTTTTTTTAAAATTGCGCCATAAATAATTCTCTACGGCCAAAATTGAAAGAGGAAAGAAATCGGTACATGCCCATATCAACACAAAGTTTTTAAAACTTTTTGTTTAATAAGAATTTGAATTTTATATTTTAAAGTAAAATTTCCGCATCCAAGCTTCGCTTTGCAATCATCAATCGTGTATATCGACTGCCCTTCATAACTCACGTATTCTTTTTTTTATGAAAAGAGCATTTATAAATTGACGAATTAATGTTTCCTCGTAACTCTTTATCTGCTATATCGATACGGTATTAAAAAATGGATGAAGGGATTTATTGAAAAAATGTACAAACAACAAATAAGCTCCGTAAATTATTGGACTGTGAAATAAAATATACAGCTCGAAACTCGGCAATTATACTATATACCAAATCCATATTCATGAATTCGCATTCGAAACTTATTTTGTAAATACGTGGAGTCGAAACATGGCCGTGACTAAATCAGACAAACGGGCAAATTCAATTTGCACGTTGCTTCCTCGCCGTTTTCCGAGGCCGACAAAGCACCCTCTGTGAGCGAGCATTTTTCCTAACTATGGCTTCCCGTAGACGAGGCTGTATCAGCTCGTTCGAGTTATGAGGAAAGAAACTGCGTATTCGGTTCCATTGGGGTTGATTTTCTTTCTTAGTATTTGGAGCGAAATTGATGCCTCCATATATCAATGTTTTTCCACGCGCGATATAGATTGGTTCATATCATTTTCCATCGTATGGGCCGGATGATTTTCCACATGCTTGTCCATTTGTTCCTCACAAATAATTAAAGTCGTTTTTTTGGCCGAAAATTGAACCTTTTGATTCTAAAGCTTGCCAATTCCGTAATTTTCGAAATTTCCACAAAAACTTCCGGATACACGAAAGGTTGATTATTTATTAAGTTTTACAAAGAGTCAATTTTTCATTTCAAACCACTAGTTGCCAGGCAGCAACGGCGGCACTTTGTTTAAACAATAATAACTTCATTGTTTATCAATATTTTCAAATTTAAGGGGCTATACCAGTGTGATCTTTTTAAAAAATCGATTTTTTTGGCTTTTTCGACAGTTTATACTTTCAAGAATATCCTGTAAACATTTCAAGGCCGTATCTCTAATACTGCCCCAATGGCAGCCTTCGAAAGAGCAACTGCTCGTAGGTATAAAATGCCCCAGTTAAATCTTTAAACGCGTTTTTCTCGAAATGAGATTTTTCAAATTTGCTGATATTGTAACTCAAAGAGCAATTATCCGATTGACTCGAAACTTGAACTGAGTGCTCTTAGATATATTTACTCTACAGTGACGTAGGATATTTTTAATTGGATGAAAACGGACGATTTGGCATTGAAAAAAATTTGGCATTTTATAGGCTAGAAAACAGACTTTTTTCATAACTACGCCATTTTGTTAGTTTTTGATATATTTAGAAAATCCTACGTCATTCTCCAGGAAATACCTTCCAGTTTGAAGACATTTTTTTTTTTTCGGTTTCGGCTACTCAATCGGCCGGAATCATGTCAGCAGTGGAGGAACTATTTTTTTGGCGCCTCCAAAGGCAGCGCATAAGTTGCTTGGATCTCAATACTTTTCTATAAAAAAATTATGCAATACAGGTCAAATATAGCCAAATTTATTCTTAAGGATGTTGCGTCCCAAATCACAAATGATGATAAAATTCTGAAAATTTCGTAAGTTTTTGTATCAAGTATTTCAGAGGCCGTGTAAAAATTTCACGACAATTAGGAAGCTCGTTATTGAACAATTAACATTCACAAATTAAATGTTGTCTTATGGAAATTGATGTAACTTTGCAATACATTTTTTTTGATCTCTCAATTTTGTAATATCTACAATATACTAAAAGCAACGGAAACAAAACGAAGTTTATTGATAATTTTTTTTATTTCTTTTGAAAATTGTTTTTAACAAAATGTTATTTTTTTAAATAACGAGCTTCCAAATCGTCGTGAAATTTTAACACGACCTCTTAAATACTTCATACAAAAACATACCAAATTTTCCGAATTTTCGTATCATTTTTTATTTCAACCCTTAAGGAGGCTGAAGTAATGATGATAGAATTCTGAAAATTTGGTATGTTTTTACATGAAGTATTCAGGACGTCGTGTAAAAATTTCATGACGATGAAGAAGCTATTGATTGAACAATTAACATTAACATGTTTCGTAGGGACGCAACATCCTTAATTTGCCGAAACATTTAATTGACTACTTTACTTCCAAAAGTTCCCGAAAATCACCCAAATTTTCACCGTTCACACTGGTATAGCCCCTTAAGGATGTTGAGTCCCTATGGAACATGTTAATGTTAATTGTTTAATGAATAGCTTCTTAACCGTCATGAAATTTTTACACGACCTCCCGAATACTTCATGTAAAAATATACCAAATTTTCAGAATTCTATCATCATTACTTCAACCTCCTTAAGGGTTGAAATAAAAAATAAGAAAATTCTGAAAATTTGGTATGTTTTTGTATGAAGTATTTAAGAGGTCGCGTTAAAATTTCACGACGATTAGGAAGCTCGTTATTAAAAAATTAACATTTTGTTAAGAACAATTTTTAAAAGAAATAAAAAAAAATTTATCAATAAACTTCGTTTTGTTTCCGTTGCTTTCAGTATATTGTAGATATTATAAAATTGAGAGGTCAAAAAAAAACTTATTGCAAAGTTACATCAGTTTCCATAAAACAACATTTAATTTGTGAATGTTAATTGTTCAATAACGAGCTTCCTAATTGTCGTGAAATTTTTACACGACCTCTGAAATACTTCATACAAAAACATACCAAATTTTCAAAATTTTATCATTATTTGCGATTTGGGACTCAACATCCTTAAGAAACCATATTTGGCAAGACTACCTGTTTTCGAAAATCGACCTGTTATTTCGCTCCTAAGTTTATGCAGACAGAAATCCCGTGTAAACGTGCATAAAAAAAACTGTGTATTAGAAAAATGTATTAACGTCATTTAATATTCGTTGGCGAAACGTCCGTCAACGTGCCAAGTAGCGAGTGAAAGCGCGAGGGCTCGTACATGATCGTATCTACGAGTACGAAACAAAGAAGAGTGGTCATGCTCGACTTACCCTGGAGATGCGAAGGGGTTGATGCAGGTCGTGTCCGCCGTGCATGCGAAAGCCCCAAGGAGAGCCACCAACGAGGGTAACCGTTCTCGAGCTCATCCTCTCGTCTTTCTCTCTTCAACGACCACTTTTAAGCCTCCTCTCCCTTCCCCTTTAGCCCGCAGGGCGCTCGGCGAACTTTTTTCTCCCGTCCCCTGCCCGTTGACACGTGGGACCTTTCTACCGACAAGGGCTTTTTTCTACCGACAAGGGCGGTGATTTTTCTCGCCGACGTTTCACCCCTCGCTGCAAGCAAATTCAGGCCGCGTTGCCTCGTTGTTTTCGCACGATCGATCGATTTAGCTTATGCGTGAAATGGCGATTACGTTACGCGAATGGAAAAATGAAGCACCTCTGGCAAAACTTGCGCGTGGCGCGAACGCGCGTTCCGAGCTTTGTCCGAGAATCGCGAGGACCGCGCTCGTTCGCGGCTCGCGCAACACTAAACTCTAATTTCCCCCGCCGCCCACCCCGCCCCCCGGCTACACATCACAACGCGTAGCACCGCCCGACGCCGCGGTCGTGACGATCACGACGACGACGACGACGCGACGTTCTCATATCCGCTTCGACCCACCAATAACGCGTTATTGCTTACACGTGCCCTGTGGAAAAAAAAGACGTCTCGGTTCACCTGACATCCACTTGGGCTATTTTTTGTCGATTGTAACATCACAGTGTGCCAGACGAAAATGCTCGATGGTTTTTTAGGAATTGTAGGACGCGTGGGGTAGACTCGCCAAAATTGTATGGCTTCCGTGTTCCACATGACCTCGGAGAATGTTTTTTTCAATCTTTCTGAGCTGTCTTTCATTTGGAATCAAAACGGAGTTTCAGTTGAAAGTATGCTTCATTACCGAAATCGCGATCGGTAGAAAAAAGTAGTGAGAGAAATCGGTAGGCAAAGTAGTGGGAAAAATCGGTAGGAAAAAGTAGTGGGAATAATTGCTAGGAAAAAGTAGTGGGAACAATTGGTCGGAAAAAGTAGTGGGAAAAATCGGTACGAAAGTAGGGGAAAAATCGGTAGGAAAGTAGTGAGGAAAGCGGTAGGAGAAGTAGTGGAAAAAATCGATAAGAAAAATGGTGCGATATCGGTAGGAAAAGTAATTGCAAAAATCGGTAGGAGAATTGGGGGGGGGGGGGGATCGGAAGGAAAAAGTAGTAGGAGAAATCGGCAACGAAAAGTAGTGGGAAAGATCGGTAGGAAAGCGTATGAGGAAAAATCGGCAGGAAAAGGTCGTAGGAAAAATCGGTATTAAAACTAGCCGAAATAATCGGTAGGAAAAAGTAGTCGGAAAAATCGGTAGGGAAAGCAGCGGGAAAGATCGGTAGGAAAGCGTATGAGAAAAAATCGGCAGAAAAATGTCGTAGGAAAAATCGGTAATGAAATTTAGTCGGGGAGATCGGTAGGAACAAGTCGTCGGAAAATCGGTAGAAAAAGTAGTAGAGAAAGCAGTGAGAACAATCGGAAGGAAAAATTAGTAGGAGAAATCGGCAACGAAAAGTATTGGGAAAGATCGGTAGGAAAGCGTATGAGGAAAAATCGGCAGGAAAAGGTCGTAGGGAAAATCGGTATTAAAAACTAGTCGGGATAATCGGTAGGAAAAAGTAGTCGGAAAAATCGGTAGGGAAAGCAGCGGGAAAGATCGGTAGGAAAGCGTATGAGGAAAAATCGGCAGAAAAAAGGCGTAGGAAAAATCGGTAATGAAAATTAGTCGGGAAGATCGGTAGGAAAAAGTAGTCGGGAAATCGGTAGAAAAAGTAGTAGAGAAAGGAGTGACAATAATCGGAATGAAAAAGTAGTAGGAAAAATCGGCAAGGAAAAGTAGTGGGAAAGATCGGTAGGAAAGCGTATGAGAAAAAATCGGTACTAAAAATTAGTCGATAAAATCAGTAGGAAAAAGTAGTCGGAAAAATCGGTAGGAAAACGAGCAGGGTCGACAAAAAAATTGGGATTGTTATCGGTAGGGCAAAATTGCCTAGCTCGTATGACGTACTTTTTTCGCGTCGCGCATCGCTATTTTTTCATTTTCAGGTCGTATTCTACACGCTAACTACATTTTCCAATTATTAACACTAATTGTATTTATTAATAATTCAAGTATAAACAACCGCGCACGTATTCTGCGATGGGGTCCCTCATCGTAAAGATGCCTTCGTTCGGATTTATTGATCCCATACAAATAGCGTTTCTGACGGTTTTTTTTATCTGGCACAAATACTATTTTCTAGGACATTTTATTTAGGCCTGCCCAGTAATCGTATCGGAACGTCTCCGGGTAGCAAGAGGAGATTTCGAGTGGCCGATCTGGCACGGACGACGAGGCCATGGCTCAACCTTGAGGGAAGTTCGGTCTCGCAGGGCCTCAGCCATGAGAGTAAATTTAGGGTCAAGATGCTAACTGCGCCGAGACGAACAAACTCAAACGCCGAGTTAGGAAATTATTTTTGAGAGTATCAATAATTTGATTGAACCCACAGTTGAAGCGAATTATTGATACTCTTAAAAACAATTTTCTTACTTGGGCTTGGAGTTTCTTGAGATATATTTTTTTAGAGAGGTCAATTATAGATATAGAATATTATTATGCTGGTAATTTACATTTTTTTTTATTTGCCCAATGCAACGTATATTGTATGGATTATTATACTCTTTATGTTGTAACAAAAATGTAACATTATGTAGGTATTTTACTTTATTTACAATGATAGATACTAGAGGAATATTTTAGAAACGACGTTTCTTTTTATAT
Source organism: Ophion costatus (assembly GCA_951751655.1). NCBI lineage: Eukaryota > Metazoa > Arthropoda > Insecta > Hymenoptera > Ichneumonidae > Ophion > Ophion costatus. The sequence continues at coordinate 37,962,949 of OX632356.1, forward strand.
GTATCTAAACAAATCAATATTCATACTTTTTTAGAGGTGATCATAAAAATGAGCGATTATAAAAGTGTGAATAAAAAACGATGTGTACTGATGTTCCTTCAACCTTCATAAGGTCGAAGGAACATGAGGACAATCTTAAAACTACTTTCACTGTAATTAATACGTTCACTTCTATCTGTGTGCTGTACGAAGCCCGCATAGCCAAACTCGCAATTGATATTTTTCTTATATAAGAGACGAATAGCGTTGAAGTTTGCGTGCAATATAACGTAAATTATTTTCTATATTTTTACGTGCATTTGCGAAATCTTCTTTTTCAAATTTATGTTGCAAATATGGGAATAAATATCGTTAAAAACGTCTTAAAAAATTTCGAAGTTAAACTCAGCCTCAAGAAATTCGAGCAATTTGAGAGAATTAATTCTCATTGTGGTCCAACGACGCAAGTTTCGATCGTATGGATAAAGACGTCATTCGATTTCTGTTTTTTGGGGGGTTTATTTTCAACGCGATCTCTAGAATACCCACGCGAAAGCTCGGGCTATTCAGTTTCTTTTTTTGTTGACAGCTCAATGACAGTGAAAGGAAAATACATAGAACAGCTAATTAAGTGATATATCGAGCGCGAAACCCAACGATAGCCAAAAGCTTCGCGACTTCGAACTGTCAACGGAACAGGAGGGGAAATACCGAGAGAAAATTCACCATCCACGGGCCGGTAATACCGAACGCGTTTTTTTTTGCACGAGTAAATTGACGCTCGTTTAGTGCGTCTGATGATGGCGAACACGCCTACATACGGATTTCAAACGGCCCCGCATTGTATCTCTCTTTTGATCGCTAAACACATGCCACAAAAAGGCCGTAACGCATCGAAGGCGTTCCTCTGAGTGACGGCGTTTATGCCCTTCTTCCTGCTAGCAGTCGATACGCACGTACAGTTGACTCCCGATCATCGAATCCCATTTCATTCTACCCCCAACTGACTCACTGGAACTCTCTATTGAACGCTCTCTTAAGGGGTCTTCCCACTTTAGACGCCAAAAAGGCCTATTTTCATTAATTTTCTTGATAGGGCTATATTATAGATGTTGACATAAAAGTTGTTGCACTTAATAAATACATTTTAGAACATTTATTTATTCAAGTCACTATTTATTCGCGAAAATGGTAGTTACAGAAATGTCTTAAAAAATGGTAGGTCTGCGCTGTAGAAATCTCGGAGATGGATCATCCGAAACAAAAGAATCAAACAGTTTTAGATGCAGTATGTTGATGGCTATAGCGCATATCGTACGATTTTTGATATATGCAAAAATAACAAAATGGCAGACATTTTTCAAAAAAAAACATGTTTTTCACCGTTTTTGTTTAAAATAATAAATGCCAAAATTAAAAAAAATCCTTCCTATGCGCTATAGCTATAGTTGTAAAGAATATGTGGTTAAAATTTCATAAGGGTCGGTTCAGTAGTTTCGAAGCTTTTATCAACAAGCCGTAGAAAACGTTGTTTTGAGAAAAAACACGTCTAAAGTTTGCTTGGGTTACATAAATACCTAACAAATTTGTTTAATGTATTTCAAAAGTGTATTTATTAAGTGTAACAACTTTTATATCAATATCTATAATATAAACCTTTAAAAAAAATCATCAAAATACCCTTTTTACCGTCTAAAGTGAGGAGATTCCTTAATTCGACCGGGAAAGGTGGAACCGAAAAAAGTAAAACGAGAATACCAAAAGTATTTAGGATTAAGGTCTAAAAAAATAGGTTGCAAAATAACATTCATTTATTTTAACCGTATCGAATGATATAGTGAAATTACAGTCTGAAATTGGTCTACTTTTTAGAATACGCGCTTCGGGAATGACGCAAATGCATACCAAAATATTTAGACACAAATGTTCATTAATTTCTTCATTTGTTTATTCATGAATATTTCTTCACTTATGCGTTAATTTATTCATGAACTCATGAATTCATGAATTCATTCATCCATTCAATTATTTCTTGATTAATTTGTTCAAGAATTTTCATTAATTTCTTAATTTGTTATTAATGAATGCTAATTCATTTCATCATACATATATTCACTAATGTCCATGTATTTATCCCTGAATGTTTATTCATTTCTTCATTTATTTCTTGATTAATTTATTTAAAAAGTTTCACTTACTTCTTGATTTATTCATTCATAAATGTTCAGCTATATCTTCATTCATTTATTCACGAATCTTCATTTTGGTCTTATTCCATTCGGTTATTAATGTTCATTTATTTCTGCAGTCATTCATTCATGCATGTTCATGTATTTGTTTATTCATTTACTCATGAATTTTCTTTTATTTCGATTTCTTTTTTCTCTTGTTTATTTATTTCTAACAGGAGGGTTCATTTATTTCTTTACCAAGAAATTTTTATCTTACTCTGTCAGAATGAAACATAACGAAGCATCAACTATATCTGGTAGATAAAAGTCTCCTCGCACACTTTTCGCGTTGATTGGTACTTTCAACTATACGTAATTACTCGTGAAGGGAGTACACAGCCGAGAGTTGCTAGGGAGAGCGGAAAAAGGCCCTCTCGATTAAATAGCAGATAAACGACGAGGCCTCCTCGTTACGACGAATTTCGCGAGTTAAGGAACACGAAATTGCTTCGAGATCTGCATCAAAGTAACGTCACAAAAATTAAAAATGATATATTTCGGATTAAAAAAAAAATGTTTACACAGCAAAAAATAGCTGAAAAGCCTAGGCAAAAACAAGTTGAACGTAAGTACCGTCGCAAGTCAACATTCACCATGGCAGCGAAGCCAGAACCTCAACATAAAATTCTATTCAAAGCAACATTTCAGCTCGAATATTCTTTTCATTAACGTCGGCTACTTTTTTTGGGCATCAAAATTTACAAAACTTTCAATGTGAGGTCTGAATTAATTCCTGACTTCCACCATATACCCTTGCGGATTTTTACGTATAACCCTTCCCAATTAGACCCTTTCCTATCACTCCTTACCTGCACTTTGCAAATCTTACCTTACGTGACGGCTAAACGGTCACCGCGCTGAGTATTGGCCATGCACAATGCTGCTTAAGGCCTTATTTACGGGAAAAATTTCAAATTTTTTATTCCATTAGCCTGAACGGTTAGGAATATTTTGAGCCTTACAGGATTGAAAAATTCCAAAAGTTGTTAAAGTTACAGCATTTAGAGCGTAAAATAGATACCGCGCGGCGCGCCCGACCGCCGACTCCAAAGCCGTTTTTCCACGATTCACTTTTTTGAACCTTGTGAAATTTCTAAGCCTTAACCGAAGGTTCAGATCGGTTTGAAATGTTTACAACATATTCTTAGTATCATCACCTATCGTGTGAACCACAGGAACAAAAATTTCAATGGCACAAAAAAATATACAAAATAAAATGCGGACAGAAAATTGAGTAGAAAAATGTTTCGAATTTTTATTATAATATTTTTTTTCAAATTAATGCTGTTGGTTCACACTAAAGATACATTCATTATGCAATTATAAATATGTTCATTTTTTTCAGACATCCACATCGATGCCGAGAACTTTCACCATCAACATGCGCGCAAAAAAATATATTGCTTTATTATGTTATATATCCGCCATTTGTTAATATTTCTGATTTTTTTACATATACTTAACCATGTGCATAAATGATCTGTAAAAAAATGTTGTGAATATATGCGTCATTTTTTTAAACGGCGTCTAGAAAAGTACCTGCGAAAATCGGCGAAATCGCGTATATTAGGCCTTAACTCGAAGTACTGCCAGAATCGAACCCCGACCGCCCATCCACCACTGTCGGGTAATTTAGTGTCTGATAAAAAATTGTTATCCATTCCAGAAATTGTTTCCTCAGAGAAAAAAAGGTTGTTTGCTACGTATTACGAAGTAGGTGTTGAAATTTAAAAAACCGAAAGGTCACTATAAAAAAAAAATTACAACACGTATAAAAAATCGAGTATAAATTAAACAATCCTTCGATACACAGGAATGAAATATGCATTTTTCATTTTTTCCATATGCATATAAAGGATATTAAAGCGAGATATTAAATTTTCAAAATGATTCAACAAATACAAAAAACACCCAAAAACATTTCTCCAACGAAGCTATATATTTTCATGCATCCCTTTTTTTCCGTCGAGTAATAAGCACTCGATACAAACGCGGAAAAACTGAAATGTCATCGCCACATACGTACGAAGAGAAAGTTAAAACACCTTCCTCACTAGCTGTCACTAGAAAAACATCCCCGACATGACATTTTTTCTCTAAGTCTCTAACTACCTCGTTTTACGCATTAAATTCGAAATAAGAATAAAACGACCGCTTTTCAATTAGTAAACACGCTCGCATATCCTCCGATTTCCGGCGACCCACTACCGAAAAACAATTTTTGCAGTAAGTTACATTAGCATGAACATCTAAGAACGTTAACTTAAAATGACACGTGAGAAAAAAAATGAGATCATAGCTGAGTCCGGTAAGCCTGAATTTTGAAGAATCTGCCTTTAGGATGACAACTTGCGATAACAGTCGAAGGAGTTCATCACGATTACCTTAAGCGCCGAAAACAAGGGATCAAGATTTTTGTGGCAGTTCGCGTAAGGACAATGTGCCACCGAATAAGGTAAATTATTAACGGAAATAAAAGAGCAAACTTTGAGGCACGAGTCTGATTTATTTCGCCAAGATAAGTCTGTCCTTTACGGTCGTTAATTCCATTCGAATCGAAGTGCGCACCGAGTGACCTCCCTCTCCCTCTTCCTCTGTTCCTACCACCAACTGCTACATAGGACGATTGCAGACTAGAGCAGTTGGAAAAACGATTTCCTTCTTTTATTTCCCTGCTCGTCAGGATTTCTGCACTTTTATTCTACAAAATGCTCTCCGCACGAACTCCAGACCTGGTTCTCTTTTTATCCACTATATCGCCGCATGACGGTCGATAAGAAAGATGGTTATCGAACAAATAAAAAAAATTAATCGATCATTCAAGTACCATTTTTATCGCGCGATTATAAGCTAGAGATCGTTGATTCGATGCTACCACGCGGGGGAGGGAAAGGGGGGAGCGCTTTCAACGATTAAACATGCTGCATCGATCCACTAAAACGTTTGCTCAATGGCAATTATTTATCGCAGGCTCGCGACGTGTATGACTGTGTAACGAGCCTGAACTTATTGCCCTGAGTAGCCTCACCTTCGTTTACCATCATACACACGCGCAGGTAATATATATATTAGTAAAAGTAATAGCATCGGCAATAGTAATAATAGTAGTAGGGAGAAGTCTCGTAATGCCGGACGGCACCTAGCGCCGGACACTCGTAACATATCAGGCAAGTCGCAAGCGTTCGATTCAAGAACGGGTGTAAGGGGCAAAGGGGGTGAGATATTACGAGTGTCCGGCACCAGGTGCCGTCAGGCGTTACGGGACTTCCTCCTAATAGGAATAGTAGTAATATAGGATGCTCAAAATGATCATACATTTTAATTTATTAATACAATGAATTATTTATTTGAAAAGTACGAATATTTTTGTTTCAATGTAAGGTATACACATGAAGGTTACGTGTGGAACACAGTATCCGATTAATGGCCCCTGTTTGCAAAAGTTCACTCTCTTGACGAAATTTTCAATAACATTTTGGCATAATTGCGGATTAATTTCATGAATGACGCGTCCAATTGCTTCCTTGAGCTCCGGAGTAGCCTGTGGATCATTGGCAAACCGCACGATCTTGGTGGCCGATTCACATCGCCGCGGCGCGAGATAACATGACCATGAAGCTTCCTCTAGCACTCGCAGTAGCCACCGGTCTGTCAGGCCAACCACCTGACATACCGATAATACGCACAAACAGGGAAGTCACAAACGTCTGCAAAGACACGTACGAGTGACACATCGGCGATGCGGATGATCGGGTACTCTATAAACGAGTCATCCTGAGAAAGCACATACTCGGGATAAACGGGTTCCCCCGAAAAGCGAATGCACGGGGTCTTTATAAACAGGCGCGCGTGAAAAGCGAATGGGGATAAATGGATGTAAGGATGAAGAATATGAATGATGATGGCTCATTTTAAGCACACCTGTATGACTATCGGACAAATGTGGGTGAATGAACCGGTAACGGTTACTTAGTCGGACACTCAGTAACGTGCACACTTGACACTGGGAGACAGCGCCGCGACACCTCCATCGTCCTCTGTCGCGGGTGGACCTGGGGCGAAGCGCTCGGAGGGAACCTTGAGAAAACCGATCGGAGCGGCCGAGGAGTTCGATGCTCCTGGGCCACCGGATAGTACAGGGGCCGGGGTCCGCTTAGCCAGATGGACCGGGCTGCCCCATCAGCTAGCGAATAAACCCCGTGCTGTGTAGTGCCGATTGGCGCCCGGATCGGGCCGTGCAGTAGTATCGGGGGACCTTGTTAAGGCCGCCGGTGTCCGATTCGGGGCAGTCCGTGGCGAAGGCAAGGCCGCGGCTGGGTGCTGCTCTTCGTGCAGCTTTGAGAAAAGTTGGACCGGGACCCCTGGGGTTTGAGTTACAAAATTGTGATTCCGAGGCTGGGATACTGCTCGGTATGTACTCAGGACAGGGACGTTCAGCACGCGCTAGAAGATGGCTAGACTGGCTCTACTAAGCAAAGGAAAAGGGGAGCTGCGTATGACGACTTATTATAGACCATTGAGTCTTCTGGACACAACGGGTAATGTTTTCGAACTTCTAAGAAGACCAAGACTGTCAGACGCAATAAGAGTGGCCGGGGGTTCGTCCGAAAATCAGCACCGCTTCCGCAAGGGGCGATTGACGATGGGGGAATCCGCAAGATGATCGAGACCTTCCGGAGGATAGACATGGACTGTCACGTGGAAAGACCCCTAGTCATACTGGTGACTCTGGGCGTGAGGAACGCCTTCAACTTGGCTAGGCGGGGGGATATCTTGGGGGGGGGCTAGAAGGCGCTCTCCGGATTCCCTCTTACCGTCTTCGGGTACTGAGGGATTATCTCAATGATAGACGCATCACGTACGAGGACGAAGAAGGACTGGCGACCAGAAGTATCACTGCGGGCGTCGCGCAAGGATCGATACTGGGACCAGACCTATAGTATATGAAACGTGTGGTACGGTAGCCTGCTGAGATGCCGCACAACGCATCGCTCATCGCATACGCTGATGACGTGGCGGCGGTGATTGTGGAGCGTAGTGCGTACCTGGCGCAGCTAACCTTAAACCAAGTCATAAGAGAAACTGGCAGATGGATGATAGAATACGGATTAACTCTTGCATTGGACACGACAGAAACTGCTGACCCGGCGACCTGTACCGACAACCATACCCATGACAGTCGTGACGGAACCGACAGGTACTAGGGTGGATGCCAAGTACCTGGGGGTAATTCTGGACACGAAGCTGACCTTCTGGCGCCGTATAAAATGGACGGCCGAGAGGGCGACGGCACTGGCTGCTTCGCTCAGCCGCCTGATGGTAAACACCTACGGACTGAAACCGTCAATACGTAAACTCTTGATAACGCCGGTCCACTCGATCCTCCTGTACGAGGCAAAGGTGTGGTTGGACGCGCTCCAAATCAAGAAGTACAGAGACAGGGGGCACTAAGGATAACGTGCGCCTACAAGACCGTCCCAGCAAGGGCCATTCCGGTGGGGGAGGGGGGGCGTGATTCCTATAGACCTACTAGCCTTAGAATGGAAACGGATTGACGAATGCGACGAAGGGGCTGACGCGGCAAAGCATGAAAGGGAGAAAACCCTGACGGACTGACACACACGCTGGACAACCGAGACAAGCGGAAGATGAACGAGACGACTGATAACGGACTTAAGCCCGTGGACCGAACGAGCATTTGGCGAAGCTAAATTTTGACCTGACCCAATGCCTCACCGGACACGGATACTTTCGAAAGTACCTCCACAACCCGAAACGAGTACGGATGCCAGACTGTACGTACTGCTGACACATACGAGACGACGCGAAACACACACTTTTCACGTGCGACAGATGGACGACAGAGAGACAACGGCTGGACCGGAAGACAGGAGACATGACGCCTAGTAATATTATCGGGTTGATGCCACGAGACGAGGACCAGTGGACATCGCCGCATTCGTCGAGGCAGGGCTGAGACGCAAGAAAGAGGATGGATGTCTGGAGAACGAATGAGGATAAATTACGAGCAAATGACACGAGACGCTTGGATGGACAAACGATACGATACGGACGATGGACAACTGCAGGTCCCGCGGGGATGAGGTTATACTTACGTGTGACCACCCCGCGAAGACTGTACAGAGAAGGTTTTTCGTCGGTAGGCTATGAGGAGTGTCCGACACACGGGGGAGAACGTGTGTCTCTCCTATGGTACCTAACGCATTTTCCCCCTCTTAAGAACTTAAAAAAATCAATAAATAATAATAGTAGTAACATTAGTGATAGGAATAACAGCAATAGTAACAAAAATGGAAGCACGATGCAAGGCAATAGGGATTGTGATGAAAAGAAGGGCGGCGTACTATGTAGGTAAGGTTATGGGATTGGAAGTGTAGCGTTTACCCCAGAAATGTCTGAGGGAACAAGGGAGGGAAGTGCAAGAAGCCATGAAGCAGGTAGGCAAGAGACAGATAGGAGGTACACTGAGGAGGAGTAACAAAGAGGAATGGGCGATGAAGACAGGAAGAGCAGTGCAAACACGACAGATCAGGAAATACAGAGGAACGGGGAGAAAATGAAGTGACCAGGATACTTCGTCGATTGTAAAGACAAGAAGAAAGAGGTGGGCATGGAGAAATACCGGGGAAAAGGGGATAAATTATAAGGATATAAATAAACGAGGGGAGCAATTAGAGAAATATGAGCAAGGATGTGGGGTGGAAGTGTGGGAAGACGAAGGAGAAGGGTTTTAGGAGTACGAAAGCAGAGTGTGCAGTAGAGAAGAGGAAACAATGGCGCACATATAGGAATGTGAGAAGGCAAAGTCACAAATTAAGGACGAAGCGATAAAGAAATTTCAACCATGGGCGGACTAACGGGAAGGCGGGATAGCAACGGGATGGATCAGGGCTCTGGAAGGGAAGGAAACAGTTGAAGAAATTTGCGAGTTAGTGCGACAGTTTCAGAAGCTAGCAGGGAAGAGGGCAGAGAAGAGAGGACGAGAAGACTGGTAGCAATAAGAAATAGAAAATAAGAATACGAAGAAGTGGAACCATGCAACGTGAAGGTAGATAAAGAAACAGACGGACTGATTCAAAAGATAATAATGCAAACAGGAAACCGAAGAACGGACGGAAGGTTGTTAATACCCGCAAGGGTATACGTGTAGAATAAACTACTATTATACTAGTAATAGTAGTTTATTCTACACGTTTTACACGTTTACACGTTGGTACTATTACTAGTAATAGTAATAACAATAACAATGACAATGGAATATAAATGACAATGATAATAGTAAAAATAGTAATAATGTTCATATATACGTTTGCATGTAGAGTTTTGAAGTGAATTGTCGAAGCACCTGCTAAAAACCGAAAATCGAGGAACAAATATCCTTTGGACGTCACTTTTTTCGAAATACTTGTAAGAGAATAAAATTGTTTACAGTTCTTTAATAACTGGAAAAAAAGGGGCTTGCGATGACATTTGTGTCATTCTCTGATTTGTTTCATTGTAACCGCGTTTTAAAAGTTACGCACAAAGCTGAAAAATACATCATTTCCGAAAACCCGATGTATAACTACAGACAAAAATGATATCTAAAAAAGTAGAAAATACTAAATTTTATTGCATCTAAGCTCCGGAGAATTTGCAGTGTATTTTTCATACAACAGAACGCAAATTGCAACCTGCTAGATACGAATCGCAGGTATTTCATTTCTATACTTTTGTGTTTGCCGTTTTTTTCGGCGAAAAGTGGGATGGCTACTTTTTTGCGTATAATCTATTAATCCACGGCGTTCATTAATGCTAATGACGGTTTCGATAGAACGTGAACGTCTCCAAAGATTTTACTTTATTCTCCACTTTTTTGGGAGAGTGTGTATTTACGTTACTTTATTATTTTTCCGTTTGTGCCGAAACTGTTTTATCGGGAAGAAAAAATCTTCGTGTTTTTTGTGTATGTGGTCGCTCGACGATTGCATAATTATAGATGCTAACTTTATGTGTGTTCGGAATTTCTAGGAATTCGAAACGATATTTAATTAAGTAGGCGATGTATACACGCACACATATATATATACATTACTCAGTTAATAGTAATATATACACTACCGGCAAAAACTTCCCGGACACTTTAGGTACTTGCAAAACTTTTGATCACTGGATAATTGTCAAATGTTAGAATAAATGTTAGAACAAAATGTTAAAATAATATAGTCCATTTAATTTATTATTTTACGAAGATACATAGCTCTGTATAATTATCCTAAGTTAGTATACTATTCTAATATAATTTTGCAATTATCCAAAAAGTTTTGCAATTACCTGAAGTGTCCGGAAACTTTCAGCCGGGAATGTATATGGGGTATTCCATTCGATTCGAGGTATTCAATTCGAATTGCTGAATTCAATTTAATTCGAATTGAAAAAGTTCACGTGAATCCAGTAGACTTTTTCCCTGACCCCCGCCAATTCGATTTAGCTTTTTTTATCTCATTCCATCTACTCTAAAAGACACCCTGAATTTTTTTTTACATTTTTCGAAACAACTCAAAAAATGTTTTGTCCGAAAAACCTGAAACCTGAAATTCAGATTAAAAAATCTGAAAAATTTTCCAAAAATGCGTGATTATATGTAAACATTTTCAAGCTATCACCAGCAGTGGAAGTATGATTTTTTCGTTAGCAGTCAAAAAATTCTGGTATTTCAATTGAAGTCGTCTTCAGCACAGAAAAAATCATACTTCGACTGCGGGTGATAGCTTGAAAAATTTTACATGTAATCACGCATTTTTGGGAATTTTTTCAGATTTTTAAAACGAGGTTTTTTTCGGAATTTTTTTTTTTTTTGACTAAGGGTTGTTTCGAAAAATGTAGAAAAATGCAGGGTGTCTTTTAGAGTCAATGGGATCAGATAAAAAAATTAATCGAGATGGCGGGCGTCAGGGAAAAAGTCCACCGGATTCACGTGGAATACCTCATACTCGTATACCTATATATTGCCGCGGTAATATTTTTTTCTGTTACGAGGCTAGGATTTGCAACAAGACGCGAGTGAGGGAGTCCCATTTATAGACACTCCTCGTAAAACCGGATACTCTCGGTTACCGGTTTAACTGACACGCTGAACTTTGCGGCACGCGCATCGACGACGAGGCAACTCATTATTACCGTCACGACTTCATATACGTATCAGCAGCGTTTCCTCGAGGCCGTACGCTAATTTTTTTCTTTTCAAGGTGGCAGCTATTATAATAAGCGCCATTTGTAATATGTTGGACTGTCACTACTGCTAAGAGTTAGGAAACCGAAAATATTTCGTGCTACGTTTTGAATGAGATTTAAAAAATTTGACGACTGGGAAGGCAATACGATTGAGAAAAAGGAAGAATTATTTATTTTTATCGTTACGGAGGCATTGCTAGCACGGACAGGTATTGTAGAGTAGGTTTTTGTTTATCGAATATGTCTTTATAGTGTTTCCAGATTGAAAAAAAAATACAGTTACAATGTTCAATAATTTAGAAAAATGAACCTAATATAGGACTGCTACTCTGTTTTTACATTCCACATAAGTGCCAACAGATCAGCAGTCTAACTTGTTTATTTTATTTTATTAATTTTCTTAATATTGTAACTGTATTTTATTCCCTTTGAAAATCCGGAAAGTTTGGAAAATATGAAAACTAGCGTTGAAATAAATAAAGACTAATAATATAACTCAAATTACAAGAAAAGATAATTGACACTGACATAAAGTGTTCGCAGATAATTGTAAAATCCTTAATATTTTAACTGTATTTTAGATTTTTTCTCTCTCTGTCTTAGAATTGTACTTATTGAAGCTAAAACTCTGTGATGCGTTAAACTATATGCATCATTTTTAGCTATATCTCTGTGCGAATGTACTCAAATTGAGTTCTGAGTCATTTGAGTAATTAAGTTAAGTGTCACTGCGATAATTAATTGAAACGATTGAGTTACTTTGTAAATGTAGCTTAAAAAATGTAAAATAAAAAACTTTTGATTTATTTCGTACTTCATCATGTGCCTCAAAGTCGAACGAAGTTTTAAATAAAATGATTAATCATCAAAATTGTCTGTAAAACGATAGCTAATTGAACTTTTTTTCTCCCAAAAAACAATAGATTTTCACTATTTTTTCGATGACGGAAAACGAGTTACAGAATTTTCCCTTCACGAATGTGCAAAATTGCAGGTAAGAAAATTTCAGTTCGAAAATCCTTTATCATTTTAGTTTTCGTAATGTTGGCAGATTTTTGTTCTAGATTGTTTCAAGCACCCTTAAATAAACGAGTATGTGAAACGTGCTTTTAAATTTTTCTCGCTTTGTGCCAAAGAAAAAAACAATTATTCAGATCGTATTTGATAAATAAAAAAATGAGCAACTGGTATAATACATCCGTATCATTTTATTTCAATTACGAAGCACTTGCTTGGGAACTGCTACGCCGCCTTAATTATTTCGCACATTTTTTTCTCTTTCCGGAATGCGTAAAAAAATGTATCGTTTTTTCCTCAACTATCGTTACGCGCCGGATGGAAATTCGAATTAATGACTACCTTCGAAGATTCCTAAGCTCTTCGAGAACTTTATCGAACTGATGTGATCAAGTCGCCGGAAGCGAATTTTATCCATTTGAATGTTTTTTTCCAAATTATTTACTTTCTCCTCGCCTAGTCGATCATGGCAATTTGGCACCAACTACGTTTCCGTACCTGCCGTCGATGAATTGGTAGGCCGGCAATTCCATCCTCGGCTATCGTCCATTGCCGGAAAGCCGAGTAGCCGGATGACGCGTCCGGACGATGTCACGTGATTCGCAAAATTTGAGAAAGGCGCGACAACGGCTATTCGATCGATCAACCATTCGAAAATTATTTTTCGCTCTGCTACCCCGTAATAATATTGATAAAAGAGATCATCGTTCGCGCACAATTGACAATTTTACTTTATTTTTCTTTCGTCCCCTTGCTGCCCCCTCTCCGCCCGGCCAGGGAAAATTGTAAATTCTGCGCAATCGCCTGTTGTCACGATGTCAGCGGAATCTCTGGAGATTCGGCGGAAGTTAATTGCGAGCAGGAGATTAAATCGCGCGGCATTTTTGGCCGTCGGAGATGAAGATTTCTGACTTTTCGCTGCACAGAAGGAGAGACGACTACTGCACCGACAGTCGAGAAAGGGTCAAGCAGCTTTTACAAATTACAGAAATCACCCTTGTCGACTGTCGGTACCCTTTTTTATTTTCGGACGACGCCGCACACCGCAGGACGATCAATTATCGACGCGTTTTCTCAGCGTCAAAGGAAGACAAGAATATCGAATAAATATTCAACATATCGTTGACACACTGAGTCACTTTGACCCGGACGAAATTTAAATAAAATGCTCACTTTTCTGAAATCGAAAATTTACAATATTTTTTTCAACCGTTTAATTATTCATTTTCCGAATTTAAATTATGCAGATATATCGAGAAGCGCGTAAAGCGTATTCCTGATTTTTTAAATAATAAAAACCGAGCGAAAATTTGATATTCGCCGGTCAGTCAAAATCGTGGGCACAGGTAAGCGTGTCAAGGAAGCGTTAAAAACACGTTGACCGATACTGGTGCACTGCAAAAACAAGTGTGTTGTTCTCATGCACTTTACGTGTATAAATGCCTGTAGACAATTTTTACACGTTTTAACGTGTATAAAAAAATGACGGTGTAAAAATAAGGCGGCTATATGCGTTCAAGCAACACACGTGTGTTATGTTCTTACACACGTTAAAACGCGTCAAAGTTGTCTGCAGCCATTTACACACTCAAAGTGTTTAGAAACAACACACTTATTTTTGCAGTACTGCATACACATGGGATGCGTCGGAAAAATTAATTCAATGACAAAGCTTTTCATCGTCAAAATATATGTATTTATTGGATATTACTTATACATTACGGTGTGTTGATTGTATTAATTATATTAATTATAAAGTTAATTATATATTTACAGTTTTGATAGTTGTCTTTGTTAAATACATTATGATGATGTAGTATGATGCGAGTAGGCACACGATGGATTTGTTGACCATGGGTTCCGGTTTTTTAGCCCGCAATTTTTATTAAAGAGCTTGTGTGTGTATACAGAGATGTTAATTGAATCCGTCAACCGATTAATTGAAGATCAAATGTGGTCTTGTGTCAATTGTGATCAAACCAGTCAATCAATAAATGTCAAACCAACTAACGAGTTTCACGCGATGGCGTAACCAAGGTAATTTTTGAAACATGATCAATAACTCGCAATTAACACACGTAAACTTTGTTGTTTTTCCCGTGCTATTTTTGCTCGTCTGTTGCTATCAATGTATATTGCTTACTTCAATGTGTGTAAATATGCGTCTTGTATGTTGATTCTACACACTTTGTGTGTGTTCCAATAAGCGTGTTGTTTATGGGCACAGCTACGAAGGTGAACACACATTCTCAAGGTCATTATTTGGGTATTATATTTACATCTAAAATTTTTTTTAAACCATTCCATTGGAAAATGTACACGATATTTTTGTAAAAAACATTTGTATTAGATTGCAGTAACATTTTTCAAATCGTTCCGAAACGTTCCGAAAACCCCCGACCTCGGATCGAGCTGAAATTTTGCACAAACCTTCTTTTTAATATTTTAAGACAATCCCTAAAGGGATTTTTGGTGAACCGCAATAGTTTTCGAGATATTACATTTTGAAGTTTTTTTTTAACGTGAGCCGACTATATTTCTATCCATTACGTCTCCCTTCATACCTATATACGTCATTGCGCTATTGTCCAAACAAACAAACGCAAATCCAAAAACTATTACGCATCGTTAAAAATCCCTTTAGGGGTCGTCGTAAAATGCTGAAAGGGAGGTCTTGTAGTTTTCTCAGAAACTGCTGACAATGAGCCGATCGATTTGCAATTTTGTACACATGTAGACTACATGTCGGGCTATCGCCGGGCCCCCATCCTTTTGATTGCTTTATAATTATATAATTAAACGAACTTACCTGCAAGCGAAGTTCTATTATAATTGTATGAAGCGCCTCTTCCGAAGAGACCAAGGTGTAGAATCTTTGGTAAACCGGTGGCGCCACAAATTTCCAGAGGTCAGATTTTTCTGAGCTGTCTGGTCCCTCATTCCGACCGGCATTCATTGAAAGTGTTGCCGTAATATAAAGGGACTCTAATAAAATATCAGAACGATGGGTATATGCAGCATTTGGGCGGCCTTGATCTCTTGGGAAGAGGCGCTTCGCACAATTATAATAGTCCTTCACGCCCAGGTAAGTTCGTTTAAGGGGTTACCCCCACTGGCGATTTTGAAAAAATCGATTTTTTTATTGCATTTTTTTGAAGTATAAGTATCTGAGAATATGTCCTGAAAATTTCAAGTCGATCCGAACAAAATTGACTGAGATATGAGCGTTGAAAGAGAAGAATCCGTGAATTGAAGAACTGAAGTGAAACTTTAAACGCGTTTTTCTCAAAATGGCATTTCTGAAGTCGGTGACCAAGATTACTTGAACACTAATGAACCGATCTTCTTGAAATTTTGCAGGCTTATTCAATACATAAAAATGTAGTCTTTAATCGTTCGATTTTTTTTTTCGAAAACAAATGGCCGTTTTATAGGCAAAAAACGGCCGTTTTTTCGTTAAAATCGAACCATTAACTTTGACTGTCCGCCATTTTGTGTAAAATGAATATTTTTTAAAATCCTTCGATTAGAGACTAGTTTATACTTATATTTGACTAAATCCATCCGCATTTTTTTTCAGATGATCCACTTCGCCGCAATGTTGGTCACCGCAAACCGTGTATATAAAAACATTATTTCATTGACGGCCATTTGCCACTAAACAATGTAATATTTTTCAATAAAAAAATTACCGAAAGTTCTTCAAGATGTGTTCTTTAAGATGGTATATTGATCGATTAAAAAAGTTTTGTAGTTTTCTTTAAAAAAATTCATGAAAAAGGCCTTTTTTTGCGCTACAAGTGGGGGTAACGCGTTAATTATATAATTGTATTTCACGGCTCTTCCTCCAAGATCAAGGTGTAGCTACTTAAAGTTATTTACGGCGATAGTTTTGCAAAAGCAGAATACGTGTGAACATATAGAGATTTATGGGTCCAAAAGCAACGCATTAAATTTCTCAACATTTTCCAAGTTATTTCTTGGGTGATAGTTTTTCTTTACATTGTTATCTAACATTGACAATGCAAACGATTCCTTTACCTGAATCGGTCGATTATAAAATTTTGCGAAGGTCTGCGATTTTTTTAGTCATCCCGCAGTTTTTAGTATCAATTTTCACGCCATGTCGACTCGCTGCAGACACAGCTGCATGGCGTCATCTATAAGCAGTAAATGATTCTGTGTCCATGCCGCTGACCGTTAATGCTGTTTTACTCCGCCCATTAAGCATCTGGGTAGAAGCACGTTTGTAGGGTCTTTAAAGGTGGTCCTATAGCCAGATTTCAATTCATAGGATTTTCATAATTTTTTTTTTTGAACTTCACTAAACATATTAATAATCATATCTGTAGAAGCGGTAGGAAAATGTTCAATTGCGACGGGCAATTCGCAAAAACCCGCAAGGGCGTTGAAACTCAGAAAAATAATCATTCAGAAAACATGTGGTTTTTTTGTTTGTATTTTTTATTCATTTTTAATACATGAAAAAAACACCCGATATTTGTAAAATAGCATGTCTATTCTAGCATCTTATTTTACGATAATTCTAGGCTTACATCGTACAATGACAATACGGGGCTGATTACGAATGTTTGACAACCCAATCGTGGAAATATAATCGCGGAGCTTACTCTAAAAGGCACTTGAGGTGAAGCCAAGCGTTTCTTTTTTCCTTCTCCTCTTCTATCGTCAAAGGTATAAAAGAAATAATAAAAACGTAGGAAAAATAAAATTTTGAGAGCGGATATCGAGCGATCCGCATTGACGATACAACGATAACTTTTCCCCAGCGCCGATCGTGCGATGTCCGAAAATCTACCGTGATTGCGTCTCAACATTTTGGGAAAAAAAATCTGATCAATAAGTTTCGGCATCGCTCTCTCGATACAGTGAAAAAAAAGAAGAATTATTCCTCCAATACGATCTTGTTGATTTGTCTTTTCTTTCGTTTAACTACAGTCGAGGTGGATCTTCGTTTTTGTAACAACAATTAACATTGAACTCGCTGTGATTAGGATCAATCGAATTTCGCGGCGGCTCAATAGTGGCGAGGTAAACAAAAATCGGTGACCCTGCAACTTAACGATTAACAAACGTTGCAGCCACAACTGATCGTAATCGTAATCAACAATAACGCGGTCGAACAGGGATCAACATGTTTTTCTTCTGTAACAATGTCGATGAATTGACAGCGATACAATTCTAGGATGGTACGAATCTCGCTGGCACTTCATCAGTATTAACATTCGTGCTTACGCACCCCCGTTTCTCGGGGCGCGATCGTCGTGCAAACATTTTTTTCGAGCATTTTCTTTCGTCGCGTCGAATTATCAAAATTTCGGAGTTTCGAACGAGTGAAGTTTTGGGCGATGTTTTTTTTTCTTGAGCAGCTGCGATCCATCGAAGCACGGGAAAATTTGTTGAACTTTTGAATTAACGATGAAATGAATTTGAGGAAAAAAAAACAATTATTTTGCTGTAATTGATGAAATTTGTGTAAGTGTTCAAAAGTAAAAAGCCGTGTTTCGAAGGATCGCAAATGTCTCTCACAAACAAACGCAACACATTGAAACGGACAATCGTGGGTGTCTGTGAAGGTTGGAGGTTCTCGGGATGGGATGAAACTTAATAATGAAACAATGATAACCAACATAAACAGTTAAACGATAAACGTAATGGGGATGTCAAATCGAGGAATTGTAAAACGAGAAACTTCAACTAACAGAATAACTGCACGGATGCACCTAAAAGTTCATAGGACAGTGCTAGATGTAACTCTTCAATAATAACAAACGCTTAACGTGAACTGCATATACAAGATGCGGCGATAACTCTTATCGTCTCGATTAAATCTGAACCAATGACAATTCGGGGAAAATAAAATTTTGCACAAGTTTTCATAACGTTAGTTGGTGGCTTTTTACAGTTTGCAATATCAACTCCACTTTATCAAACAGGATGACGTTTTCTCACGTCATTCTGCAGAAGTGCTCCGAAAATGGACAAAAGGAACAAAAGGCTATCAAAGGACATTGAATATTAAAAAATCGAAAGAATGTACTTTTTTTTATGACTGTTTAGTATTAATAAAAACTCGGATTTCATTTTAAAAAAGGATTATCAATACTCAAAATACAAAGTTGTCACTCGTAAGGAATTTTTTAAAAACTCTGCATAAAAAACAAGCACTTGTTCGTTGAATGGCATATTAATTATTTACGTTTCATCGAAGAGGTGTGCAATCCTCACATCAGGTGGGATTAGCATTTATAACTATCGTTCTCAATTTGATAAACGAAGTGTCATAGATTCGGCGATACTCGAGACGCTAAGAGTTATTTCCTCACCCTGGTTTTTTTTCCGTATTCAACTCGAAACTGCAACTTGATAACCAATTCATAAATCCCGGGTTGTAAAAAAACAATGAACGATAATAGTCGATTTTTCTGGGGAACAACGAAACAAGATAATGATTAACCTTCGTAAAAGAAAAACGATGCGTCAACGAAACTGCAAATCAAGGAAAATCTATAATGCCACGTGAGTGAGGAATAAGATTGTGCAATTCGAATATGAGATGGAATGTTGTGAACGGCAAAATCGTTCAATGCCCAATCGATGAACCGAGAACGATGATCGGGCTCGAATGATCTTACGTTTAAAAAAATGTTAATTATTGATTTTTGATTTCGATCGATCGAATCAATTTTCCGATTGAAGGATCGTCGAACGGCGAACAATTGATGGAAAGAGTAAAGAAAAACTTGACGCGAGATGAAACTCAACGAATCCGACGAAAGTGGTAACGATCAAACGTAAAACAACAACGACCGAGTATAGCAAGAACATTAAAAACACTTTTACCCGATGGAAACATCAACTCGGTAATGACCTAATCAACGGTGTGATTCAACGATAAAACAGATCAAACGGATCGTCAACGCTCTTAAACTGTCAACGTCATTGAAGCGTCGTTAAAAAGCGAAGAAAAAACAATTGCTAACAAATCGAACAACGAGAGACAAAATAGGATAACAAAATGTCTTGGAATCGGCAAAAACAGAGCACGTGTAAACATAATCGCGAAACAGCAATAACCAAAACTTAATGAACACACGAACGGGAGAAACAATAACGGTGAGAGAAAGTTAAAAAATAAAATAACCGAAGACAGCACTTCGAAGAGATTTGAATTGAATTGAGAGCAATGATTATTAGTCATCGCGATAGAAATAAAATCGTATTTTACATCTCCAACGAAAACTTTCCACGATGCAGGTCTGTCCTGTTCTACTAACTGAAGCCTTAAAAAACGAAACTCTTAATCGAAAGATCTTCCAAACGATCGTCTACCCTAACCCATCGAACCTACGAGGAATCGTAAGGATTCTTCTTCAATGAAAACTAACGTGTTAGCAGTTATCTGGAAAACAGCGGATTTTCTCGAAAAACATTATTCGATTGATAAACGATTGGAACTCAATAATAATCAAAGAAAAGAGAAAACTGGATTATTGAAAAACACACACGCGAGTAGTCGCTGTTCTACACATCTAATGGAATAAAAAATAGCGAACACGCGCGCAATCGAGTTGTTAATAAAAATGCGTAGGTTACGAATAAGAAAAAAAACTCACACGAGAACGCGAAATAATTCTAAGCACTCAACTTATCGGAATTTAACATTAAACGATTAAAATGATTATACGAATTAAAAATCGTAAAGAATTCGATTTTTCGCGTACCACTAACTAGGAATACGATCTATAGAGGCGCGAAGGTCCGTCACTTCACGTTCGAATGAAATAAGGACGATCGGTTTTCTGATTCACCGGGCTCGTCATCCACTTCTCAATTATGAATATTGTCAATGCGTCAGCATGAGCGAAACTAAACTAAGGGCTCGACCGTAAGATGCCTTGTCCGGCGTAACTTTTTTTTCATCGCAAGACACAAAGAAATAAAACCGAATAACGAAAATGAAGGTAAAAGGAATAACGAAAATGAAGATGAAATAAGAGCGAATTAAAAGCAAAATTCATACCGAAATTCGACAAAAATCCAAACGATCTACGTTGGAAATGAGCAAAAGAAAATGGTACAAAAATAATTTCGAGCAGGGACAATGCGCTGTCCAGCAGCGCTTGTCTGAAGACCGCGACGAGCAAAAATTAAACTGCGACAAGGCATCCGGTTCGAAAACGAAAAATAAGATGAGGAATGAAACAGGCCATTTTACAAACGAGTGTAACGGAAAAGGGCGGAAAAATAAATAAACAGGGATTTGGGAGAAACAAAAAGAAAATGAAAAAAAATTAAACAAAAAGAAACGATAAAAAATGTCAACAAATCGATGGGTGTGATCGCGTGGACTTTTTGTAGGGCGGGCGTGCTCGCTCGGTCAAAAAGTAGGCACTGAATAGGCGCACGGATCACGAAAACGGAGTAGGCTTCGTGAAATCGTGACCTCTCGGAACTTTCGTCACTGTGCGCCTTTTGTATTTTTTTTTCTCGAATATTTCTCATCCCTTCAAGGGCTGATTCACGATTTTATAAAGATCCGACTCTTTATCGAAATTTTCGGGATCCATGCGCGAGGCCATGTCCTTTTTTTTTCTAAGTAACTACATAACAATGATTTCCGTTAAAATTAATGGTTGAAATAAACAGTATAGATTTTGCAACAACCGACATAAATTCCTCGGCGCTGATTCTATCATTTTTGATGACGATAATAATAATAGCAATGTACAAGAGCTGTCGCGATTTCTCGCTACGCTGAGACAGCAGGCTAAACCCACCGGCAGTAGTTTCCTTCTTCCATTTATTTTTTTTTGTGTTTTTTTCTCTGCGATTCGTATCTCGTGTTTTTTTTACGACACAAACAAAAATGAAACATAAAAGAGACGTATTCGGAAACGCGTCTCGCGTTGAAGTCGTTCCGAAACTGTACTGCTACTCACTTTGACAATCGGCAAGGTTTGACAATCATTCACTACACGATCGAAACGACTCGTACCGTTTCATGCGAAACACCAGGCGAGATTTGCAAAATTGTTAAAATCCGTTGCGAATTGACGCGAGATGCGTTCCGAAAAAAAAAAACAATAATAATCAACGAAACGAACTAAAGAGAGAAACAATTAAAAAGAAACGAAAGAATGGAAATTAAAAAAATAATAAAACTTATAGCTAGTGAGAATGGAAATTACGATTTTTTTGATGGACGATGAGACTCGATTTGCAAATTGATTTTTAGATTAAAATTTATATGATTTGTTACCGATCGATGATGATCATGATGACGTCATGGTACGGAACATTCGTTCGCCCGTGCTCGGACACAATTCGCACCAGCGATGCATCCGAAGCCCGGCTACGAGTTTCCATTTCGATTCATTGGAAGGATAAGCGATTTTTTTCTCATCCGAGTTGATCCTCATCGGTTGATAAAACTTCATGTTCCAACATTTCAGCGTGAAAGTGCCGATCGGTGACAGTCTTCGATTTTCCCTCAGTGCCTCATCGTCCCGATGACCGTTCATCGTGTACGAAACGCACGGATGTTCCGTTTCGCGTATCTCCAAAGATCGCATTTTCGACATTCTCGAAACGCCGCTGATTCGGCGAACGCGTTCGATAACGGAACAAAGGGGAGCTTACTTTTCGATTGTCTTCGTGGGACTGCTGTTCTGCGATCCCGCGATGTCGATAGCTCGGGACCGTAGTCATCGTCGCGTAGCGTTATCCCGGTTGTTCTGTGCGGTGGATGCATCCCTTCACCGTGTTGCTCGGATGATGATCACTCGCTGTTGAGATTCCAAGGATGTGCTTCTCGTTCGATCTCGCCGCTGTGTCCTCCTTTCGATCGTCAAATGTTTTCCTCGTCTTTGGGAGGGGGGGGGGGGGGGGGATCCGCATTCCTTCCTCGTTTTTGAGGGCTGGGAGCTCATCTTACGGTTCTTCCGAATTTCTATGGGTCTCTGTGAAAGTTGGGAGTCCAGGCATGTCTCCCATCCTGCTGAAGTCTCGTCGTTTTTGATCCTCGAGTTTCTTCGTCCTCGTCGTGCGAGCACAGAAAAATATTCATTTTTTGTTCGCGGTTTTGCGCGATGTTTTCTGAATTCTAATGGTTCTCCGCGATCGGAAACGATGCACGAAATTTGGATGCCCGAAGTTCCGAGACTGGCGCGGTGGCCCGGTTGGGCTGTCGCCGCTGATCGTGGCCGTGAAAATGTCAACGGATTTGTCGTAGCTTTGGTACCCGTAGGTTGATCGGGCGAGGTCGGAGGTTGCGTTTGCTCCGTGTTTTTGATCCTTGAAGTTAACGACGCTGCGTGGTCGTGTTGACTTCCGTAAGGCTATCCGTTTGCTCGTTGGCTCGGTGTCCGCGGTCATGCGAACGAACTCGCACTCTTTTTGGCTTTGTATGAGCGACCAAGAGTCACGAGTCGGACCAGGACTGGCTGCCAGACGCGTTTTGCCCAATTTGACATTTCACCAAAGCTTGAACTTGTCTTTTTGCTGCTGGTGCGATCGACCGGTCGCGATTTCACGGCCTCGTGTTTGCTCGTTTTTATTTTCGTTGCTCGCTGTGGTCCTCGGTCACCTGGGTACTCTCGAGTTCGGCTCCTCTGGTGATTGCAGGAGGGAGAGTCAGGCTGACTGTGCTGGACGCGTTGCTCGCCTTCGAATGTTTTCGTGACATCGGAAAACTGAACTTTGTGGCGGTCTCGTTAGCGTTCAGTGACACTGGTCGATGGACCTCGTTGATGCTTGATTGCGTTAGATCCGTGCTTGGTTTTCAACTCGTTTCGTTTACGGAATTGATTCAGCAGGTGGGGACAGCTTTCGTCGTGGATTTCGCGATTCTTCGGAATGGTGACAGCGTGGCTTTGATTCGGAGCTCATCATGGCTAGGACAATGGCTAGGATACGTTCTTCGTCTTCTTCTTCTTCATCGTCTTCTTCTCTACTGTGTTTTGAAAGATTCTCGGATGCTGGAATGTTCCCTAGAATCGAATCCTGCGATCACTTCTTCGTATCTTTGGAGGAATTTTGCTGGGTCTCTTTTTGCTCGCCGAAAAGGAACGGCGACTCTCTGGGCTGTGGTGACGAAATGATCGTTTTTTTGGTGGAGATTACGTTTGTCCGTTAAAATCTTTCATGCAAATCGGGGTAATTGTGTTTGTTTGAATTTTGACAACGATCGCGTTTTTGTCGATTTGCGATCGATCATCATCTGTTCTTGAGGTTTTGCGAGTGCTTGTGAACGCTGCTGAGTTCGGTGTCGGCCCATGGGAAACGATCGGCTGACGAACCTTCGTTTCAATGCCAATTTCGGAACTGTTTTGTCGATGAAACGGCTTTTTTTGCGGTGTGATTTTACAGATTGGTTTTTGATTCGCTCGTGAGTGATGAAAGTGCCGGATTGCAGATTGATTTTCATCCAACTCAATTTCCGATGGAAATAATTTCGCTCTCCGTCCAGGTGAAACAGTTTTTGATGCCCGTTGATGTTTGTCCTTTGCATAGTGGTTGATCCTCGAATTTCACTCGAGTCCGGGAATTTCGAACTGTTCGAGCCAGGAGTACAATATTTTGCGTCGAAATTCCAACGCGGTGATAAATGCTTGAGTGGTTTGCTCGATGATGACACCTGATTTCTCCAGTCGCTGTTCCATTTTTTGATGCTTCGTGGAAGTTTTTCCGATGAACGAACTGTGCGGATTCGATACTACAGGGGAACTTCCGGTCTCGCGTGAAAGTGCTTTTGCTTCCGTTTATCTTTGACAAATTTCATCTTGTCAAGGCTCTCGTGGTCGAGATGAACAATTTTTTTCTGTTTTCTATGAAATGTTTTTTTCTTCCTCGCTGCTCGAATGATCTTGAATAGAAAGAGCTGAATTGATCGTGCGTTGGTTTCAACGTGTTTTCCCACGTTCCAAAGTGAACCGAACGTGTATTCTCTTTTTGTGTGGCCGCGATGTTGAGTAATTTCATCGAAGGGTTGTCGAGGTATTTTCTTCACGGTTGTTCCTTCGCCTTCGAGCACCATCTGCACTCGAGGCTGAGTTGTATTCTGTCGGCTCGTTTTTTTTCTTCTTCCCCATGGAGGGAGCTGCATGTCCGCAGAGGGGTGGTTCCTTTCTCTCGTTGTCGTCCTGTGAGTTCCGCTGGTTCGCTGGGTCCTCGTCGACTTGACGATCGTTCCATTGAATGGTCCATCCAGCACGGCCAAGATCTGGAAGGTTGTGAGCGTTAGCTACGAAGCAATACTATTGGGGAAGGGGTGAAGAAAATAAGAGCTCACGGTATAATGAAGAGGTAGCATTGTATTTGTACACGTATATGTGTGGAGGCAAAGCAATGGATGGTTAGCTCGGTACGAGGGGGCGGTAAAGAGGGACGATATGGCCGAAACGCGAGGCCGTACTATTGTGCTGTTATGCGTCGTCGTCAAGTTTCTCGTTCCTTTTACTTCGTGCATGCTTAAATTACTCGGGGATCGACTGGGCAACCGGAATTCATGGGGTCTACATGTGTCACTTTGGTATTCCTGAGAACCGACGTTTCAGCGTACAAGGGGGTCTTGTTCTTCGGCTATGCTTGAATTACGCTACGGGGTCAAGTAAAACGGTTGGAAGACTCTCGACGTGTACATGACGCAGACGTTTGCCCGGCATGTGCGCTCATGCGTATGCGTGAATAGAGAAAAGGGAACCAGGACCCTTCGAGAAGACTATTAAGCGTCAAGACACTATCCTGCAAAACACGGGCTCCCCTTTGTCCCGCGGCTGCTTTTTTCTCCCTTGTATTTTCGAGGGACGCGAACACGTATACCGGAAAATCCGAAACCTTTGTCGCATTGCTTCGAAACTAATTGCTGAATACTTCGCGACGCCGAGGGGCCCTTCTTCGGGGCTGGAAATCGATAAGCTTCGACTTTTGGTTGTGTTTTTTTTTGGCAACGGTAAAGTTGTTGTTTTTTTATTATTTCTTCTTCGATGCGTCGATTTTGGTCGTGGATTCTTTTAGTGAACTTGAACAATAGTTATTCGCGGTTGGATTTCGTTGGTTCGAAAGATTTCCGAAAGTTTTAGTATCGTATATTTTTTGAGCTCTGAGAATTTTTGGTACGGCATCGTTGAGCGGGAACGGTAAAGTTCGTTTTTTTTTAATTCTTCTTCGATGAGTGAATTTTGGTCGTGGATTCTTTTAGCGAACTTGAACAATAGTTATTCGCGGTTGGAGTTTGTTGGTTCGAAAGATATTCGAAAGTTTTAGTAACGTATATTTTTTGAGCTCTGAGAATTTTTGGTACGGCATCGTTGAGCGGGAACGGTAGAGTTCGTTTTTTTTTAATTCTTCTTCGATGCGTGAATTTTGGTCGTGGATTATTTTAGTGAGCTTGAACAATAGTTATTCGCGATTGGATTTTGTGGATTCGGAAGATCTTCGGAAGTTTCAGTATCGTATATTTTTTAGAGGCGTTTACACACTGTCAAGTTACGCGAAGGTGATTGCTGCTTTATCGTTACTCTTGGCTTGTTACGCTTCGATTGAACAATTTTGGACTTTTTGGTGTTTATTTTTGGCCTGATTTGTTTGGCTCTCTCAATCTTTGACGAATTTGATCTTCCGGGGTGTTAACGAGAAGGACTTTTTTCTTTTTCTTCATTAGTCGATTTTAGCATTCGACTTTTTCAATTAGTTCGCCAACGGGAGATTCGTCGTCTGAGTTTTTACTCGCAGGAAATTATGCATTCCGCTCCAGATATATTTTGTGTGCAGTATTTCTTTTATCTTCAGATTGCAAGTTGGTGTACTCGTTGGATCGATTCAGTCGAATATCCTGTTTTGCGTGTACCGATGATATACATTTTTGCAAACTTTTGTGAACATTTCAAGGCCAATTATTGTGGGTGTTAACGAGAATGAAGAATTTTGATACATTTTTGTGCAAGCTGGGGAACTTTCGTACTTGATTTTTCAATTGTTTGCGGAATATCTACACTTTATCATTTGGTACTCGATCCCAATAAATGTTTTTTTTTTTCGATGTAGCCTGATGCAGTTAAAATTGGATAGATCGATGTTTTTCTGTACTTTGGACTTAGGTACTTCTGGACTTCTGTACTTCTGTACTTAGGTGGTGTTTCCTTGAAGACCTGGCTTGATTTTTTCGGAAATGCATTCGTTTCAGGGTAATATTCTCGGTCGGAAAACTCCACATTTCATTTGGCACGTATCTTGAAGTAAAAAAAGGACGCAAAATGATTTTTCTCTTTTCATTGAATTCGAAAAATTCGACTATCTATTTCCAGTTCGTTTCGTAAAATGTTTTTCAACTTTTCATTCAGTTTGCAAAATTCGATGATCAGTTTTTAGTTCGTTTTAGAAGCGTGTAGATTTTTGTTACATTTTGTAGGTCCGGAGTATTTCTATTAAGACATGTATAGGAAAATTTGCAGCAGTTATTTTTGCCTTCCCAATATTTCTGACATTTCGTTTTTGCTTTTGCGTGTTTTCGATGGATCTCGTATATTTCAGCTTCGGATAGTCGTTTTCTCAGTATTTGTTTTTCTCTTCAAGCCGTTAATATTTGATCGAAACGTTTTTTTTTCAGTTTAGAAAACGGGGATATGTAATTTCGAATTTCATTAATCAGCAATGTTGTATTCTTGAAGCTTGGGTCGTCTCTGAAAGATGTTATTTTTTTAGAAAATTTCTATCTTTTTCGAATCAGTGTCAATTTTTTTTTTATATGTAATCGCATTTGATTTTTTCCTGGCATGCCTGCTATTTTTCAAGAATAATTCTCCAGTGTCCGGACGAAGCTGGTAAAAATATCTTCATTTCAAAACGATCAATTTTATATTATCTCGGTGCCCAATGATATATGTTTATTGTTGTAATTTTATGTGTTTTGGAAATTTTGGATTTCCCATAACGACATTATCGTATTTGCACGTAAACCAACATTCGGGACATTTGTTTTCGGTGTATTTTCGAGCGATGAATTATCGGATATTGTTTTTGCAATGTACCTTTCATGTTAGTTTCGTTGGAATATTTCGAAAACTATTGTTTCATCTGAATGGAAATTATCAATCCTCGGTTTTGTTGTTGTTGTTGCATATACCCGTAAATTTGGGCATTTAGTTCCAAATTATTGTCCGTGAATGCATAATTGTAATTGAATTTAAAGTTCGGGGGAAATTCTCAGTTTCTTCTGCTGTAAATTATATTTTTCCTTGCAAATTTTTTGCGAGTTCAATAAGTGTTCAATGTGATTATTTCAAAATTTCGATGAATAAACATTTTTCTTTCATTGTCAAATGTATGAATTTTTACAATCAAGGGCCAGATTATTTTGAGAACATTTTTATTTTGATAGCTCTGCGTGAATAGTATAATTTTGAAGAGTTTGCGCTGCTCGAAATGAATGCAGTTATTTTTTGGCCCGTACAATTTTTATCTTTACTCTCATACAATTGTTTATGTACTTATTTTTGTGTTTATTTTAAATCAGTATCTCTGTTTTCTATTAAATTTTGACTGAGTTATATTGGTCGATTTTGGGCTATTTTTTTCAACCGATCAGCAATTTATTTATTTATTTATTTATGCACGTTTTGCTCGCTTTTTTGTCGTGATGGTTTTTTTTTAATTTACTGTGTACTCGTCAAATTAGTGTTTCTTCTCTGGCACGAATCCCATCATTTTGTCAAAATGTTTCCAGTCTGATGATTGTTGTACCAGTGGGAATTTTTTGTTGTCTTCGAGTAAGGCAAAGGAGGATGCGATGCTATTTTTTCAAGTCCGGATACGAAATTTCGGGTGTCAAGCCTGGGTCTTTTTCGTTTCTCAGATGCAGGTGCAAGATCGGTAGCGTTGTGGGGTAAGGGTCTGAAACCTCTTAAAGGTTTTACCGTCGACCGTCGAAAGACTATTTCTAAAGAGGCACTGTTGCGCAAACGGCTGGGAGCAAGAGAGAAAGAGCGAGAGAGATTTATCGTGGCGTAGTCAAAACGCCTGGTCCGGAGATCTTCCAAATAACTATTTCCTCTTTTGTTTTCGTCTGTTCTTCATGCCAGTTGAAAACGCTCTTTAGGAATTTCACGGTCATCCAAAGAAAATACGATTTCCAAATTTTGTATTTTGACATATGTTTTACGGTGCAACTCTTCTTGAAATTTCTGAGCTGTTATTTCGAGCCAATTTTCCACGGTATTTCTTGAATAGTTCTTCGTATTGTTGCTTGAGGGAATTTTCATGAATTCTCGAAATATGAACTTGCATTAATTGTTCATCGATTGCCGAGTTCTTGAAGAAAATTTCACGCAGACCAGTCGACTGAAGTTTCGATGCATTTTCGAAAATTTTATCGTTTGTCGTAGGAGAATATTTCGGAAAATAATTAATTTCGCAATACAGGCTCATAAATGATAATGATCAATTATTTTTGCTGATGGGGTTGATTTGATGCGGAAATCTCTAAATTCAAAATATCCCCGTGTTTGTTACAACTTTTCAAAACACTGTAGTCGGAATAATACAAATTTTCAATGAAAATAGAATTTTAAATGATTATCCTACGTGTTAACTGATTATTTAATGATTATTATACTTATTTACTGAAACAACTGAAAAATAATATTAGTTCGAGCTATTTATGGGCCATGAAGATTGGTCGAATCTGATTTAGAATTTGTTGTGCTGTTAATGACTCAGTGACTGGTGGATTTTGGCTTTCTCGATGGAGGGTGCATATTATTCGGCCACCCTTTTTTCACGCTCGCAGGGTTTGATGGGGTAGTCACTTCCGGTGTTAAGGGCCACTCGACAAGAACCGGTACACTTGTTACACACTGCCAACTTATTATTCAACGGAAGCGAGGGTCAGGTTTATGGTAATTCCGGTCTTCTATCGTTCAGGCACAATTAAATCAACCGGCTTTATCTATTTTTTAAATCTTCCTTCCTGATTTTGTCTCTGGTGCGAGCGATTGATGAATTTCTTTAAATTTTATTTCTCGATGAACAATTTGACTGAATAAAGAACACCGGTATCGATTTTTATTTTACTGTTCTCAATTGGATTTTTAAAGAAAAATCTTTCCGTTTCGTCAGAAGGTCCAGAGGTATGAGGGTAGTTTTTTTATAAACTATTTCAACGAACGTCAGCTGTATATAGGAAAAGTCCAAGGAATGGCGCGTAATTTATGCAATTCCGAGCTCGTTTAGAAGTAACATTTTTTTTTAATCGGCCAAAAAGGACGAATGACTTTGAACAAAGAATTGATTCTTTTTTATTGCGCTAAGTGAATAAAAATTTTGTTTGGGTTTGTTAGATGCAAGCTAATGATGACGTATTAATGAATTTTGGTTTTTTTTGTGTACGGATCTTTTCCAATGTGAAGCATCGGTTCAACAGTTGCATGCAAACACACACACACACACACTTTTTTTTGCTCACTACGTACATCTACTTTTTAGATGCTATACTGTAATTTTCAATATACGGTTCTCAAATACTACATCAATTTATTCTACTGGTGTCAAATACTACATCAATTTATTGGGCTGCTTTACGCCAAATCTCAGAGGAGACTGGAAATTTAGTGCCAATTCGATCTATGTTAGTCGTTGAAAACGCAGTTAGTAAGTTCAAGCAAGTTTTCTTCACACATTCGTCACTTCGACGTAAATGGTAATTTTGAGCAATCAGTTTCGTTTCTATGAAAGTAAAGAGTTAAAGTTGAATAAAAAAAAATCTGTTGTGAGGAAACATATATATATATATATATCTTTCATGTGTTGATCACGGGCACTACCATTAATTGCCAGACACGTTTTCGGGTGGTACGCCTCCCAGCACTAATAGTACGAGTGTCAGTAATTTCAATACACAATTGATTTGAAAAATACAACATAAAATAAAATGCAAACGAATACGGATAACGAAAAGCAAAACATTTCGATTTTCTACTGCAATACGTTTTGGAGTGCAAAAAATAAATCAACGCAATTTGGCACGACTAACAAAACAAATTTTGAAAACAAGTGAACACAAGACAATTTTGATTAATTCATTTTTAAAGGATCTTAGTGCTCCGATAAAGTAGTTCCTAGGTGATTATTCGATGACCGCATAATTAGGAAACAATATTTTGTTTTCCACGCTCACGCGACACTTCGACAGGCGATTCGCGATTTTGTATTAAATTTTCATTAATTTGCTCTCCCTTTTTCTGTCAGAATGGCTGCGACGCTTTCGAGTTCTATTTATGTACCCGAACGTATTGTGACATTCAAACAATATTTCTCGTGGGTGTTCTGTGGGCATGAATACGTGTATAGAAATATGAACAGGAAGTGAAATTTTCAGTGTCCAAATCTCACAGTTTTAACGACAAAACAAGAGGCAATAATTACTTTCCTTTTCCTAATATTTTCTAGCCTTCTAATATTTTTTAACATCGGTTTTGTTTCAGAATTCTCAAGATATATCTCAATGTATTTTTGAATGTTTCTTTTTCTAATTCCGAATTCTCAAGGTATATCTCACCGTATTTTTAAATATTTATATTTTCAATTCAGATTTCTCAAAGCATCTCTCAAGGTTTTCTTGAACATTTATATTTCTAATGGAGAATTTTTTAGGTATATCGCAAGATATTTTTGAATATTTATATTTTTAATTCAGAGTCTAAAGGTATGTCTCAAGGTATTTTTGAACATTTCTATTTTTAAATCAGAATTCTCGCGGGGTATCTCAAGGAATTTTTGAATATTTCTGTTTCTAATTCAGATTTTTTTTCGGTATATCTCAAGGTATTTTTGAATATTTCTATTTTTAATTCAGAATTCTCAACGTGTGTCTCAGGATATTTTTTGACATTTTCATTTTTAAATCGAAATTCTCAAGGTATATCTCAAGGTATTTTTGAAAATTTTTATTTTTAATTCAGAATCCTAAAGGTATTTTTGAACTATTCTGTTTCTAATTCAGAATTGTCAAGATATATTTTAAGATAATTTGAATATTTGTATTTCTAATTCAGAATTTGTTCAGGTATATCTCAAGGTATTTTTGAATATTTCTATTTTTAATTCAGAATTCTCAACGTGTGTCTCAAGGTATTTTTCAAATTTCCATTTTTAATTCCGAATTTTCAAGATATATCTCGAGGTATTTTTGAATATTCCTATTTTTAATTCATAATCCTCAAGGTATATATCAAGGTATTTTTTAACATTTCCATTTTGAAGTCAGAACTCTCAAGATATATCTCGAGGTATTTTAGAACATTCCTATTTTCAATTCAGAATCCTCAAGGCATGTCTCAAAGTGTTTTTGAACATTTCTATTTTTAATTCGGAATTGTCAAGGTGTGTCTGAAGGTATTTTTGAACATTTCTGTTTCCAATTCAGAATTATCGTTTTAATTAACATTTCTATTTTGAAGTCAGAATTCTCAACAATTCGAGGTATTTTAGAACATTCCTATTTTCAATTCAGAATCCTCAAGGTATGGTTCAAGGTGTTTTTGAACATTTCTATTTTTAATTCGGAATTGTCAAGGTGTGTCTGAAGGTATTTCTGAACATTTCTGTTTCCAATTCAGAATTATCAAGATATTTCTCAAGGCATTTTTGAATATTTCTATTTCTAATTCAGAATTTTTGAGATATATCTCAAGGTATTTTTGAACATTTCTACTTTTAATTCATAATTTTTAAGATATATCTCGGTGGACTTTGAACATTCTTATTTTCAATTTAGAATCCTCAAGGTATATATCAATGTATTTTTTAACATTTCTATTTTCAATTCAGGATTCTCAAGGTATATTTCAAGGTACTTTTAAACATTTCTATTTTTCATTTGGAATACTTAAGGTATATTACTCACCGTATTTTAAAACATTTATATTTTTAATCGAGAACTCTGAAGGTATACCTTAGCGTGTTTTTAAACATTTCTATTAGCAATTCAGATTTCTCGAGGTATTTTTGAATATTTCTATTTTTCATTCATAATTCTCAAGGTGCATATCAAGGTTTTTTTTCAAATTTCCATTTTTAAATCAGAGTTCTCAAAGCATATCTCAAGGTATTTTTGAACATTTCTATTTTACCTCAGAATTCTCAAGGTAGATCACAAAGTAATTCTGAACATTTCTATTTTTAATTCAGAATTCTCACGGTATTTTCCAACATTCCTACTTTCAATTCAGAATTCGAAAGGTATATCTCGAGATATTTTTGAACATTCCTATTTTTAATTCAGATTTTCACAGTATGTCCCAAGGTATTCTTGAACATGTATATTTTTCATTTGGAATTCTCAAGGTATATCTCAGCGTATTTTCAAACATTTCTATTTGCAATTCAGATTTCTCAAGGTATTGTTGGATGTTTATACTTTTAATTCACAATTCTCAAGATGCATATCAAGGTTTTTCCAAACCTTTCTATTTTTAAATCAGAATTATCAAGGTATTTTTGAACATTTCTATGTTTACTTCAGAATTCTCATGGTCTATATCAAGGTTTTTCGAACATTTCGATTTTTAAATCAGAACTCTCAAGGCAGATCACAAAGTATTTTTGAACATTTATATTCTCAATTCAGAATTCCCAAGGTACATCTCAGTGTATTTTTGAACATTCCTATTTTCAATTCAGAATTCTCAAGGTACATCTCAAGGTATTTTTGAACATTGCTATTTTCACTTCAGAATTCCAAAGGTTTTTCCGAACATCTCTATTCTTAAATCAGGATTATCAATGTAGATCACAACGTATTTTTGAACAGTTCTATTTTATTCGGAATTCTCACGGTATTTTTGAACATTTCTTTTTTTACTTAAGAATTCTCAAGGTATATATCAAGGTTTTTCGAACGTTTCCATTTTTAAATCACAATTGTCAAGGTAGATCACAAAGTATTTTTTAACATTTCTATTTTAAATTCAGAATTCTAAAGGTACATCTCAAGGTATTTTTGAACGTTCTTATTTTCAATTCAGAATTCTAAAGGTATATCTCAAGGTTTTTCCGAACATCTCTATTCTTAAATCAGAATTATCAATGTAGATCACAACGTATTTTTGAACAGTTCTATTTTCAATTAATAATTCTCAAGCTATTTTTGAACATTTCTTTTTTTACTTAAGAATTCTCACGGTATATATCAAGGTTTTCCGAACGTTTCTATTTTTAAATCACAATTATCAAGGTAGATCACAAAGTATTTCTTAACATTTCTACTTTCAATTCAGAATTCTCAAGGTATATCTCAAGGTATTTTTGAACATTGCTATTTTCACTTCAGAATTCGAAAGGTGTATACGCGGGGTTTTTACGAACATCACTATTCTTAAATCAAAATTCTTAAGGTATATCACAACGGATTTTTGAACATTGCTATTTTCAATTCAGAATTCTCAAGGTATATCTCAGGGTATTTTCGAACGATTCTATGTTTCAATCATAATTCTCAAGCCATCAACATTTGCCGCCAGTGTTGTAATTTTCCCATATCTTCAGCGATCGTTTGCCGTAACGATAAAAAGGTTTTGTGAAACTTTGCGTTTCCCATGTCCAGAAAAGTTGAAAAAATTGTGAGCCCAAAAAGTACTTTCGTATCTCCGTTTAAAATTCTCCCCTGTCACCAAAAAGACAAAAAAAAAATCCAAATCGTATCTTCGCCAAGTTTCGTGTCCGCGTTGAGGCGACGAGCCGAAAGTTCGAGGAGAAGCGAAATAAAAAAATATCAAGGAATTTAACGTTCACGTGTACGACATTGCGCGTCTGGAATTTCGAGTAGTCTATCGAAGCACCAAGATTGTTTTTCGAACGCGAACAAAAAAAAAAGCTCGAAAAAAAGAAAACAGAAAAATTATAGGCCGAAACTATACTCACAGGTTAAAGTTGCGTCGGAAGGGTCGTACGTAGCTTTGTGGATCTGCGGCAGAAAATAGCGGAGCACCCTTGGTTAGTTCAACACTGGCGAAGATGGTTTGTCGAAGACGAGATCTCTCGACGTCTCGTTGATCCTCCGGGCTGAAGCCGTGAGTTTCTCGAAGTGTGTGGACGAGGAGCCGGACCGGGCCATACGAGGGGCCCGGTCTACCCCGAGGAGGCTCTTCCGATCCTCACACTTGGACTGACTGTGGTGTTCTGTGCTTCAACGATTCTCGGCGGGCCCTTATATAGCGGGGTACCGTTGAGCAGCAAGGCGATAGGCGTTGCCTCGCGAGGGCATTCGTGGGCCCTTCGAGGGGTGAGCACTATGGGAAAATATCTGGCACAATGAGGGCCTCGCCCGTGTGTGTGTGTGTGTGTGTGTGTGTGTGTATGAGAGGGTCCGACTCTTCGGGTACCACAACTACCCTTGTATCCCCGATCTTTTCTCCCTCATCCTCTCACGGGCGCGTGTACGTGTCAAGCTGAAGACGACGGCGTCGAAACTTACCGGTCCTTTCTCGTTCCAGTTTTTCCTAGGACGTGAGCTCCGGGGAGAGAATAAGAGAGGGAGAAGGAGAGGAAAAAAGATACCGAGGGTCTTCTCCCTTTTGCGAGACTACCCTGTAAGGACAAAGGGCAGATCCGCCTTACCTGTTCCTTCGTAACGTACGCGCAAACACGTACACATGCACCTCATGCCAATTGTACAATGGATCGCGATGGGAA
Organism: Ophion costatus; assembly: GCA_951751655.1. Taxonomy (NCBI): domain Eukaryota; kingdom Metazoa; phylum Arthropoda; class Insecta; order Hymenoptera; family Ichneumonidae; genus Ophion; species Ophion costatus. Next base: position 37,998,117 of record OX632356.1, read on the forward strand.
CGTGTGTGGAGTGAAAAATTCCCACACGCTCTCTAGCTCCCTTCAACAAGTACGGAAATCCCTGCACAGCATCCCTCAAACGGGTGCCAGGTGTGACTCCATCGCATGTACCAGTTGATCTACTTCGTACGCTCCCATTTCTTTTGCGCAGAGATCGTCGTAGCTGACGTTTACGTCAACCCAAATCGTCACGTTACCTGGAGCTGACGTTGCGTCAACCTAAATCGTCGTGTTAGCTGTTGCTGACGTTACGTCAACCTAAATCGTCACGTTAGTTGTAGCTGACGTTACGTCAGACTAAATCATCACGTTAACTGTGGCTGACGTTAGGTGAACCTAAATCATCACGTTAGCTGTAGCTGACGTTCACGTCAACCTAAATCGTCACGCTAGCTGTAGCTGACGTTAGGTCAACCTAAATTCGCACGTTAGATTTGGCTGACGTTAGGTCAACCTAAATCGTTACGTTAGGTGTAGCTGACGTTACGTCAACCTACACCATCACGTTAGCTATGGCTGACGTTAGGTCAACCTAAATCGTCACATTAGTTGTAGCTGACGTTAGGTCAACCTAAATCGTCACGTTAGTTGTAGCTAACGTTACGTCAGACTAAATCATCACGTTAACTGTGGCTGACGTTAGGTGAACCTAAATCATCACGTTAGCCGTAGCTGACGTTCAAGTCATCCTAAATCGTCACGTTAGCTGTAGCTGACGTTAGGTCAACCTAAATCGTCACGTTAGATTTAGCTGACGTTAGGTCAACCTACATCATCACGTTAGTTATGGCTGACGTTAGGCCAACCTAAATCGTCACGTTAGTTGTAGCTGACGTTATGTCAAACTCAATCGTCACGTTAGCTGTGGCTGACGTTAGGTCAACCTAAATCGTCACGTTATTTGTAGGTGCCGTTATATCAAAATAAATCGTCTTGTTACGATAATTTGAAAGTTACGATTTTTTGGCGTAGCACTGATTATAGAGCTTGGTAGCTAATCAAAAGGGAGTTTGGCAATAAAGGGGTTAAATATCCCTATATGGTGGAAAAAATCGCAATATGTTAAAGCCTGGATTTATGCATGTTTCGGTGCTCAAAGAAATAGTGAGGCAGGGTAAGTTTTGGCTAATATTTTTTTGACGTTCAAATACTCTATTCGGAACGAAAAAAATCGCATTATGATGAAGTCTAATTTCTTTTTCTATGTATATTCTTCCTAGAGAAAACTGTCTGTTTTTTGTGACAGTCTAAATGCGTTTGACCGAATTTTAGTGAATTCATTGCAGAATTCATTGAACGTACAACGCTCGTTGGTTCCTCAAGCTGAACCGAAAACGCTCGCAAATGTACGTGGAGGACACAAAATTGATCTACCAATGTCAAAAGATAGTGTTCAAATTGTTATTTTTTATTCCAGGATGACGGAAAATGTATGTTTTTTTTTCTGGCGCTATTGAAAATTTTGCTCCATTTTGGCGGGCTTGTGGCCCCGTCACCTATTGTCGAAGGGATCGGTCGCTGAACCGAAGGGATTTCTGAGAGGGCTTTCTCGAGACGTCCAACGGAAAAAGGAAAGGTGCTCTTTATATTACGACTAACTGTATGAAAATCTGAGGGTGCAACGTTACGGAAGGGAACTTTCAAATTTCTCGTATATTGTTCGCCATCAGCTGCTTATAATTCTTTCTTTAATTTTTACGTCATTCAAAATTGTACAATTGTTATTTCCATCATCATCGTTGTTATGATTATTATTGGTGTTATTATCATGCTTCCAATTGTTTTTTGAATTTTTAGGTCTTTCAAAATTACATAATTAGTATTTGTGTAATCTTGAAAGTTTTGTCTTAGTTCGAAAGAGATTTGAAGCAAAAGAAACTTTGTCTTGAAAGAAAAGTCTTTCAACATGACACAATTATTATTACTTTTATTATGATGAATATAATGATTATTATTGTTGGAATACCCAGGCTATTGATGTTTTTCTCTCCCTTTTTCCCGGTTTCTCAATACTATAATAAATTCTCATCCTCGTATTGGTTAAACCCATAAAAAAGTGAACGAGCCTCCTTGCCACTCCTCACTCGTAATTCCTCAATAATTCGACTCGGCACAGTCGATCGACGAAACAGGTACCTGCTTTTTTTCCGTTAAATCGCCGCCTACACATCCCACGTATTCTTCGTGGGTCGGAACGGATTCCAGAATGAAGGGGTCACAGTGGGTGGTTTTTTTTCGAAAATAGGCGTCGATACGACCGGTTCTCTAAAAGGGTCCCCAAAAACGTTGACTCGCATTTAATGCAAGAAGATCCTTCGAACACCATGGACCGAGATAAAATCGTTCGGCATTTTTTCAAATCTGAGACTCGAGGGAGTTTTTTTAACGTGGAAGCACAGGCTCCAGAAAAAAACGAATCTGAGCGAAGAAGAAAAATTAGACAAAGTTTTTTCGATTATTCTTATTAATTTATATTGAATTATATTTCATAATATTTGTTTTAATAATATAGCGAAATATGAAATATTTCGCTGTATATTATAATTATAATATTAATATAATTATAATTATAATATTAAATATTTCGCTATTTTATAGCGAAATATTAAATATTTCGCTATAAAAAAGATGAGAAACAAATTGCACAGCTGCCCTTTTTCGTTTTATGTATTTTTATTTTTCCTGGTCGAAGATTTTGCAATCTCTAGGGCTTGTGGACGATTTGACAGTTCTGGATCTCTCTGCCGCATTCTCGCTGTGATTTACCGCCTATGGTGGATCCTGCTCACATACGCACGTACTTTACAATCAGTCGTAAAGAACCGCGTTGCATAAAACGGATTTGAGTGCTGCACACCCGCAGAATTTTTCACCTCCCGTTAGTTGATTTTCCCAGGCCGTATAACTCACGGATGCACCGGGTGGAAAAAGACAAATGTGGCAATAGACGTTCATATTGCGTCGCGAACGCGTCTTTTCGTACGAGTTGAACATTTTTGGAACTTTGAACGTAAACTCGTGCTAATTTATATGCGGAGATTCGAGATGATTTTTGATCTCTGAAAAACAAAACGAACTTCGCTCGTTTTGTTTTTCAAAGACGTGTAGAACGAGCTTAAGGCCTTAGGCCACAGTAACCGGTATGAAATCATGTGCGAATTTAACAATTTTTTTCGTATGAAAAAGTGATTCACTCATGCAATTAATTACACATATATTTAGTATGAATATCAAGCTGTTAGAAAAGATTTTTTTTTTCGATGTTTCGAGCATCAACAATTTTTGTCCTAGAACAAAAAACAACAATTCTCGTCAATCTGGATTAGAATACCTAGAGCAGTACGTATGGAATGTAAAAAAATATTGTTTTATTTAAAAGTTGTAGGTATTTGAACTTGAGAAATGAATTTTCAGTGGAAAATTTCGTTATAACTGCTCATAAAATGAGAAGTTTTCAATTAATCAGAAATTCCGTACGTACTTCTCTGCGAAATGCAATTAGGAACATAACTTTTAAATTTGAAGTAATTCGAGTGAAAATTGTTGAAGTTATTTGTCACGCCAATTGGAAAAAGGCTGTTTCGAGAAGTTTCGAGTAGTCGGCCATTTTGTACATGGAAAAAAGTTTTCTAACAGCTTGATATTTACACTAAATAGATGTGTAATTAATTTTATGAGTGAATCACTTGTTCATACGAAAACAACTGCATTTTGTTTTCACACACTGCAGTTGTACCGTAATTATATTATTTATTCAATTCAGCTGCTTCAATTTATTCAAATTTTTGTTTTCCTACAAATGCCACAAATTTGATCATGGACTTGAAGCATCGAGGGACACGATAAAAAATTTGCGGAAAGAAAACAAAAGATTTTTCTTTAAGGGCGATTACTAGTATAGAATGCGGAAAGAGGTGAATTTCGACGACTTTTTCATGGATACTCAAATGATAGAATGAAAATTCCGCACCGTGGCCTTTATTTTACATATGTTCAAGTATTTTTACAGATTTTTTCACAAGATTTTGTAGAGGAATGGCGACGCTGGAACTGGATGAAACGAGTCACGTTTGTTTGACTTTGTTCTGCGGCCGGCGATATTACATCGCCAATTCTCTACCGATTTATTTGTTTTTTTTTTATTACCTTATAACGACATTTTACATCGAAGTACGTAGGGGATTTTCGATCCGTCGAAAACTTTTTCCGAAATAAAATGTTTTCAGTGATTTCTTATTACCGAAAACAGTTTTTTTCCAGATATGCACGATTTGATCAAAAATCAAATTTTTTTTATTCTCTTACGTACGTTGACGGCAAATTTCATCTGAAACTCAAATTATTTAGAGGTTTCGTTTGAGGTAATAAATTGAGAACCCTTGCCCGCCGCAGGTCACTATCAGACAAAGGTGAATCACTTCATCCAGCTACCGAGCCAACATTAAAAAAAAAAATTGTGGAAAATGTGGAAAGTCTCACTATTATTTTATATTTATTATATTAAAAAGCAGCGAAGATTCATATTTCATCGATTCCTGAAAGAATACTGCTTTCAGTACCCTAGTTATTTTAAAGGTAAATTCAAATGCACTTTTTTACAACAAAAGGTCGAATTTACTAAAGTTTTGCGCAAATAAAAAGAATTTGGGCGGGAAAAGGAATAATCGAAAAACAATTGAGGGAGGACCGCGCAGCCTTCAAGGCTCTCATGCAAATACGTATTTCAGTTGCGATTTATTTTGGGTGGAAGAACCGGTCCAACGGATCATTGGAAGATCCCTCTTCGCGTCGTTACCGGTCGTAAAGTTTTTTTTTTAGGTTGCGAAGTAATCCAGCACCTGGAACCGACGGGATTTAGTGTCTTAAGGGTTTTTTTTTGCGTCGATGGCATCTTGGACGTTAACGTATCTGTGTGAATCGTTGAGACATATCACGAGAGAGGGATGGAGAAAAAGGTAAGCTCCTACCCGCCCGTGGTACATCGTGCCCATAAAAAAAGGGTTCCTGTTCTTTTAATACGACTATTTCGTGGCTTCCAATGGCAAAAAAATCTTTGAATGGACCAAATTGACAGGTAGGTTCAAGAGTTCCTTGAACCTAACCTTTGTTCCTTTGTTCAATTTTTTAATCGGTTTTGTACATGCAAAATCATTTTTTTTTTCAATTTTGGTTCATTTAAACATTTTTTTTCTTGCAAGCTGCCTCGTATTCATTAGTTTTTTAAAATGCAATTTCAACGGCTGTGTGATCACAATAAAATCAAATGTATGCATGCGCGAGTTTGATGTGCGCTTATACGCATGCGGGGGTGTGTGAATTGTCGCTGATAAATGAAATTTTCTATTTCGAAGTCCCTAGGTTGGTCTGGTCAATTTTTGCCCAAGACTAGAGCACAGAAACGATCCCTAGTCATTCGAAAATTCGTGAAAATTTGTTCTAGAATTACCACTTTCAAGTACCATAGATTTCATTACTTTTAAGTTATTGAGTCCAACGTTTCAAATGTACAAGTCCAGGGAACAATAACATACGGTACTTGATCTAGCCACTACGAAAAAGTGGCTTTTTGGCTTTTTTAATCATTAATTCTTAAACGAATATACGCTCCAATTTTCGTTAATTCATTACCGTCCTGCTGGAAGTTGCCGTATCGACCACAAACCACCCAAGCAGGCACAGTACCGTAATTGGAAAGAAAAATAAACCAATCGATCAATAATTCTTTTTAGGCCCTAAGCTACACAAAGAACAAATTTTTAAGCTCGTCTACGCCTACGAGAGAGACTTTAAAAAAATTAGCTTTTTATCATTTGATGCAGTTCGCCAGACTCGGGTTCCAAAAAACCCAACAATGTTTTTTCTAAAACCTAGACCGTCGCGACCCTGATTAAGAAACGAGTAATCAATCTGCAGCCTTTTATGGAAGGGCCCGATCTGGAAAATCGTCTCATAAACTCTTCTTAGATAATGATATTCTACGCTTCTCCAAAAATATACAAAATATCGATTTACTTGCAATAAACTAGCTTGGCTAGTTTGAAAATGTTTTCTCACTTTTTTTTTGAACATTTGATTAATGAAAAAAATATATTGAAACCATGCAATTAAAATAAAAAGTTAATATAAGGTGAATCAGAATGTTTTTATAAGGTAAAAGGAGCAATCATTCTTTTTAAGGGATTTTTTTTATTGCTTTTGAAACTATTTTTTTACTTTTAAAAATATCATCGATTTACTTGAATAACATCGCTATCATCGATAGTGATAATGAATCATTTGCGAACAATCGTTTGCCGCGGAATTTTTTTTTCCCGCGGAAGCACACCATGCAGGCATGGCCATCCGTCATTTGACGAAACCCTGCTGGTCTCGATGACGGAGTCGCGTGTTTAGTTGGACTCGATGAAAATTGATTTTTCGATAAGACTGGCGCGCGCGCTGAATTAGTGTGAATCACTAGGAACGACAGGGAACCGGGCAAAGCAAAGAAAAAAGAATAACGTGTAACGTAAGAACAGCAGGAACGATGGAGGACGAACTATTGGATGAAACGTGTTGAAGTCGCAGCGCACGTGAGACTTTTACTTTCATGCGGGTACCCATCATCCACTTACGCTCATATAGGGTAGATAATTCGTCAATGACTCTCGCGTGTTGTGCGTCTCGTGCATCGTTAGCCCCCTTTTTCCATGCATCCACACGAACTTGACGAAAAAAAATAATGCGAATTGCATATGCCTAGTTGCAACAGTCGAAAACAGCTCATTTTTGGGATTTAAAAAATAAAATCGCGATGATAAATGTCGCCATAAATTAGGCATTTGAACAAGTATCATCTGCAGAACACTCGGTGATTATTTGTATAAAAATCTTTGGTTACAAACGATTTACGATAAAAGAAAAAATTGGCATTTTTCTTTTATCGAATCGAATTTATGCATCGGAATGAACCCTTCCACCAAACACCTACTATATTGTTACATCTTTAAAAAAACCTAACATTTTTCGAAAGCTCGATGCAGTAGTTTTTGTGATATTTTGTTCACCACCTTTAAAAATTCACTTTCGAGGAAAAAAAGTGTTTAATATTTCGATCCGAACAGCCTATAAATCTGTCAATTTTGATCCGATAATCTCGAAATTTTCAGGGAACATTTATGAGATGTTGTACTGTCACAATATATTTGTTTTGAAAAAAAGTGATTTTGCGATTTATACAACTAGGCGTAACCCCTTAACGCTTGTCACTCACACCTCCAGATTGTGACGTAATAGTCATTGGGGGTGTAATCAACCCCACTCACTTTGGAGAGTGATAAAGAATTGAAAAATTGAAAAAAAACACTACAATGCATTTTCAACCCTTGTGTGTAAGACGAGGCTCCCTACTAGAAGGTTCAAACTACCTACAGATGGCGAAACATGTCCCATTTTCTCAAAATTTCTGGAAGGTATCGCAGGTCGAAAAAAAGACGGCTGGGGTTGATTCAACCCCCGACGACTGTGAAGGGTTAAAACCCCGTCGAATTGACCAAATCCAACAGATATCACGATTGCATACTGAAAAATATTTGTTCCCTTTTGCAATTTTTTCCAGTCGTCTTGAATCGTCGAATGTATTGCATTTCGCATGTGCAGCATTCGTTGGTTCAAGGAGGAAATATTTCGAGACAACTGATCAAATATGTGTGCCTTATGTTTTTGACATGCCAATTCTCACTTAAAAAATCATTGCCGAAAAAAGTATCACTTTTTAATCAAAGCATGGGAATATTTATGATAGGTTAAGAAATAAAACTCTTCCCTATAAAGTAAAATGAAAGACAAAATATACTTCAAACTGCAAACTATCGATGACGTGAAAAGTAAATGCAATACAGCATGTTTGTTAGAATGTGGGAATAAAATAAAATACTGATCGAAATAGTGTAGCGTTAAAAAGGTTAAAATAATTGATAACACAGCTCGACAGCCGATTTGGTGCCGCGAAACTGTATATTTTTTCTGAATCACCTTCGTGATTCAGAAAAAACTGATCCCATTTGAACCCTCGATATTGATATCCTACGTAATAACACGGAAATAAACATTTTTTTTTTATAAAATCCAATTTTATTTAAAAAATTAAGTTCTGTTCAATATGTTTACATTGTGTAAGCTTCTTTTTCGTGATTTTCATGAGCTAGACTCGTTGAGGTAGTCGCCCAGCGAACTCCAATCGTAATCAGTCATCATGTGTGTGCGTCCCATCTTTCCTGATACCTATCTTCCATAATTTTCATGCTTGGTGGAAGCGTTCCCCTTATTCTCCACCGAAGGAACCGCAATTTTTTGCGCCTTTATCTTGATCCTATATTTCTATCCCGAAATTAAAAAAAAGCACGGTTCACGAAATCTGCATTCTTTTTTCCAAATGTTTGAATGACGTATTCTCCGCACATATAACGAAGTGTATACGGGTAGTGCGCACTATCTTTTCTTCGCTTTGCTGCCGCCAACACATCACTGAATTCATATATTTTAAAAAGATTTTTATTTTTAAATATATTTATTTAATATATTTTAATATATATTATATATTTAATATATATTTTAATATATATTTAAAAATATATTTTTAAGATATTTATTTTTAAATATATTTTAAAAAGACAAAGAAATCTTAAATAAACTGGTAACGGCACTCACTATAAAATTAAAATTAATTTTTCAACCCTGTGTAGTAACTTGAAATGTAGGTTGGTAGCGATTTTACCAGTAGTCACTTGACAATAGTTCATACAAATTTTTCCGGCACCGGGAAATTATATATTTTTTAAATTGACTTGTGTAATCTTTGCTTACCATTGATTAAAGAAACATCTAACATATTAATATTAAATATTGCAAGTGAAACAACATTTAATGTACAAATATACCATGTTCTATGTTCCCAAGTATTATATCAAATTATTATTATTATTTTTATTATAATATTATAATTCCATTACATTAAATACGAATGCCCATCATCCCTCGAAAATATATCTAACATGGGTGCAAGAACTACTCCAGCTATTAAAAAGTGTACTTACAAGCTCACACATTGTCATTTATTTTACATATGCAAATTTACACCGTGAAGGGGGGCGGGTAAAAATACGCGGGAACTTCGTGACCACGTGCATCTCGATGATCACAATTCCCACAGTATTATGAATGGGCCCACACACCTCTTTAATGGATTACGTTGCGCGGGCGGATTACTCACGATCCCTTTTATCCTGAGAAGGAAGAAATTTCCGCTTCCGCGTCTCGAGCTTCCGGCGCATATATAGTTTTTCTTTTCTTGTATTTTTCGGAGGGTCATTTTGAGAAAGGACATTTTCACACAGGGACATTCGAAACCTATGCAACAGTTCACCCTTCGTTAATACCCGAGTACGGTTCGAACAATTACACGCATACTCCCTGCACAGTAATACGACGAACCGAGATTTGGTTTCGTATTTCGAAAGCAAAACAAGGTGCATAATTTGTTCTCATGAACGAAGAACAATGAAATGCATTGTTACAATAGCTATCCGTAATATGCATCATCAAATTCAAGGCCCATTGAAATGCATATATATATATATATATATATATATATATATATATATATATATATATGAATCTATATATCTACTAATACATCTATATAGAAATCTATAATAATATAATATAATCTATAGATAATTTTCGAACACTGTGCACACACACACACACACACACACACACACACCCATTCACGCTCGTATACCATACATATGTTAGAGGTAAAACACGTTGTCGAGTAGCGTTGGAACTTTCTTTCGACTCCACTACGAAGACCTCGTCGTGATATATGTATAGTACAGTCAAGGGGTGCTCTGAACAAGAACGTCGATGCTTCTCTCTCTCTCTCTCTCTCTCTCTCTCGCTCTCTCTCTCTCTCTCTCTCTCTCTCTCTCTCTCTCTCTCTCTCTCTCTCTCTCTCTCTCTCTCTCTCTCTCTCTCTCTCTCTCTCTCTCTCTCTCTCTCTCTCTCTCTCTCTCTCTCTCTCTTTGTTTCTCTTAGCTTCGACCCTGAAATCGACTCTGGTATGGACCTTTCACCTCCATCCCCTTTGTATAGATTCTCCGCTCTGAAGTATAAGGTATCTCATGTGTATGTATATGTGTGCGTGTGTGTGTATGTGTGTGTGCTATACAGACATATATATATATAGCATATGAAGGTGTAGTATATGTATAGGTATGTGTATACTGAATCTCCCTCTCAGGACTAGGCTATATGTGTATAAACCGCGAGTATTTCTTGGTTCGATTTCCGCACTCGCATCTGCTCCGCGAGTTCTCACGGTACCGACTTGGTGCACCGGGCTGCGGCACCACGCCAAATCTTTACCGGTGTCGGCCCAACGAGTATACGTTACGCGTACCTACCTTCGCATTTATCTACAAATACATGTGCGCTATTCAACACGTATATGTAATAAATGCGATATCCGTTTAAGGGAGCACGTGAAACCCCTGTGCCGGAGCACAGCATCCCTCGAGATTATCAACTGGTCTCGATTTTTTATAGGTATAAACAGGAAGGGTAACTCGAAGTTGCATTGGTCTCTCAAATAGTTTTCTATGTAAGAAAAGCTCGTACAGTTTAGGTTTGAAATATTTTACGATACGTGTATCGTTGAATTTTTCAACCTCCAGGCGGTCGGCATTTATGAATGTGCCCAAGTCATACTTTGAAATTTTTTTCTTTAAAAAAATTTCCAAATGGACTAGTAATATGGCTCGACCTTGAGGTGATGCCGATCGGCACCATCCCGGCCGCGTGGAGGTTAAACAGTTTATTGGGCGAGGTTTTTTTTTTAGAGAGAATGCGCTGGGAAGAGTTGAATGTTGAAGTACCAATTTCTTCCGGATGTATCATGGTGTGCTGTTGTTGCTTTGATTTTTTTGAACGGGTCTGCATAAACTTGGGACCCAAAAAATCGGGGGGTTTTCAATTTTGTTTCTGATGAGAGTATTGGGATGACGAGGTCGGGATTTTACACACAATTAATAAGTAGCCTTGCCAAGTTCGGATTTTTTTATATTGAACATGATGGATAAACAATGAAGGCATTATCGTTTAAGCAAAGGGCCGCCGTTCCTGCGTGGCCAATGAGTATAGGTGCTTGTGGCAACTAGGAGGATCTTAAGAGAAAAACGAAAAATCTACTTTTCGTATAACAATGTATCATTTAGTGTAATAGTGTGTGAATAAATCTCGTATGACCGGAGAGTTTTTTGAAATATAGTGAAACTTTAATTATACGTTTTTCAAGGGGTAATCAAATATGAAGTATAAGTGAGAATAATGTAGAAGTGAAATAACGTGTGCATCTGAAAGTCTCCAACATTTGAAAATGCCGATTGGTGCATTATTCCCGATGTTCTTCAATAGCAATATCTCTATTATTTTAATGATTGGTTTTCCAGCTGAAAATTTGATTGGTAATGATTGAGTAATGAGCCAACTCAAGTTTTCGAATTTCCGTTTTGAAGGTTTATTCAATGCAAGTTTGTAACACTAGGCGTTGACGTTTTAGAGTAGGCAATAACAGACAGATTCGTCTTAATAAGAGAAACGTCATCACAGTACATGCATACATCAAAAACATCAAAAACATCAGAACATCAAAACATCAAACAAAACATCAAAACGCATTCGCAAGAAATTTTCTCCGGCGAGAGAATATCACGTGTGATTGACGTATAACTGAGAAAAAACGAAATTCGAAACCGACGCTGGGGAATAAAATTAATATGGAACAAGCGCGAAAAACGTATAAGTAAAAGAATGTCGAAACGAAACTTCATTACCATCTTCATGAACGGAATTTTCTGCGGCTAGAGAAATTTGACATGTAACGATAAAAACGTATAAGTGCGAATCGTATAAACGAGGGATCCTTGTTTAGAAAATTACCGAAACGACAAGCTTTAGAGAAAGTAAGTTCTACTTTCAACCAAAACAACAACTGATCATTTGCTATTTATGAATAGATGAACAAAATGTATCAATAGTCAAATAGATAGATAGAATCGGAAAAATAGATTTTGAGACAGAAATTACGACATTTCGTAAAACACAGTTTCGAGAAAAATGCAAAAGAAAAACGGTCAATCATCAGCGGGCGGTTCACCGTAGCACAGTAGGCTGACTCTACACAAAAATTGTTTTAACTCGGTCAATTATTGAATTTTTTCACCAAATCTATTCTGCAAATTGAAGTTAAGATAGTAGAGCATGGAGTTATGAAAAAAAATCGTATTTTTGAAATTTCACGGTTACTCTGACGGCTGAAGTATACAGGGTGTACCTCTTATCTCTGCCACCCAAAATAGCTCGGTAATTATCGACGTCACAAAAAAATGTTCCAGACAAAAGTTGTACGGTGTGAAGGGAGCCATCAAATGAAATCAAATCCAGTTTTTTTTATTTCGTCGGAGGCGCTGACGCACAGTGAAGGTCACCTCCACTTTTTTAAAATGTCAGAGTCGTTGAAGATCATTCAAGGTCAGGTATTAAAATGAAATACAAATCTAAATGTATCTCGGATCACTACCAAATATATAGTACTGATCCGAGATATTTAGATTTGTATAATCGATATTGACCTTGAAAATGACCTTGAAGTCATTACCAAGTCATTACAGACCGGCGTCCGTATCAATAAAATATATGCATGGAAGCATGGAAGGAGTCCAGAAATCGTTTGAGAATTTTGAATTTGAAATTCTCGCCTGGTATTTATCGGATGTCCCAAAAAAAATTCTCTCGTGATCCCCTGCCTAAATTTCTTGAGGGGGGGGGGGGGAGATGCAGCCACATCTCTGTAGACACTTGTTGGGGACACAGCACATAGGGGTCCTCATTGGGATCCAATTGGATTTTGCACTATTCCTCGACGAGCGCGGTTTGAGAATTCTCCCCACGTTCGCATTGAAAATATGAAAAAAGTCACGAGAAAAAACTCAGCGTGCTGAAATCACCTGCACACTTCGTGAGTGTGTGTGAGTTCCAGATTTTCAGTGATGTGATTCAAATCGACGCCCCAAGGGATACTTTTTAAAGATAAGACTTGCACTTTTTTAAGGGTTTTTTTCATTTTAAGGATGTTGAGTCCCAAATCGCAAATGATAAAATTCTGAAAATTTGGTATGTTTTTGTATGAAGTATTTCAGAGGTCGTATGAACATTTCACGACAACTAGGAAGCTCGTTATTGAACAATTAACATTCACAAATTAAATGTTGTTTTATGGAAACTGATGTAACTTTGCAATAAGTTTTTTTTTTGACCTCTCAATTTTATAATATCTACAACATACTAAAAGCAACGGAAACAAAACGAAGTTTATTGATAAATTTTTTTTTATTTCTTTTAAAAATTGTTCTTAACAAAATGTTAATTTTTTAATAACGAGCTTCCTAATTGTCGTGAAATTTTAACACGACCACTTAAATACTTCATACAAAAACATACCAAATTGTCAGAATTTTCTTATCATTTATTATTTCAACCCTTAAGGAGGTTGAAGTAATGATGATAGAACTCTGAAAATTTGGTATGTTTTTACATGAAGTATTCAGGAGGTCGTGTAAAAATTTCATGACGATTAAGAAGCTATTTATTGAACAATTAGCATTAACATGTTTCATAGGGACTCAACATCCTTAAACGCTCAAAACGGCTATTTTCATGAATTTTTTGACCTGGTGTATAGTATAGATATTGATATAAAAGTTGTTACACTTAATAAATACACTTTCGAAATACATTTAAAAAATTGTATGTATTTATGTAACCCAACAAATCTTAAACGCGTATTTCTCGAAATAACGTTTTTCGACGGCTTGTTGATAAAATCTTCGAAACTACTGAACCAATCCTTATGAAATTTAAACCACATATTCTTTACAACTATCGCTATAGCGCATATCACAGACTCAAAAATGTTTGATATTTACTATTTTTTGCCAAAAACGGTGAAAAAAACACGTTTTTTTTGTTTTCCGTAAAATGTCCGCAATTTTGTTATTTTCGCATATGTCAAAAATCGTATGATATGTGCTATAGCCATTAACATACTGAATCTGAAACCGTTTGATTTTTTTTGTTTCGGATGATTCATCTCCGAAATTTCATCAGCAGCGCAGACCTTCAATTTTTTGGGATATTTTTTTTTCTGCCATTCTCGTCTATAAATAGTGACTTGAGAAAAATGTGTGTATTTCGAAAGGGTATTTATTAAGTGTAACAACTTTTGTATCAATATCTATAATATAAACCATGTAATATAATGTAATATAAATAAAATATAATAAAAAAATATAATAATATAAAAATAATAAAAATATAAAAATATAATAAAAAAAATAAAAATATAATATAAATAACAAATCATGAAAATACCCTTTTCAGCGTCTAAAGTGAGAAGGCCCCTTAAGATTAACTTATTTTGTACATCTATACATTTGATATTATGTCAAAGTGCAGAAAAATAAATAACAAACGATAATTAATGTGGATTTTGAGTAATGTGATTCAAACCGACTCATTTTGTAGATCTATTTATTTCGTTTAGAAAATTGAACGTACAGCATGAGATGGGATCCATCAAGAATCGCATCGGATTCCGTCCGATAATGGGGGAATCCTTCTAGGGGCATTCCTAATTAGAACCCAATGTACGTGACGTTTTAGTACCGAGATCCAATGCGATGATTCATTGGATCCCTATCAGAAATTACTTCACGGATATTATCATCATGACCATTGCGTCTTCTATCAAAAGATTTCTTATTCAACCACAATTTCCTCCATTATTACACGCAAAAAGTCTGTCACGGTTATCCATACGCATAAGGTGAAAAGTCCGGCTGCACCGTCGTCGTCGCCTTGCTTCCCTATCGCGTCACCTCAACTTTTTACCCGTGCGTCTCTTTTCCCGACAGATCGATATCGATGATGGAACACGCGTCACCATCAAGCCGAGAAAAAAAATAACAAAATTGTGTCAGGTAATAAAAAATAAAATAAAAATATCGTTACAAAAGAGATACGCGAGATAGCACACGCGCCTTTCTCGAGCGCTTCGTTTTTTCTCGTCTGTGATGGTAACCGCACGATGGTTATTCGATCCTGTAAAGAAATTGAATCGGGTCCCCTCAGAGTCCCCTGCTCCTGGTGAAAAAAAGGTCCTCGCTCCTTTTTCCCTCGTGTTCTCGAAGATCCCAGCGCAGGCGACGAAAGAGGAGTTAACGTTTGCCCACGTGCACGCGCGGGCGTGCAAGTCTTCCTCTTTCTCTTTCTCTCCCTTATTTTCCCACACAGTCACGCACATACGCACACATGCTCTGCATTTAACAAATCTATGGGTCATTCTGTGCAAAACACTTCATGAATTAAAAAAAAACATGGCAACTGCATGTGGTCTGACAAGTACTTTCTGAGCTGGGTCATAAGAAAACGTGAGTAATTGACCGAAAAAATTATATATATCTATATCTATATGTATATATATATATATATATATATATATATATATATATATATATATATATATATATATTCGTAAAAAAAAAGATATATATATATATATATATAGAATTCTATAATATATACACAGAGTGTTTGGCGCATGGACCAACACATTTTTTGGGGGGATTGGGGGGGGATGGCTCATTTACAATTTTTTTCACCCTTAGACCCTATGCCCTAAGTGCCACGGTAATTGAGATATGATTTCATTTTTTCGTTTTTCCAATTTCGCAAAATTTCGCCTTTAAATCGTCATAACTTTCTTGTTTGTGATTGTAATAGGACGAAAATAACTTTGGTCGTATTCTGCAATGTATGTTCATTATAAAAAAATGATTATTTGATACAATTGGTTCGACGAAAATGACTCATGAGCTTCCAAGGTCTTCACAATGTGTAAGTATATAAAAAAATGTCAACTTCTAAATTAATTATAAAAAAAATCTATTCTCTTTATTTGAACCACATAATGAATGATTTCTATGACATGTAACCGTTGTAATTGCAAGACCGTTGGAAAGGGTATAAACTAGAGAGCTTTATAAAACAAAGTTAAACCAGCTTTTAGTTTGCTTTATAAAAGTTTATAAAACAAAGCTTTATAAAAATGAGCTTCAAACGAGCTGTTAGTTTTTTTTTATAATGAATTTAGAAGTTGACATTTTTGAGACTTTGGAAGCTCAGGAATCATTTTATTCAAACCAATTGTATCAAATAATGATTTACTTATAATAAACATACATTGGCGAATACAAAACAGTCATTTCGCGCTATTATAATCACAAACAAAAAAGTGATGACGATTTAAAGGCAAAATTTCGGGTACTTGAAAAAAAAACGAAAAAAATGATATGTTAATTACCGTGACACTTAGAACATAGGGTTTAACGATGAAAAAACTAGTAAATTACACCTCCCCACCAATCCCCCCAAAGAATGTGTCGATCCATGCACCAAACACCCTATATATATATATACACATACAAATATATATATTTATATTGAACCCAACACGACTCTTTTAATGCCCTGGAAACTGAACAGTTAATTTTTTACTGACAGCTTCTAAATTCTACTATACGCTAGAAGCAATTTTTCGAAAAAAATGGAAGCAAATCAAAGATAATCTCTAGCCTTTCGAAAAGTAGCAAAAAAAACAAAACGTGTGCTGAAAATTGTATGCCTGCATCGAGAAGGGTAGCTCTTTGGATTTCGTGTATACGCGCATGCTCATTTCGTTCGTAAAAGTGCAGGGACATCGCGATTGCCTCCTTATCGGAGGACCCATAACCAATCTTCTACGTAGCCTCAAGGCACTTACCATTTTCCTGTAGAATACGATAAAAAAAAATGAAGAGGCTGCCTAAAACGTAACATCGCGGTGAAAAATGTCCTTAACGTACCTACTCTTTTCCAATGATGCCACGTACGTCGTCACCGACCAAGGGCACGGAACGGAAAGCTTGAATAACGATATTCCCCCGTACGAGTGGAAATTCGGAGAAGCTACCCCGTAAAAGACGAAGCTAATGACAAACGAGTCGTTATTGTGGAAAGTCGAAGCAGGAGAGAATACGATCGAACATATTGAGTTGAATATTGAATTTCGAATAAATTGAATTGAATATATTGATTTTCGGTAGATGGCACATTGAAAAATTGGCACCAAGTTTCTGGACAGTCCAATAAAATTGAGCCTAAAATTGGTGCATAAGATTGAAAAAAATGAATAATGCATGTCTAATCATGCGAACGGAATTGTATATATTAGACCAACTAAAACCAACGAGATTTTAATGGAATAAATATTAAAACTAAAAATAAATGAACTAAAAATTAAACGAAATTGCAAAAAAATATTACCCTGATAAAACATCGGTTACAGAATTTTCCATTACCCCTGCGGCAAGTATTCCAGTACGAAGAATATTAATATTCCTAATTAATACTAATAATAAGATTGGTGTTATTTTTAGCTATGTGCTGAAATTGATGAGAACCCCTGTAACCGTAGGAAATTTGTGTCCTATGTGACAAGTGCATCAACCCTCTAGACGTTACTTTCAACCCCCCCCCCCCACTTTTGGCTCTTCCCTGCCCTGTTGGCCTCTCTCGTTCCTACTTTCTTGCCTCCTCTTCTCTCTCTCTCTCTCTCTCTCTCTCTCTCTCTCTCTCTCTCTCTCTCTCTCTCTCTCACTCTCTCTCTCTCTTTCTACCCCTCGTTCTCTCCGTCGCCCTCTATCCTATTTTTCACATCAACCCAAGTGCTATTCACAAGCACGATGCAACAGTTCAGGCGATCGAGGGAACCGGGCGAGCAGGTACCTGCCGAATTGTCTCATCCCCTTCGTCCCCTTCGCCCATGATTTTCAACTTGAAATACTAAGGACTGTTGTTATACGCCGATGAATGCAAGGCTTCAAAGGACTCGGAGAAGCTATCCATACACTCAACTAGAGAAACCACAACGTCCAAAATAATTTCGCCAAATTTCTCCGAGTCCTTCAGCCCTCTCGTGCTCGTTGGGTTCTTCGTCTTCCCACTTTTCGTCGTCATCCAGGACTCCGTTTGTCTATCTCCTTCATCTCCAATTCCCTTAAATTCTTGCCAGTTGACTGATGAGTTTCTACGTGACGAAAAAATTATCGGCTTGTGGGATATATATATATATATATATATATATATATATATATATATATATATATATATGCGTGTATACCGGGTGTCCTATTTTAACCGTACACCTAATTTATCTCGAAAAATATCGCTCCGATCAAGTATTGAGTATACTAAAACTTATAGGATTCAAAGGGGGACGTTCAAAAAGAAATATTTTTTGCTCCGAAATTCAAAATAGCCACGTTAAGATGGACGACATAGTTTTTTTTCAATGAAAACGACTTTTTCACCAAAAAATACATCAGGCCAAAACCAACAACTTTTGTAGGAACATTTTTTTGTTAACGTTCATAAATGTTAGGTTGGAATGCCATTTTTTTACCATTTCAGCGCTATCCAGAACGTACCACGAGGAGATAAAGTATTCAGCGTCCCTACTGTAATCGTGCGTTTGTGTGTGGGTGTAAGTTTGTTTAGGCTTCCCCGAGCATTATAAAAGTTCTATGCATTTTTTTTCTATTACATGGAAACACATTTTTTTCGCGATGTTTGAAGTTTTTTCACTTGCAAGATCGAAAAAGTGATCTTCTGACTTCCAAACGGTCGAATAATCATCTCAAACATCGAAATTTCACCCAAAACAAGTAGGTGTCGGAAGCACCGGTCGAGCTTTGACGAAAAATGCACAAAACGGGTCTAAAGTGGATCTAAATTTTTTCACGATTTGAAAAACGATCCTGGTGGACCTTTCGATTTTTTGCAGCTGCAGAAAGGCAATTGATGGAGGAATTTTATTTTTTTATGACGTCCTTTTTTACACCAAGAGTGAGATTTTTCACTACGGAAGTCTATGATCAACGGTTATGAGGAAAATAGTTGTCTGAGTTGATCTGGAATACCCAATATATATCCGTGAGTACGGTTACCTTTTACGATCTTCTTATCAGAATTTGTTCGCAGGAATTCCATTGATAACGCGTATTGGATAAGATTAAATGTACGAAGGTGGGGTGGGCATTCCTGCGTCACTCCTTACATTGCTTGAATAGAAATATCTGTACTGCCCTGTGCTCGATAACCATCGGGCCTTTTGAGTTCTCACGAGGTCACACAGGAGGGTGACCGCCGAATATAATCTCCGTACACGAGGGTCGCCGGAGCAAATGCAGGCACCAGGTGATGGTCGACGTTTGAGATTTCGACGCACTTTTGCGACGTATCCCATTTGCTCCTCTGACTTTACCGAATCTCTTAGGAGTTAACCCTCGTCATATTCTGTGCGTGTCTACGTATATATATATATATATATATATATATATAAGCGTAACCACCCTTCGAGCGCAACGACGTGTTTCTTCTTTTCTCTCATGAACGTTTTTTGTTCCCTCGTACACGACCCTCCTTCCGAATTCAGCATAGCTTCACACACACACATACGTCAACGATGCGAAATAACTCTCACGATGCACCAACCCCTGCCACCCTGGATCCTCTCGCACCAGATTTCAATCGTAGACCCAACAATCGTCATTTGCCCCTTTATCGTTTTTCAATAGGAAACGACAGAAAAAGAAGAATTGACCAAAAACAACTGCCATTTGCTTTCTGCAACAACAGAATTTTGCTTTTTCACACAGGGTTCCGGATACACTGATAGTACGTAAATTTTATCTGGCCGTAGGTTTCATTTAGAGCGGGCTGTAACCACGAAAAATGGAAACCGGGTTCCTCACTTGTATAAACAGACTAGGCCGAGTAAGAAGTCTCCAATGAGGAAAAATCCGCAATGTGGCATTTTTCATTTCTCGCTAAAATCAATTGAGCAGGCTCTTATTCGATGCAAAATCGGTTAGTGGCCACGAATTTTCTAGTCACAACCTCGTCCAGGGCAGATTTAGCCAAGGACGACGATTTTTGTCTATAATCGTTTCCCGGGTCGAGAGTTTCGGTCCGATCGAGTTCTACATGGAAAATTCGGAATCAGGGGATGATTTTGTATCGAGCAGGGTGGCAGAAGCAAGGAATCTTATTTTTGAATTTCAAGAGCTCTGACTGGGGAGCAAAAAAGGTTGAGGCAGTGAAAGAGTTTGGAACGAGTGCGAAATATTGGAGACCCGTCATGTGGTCGTTACGTCTGAAATATTTCATCCATTCGATGGACGCCCGTGTCGAGTGAAGAAACAAAAAGCAGAGGGAGGATGAAAGACGTTACGCGAAAACAAGGAAATCCCGTTAGTCGGGAGGAGCTTCAGTTGGCTGGGAGATGCGAAAGTTCTAATGAAGATATGCGCTTTTCTTGCCATTTCCCATTACGCCGCAGAAACAAGTCAATTAGGAAGGACAGCTTGGAGAGCATGGAGCATCGAATGAAGATCTGGATACGTGTGTTGTCCATTTGAATAACAACGAGGATACGTGAAGCCTGAGAGAAGGAGCTAGATATGTCCAAGGCACTCATCAAACTTAAGGTGGTCGACCCGTGTGATTGAAGCAAGAGCGGAGAAAGCAGCTTTAAGGGACCTCCAAGAGGACGAAGAAGCAAAAAAACAATACGTTTAATAGTTTTTTATTTATAACAAAAAATCGATCAATTTTTTTCGAAAAATCGATATTTCAAGTTCAAAACGTCACCAAATCGTCAATTTTTTTTTCCCTTCATCGAACGATAGCTATATGTGTCTAAAGTAAAATGCTTTTTGGGTTTTTGTTGCAGGATGAACGTGAAGGCTGTAATCGTGCACACCATCAAAAAAGGACCATCGCGCGTCGAGGGGGGTGGGCGGCGGATTTTTTGATGAAATTGTTTAAAATTTTTTTTTCTATGTAGTAAACAGATCAATAAAACTATATGCCAAGTTTCACAAGTTTTCCGTTGTATACTTTCTTCACAAAAAAATTCCCAAAAAGCGGTAAATTTTGCGAAAAAAAAAGACAATCCCCCCTTAATCGACATGAAATTTTTACACGACCTCATGAATACTTCATGTAAAAAGATACCAAATTTTCAGAATTCTATCATCATTACTTCAACCTCCTTAAGGGTTGAAATAAAAAATGATAAGAAAATTCTGAAAATTTGGTATGTTTTTGTATGAAGTATTTAAGAGGTCGTGTTAAAATTTCACGACAATTAGGAAGCTCGTTATTAAAAAATGAATATTTTGTTGAGAACAATTTTTAAAAGAAATAAAAAAAAATTCATCAATAAACTTCGTTTTGTTTCCGTTGCTTTCAGTATATTGTAGATATTATAAAATTGAGAGGTCAACAAAAAACTTATTGCAAAGTTACATCAGTTTCCATAAAACAACATTTAATTTGTAAATGTTAATTGTTCAATTGTAAGCTTCCTAATTGTCGTGAAATTTTTACACGACGTCTGAAATACTTCACACAAAAACATACCAAATTTTCAGAATTTTATCATCATTTGCGATTTGGGACTCAACATCCTTAAAACTGCGTTTCTCTAACTGGTCACCACGATATCTCGAAAACGGTTTGACCGATTGTTTTGAAATTTATATGGTAGATTCGGCACATGTATAGTCATCGATTAATGCTGAGATGATGCAAACATTCTGAGCCTTTTTTTCGTAATAAAATAATCGAAAAAAATCATGAAATTTGAAAATTAATTTTCAAGAACATGGCGATTATTCCATTTTCGATGTTTTCGAATGATTCTAGTTAATTCGATAGCCACAGCTTCACAGATTGAAATGCCATTTGGTTTTTGAATTTCAGACAAGCCAATTAGTCGGAATCATGGAGACCGTCGACAAATTTTTTTTTGACAAGGGTGCATTTGGAGTTGTGCAACACACATTGTGATAAAGATTTTGGGCGGAAAATGTTCTGACTTACCGTTGAAATGTCAATAAATATATAGTAAAAAGTTCAAACTTCTATATTTTTACTGTTCGTAAAAAACATCCCCAAAAAGCTTTGAAAACCCGGCCGTCACACGAGGTGTCTGCCTTAAGGCCTTAGGCCACATCAACGGGTATAAAATCATGTACGAATAAACAATTTTTGTTCGTATGAAAAAGTGACTCACTCATAAAATTAATTACACATCTATTTAGTATGATGTGTAATTAACTCGAATCACTTTTTCATACGAAAAAAAATGGTTAAATTCGCACATGATTTCAAACTGTGACCTAAGGCCTTAAGTTGCCTTCTACGGTCGTGTACTAAACGATGTTGATGTTTGCATCGTTGGAGTGCAACGAAAGTTTTCTTGAATTTCTTACGTTTGCACCGGCGATTTAGGATGCGAAAATCAACCAAACGATTCTCCTAATCCCTATCGCTGATCTATCTCAATCTACAAAACAATTTGTAGGTATTATTATGAAAATAAAGTTTGGAAAAGTAGAAGAGTTGCTCAGTTCTAACTCACCCTTACAAGTTCTTACGTGTAAACCTTCCCAATTCAACCCTTTCCTATGACCACCTACCCGCACGAATAAAAATAAAAAACTATTCCAAAAAATGACCCCACAACTCACAAGTGTCCACATGCCCCGTAATCAGTTTACAATCATACCGTTCAATACAATTCAATTTGGAACGTTCAGTCCACTGCGATTTTTCGATCATACGGTTCAATTCGCAATTGATCAACGACAAAACAGCCGTCCGTTTAATTTCGATGAACACGCTGTACTTTGGCGCATGAAAAAAATCAGCAAACGCAACGAAGTCTGACAATCAGTGATATCGAGACACGGATTACCAGGAAACTTTAAACCCAATACCTGCCATTCGCATTTAATGATTGCGTGAAAAATAAAGGGAAAAAAAACGAGCAAACTTTTCGGATGAGTTGATGGTAATCGTCCATCGTTATATTTGTCGAATCGTCTCGATTTCACAAATTCATGTGTGCATTGACCTGCGCGGATCATCGCTCTCGGCTTAATCGGGCTTGGTGCGAATCCAGCGAATCTAATAGCCTTCCACCACCTCGGAGACCGGAGGGAAAACGAATAATTGCGTAGATCTCTCGTTGCTGATACGATGGGTCACGCGACCCCGATTCTCGACTGCTAATCGAGGCAAATTGCTCATGCACGGCCTCTCTATCTTTTTCCCCCATGAGGTGCAGAAAGAGCGAGGCGAGGGGGGGGGGGAGGACTCTACGCTTTCGATAAAACACTGTGACGAAGCCTATGGGCTCGCAATCGCCTCGTTTGGCGGGGGTGGGCTCCATGGGAGAGTAACGATAGGGGCATGAGAAATTTACGGAAGTCAAAATGTATCGTAACCTATTGGGGATTGAAAGAGCGAGAGAGAGAGAGAGAGAGAGAGAGAGAGAGAGAGAGAGAGAGAGACCAGACTTCATTACGCAAAGGAAGTGCAGGGTTAGGAAGGGTTCCGATGTTCTATAAGGGAGAATTCACTCTAGTGTCCTTGTTCACGGCATGTGGCCCTCATGAGGGTACATTATGTTTCCATTTAGTCGCTTTTCGGTCACGTGTCGAATCATAGTCACGCCTGCATGTACACTCTATACATATGTGCCGTTACGTATGTATGTGCATATGCATATTTTGTACACATGCCATAAACGTATCCCACAAACGGAATTCGAAACAATACCAGCATGTGATTTTCCGCAGTGATCCGAGAAGACTCTCGAAGCGGGACATAAACTCAAACAGCGTAAACCCCCGTGAGAAAAATGAGGTGAGAATCAGGACTGACGGTATCCGCGCTGATATACGGAATTATGCATACATTTGGAAAAAAATACAAGTTTTTCGGAGTCAGACTGAGGTTCGTGATTGTTTGTGGTCAGGGAAGGAGATGATCATGCAGGAATTTTCAATGAACGTTGGGTTAATATTTGGAACAACCAAATCAATGGTACTTTCATCTAGTGGGTATACCATTTTCTTTCACTTTTAATTTTATACAGTTTTCACTGTCGAAGGCGTGTGCGGGAGGAAGTTTTTGCTTGCAGTGTGATTCGGACATCTACTTTTTTGGGTATATTTATAAATTTTAATAGTTTTCTTATTTTCTTAGCTCCAATGTATACGCTCGCGAGTATTTACGTTAAGGGTGTGTCAAAATGACCGGACATTTCAAATTGCGCGCCATTTTTTTTACAATGAGTTTTGTAAACAATGTTTTTGTGTATAATAGTTTTGTGTGGAAAATAAGTGTAACGTTGGTTATATAAAAAGCCACGCTTGTTGATGCGTCAGCCGGTGCACAACCGAGCGGTCACCGCTCCGAATATCGGCCACGAGCAACGCTGCTCAACTCGAAGGACCGTCGAAGCCGGACCCTGAATGTTCATCCATCAGTGTTGGTTTATCATATATTTAGATTATTTTTGGAAAAAATTATACATACAGAGGAAAGTAATCAAATATGGAATACCACAATTTCTCTACAGTAAACAGTTCAAGACGCAATACAAGATCATCTTCTATCCCATCCGCTTACTTTAGTATTGCGCTCATTTCATCTCGTCAGTTGGGTGAGCGATGTGACTGTGGCAATAGTGTTTTATTTTATCCGTGCTAGATCATTTTTCAGGATTCGTAAAAGATTATGTGTTTTGACGATGATGTGTAATACAAGATGATGTAAAGATGATGTGTTGATGACGGTTTATGCATTTTTTTTCAACGAACTTCAAAAAATTGCAAACGAGGTATCGGTTTATACTGCATTTTTTAATTTTTATTAGGTAAACAAAAAAAAACTTTTGTGTTACTACCAACTTGAAAAAGTATAACATTATCGAAGATTATTATGAAAAAACTGCGTCAGCGAATGTTTTGTACAACTCAGAATGAATTTCGAGTAAATTTATAATTATGCCTATTTATATTTATATCACGAGATTATTTATTATTGCCATTAAATAATATTGAGCGTTGCCGAAAACAACTTCGCAGACATTGAGGTTGGCAGCAATGCTCCTCATTCGCCAGTCTAGATTCGTAATCTTTCATCAAACTTTGATAGGAATGTTTTAGATTTGGGGATCTATTTTATAAATATAGCTTTTTCTTTAAGCTATTCTATAAATTCTATAAAAAAATGGGCTTTTTGTTATTTTCATTTTTGACCAATCTTAATACTGTCAATTAATATTGAAAACACAAGACTGTTAGTAAGGCAAGCGAAAATGTATGACCAATTATGATTACCATTAAACACGTTCAATTTGCGAATGATTTTTTCTATGCAAAAAAATCAAAATGGCGTTCCATATTTGGTCACATTCCTCTATTGTTTGGAAAAATGTCATTGATTTATCAAAATGTATATCAGAATTGCGTTCTGATCATTCCAGAATAATTAAAGCAACAAAGTGAGTAAGTTTGAAGAAATTTCGACTATTTACTGTAATATAAATCGTACATATATCGTTAAGTGCAATTGCTAGTTAACCGAGTTTTATTTTCGACTCAATCCATTCGGATGTAATTTTTAATCTCAGGTCTCGTGCAACGAAATGTATTTAATTCATATTCCGTCTCTTTTTCCCAATGATTCCTGATCTCCAGTTTTTGCATATAGCACAGCCCCTCCCCCGTTCGTTTCCCAATGAAGTTTCTCTTCCGAGACCTCAGAAATGAAAAAAACTGTCGAGCCCTATCTAAGACAAGACAATTTACTAATTTTTTATTCAACTTCTCCCAATTGTTCAAGTTTTTGACAATTTCTTTCGTACGAGTTTGTTTTTATTTTTTCGTAATCATGCTCGCCACATATTAATATTTTTCGAATATCTTGCTGGATACCAAACAAATACCAATACAGGAATAACTCCACTTCCGTCGGAGTAATTGCTTTTTTGGTTGGTTCACGACCGAAACGCGAACATTTCCGTCGCTATGGTTTGTTTTTTTTGCATCGACAACGAGCGCGTAAATCACGCAGGCAAATCAAACCGCAAGAAAAATACGAGCAAACGATGTGGGCAATGGTGAACATTGACAGGGGGGGGGAGGTCGAGAGGAGGTGAAAGAATTATTTTCGTTGTACACGTGAAACGAAAATACTGCAGCTGCCCCCCCCCCCCCAGTCGGGGTAAAATGGCCAGGCCGTGCCGCAGGTTTTCCATATCAGGGAAAAAAACATCTCCATCTATGCACGCGTGAGAAAAAAGAAATGGGCTCTCGCCGGATATCAGTTCGCAGCTCGCTGAATAATTCATCGAGCCCCGGTATTCGCCCTCTCGTGCTCATTGCCACGTGATTGTCCAGCGATCGCGGCGGACCGACGCAAACGTGAGACCTTTGGACTCATTTACATACTTGCGCTGATGCGACTATTCGTGTTACCGCCAGCTCAATATACCGAAGAGAGACTGATCGCGCAGCCCCCTACCCCTTCTTCCCTTCGCCCGGAACCGGAAATGGATGCACAGAATAAACGGGAAAGAGTGACTTTGTCGGACGAGAGACGCGGCATTATGGGCATCCGATCATACCTTGAGGTCCTCCAACCCTTTGTGCCTGCCGTGCCATACTTGCCACTTAGGGATCATCAGAGTGTAAAATTTTCAAAAAATCTTTTTTTTTGCACCATCCGATAGTACAGACGGTTATAAACATGGACTTTTACCTTTTTTATATTTATTTATAGATTTTATAAAAATCTATAAATTTATAGATTTATAATATTTCTATAATATTTATAGATAAATGTATAGATTTATAATATTTCTATAATATTTATAGATAAATTTATAGATTTATAATATTTCTACAATATTTATAGATAAATGTATAGATTTTATAGACATTTACTTTAAACGCGTTGTTTCGAAATGTCGTTTTTTCAAAAAGGTGTACACTGTCAAGGGAAGAGCTTTCAGGCCATCCGTCTCTAATTTTCACACACGCTTCACGCCATTCTTTATCTTGCTATGGAAGCTTTTTCAATTTTCATTTTTTTTAACGAAAAAGTGTCGAAATGGGGGCTGAATTCGATACTTTTTTTACAAAACGAAGCCATTTTGTCAAATTTGATTTTTTTTAAATGTCCATAGCGAGATAGAGGCTTTCATACCGATTAATAATCTTTTTACAAATTTCGTTTCAGATAATATTTCCGGCCACAACCGTGTACACCGTGAGGACTCGTCTTTTTCGAAGACATTTTTAACGGTCAAAAAATGTAAAAAATGTAAAAATAAACATTGAATAATTTATTTTCTCTTCTTCATGAGCGCATTGATTTGAGAAAAAAATTAGACTGATTCGCGTACTTTAACCATAAAAAACATTGCAAGAAACAGCTATTTTTCGACCCGTTACACTGTGATGATCCCTTAAGGGGTCTTTTCACTTGAGACGCTAAAAAAGGCTGTTTTCGTGAATTTTTTGATAGGTACATATTATAGATATTTATATAAAAGTTGTTACACTTGATAAATACACTTTCGAAATACATAAAACATTTTTTTTGTGTATTTATGTAACCCAAATGGACTTCGAACGCTTTTTTCTAGAAAAAACGTTTTTCGACGACTTGTTGCTGCAATCTTCGAAACTACTGAAGCGATCCTAATGAAATTTTAACCATATATTCTTGACAACAATAGCTATAACGCATATCAAGGATTATTAAAAATCTTGATGTTTACTTTTTTTTACAAAACGGTGAGCAAGTACGTTTTTTTGTTTTTTCGAAAAATGTCCGCCATTTTGTTATTTTTGCATATATCGAAAAACGTATGATATGCGCTATACCGATTAACATACTGAAACTAAAACCGTTTGATTTTTTGATTCCGATGATCTCTCTCTGAGATTTCATCAACAACTCGAACCTACAATTTTCCCAGGACATTTTTTCAACCACGTTTTTCGTTTATAAATAGTGACTTAACTAAATCTGTTTTTTAAATGTATTTCGAAAGTGTATGTATTAAATGTAACAACTTTTATATCAATATCTGTAATATAAACATATCAAAAAATTTATGAAAATAGCCTTTTTCTAGCGTCTATAATGAGAAGACCCCTTAAAGACTGCTCGGCCAATAAAAAATTGCAGATCGGTAACGTACGATATTTAGCGCGCTAGGTCCGCGAGGCCCTATGGATATACGTCAGAGTATCACGCTATTTCGTTATCGCAAAAAATCGAACATGGCGAGAGCAGTATCGCAAAAACCCATATCAGGCGAAAGTTTCTACGATATTTGGTGGAATATCATAACTTTTCGTGAATTACTAAAGAAAATGTGCTTCCGATAATGAAAAGTATTCTTCCAATAATGAAAATTCCAAATATACGGTTCCGGTGATTAGAAATGTTCTTTCGATGATGGAAAATATTTTTCCGATAATTAAATTAGCAAATGAAGATTGACCGCATGCAGTGTGCATGACGATATATAAATTTTGTGCAATATTGAAGCAGGGACGGATGAACGTAATATTGCATGCGCCATATTTGGCACGTTCGGGAAATCCGGTTCCCCGCGAGGTTTTTTAGCTTAAAACCTGTTGACTGTTAAAACTGAACACTCTTTTAAATAGCATTTCGAAATGGTGCCATTCCGAGTTACTCGGATCCGGCTCTCAGATTAAAAGGTTTAAGGCGTTATATCTATGTGGCTCACGGAAAAAAGACAGTTTTTTGGAAATTCGGGAATAATAAAAAAGCAATAAAAGTGAGGTCTAGAGGGCTTATTCTACATGTGTTGACGTATACAAAAACGTGTGTTATAAAAAAAATAGAAAATGTCAACTCAGTCGTAGCTACACTCAAAATAAGAGCGTTTTCAGATGCTCTGCAGGAGGAAGCAGAATTTTTATTAATGAGCACCTAGAACAAAAAAAATCGGCATTTAGATGAGTTTTGCTAGAGTAGTATATAAAATTATTGAAAGTATGGTTTTATTTTACAAAATGGCATTGTTTTGGATGATTTTTTTTCGTTCAAACCTCGGCCTTAATTGGTTTATAAAAACGATAGTTATTGGTAAATCTACCATAGAAGTATTGAAACAATAATGAAATTAAGGTTTGATATGCCTTTCTTTGAAGGGTGGTTTCTCCCCTTAAAACCGTTTTGCCACTGATAAAAAAATACGTGTGTAATAGTTTCCAATGCTTTATCACATATATGAGTTCCAACTAATAAAAATTGAAGGCAGGCACTCTAGTGATGTTCCTTGTTAAAAGCTAGAGTTAAAATTTCAAGCCAACCAAATAAAAACTGCCCGAATTAAAGGTCTCCAACAATTCAAAGAAATATCACATTTAGTGATTACTTTTAGGTAAAATTGTTGCGGTTCCTCAAAAATAATAAGTTTCTGAAAAACAATACGAAAAAATGGCACGTTTGCGACGAAACTCGAAAGAAGCGTACTTTTAAAATAGTCGCCATGTTCCAATCAGATATTTCACCTATGTGTGTAGTCCGACAGGAATTTGAAAGCTTTTTGTTTGCCTGGCAAAGCATCGTTTTTGGCTAAACCTCCATAAATAACCCTTGCTAGGCCAACTGAGAATCGTTGTCTTCGTTTTTCAAGAAAAATGGACAACTTACAATGGAGCAACTTACGAAATGCGCCAAAAGCGTCGCTGTCTATCCACCTGTAATTAACTTGTCTCCTGTACAAATAAAGATCACTATGGTCCTGTCAAAAGCTCGAGAGAAATATTCTCCAACCACATTTGCCTTTCTAAATGGCAAAAAAAGGAATGAAAAGTATCCCGGATAATCGATTAACCCTTTGATTTTCATTCCAATAGCCAAAACTCTTTCTTCGTGTACATTTGTAAATATGACATGTTCGCCTGTTCGTGCAAAAACGAAAAAGCTCGTGTAAATTGGTGCAAACGCGATGCCAGTTCGATTCCCGGGGTTTTCAACGTTGCTATGGCGTACAGCGTGTAGAGCCCGGGTCCAACATGCATTACGAAATATCCGTGCGCGCAGGGAGAGATGAAACCGAGCATTGGAAGGTTGGGAAACAGCCCAGCCGCAAAAGTATAAGCAAAAATGGCTGGATACCATTTGGTATGAAGATCGAACGGCTCCGATACCTCGCTTTTATCGAGGACAAATAATGGAAAGCTCGTATTCGATGTAAATACGCGAGGTCCGTCGCTTAATTGTAACCATACCGCAGCGGCCAATGATAATATTATCGTGTTTGTTGTGCGTGGGTGCTGAACCGCAAAAATCGGCACGCGAGACGGACGAATCTTCGTTCCGAAGCTCGGTGATTGGACAGAGATGGAGTGATGTAGTCGATATTCGGGGATTCGTTGCCAATTTTTTAAAGTTCGTTGCCGATTTTTCAAACCGCGTTGCTGATTTGTTAAAGTTCGTTGCCGATTTTTCAAAGCTCGCTGCCGATTTTTTAATGCTCGTTGCTGATTTTACAAAGCTCGTTGCCGATTTTTCAAAGCTCGTTGCTGATTTTTTGAAGCTCGTTGCCGATTTTTCAAAGCTCGTTGCCGATTTTTCAAAGCTCGTTGCCGATTTTTCAAAGTATGCTGTCGATTCTTAGGGATTCGTTGCCGATTTTTCAAAGTTCGTTGCCGATTTTCCAAAGCTTGTTGCCGATTTTCCAAAGCTTGTTGCCGATTTTTCAAAACGCGTTGCTGATTTGTTAAAGTTCGTTGCCGATTTTTCAAAGCTCGCTGCCGATTTTTTAATGCTCGTTGCTGATTTTACAAAGCTCGTTGCCGATTTTTCAATGCTCGTTGCTGATTTTTCAAAGCTCGTTGCTGATTTTTTAAAGCTCGTTGCCGATTTTTCAAAGCTCGTTGCCGATTTTTCGAACCTCGTTGCCGATTTTTCAAAGTATGCTGTCGATTCTTACGGATTCGTTGCCGATTCTTACGGATTCGTTGCCGATTTTTTGAGAGTCCGTTGCCGATTTTTTGACAGTCGGTTGCCGATTTTTTGACAGTAAGTTGCCGATTTTTTGACAATTCGGTGCCGATTCTTCGAGAGTTCGTTGCCGATTTTTTTCTATGTAGCTTACACGAACGATGGTTTCTTTAAAATTTCCCTTTGGTTTTCGCTTTTCCAGCCCTTCCGATCGCCTATAACATAGACAATGACGGAAAACCGAAAAGTCCTTTATTCGCGCATATGAAAGTGCGATGTATAGCATTACCCGGAAGAATTCGATGCTGCGACCAGATTGAAAGGCAATGCTCAAAATATACCTACCCGCGAATACGAAATGGAACATCCATTTTTATTCGGTGGTTGCGCGGGACGAGGTGCTAGCAAGAGAGAAAGGGCAAAAGCGAGCGGGAGAGAGAGAGGACTATTGAAAAATCGGGGACTGCGCCCAAACGCAATTTCTGCCAGTAGAAATGCGACCCGTAAACAATGTTGGTGCGGATGCATTTAGATTTTGGAGTGCAGCGCCGGCTCTGTCAGCCGGAATCGTGGCTCTCGTTTTGTCGTTGCTTTTTATTTTTATTTCGGAAGAAATATTTTTCGTGCGCGGTGAACAATAATCCTACGGGCTGTAAACAATCGGGCGCGGAATAGCACTCCTGGTAGTGGCTTCTCTGTGGTTGTCCGTCGGTGACAGGAGGCCGTGTAAACAATGCTTTTTTTATATATAACAAAGAGAAAGGGCGACTGCGCGAAAGAGGGAAAGGGGGAAGGGAGACTGAGGGACGAGAGACACAGGAAGGGAGAGAGCGGGGAAGGGTAGGTCGATGGACAAAAAGCTCTTCCAGATTTTAATGGCTTACTACCAATCGATGCACAGCTGATCAAAACAAATTGGCACATCTGCATGTGTACTCTCGTTTTCATTTTTTGTTTGCATTTAAACTCTGTGTTTAATTAGTTTACTTTGTTACGTTTTACCTTACCCGCATATGTTGCACTTATTACTTATTGCAATAATTAACTATATGCATAATTTTTGATAATTATACACCCAAGGATACAAGAACGTAGTCTTTACTGTGAATTTATATGGACTAAACGATAAAAGAGATTTAGAACAGTCTTCAATGAATACTGATCTAGCCTACTTGATCCAGATAATGACGAAAGACCTATAAATTATTCCCGAATTTTCTACACACTGGTCATCCCAAATTTCTCATGCGAAAAGGATATTCCTGTGAAAGAACAATAAAGTAAAGCTCATCAAGTTATAGCGTAATCATGGAACAATTACAGGCCTTTGATTGAACCGTCTCCATTGAGGAGTTTGCCTTTAAGGGGTACCTAACTCTATTATCGAAATTAGGGAGACTACGTTCTACGATTGCGAAGTCGAATAAAAATCAGTTCGAATGGTGCAGTCAGAGGCTCTTGATCCAAAAAGAAGACAAGTATTGGTAAAAATCCCCTTCATCATATGACACGTGCAAACAGCTATCAATAATTATTTCAGTGATGGTTCGTTTACTCGTAAAATTCATAATTATAATTTGCTCGCACGTGGAGGATTTTTATTTGCCGGGGTCGCTGGAGACTAACAATCGAAAACGGGATAACGAGAAGCGAAAAAGGATGAACTGGAACGATCCTGATGATCGGCGGTTTGAACCGATTTTTCTCTTTCACAGTCAAGTGCACGAAGACAAGCAGGCCACAATGGAGACCAATCGCATTGCTGTTTCAATTATCTACGGCGGAATCTTCATCGGCCAAATTTCATTGCTGACGGCAATGAATATGTAGTCGATAATGATCTCCCAGCGGAAAATCGACAGTGAAATTCGGTTGGCTTCTACTGTATCCAGCTTGTAATTTCTCCTCGTCCCTCCCTCCGCCCCTCTCTCTCTCTCTCTTTCTATTTTCAGTCCTCCGAATCTCTGATCCTCCAGAGGAGATGGAAGGGTGAATACCTCCCTTTCTTGATCGTGTCGCCAATTACAGGAGAGCGAAATAGGCCAGTCACGATTCTACACGGTTTACCAAGTCGACTGAAAATCACGTTCAACCGATTGTCGCGGGACGTCGCTCGGTCGACTCGCCAACCGATCGTGGCGTTAATCCTCTCCCTATCTCTGTGTTGGGCAATCAAGCTTCCTGATATCCGCTCACAGCCACCCTCATGCTCCGCATCTAATTACTGCCTTCGGCTTGATGGAGACGTACAACCGAATGGACATCCTCAATTACCTAATTGTTGTTTTGCTCTCACGTTTAAATATTTTGCAACTTTTGCCTTCACGGAGATAATTTTTAAGTAATTTTTACTGTGAAATCACAGTAACTCGGTGACAAATGTGCAATTCTTCAGGTTTTTAGGAAATAAATTATAAATTTTCATGGAAATGAATCAAAATTTACTTTTGCGTAACAGAAATTTAAAATATTTTCCAGAATTTTTACTGAAATTAATAGTAAAATTTCATGAAACGTAAAGATTACGACAATAAGTTAAAAAAGTGCTAATATAAATGAAATTTTTCAGTGGAACATTGAGAAATTTGCGTGTTTTCCATAAAAATTTAAAAAAGGAAGCCGAAATTTTCCCTGCGTCCACCGGAATTTTACGTTCTTTATAGTAAAATCAGTTAGGGCTAGGTCGCCTGACCGTACGCGTGAGCTCTGTGTAGCGTGCGTATACGTGAACGCAAGCTCTGAGAGTGAACTTGTGTATGACGCAGTATGACGAGCACGAACGACGCCGACCCGCGTTGCTTAGCAACAGCGGTACCGTGCATGCGCATTATAGTACGAAGCATGGGCCAAGAAAGCCTCGTGGTCTCGTGCAGTCTAACGTGTTCTACGCAGTTCTACGCAAGAAAACAAAGAAACGTGAAAAGAAACTTCGATAAAGGACGTCTACAATGGTACGGAAAGATGATATGCTAAAATAAGTAGCAATCAAGAACACAAATGTTCAGAAATACAGTATATAGAGTATTTATTTAATCATAGGGAATTCATTTTTCGCTAGGGATTTTAGAAATTTCTAGTTTGTCCAGGTTATGTTTACTGTAAAAACTTGGAATTTTTGAGGCAGCCCATTGTTAAAATTCTACATGAGAATTTGTCAGAATTTTTACTGAAAGAAATGTAAAAAATTATGCTACTTGCTTAAATTTTTACATGAATGAAAGCAAAATATTAAAAGGTAGTGTCAATTTTTGACTATGTGCACATTTGTCGCCGGTTTCAAATTTTCAATGTAATTTTTACGGAGATTTCACCGTAAAAAATACTTAAAAATTCTCTCCGTGTTGGCATATGGAGCTCGAAAGAGACACCAAGTCTACTGAGTCTTCATTGGGAGACGGGGAGTTGGTAGATCTTCGCATTTTCTGCTTTGGTTAATCGTTTTTGTTTTTCCTTTACAAATTCTTCAAGCATCAGCCACGTCTTTCGGCTTCTCAATTATCTCCGATCGATCTTGACAGCCCTGTTTTATCCGAATCGTAAAAGTAACGTTGAACTACAATAAATGTTTGTCTGGCCGTTGTTTCAGGGTTCTGTACCTAACGGGCAAAGGGGAACCCTATTGCCGACACTCTGCTGTCTGTCCATCCGCATGTCACGAGTCTCTAGCTCGTAAACGGAATGAGTTACAGGAAATTTGAATATTTTGTGTAGAATGTTGACATTTGGATATTTTATGTAGAATGTTCACCCAAAATCGAATATTGAATTAAATATTCAATAAAATTATTTTTCACGAGGGCTCCATATAAATGAAGAAGGAGCGGTAAAAACGCTTACCCTGGCATGTGGGGTGTTATTGTTTAAAGCTGATTGAGTCGAGGACAAATATATTCTTTTCCCTCTTATCCTAAAAAATACAGAAATGGAGGGCTGTCAAAGTTGTCAGTTTCAGGGTTGCCAGACCATTTTTGTTACGGGGTGTATCTCAAAAACTAAACTAGTTCGGAATTTCGCAATTCTGTTTATTATGTACCATATACTGTATTTAAACAACAAATACTGAAAACGCCGGTTTTATAATGTAGCATATACATATAATAGTTTATTGTATACATAACACAATAAATTTACAATGAAAAAATTTCTATTAAAATATGAAAATATTTCTATTAAAATATGAAAATATTTCTATTAAAATATGAAAATATTTCCATTAAATTTATAATGAAAAGCTTTCTTTAGCTACCATCACCTTCTATGGTTCCAGTTTAGTACTACCTAAGAACTAAGACAGACAAAAAGCATTGCCTAATTAAGGCCTTAGGCTACAGTAACGGGTATGACATCATGTGCGAATTTAACAATTTTTTTTCGTCTGAAAAAGTGATTCCCTCATAAAATTAATTACACTTGTATTATATTTAGTATGGATATAAAGCAGTTAGAAAAAAAATATATATTTTCTTTTATGTACAAAATGGCTGATTACTAATATATTCTTTCGTCTTTTTTTAGGCGCTCCGCGGCGTGACATTTAGCATCCACAATTTTTTACCTAGAACAAAAACAAAAATTCTCGTCAATCTACATTAGAATACCTAGAAAGTGAAATACCTTTCAGTGAAATACCTTTCAGTGAAAAATTTCGTTATAACTGTTAGAAGTTTCGAATAGTCGGCCATTTTGTACATCGCAAAAAAAAAATTCTAACAGCTTCTTCAATTCAAAATTCTAACAAATTTCTACTTCTAACTAACTTCTTCAATTCAAAATTCTAACTAAATAGATGTGTAATCAATTGTATGGGTGAATCACTTTTTCATACGAAAAAAAAAGATTAAATTCGCACATTATTTTATACCCGTTACTGTGGCCCAAGGCCTTAAATATCTAGTTCAAAGAAAAGTTGATTGGTCATACCGTATGGAACCCTAATAGAACGAGGCCCGACTCGCACTTGGCCGATTTTTTATTCTCAATAATACGAATGATTATGGTTAATATATGGATAACGCATTACGTCACAAAGCTGTGAGATATTACGTCAAGAAGCAGATGGATGCTCGCTCCACGAAAGGATCTGTCATCTTGATACAGGTTCTGATCTTGCACGGCTGAACAGTTTCCTTTGGGCACCTCAGTTTGCTATCGATTGCACACGCGCCATAGAAGGAAGATGAGAAAAAAAGAAGAAAAAGGTTCACTCGTGCGCCCGTTATTACAGCCGGCTTTTGGCGTGCTCTTCCTCCGATTCTTCAGGAACACTTCTTACGGGCTCTTCCCCAGTAGCTCCTGGCGAGGATAATGTCCTAACGGCTCCGAGGATCTTATTTATCTATTTTCACGAGCACGTGCGTTTCCCTCGCTCCCTGACGAGTCACACAAAGCCCAAAGGGTCCCTTGAAACGTTCACGTTGAATGTCGTACGTAACCGTCGCAGATACATAAAGAATGACGAAGAAGCGCGGCAATTCGGCACAGCACCTGCGAAAACCATCTTTTTTTATTCTTGCCGGCAATCACCCCACTGGCGTTCAAGCCGGCTATGATATTTCGTAACGTATTTATCAACTCGTATATGAACGCGTTTCGACCAATTAT
The DNA here is from genome assembly GCA_951751655.1 of Ophion costatus. NCBI lineage: Eukaryota > Metazoa > Arthropoda > Insecta > Hymenoptera > Ichneumonidae > Ophion > Ophion costatus. Next base: position 38,034,771 of record OX632356.1, read on the forward strand.
CACGCGTATAACGCAAATTTCATTACTCTGTTATTCGATCAGTAGAAAAAATCCACTTTTGACCATTCGTCGATTCGCAGGGGCAAAACGTCAATATTTTTTATGGTCGTTCGAAAATGTAGCGACATTTATTAAGGGGTTACCCCCACTTGCGATTTTGAAAAAATCGATTTTTTTTATTGCATTTTTTTGAAGTATAAGTATCTGAGAATATGTCCTGAAAATTTCAAGTCGATCCGAACAAAATTGACTGAGATATGAGCGTTGAAAGAGAAGAATCCGTGAATTGAAGAACTGAAATTGAAAGTTTAAACACGTTTTTCTCAAAATGGCATTTCTGAAGTCGGTGACCAAGATTAGTCGAACACTAATGAACCGATCTTCTTGAAATTTTGCAGGCTTATTTAATACATAAAAATGTAGTCTTTAATCGTCCGATTTTTTTTTTCGAAAAAAATGGCCGTTTTATAGCCAAAAAACGGCCGTTTTTTTCGTTTAAATCGAACCATTAACTTTGACTATCCGCCACTTTGTGAAAAATGAATATTTTTTAAAATCCTTCGATTAAAGACTAGTTTATACTTATATTTGACTAAATCCATCCGCATTTTTTTTTCAAATGATCCACTTCGCCGCAATGTTGGTCACCGCAAACCGTGTACATAAAAACATTATTTCATTGACGGCCATTTGCCACTAAACAATGTTATATTTTTCAATAAAAAAATTACTGAAAGTTCTTCAAGATGTGTTCTTTAAGATGGTATATTGATCGATCGAAAAAGTTTTGTAGTTTTCTTTGAAAAAATTCACGAAAAAGGCCTTTTTTTTGCGCTACAAGTGGGGGTAACGCGTTAATCGTTTGCGAGAAATGATTTTTTACATAGACTCAATTTTATTTTGGCCTCCCGATCTTTGTGCCTGAATTAACGAGGTCATAAATTTTGTATGTGCCAATTCCGAATCATCGTGAATACTGGGTTAACTTTTTTGAATATAAGTACGGTTTAGGCCAATGGCCCGGGTAACCATTGAACAGTTACATCTGACAAGGAACATCACTTTGGTGTCCTCCTCCGATTTTGTTGAAACTTTTTTATGCGGAACAGTATCAAAAACTAAGAGACACGTATTTTTTTCGGCGGAAAAACGGTTTTAAGAATGTTGAGCCCCTATGAAACATGTTAATGTTAATTGTTCAATAAATAGCTTCTTAATCGTCATGAAATTTTGACACGACCTCCTGATTACGTCGTGTAAAAATATACCGAATTTTCCGAATTCTATCATCATTACTTCGACCTCCTTAAGGGTTGGAATAAAAAATGATAAGAAAATTCTGAAAATTTAGTATGTTTTTGTATGAAGCATTTACGAGGTCATGTTAAAATTTCACGACGATTAGGAAGCTCGTTATTAAAAAATTTACATTTTGTTAAGAACAATTTTTAAAAGAAATAAAAAAAATGTATCAATAAATGTAGTAAAAAAAAAACTTATTGCAAAGTTACATCAGTTTCCATAAGACAGCATTTAATTTGTGAATGTTAATTGTTCAATAACGAGCTTCCTAATTGTCGTGAAATTTTTACACGACCTCTGAAATACTTCATACGAAAACATACCAAATTTTCAGAATTTTATCATCATTTGCGATTTGGGACTCAACATCCTTAAGGTGTGAAACGCACCCTCAAGAATAGGGGTGTTTCTCGTTTTTCGTCGATTAGGACTACGCGACTACGTTCTCTCGTGCCAGTAATCGGACAAGAGATTCGACCGTGGTACATGCGTGTGATAGATGTCCCAATTAATCAGACGCAGAATTTATTATATAAAACCTTATTCGAACGGAAATGTAACCGCGGCGTCGGAAACTCGGTTCAATGCGCTTTTGATTGGTCATAAGTCTAGTCTAGAAATCGATTTTTAAAAAAATGGACCCTTATTACTATCACAAATTATCGCAACTCTTCAGTTCTTTGTACTACGAGACTGTACTACGAGAATTCGTTATTGGCGTACAATTTTCCAGGAATAAATTAATAATTGCAGGCTGAATGGAATGCAAGCGTCATGTTTCGTTACCGATCAATGATATACCTAATATAGTGAAATGTTCGGAATAATGTCCGAACAGTGAGACCCGTCCGAGCATTGGTACCGTTACCTTGCTTTCTTGTGCTCTGGACTGGTCTGTGGATCATTGGCGTACCCTTTTCCTTTCAGAAAACCTAAAATAAGGAGGTCCAATGGCCTCAAATCGCACGCTCTTGGAGGCCAATTCACATCGCCACGGCGCGAGATAACACGACCATGAAACTTCGTCTGCAAAACTGCAGTATTCCAAGTTACCCCATCTTGTGGAAAGAAGTCCCAAGTCCATGTCGTTTATCCCATTTAAAGGATATCGTGCTCTTCACATAACCTCCATGTTTGTACCTTATATTAAAATAAAAATATACGTACTTTTTAAACAAACAATAACTATATAATAATTATATTAAAATAAAAATGTACGTACTTTTTAAATAAACAATACGTTTTATCGGTAAATAAAAAATTGAGGTCATTTTGCGACACCCTTTACAATTATAATATATAAATACGAATAGCGTCAATGTATAAACGACAGTTTGACAATTGACGAATTATGGATATCCGTCTGCCGTCTTCTTTCTACGCGACAATAAAAAAGACTTGGGCAACGTATTTTTCTCCATCAGAAGATGCCTTTTGGCGAGTACACATGGTGTTGTTTGGTTGCCCTGAAGAAGTGGGTTTCTGCATGGCTGCAAACGACAAGCTCATGCCTGAGGAATGGGGACCCCGAGACCTGCTGACCGCACAAAGATTTCCTTTGCAGTCTGCGATGAGTAGTGGGTCGTACAGGGGGCTGCAGGGATTGAATACATGGCCGGCTTTATAGCCGACAGCTGTTGTCGCCATTGCGATAACTGTCGCTGAAGGGATTCATTGTCGTACCGTGACACGTGCCACGACGTTTTTCTTCTCGTTCAACGTTTTTTTTTCTCCTCGTCTGCGAAAAAGTGAAAAGAAATATAGCGGACACCCGGACACGTGGATCAAATCAACACTTTGGGTTCGATTCACTCTACGGTACACCCTGGACACGGGAAGACATCTGGAAGAGTCATCATTATCGGTTGCCGACGAAAGCAGAGCTGCGGAAAAACATCCACGGACATTGCAGAATAATGATGGGTCTTGCACTTTGTACAAATCAAACAGTGTGTGCACTTTAGGGATAATTAGTATTCTCTTTTTTCATTACATGAGCCATTCCGTTATTGTTTTCGTAGGATCGTCATCATGTGATCTCTAATTGTAGGGATTGTACTAATTCTAGGAACTATCATTCTCACGACGGAATTGAAGCTCTCATTTGAACCCTGCGTGTACCCACGGAGGCGTTTGGATAGTAGCCCTTCGGTTGTTAGATCGTTGTATATTCGTTGTACTACAAGCTTCAGAAAATTGGCTCTAAATATTTTAAAAATCGTTTATAATTCTTTTTGTACATCATTTTTGTGATATTTATAAATCGTTCGAGCCAATATATTAAAAAACGGTGGAAAATGTTGTACTTGGATACATTTGTAAAAGGTTAGGTACATTTGTAAAAAATGAACGTTCTACCTGGACTTGCACGAGAAACCGTGGCATAAATGAGGTTAAAATTGATTTATATTTTTTCTCGTATTTTGTACAATCCCTTCGGACATGTTAGAATTTCTTACGGTTCACTGGAATATTTTTCCAAAAATTTTATAACAGAGATGCACTGAATTGCATAATTTGATTCTCCTCATTGCAGATTACAAATTTAATTTAAACTTTTAATAAGCTTAAATTCATGGTGATGGTATCATTAAGACAAAATATAAATGCTTTTATCACTTTCTAATTTTTGTCCTATATAATTTTTGCTAGTTTGCATGAAAATATAAAACCAAAGCTCGAAATGTAAAAACCAAACTCGAAAATTCGGGTAAAAATCCACACTCGAAATGTAAAAACCAAAATCGAAAATTCGGATTAAAATCCAAACTCGAAATGTACAAACCAAACTCGAAAATTCGGGTAAAAATCCAAACTCGAAATGTCTAATACGAACTCGAAAACTTTGGTAAAAATCCAAACTCGAAATACTCAAGATTATCTCGCATAAAGCATTCGTCAGAAACTGTACATTTTTTAAATCCAAAAAAATGTATCACTCCATTGATGACTGCGAATTAGTTTTACATGTATCGCACATTGCCGAGTGGAAAATACCGGCAATCTTAGAAATTTATGGCGAACATGGGAATGAATCCAAGTTATCACAAGCGGTTTATTTTTGTGCAGGACACGTGTTCGCAAAAAAATCGAGAGCGCTATTCTACCGACTGTCGGTATCGAATGGGACTTCGTTCGACGCTAATGCACCACTACACCACCAGAGCGGCAGCATCGATTGGTCGTCAGTTTCTCTGCACGTTTTTAGTTCGTAACAGTTTCCTTGGTAAAAGTATAAAAATTAACTTATTATTAACTTAATATAGTTCAACGTTACTGTAACGATGTAACCTTTATCTTACTTGAAGTTTGAAGCCTGTGGAATCTTTAAGTTGCGAATACGTTGCGCATTGCTATATTTTGAATGGTGAATTTATCACATTTTGGGCAAATTGTCTTTAAGACGGAATGACACCTCATCGCGGTCGGTATGGTAGAACAATTATAGATACCCAAAAATCTCTGAAACGGCTCTTCAGATCCCGTCGAAACTTTTCTAAACGACATCAAATAGATAGACGAACAGCTGTCTGCCCCTCAAATTTTCTGAGTTTGAGAAAAAAACGTAGATCAGCTGATGATAAGCCAATCTACGTTTTTTTTCTCAAATTCAGAACATTTGAGGGGCAGACAGCTGTTCGTCTATCTATTTGGCGTCGTTTCGCAAAGTTTCGACGCGATCTGAAGAGCCGTTTCAAAGATTTTTGGGTATCTATAATTGTTCTACCATACCGACCGCGATGAGGTGTCATTCCGTCTTAAAAAGAAATTGATTAATTTCTATCCGTAATCAAATATCATGGAGATGATAGTTATTTGATCCAAAATCGACAAAAGCTCCGTATTTATTGCACAAACGTAACTAGCTCTTATCAGCCACTTCATTGTGTCGAAAATAGTGAATACGAAGATCTGGAATAATCATCAACCTATGTATCAATCCAGGTGGACTTTCAAGCAGAATTTCATCTCGATCCAGCATTGTTCATACTAAATAGATGTGTAATTAGTTTTATGAGTGAATCACTTTTTCATACGAAAAAAAATACTTAAATTCGCACATGATTTTATACCCGTTACTGTGACTTAAGGCTTTAACGAGTTAATATCGGGCGATTTGAATCTTCGTTTCGCCCAATTCCTTAGAGCCATGAAATCCGACGTTTAGTCTGCATAGAAACATCGAAACTCTTGAAACACTGCGAGTAGGTTCTTTCTCAAGCATGGCAAGTTTGTTTGGGACTCAGAGGTCACAAGTTAAGATTATCGCGTTGCAATACACATTGCGATTGACTAGCCTCGATACAAGAGCAGGCGGGGGAGGGTCTCTAATTAGCGCGTAGCTGGTTAATCCACGGGACAAATCCAGCGGTCAAACGGGTCTGTCTGCTCATGATCAAAACCCTCAGAGCATTATGGGAATATTATTATCTAGTCGTGCTACTGATAGGCCAGCGAATGAGGCAGCACGATTTTGGTTGCGGGTCTGGAATTCTCCCACTTGCTGTTCATGACGTTGATTGATGTTATAGCGGTTCACCAGCGTGCCCACACGGACAAGCGCGCGTCTGGTGGAAAAGAGAGAGATGGATAGATAGGTTGAGACAGGGCAAGAGGGGGGGGGGGGCACATCGGAGGAAAACATATTGGCTTGCTCTTTAAAAATTGCCAGAGACTTGGCGTTGTCTCAGTCCACTTGGTCTTGACACCAGAACCCAAGTGAGCAAATCCCGAAATTTGCATCTTTGGACCGCGCCGAATTTTCATATTTTTTCCAATCTTTTTAATCCCCCAGAATATTGTAATTCAAGTTCTCGAATTTGAGGGGTCTTCTCACTTTATACGCCCAAAAAAGGCCATTTTCATGATTTTTTGATAGGTTTATATTATAGATATTGACTTTAAAGTTATTGGTACACTTAATAAATATACTTTCGAAATACGTTTGAAAAAAATAATTTATTCAAGTCACTATTTATAGTCGAAAATGGGAGTTAAAAAGATATCCTAAAAAATTGTAGGTCTGCGCTGTTGATGCAATTTCGGAGACGCATCGTCCGAAACGAAAAAAAAACAAACTGTGTTAGGTTCAGTATGTTAATAGCTATAGCGCATATCATACGATTTTCGATATATAAAAATATAACAAAATGGCGGACATTTTTCGAAAAAAGTGATTATTTCACCATTTTTGGCGAAAAAGATAGGAAATATCAAAATTTAAAAAATTCTTGACACGCGGTATAGCTATAGTTGTAAAGAATATGTGGTTAAAATTTCATAATGATCGGTTCAATGGTTTCGAAGATTTTATCAACAAGCCGTCAAAAAATGTTTCGTCGGCATAACATTTTTTTTTAAATGTATTTCGAAAGTGTATTTATTAAGGGTAACTTTTATATTAATATCTATAATACAAACCTATAAAAAATCATGAAAATAGCCTTTTTAACGTCTAAAACGACCCTTAAAAAAACGTGTGAATGATCCTTGTAGCCTAAAAGTACCAAAAAAATTCGACGATAAGAAATTGCATAAATAGAAGGAAAAAAATAATTCTCATTCCATACCAACCGTGCAAACTTCAACATCATAGTCAACAATGTAGCTACCTTATTCGCCCTCGAGTAGCTGAAACGTTTTTTTTTTTCGAAAAATTCATTTTAAGCTGGCTAACTATCCTGCCAATATTTCACCATTCCCTGATTAACGAATAGAGGAAATACTCGATGACACGAGCTTTCGACTCGGGGCCCAGCGAATGCTGCACGGATGGGTGCACCCGGACTGACTCAGATTATGGGGAATAAATAATAACGATTGATTTGCGGGGCTGGAGCGGAGGGTGTTCACCCAAAGAGCAGCCTACGATTGCAGAAATCGTACTCCATTCACGCTTCGATTATGAATTATCGCGAATAAAATATATGCACGCGTGAATGTGGTAGCCGTATGTGTTATCGGTGGAATCCAAACGTTTTCCAGCTTCGCTAACTGCGCAAAACACGACGGGCTTTAACGATAGCCTGCAAGGGCATTGACAAATTGTGCACATTCATTTATGGGCATTTTCCATTTGGTACACATTAGTTTGTAACGCTTCGCAATACCGTGACGCTGTTTGTACGAATAATTAAAATAATCAGCCGACAATAGTGCGATTGAATTCGTGTATCGATCATCCCTTTATAGTCAGGCGCGAAAATGTTCACCCTTCGTTGCCATTTCCACCTCCCACGTTGCAGCAACCCCCTTGTTAGCTTTGCCACTCACATTTTAATTGTGGCAAATTGTGTGAGCCGTTATGGCTCCGGAGGTCGTTTATTCTCGAATCGTATTGGAATCCCATAAGTGCCGGAATTGCGAGCTGATGTCCAACAAATATTCTCACTCCGCGCGGCGTTGATTAATTTCGAATAATTGAATCGGGGATCATTACGCTGCAAAAACTAGGCGTGTTCGACGTCCCGTGAAAGAATTCAGCCAGGGCTTTGATCAGGCCCTGATTATCTTTCCTCGACTCTGCAAGGATCCTGACATGGCACCCGACCAGGTCCCTTGGAGGCCGGTCACACTTTTTCGACGAAGGCCTAAGGAGGCTTATGAATCAGCGCCCCACTGGTTGCCTCAACAGAACCCGATCGAAGCCATGAAGCAACCATATTACTGCCCGATAATTATCAGCTGTATTAGTGGATACATATCAAGCGAGATTGGTCAGAAGTATCTCAAAAATGGAGAAGTGATTGTAAAAAAAATTGTTTTCAATCATTCCACATTTATCGGTATCAGAGCACCAGATAACGTTGTGCTTTTGCGAAATGGATACGTCGCGGAGATTAAGGAAGCTTTCCAGTGTGACAGCCCGAAAAATCGCTGTTTTTCGCGATTTTTTTTTTTAAAGAAAAAATAATCTAATCGGTCTGTTTTTTTTTGTATATCAATTGGGTATTGAAGAATACAAAACAATTTTTTAAAGGTCGATTTATTTATTAATTAATATCTATAAAAATGATGAAACAATTGTTGCAGAAAATGCACTTGGATGTGGTGTCCACGTTGGGGGTCACAATTTTGATCTGAAACAAAAAACACAAAAAGATTATTGATCGGTATATAATTGGCTTTCGTGCTATGGAGGCTTTTTTTTTTTTGCAAAAATGGCGCCGGTTTGAACAAAAAGTATCGATTTTAGCATTTTTTTTGGCAGTTTTTTTTACAAAAAAATAGGAAGATGTCAAAAAAAATAAAAAGCTTCCATAGAACGATAAACAATGACGTTAAGAATATTGTGTAAAAAATTCAACTCGATAGCTTTAAAACTCTGCCCTCCAAGTTGGACACCGTTTTGAAAAATGCTGTTTCGAGAAAAACGCGTTCAAAGTTTCGCTGTAGCTGTAGCGCTCCGTTGCCTTCTTCCAAGAAATGCTGTACAGTAACCGAAATAATCTGAATTTCGGCATGAAAATTTCAGGGAATATTCGGAAGAGTGTATACTATTCGATAAAGCAAAAAAAAAATCGATTTTTTGAAAATTTCACACTGGAAAGCTCCCTTAACAAAATTTTCGGACGTAACGAGTCTGAAGAATGTTTGTACATTGAAGCAAAAGTGTGGAAAAAAACAAAAGTATTCATGTACCCAACAAATTCATCTAAAGTTTACGAATGGCGAATTATCTAAAAAAAATCGGTGTATGTTGTTTATCCTATCACGAGCATTGAACGGAAATTAGTTCAATTAAAAATGTCGAAGCAACCAAACGGTACTGTACGTACATATGTGCTGTCATTCCTGCAGGCATGAATTATTTTAAAAAAAACTATTTTTGTATTGCGAAATTTATTTTCCAAACATTCTGAATGTTTATAGAATACAAATTATTTATAGAAAAATTCCACGTGTATGTTTATTTCAAGTGACCTAACCTAGTGTTTTATCGATGCCTTAAACTTATATATATATAGCATCTATGGAAGTAAGTCTAAAAACTAGCAATTCTTAAAAATAACTTTGCAAATATATTGTATGCCCTGATGAATCCCGTCTGGGCCCTTTATCATTTTCCTCGCTACGACCTTTTTTGAATAAATTACCCAATCCTGTTATTTTCCGGTTGGGACCTAGTCCGATTGTGTTGTGGAAAGCCCTAGTAGGGAATCAATATTCAAACCCTCATGGGTCCCGAATTTTTTTATGGCTGCCCTCCTAATTTCTTTCACGGGATCTAGCGCTTGGACGAAGGATTTAATGTAATATTGGGTTTTAGAAAAAATGGCCGGAGTTCAAAGTGAAAGTATCGATTTTCGGTGAAAAAAATCCTTTATTTCGTTGATAAAAAAATAACTATGGATAGGAAAAATCACTATGCATAGAAATTCTCCGTTCAAGCACTGCTTTTTGATATCGAAAAGAAGCTTGTACACTTGAAAGTTTTATGGCGCAGTGATTTTTTTTATATCGAGGCCAACGATCCTGAAAATGGCGTTTTGAAAAAACGCCCCCAAAGTTCGCCGGTCCGCGATATCTCCCTATAAACGCCCGTACGTCCCCCAATTTTCAACTAAACGACTTGAAATTGTCAGAGAAAATTTTTGAAATGTCATTTTCTGCGAATCCGTCAAAAAGCAAAGATCGATATCTAGCTAAACGTGAATTCCACTGGTTTCTATTTCTCATCAATTATCAAAGGAATACAACGCGTTTGTCGAATTTAATAGGTGCTAGTAAATTTTCATCTGCAGAACTTTGGAGCGTGTTACTGTGGATAATAATGCTCAATAGGTAGAGACTATTGGTATCGACTCGGAGGACTGACCGTCAGAGGGATGTGGTTTTGCGCACAACGTTTTTAGTCCAGTAAAAGAGACGAAAATCCAGCACTTTTTAGCGTAGAATATGCATTTTTGACTGAAGGTAGATGTTTGCATACTGAAAGTAACACCAATAATATGTTGGCCGTCAACTCGCCCCCACCCTAAGAAATAGGGTGCCGTTTTGTGCCGCTATTTTCAAAGATATGACATTGGACGTCAGATAACTTTATACGTATTTTATTATTCCAAACAACTCTTGTCTGACACCTTTTTTCATCGGCCTATTAAATATCGAGATACAGCGATTTTTAAGTTTTCAACCCCTATTTCTTAGGGTTGGGGCGAGTTAAGAGGCAACATTTTATTGGGGTTACTTTCAGTGTGCAATCATCTACCTTCAGTCAAAAATTCATGTTCTAGGCTAAAAAGTGCTGGGTGTTCGTTTCTTTTACTGGACTATTTGTCTGGTCGACTTGCACCGAACGAGTCAATTTTTTGTCTCTGTATATTTTTTTTTCGCTTTCGTTTAATTTTTTGTGGAGCATATATGTCATTTTGAACAGTAGAAAAAGTATAGTAGGAGTTTAATTAAAACGGACGAATGGTGCTGAGATTGTGAATAATCATAAATAATAATAGAATAATACATTAATACTAAATAATAGTACTATAAATAATAACTATAAATAATAACAGAATAATAAATGAATACTAAGATACGAATAGAAACGTATCGTGTTCTCAGCGCCGCGTGCAATGCGTTGCAATAGGGTATTACAATCTTTTTTGAAAGGCGTCTCAAATTGATCCTTTGGTGGTAATACACTATTAGAATTTTTATTTCTATTTTATAAAATCGATAAGTGCCATACAATTGCGCTTAAATTTTACATTTCAAATTTCCGCGCGAAAACGCTAGCCGCCATGCTGCTTCGGTGCGTGACGTCACTTGCATAGTAAACATTGACGCTGCGCCAATCGTGAATTCGTAGATATTTGGTTAAAATTGAGTTACAATCCGTATCATCGTTGTTTCTAAATGTAACAATACTAGTGTAAAAACACCGGAAAGGTTTCTGGATTAAAAAGCCAACTGATACAAATATGAGGAAGACTTGGTTAAAACTTGCGAGAAGAGATCCAAAGTCGTGGTCCAAAAAAAAACTCATTCGTTTTTTTTTTGGAGTACAGATAACTGTGTGAAATTTTGCGATTACTAAATGAGAATATATAGTTGTTGACGCTTTCTTTCACAGGTTAGAGAGCAATACGTCTATCGCTTTCTTTGTTTACTATGTCAATGATGTCACGTCGGAATCCAATATGGCGGTTACCGTTTCGCATGTTCGTTGAACAGGAAGAAAACGTATTTTATAAAAAATGAATTATAAAATTTATTTTGTGTTTTTATAAATGAAAGCCAACATTATTCGATTGTTTATTGCGAAAACTTCGTTGTTCATACATTCTTGGTATTTTTTTTTCATAGATTAAAATACCCTATTTAAAGTCCACGTCGCGAGGATTTCTTTACCCGAGAATTTTTTTTTCGTCGTTCTCGTATAATTCTTATAAAGGTTACGAAAAAGAAACGACAATACAAAAAGTTTTGTGGGAAATTAAGTTGGATTGACGGAAAGTGCCAAGGTTGTACGTTATATGGACAATTCGCTGCTAATTCAACAGCTGGGAGTGTGGCGGCTCCTGTAATCCGGCTACTCGGAGGCTAGTTGTTGCGGAGGATCTGAGGTCGGGGCTCACTGCTGGTGCGGGCTCCACGTTGACTGGGCGTCCGCACTAAGCTCGCCATCAATATGGGCACCCTGGAGGAGTCCGGGGTGGCCAGGTTAGCTAAGGAGAGGCGAACCGGGCCAGAGGGGAAACCCAGCAGCCAAAAGTCTCCGTGGCGTGCAGTAGTGGGATCGCGCCCGGGAGTGGGACCGCATCGGCAGCCTGGTCAATATGATCCGACCGATAACTTTTTGTTTGAATTTTTTTATTTTTCCCATGATCTGCAGCCTCTTCCGAACCATCCGATACCATTTTTTTATTTTTCCGAATCTTTTCGTGTCGAATTAATTTTTAAGCCTTGAGGTGCTGCCATCTTGTGTCGGCGGAACGAACTACGTGCCGGGCAGAAACAGAGCATTGAATTCCAATTATACACACCGCTGAATCAAATTTCTCACGATCAGTGCGACGTTGCTCGAATGTTAATTGCAAAATGAAAATTGTTTCCTAAAACATTTGACTAACGTGCGCTTATTGCCATAGCCCCCTTGTGAACCACAGTACTGCAATGTTATCTTTTTTTTCAATTAAAATAAAAGATACGCTCAATTGAAAACACAATGAATTATTTAAAACTTTGTCACGTAATTGACATGACGCTTATTTCATTGCCGTAATTGTTCCGTTGACTATCATTAAGGGGGGCAGATACCTTTAAGCAAGGAAAAATGCTGATTTTCATGATTTTTTTTAAACCAAAGATTTCTTTGCCATTTTTGACACATAAAGTATGTCTTATTACTACTTTTGATTGTGAGGAAGTATTTTTTTGTTTATTAATGTTTAAAAATAGTGGAGGTATGGCACGGGTTTCTGAACTGCATTTTCAAAATTGGCGCGACGTATAGCTAAAGTCTAATCGACTGATTCTGATAGAATTTGGTACAGTCGAACCTGGACGTAACGAATCTCACGGGAAATTCGTTATATCGAGTTTTCGTTATATTGAGGTTTCCTTATAACGAAGTAATGCTCCTTAAAATGTTCTTAAAAATATATATATTGGTATTATAACTATGGGGATGTTTTTTTATATAAAGAAAGATTTAAATTAGAGCACGTTTTACAAGCGATGAGCAATTAGAGCTTAAGGGCGGGGTAAAGTATTAAAATGTTTTTTTTCATTAAAAATTTTTTTTTTCAAATGAATGCATAATATATCGAGAATATTGTGTTAAGATTTCAAGTCGATCGGAGTAAAATTGACGATGTTATGAGTATTTGAGCGTCTATTGCTCCATGCCGGGTTTTATACCTGGGCGGACTTTGTTCTCACGAATGGGCCCGACAAGTTGACGATTTGCGAATTAGTAGAGTAGAGGAGCAAGCGGTGCACGACAGTAAAGAAGAAAGAGTTTTGAGTAGACAAACGCAAAAAGATGCTCTCGATCATCTTGATGGAAGCCTTTTGCTCTACGGACCTGGCATCGACGACTTTGAGTGAGTATAAGAAAATTATCGAGTTCTATTTTGAATTTCTAAAAATTCAAAGATAATTGAAAAATCTGAAAAAATTCATACGTATTCAGAAAAATGAACGAATCACGAAAAAAAATTGGGTTGCGGGGAAATTTGTTGACTAATTTTTTGTTTTCATCATTTTGTTAATAACATTTTGGAATTATTATTATGCAAAATTAATCTTTTGAGTACCTTTAATATGCATGAATTTTCTCAGATTTTTATGCAATCGAGAAGTGTTCTCAAACTTATGTGCAATGAGCGCTAAGCGACCAAACTCTTCTGCGTTTTTCAAACCGTTTGAGACTTGTCATATTTGAAGTCCGTGTGCACGATAACTCCAAATCTACTGGACCAATCGCTTTGAAATTTTGCACAGTACTTCTTCACATACTTCATCAGGTATTGTCGAGAGATTTTTTGTTTTTTAAAATAATTACTAATTTTTCAACAACAAATTAGCCGATTTTTTTTTGCAAAAATCGGCTTTTTGGCTCCCAAGTGCTACGAAAAATCGAAAAAATAAAACATCCTCCCGTCATTACCTCGAGAAACATCTCCTTTAACAAATGCATTTCGATTTTTTTGTTTCAGATGATTCTTTTGCGAGTTATGGTGCACACCGCAAACCAACTTTTTTTCGAGGCGCCTCCAGGGCTTAATTTTCACTCGCTCATGTTACTTTATTATATGTAAATTTTTCAATAAACGAACACTATTCATTACGCCAAAAAAAATCTCAAATACATGCCTTTTTTTCGCCGAATTAACTTTACCCCGCCCTTAATGTATATGATTATGTCGTGGTATCAAGGCTTCGGGTATCTATCGTAAGGGAATGGACAAATCTTCCCTATATCGAGGTTCCTTATATCAACGTTCGACTGCATAAAGTTTATAACGTTATTGTCTATAACATGATCCTGAATGGTTTAGAGCATTAAAAAGTCTTCTTTTTATTGCAAAATGTAGCCATTTTTTTCAGAAAATCCTATCTTTTTGTTTCAAAGCGTACCATTTCATCGATTTTCGACATTTCTCACTTTTTCGTGGTTCATATTTTGCATAAGTGTTAGTAAAAGCAAAGTCTTCGTTGGTTTTTCTTTCGGATTAATCCCGCCGACGCTACGTGACCCGCCGTCTAACATTCGCCGCAACGCGTTTAGAAGACCGTGCCATACCTCGACCATTTTAAAGGTTTCAGTTTAAAAAATACCATGTAACAGCCATAAGTAGTATAATGATAAAACATACTTTAAGTCTCCAAAATGGTGAAGAAATCTTTCTTGAAAAAAATCATGAAAATCGGCTATTTTTTCTCGTCTAAAGGTATATTCTCAACACGAGAATAAATATACATAGGGTTTTTGGGTCAGCCGTCATTTTTGTACACACTTGTTGCAGGCGAGAATTTCATTTTCTTTTGTTTGTATAATTTCCACATATTCGATCATATCCCGTGGTGCACCATTGCGACTGCGACTAAGTCAATACTTTCACATGTGTCGAACATTTGTCGTCAGTTTGACACCGATACAGCTCATCTTCTGATATGTAAATTGGTTTCGAGAAAACCTGGATCGAGTATTTTCGTTTCACCAATGGAATAGTTGACGCAATAAAGTAAACAAAACGATTAGTACATCACGAACATACTCGAGACACAAAGTGAAAAAAAAAGAAATACGTCCAGGCCTCGTTTTGATATGATTAGAAATTTCCCCGTCCATTGTTCAACGAGCCAATAATTCAGCTGCGTACTAGTTTTGTAGAACGTTGATCTGACGAATCGATATCTTTTTTTTGTCCCTCATTTCGAACGCAATCTGAATAAAAGGGGCGTCCCGTTCGTCTTCATCCACACTTGTCGTTCACCTACGTACTCAACTCGATCAATCACATCTCAGGTTTTTGCCTCGAGCAATCTGGTTTATCACGAATACGTAAGTTTTGAAACAACATCTACGCTCTTTTTCTATTCGCACTTGAAGAGATATTTGTTTATACTTTTTGTTACGTTATGGCTGTTTAAGTAACTGGTCTCGTAATTCTTGTAATTGCGCGTGACTGAAATTTTTGTTAGTGCAAAAATCGTTTATTCGAACCCACAACTAGTTAGTATTTTTTTAAAGGCGATTAACCAGTTTATTTTTTATACGTGATGTGTCCTGGTCAGCCCTCTTGTAGGATTGTTGGAGTCATCGCGCGTCGAATTGAAAAAATAACTCTTCTTGAGCACGTGGTCTATTAAAAACAAAAAACACGCTTCTTGGGTAATTTCATGTCTAGTTAAATTTCAGAAAGGAGAGATAGAATTTTGTTTTATTCTTATAGCATAAACGGCTGGTACGTTTTGAGAAGTCTTACAATCTCGTTAAAAAAAAAAATTGCTCACTGTTCATTTTTTGAATGAAAATGAATTAAAAGTCGATGAAGGAATTTAATAAGCATTTTTAAAGAAATATTGCGCTTTTGAGAAGTCCAATAAAACTTCAACTCTGACGATTACATACAATACCCCTTACATTTCCCTTGGAAAAAATATTAAAGTCTAGTGCCAGATTACGGCCGTTCCGTCTCTTTCAAAGCATAAGTATTGACGTAGTGAATACTTCTTGGAGATATATGAACTTCGCTTGCTGGAGTTAACATACCAGCACCAATAGTTTCCCTGAGAAAGTGTCATAAATTACCTAGACTGTAAAGTTTTGCAAAAAATAATGTGGTAGAGGTCGCGGTACCTTTTATATTTGAATGTTATGCAACATACCTACCTCTAAAAAACAAACCGTTACAATATCTATTATAGGGCAAAGTGCGCAAATATTGTAACTTTAAAGGCACTTTAAGAGCCTTTATTGGCACTTGAAGGGCCCAATGATGATGATGAAAGTCAATGATTAGTCGAGTGCCAACATATGGTCACGTTACCCTATCTGAATTATCTATAATTGTCTTTCATGATTTTTTCCAGAGTGGAGCGCTTGTTTGGAGAAATTACAATGATGAAAATAGTGTGCATCGCCCTTCTTGCCATCGCTCTCCGCCAGGCAAGTTTTTAACCGTTATTATGCAATCACACAGCGAAAAATGACAGATATCGTTTACGTTACCATTGTCCTACGATCTGTTTAGGCGGAAGCGGTGCCAAAAGGAGCTGTCGGTTATGTGAGTATTCGGAACACCGGCTTTTTTTTCTGCGCTGCTCGAGAATAAATAGTTGATTTATTTAGAAGTGATTAGAACTTAATCAATTATTTCTAAAAACAATTTTGGAAGTTGTCGTTTCTGAAAATAATTTTGGAAACTATTATTTCTAAAAATTATTTTAGAAATGATTGGTTCTAAAAATAATTTCAGAAATTATCAGTTCTAAAAACAATTTTCAGAATGCTTATTTCAAAAAATAATTACGGAAATTATTATTTCTAAAAATCATTCTGGATATTATTATTTCTAAAAATGATTGCGGAAATTATTATTTATAAAAATAATTTCAGAAATTATTATTTATAAAAATAATTTCAGAAATTATTATTTATAAAAATAATTTCAGAAATTATTATTTATAAAAATAATTTCGGAAATTATTATTTATAAAAATAGTTTCGGAAATTATTATTTGTAAAAAGAATTTCGGAAAATATTATTTACAGAAATAATTTCGGAAATTATTATTTCTAAAAATAATTTTGTAATTTTTTTTCATCGCGCGATAAAAAACGCGAGAACGGAGTAATTATGCTATCGCACAGCTGAAAAATGTCATTTACCGTTTATTTTACCATCACATTGCGCTATTATCTATTCAGGAGGATCCAATGCCAGTCGAAGATGTGAGTCATTTGGAGACCGTAAGTATTCGAAACACCAGCTATTTTTTCTGCGCTACTCGCGAATAAGAATGTTTTGTTATCATAAACCGTAATTATCTTTTCTCAACTATCGAGCGATGAAAAACATGAAAACAGAGTTTTAATTGCAACCACGATTAATTGGCATTATTAGTAACTTTGATCCGCTGTGGGCCGGAGAAAAAAGTCGCCCAACAATATTTTCATGAAAAAAACTTTCGTACCTGTGCCATGGTTTTACTGTCTTGTTGAATTCTGAGGTCACTGAATCCAAATTAGAATGTTAATTATTTTAGAATCATTATGAGGAGTAGGATTTAAATTTGAGAAAATATTTTGAATTAATTTAATAATAATAATTGTATAATTTGCAATATTGCGACATTGCATCTAAAATTAAGGTCTCAAAATGATCTATGAAAAAGGTTTTTGTAACCTCACATTAGAAATAGTTTCAGAATATAATGAAACTGCACCAATAATCGAACTGGGCAGGATAAGACAATCAGAATCAGTAATTTGTTTTTACATTTTTAGCTCGTGGAATCCGATAGCGAATTAGCCGCACGCATTAAAGAATTGGTAAATATTAACAATTTGTCAGTCATTAATAGGAGCAGAAAACAGAAAGAGGGAAAGAGAGGGAGGGGAGAGAGAGAGAATTTGGCGGAGCATGGTGAACCGATAAAATGGCGAATAATTCGAACAATTTATTAATGAAAACACAACATCGCCATAATTCGCCAGATAACTATTAAAGTTCTCTCCACTGAAATTTTTTTTATGATCTTTGATAACATAAAAAATCAAAGATCTAAAAGACCATAAACTCAAAGTTTCGTAAAGATTTCCATGTTTTTATTTGTATTCTTATCAGTCAAATTGACACGGAAATAGCCATTCATAATGTTCAAACATAATTGGATACGCATTAATATGGGAAAAAGAGGATCATTTTTGAAAGGCCGGTTGATGGAGAAGAAATATGGGTTGATTATTCGACATCTCAAGCCAAGTTTTCTTGGATACCACGATTTGATGATTTGAGTACTTTATCATTGGATCGCCCAAGCTGACATTTAATTGTATATAATTCCAAAGCTGTTTGTTGTACGTCAGACTTCCGCGCATGAACGGAAGGGCAAAGAGGAGTGACAGGAAAAATTAACGAGATGTTACTTTTCGCATTTATAGAAGGAGCATGCGGCTGAGCGCCTGGAAAGCATAAAATCACAGGTAACTACTATGTTACTATAAACAAAAAGAAAATTTGTCTTCTCAAGTCGGTCTCTTTGCGAAAAAAATTTAACCGCGCAATCGTAATATGCCACTTCAGAATTAAAAAAGAAAGAATCAGTATTTTGTCTACAGCCCTTACGATATAAAAAGCCACGAAGCTTCTTTGTACATTGAATAATAGTTTTGCCATCAAAAGTCCTTATTCCGAATTATTTACGATTTTTTTTCTCGAAGAACC
Source organism: Ophion costatus (assembly GCA_951751655.1). Classification (NCBI taxonomy): domain Eukaryota; kingdom Metazoa; phylum Arthropoda; class Insecta; order Hymenoptera; family Ichneumonidae; genus Ophion; species Ophion costatus. The sequence goes on from OX632356.1 coordinate 38,053,472, forward strand.
GCAAAAAACCGACTGACAAAAGCCGGTGAACTCTTTTTTGGGCGTTTAACGAAATCGATGGATAATAAGAAATTTCTTTCAACTTTTGCAGGCACAACAGAGCATAAGCCAAATAGCGAAACAATATCACGCAATGGTAAATATTTAGGGAATTTCTACATCCAATTACGTGGGGAGAAAAAAGTAATTGACTTTGATGAACCATTTATTTTCGCAACCAGGCCGGAGACGCCGCTTCTACTCGGCAACTTATTGAAGAGCAGGTGAATACCGTAGCAAATATATACCTATAAGTGACAAAAATCAACCCTGAGTACGATGTTTTGTCGCTGTCCTCAGGTTGACGAGGGCACAGAAACATCTTTGAAATTAATCTCTGAAATGTAATGTCACCAAAGCTACTCTGAGTTGAGGCCTCAGGCTACAGTAACGGGTATAAAATCATGTGCGAATTTAACCATTTCTTTTTGTCCGAAAAAGTGATTCACTCATAAAATTAATTACACATATATTTAGTATCAATATCAAGCTGTTATATTTTTTTTTTCGATGTACATAATGGCCGACTACTATTATTTTCTTTTGTTATCTTATTTTCAGGCGCTCCGCGGCGTGACATTTAGCACCCACAATTTTTTACCTAGAACAAAAAAAAAATTTTCGTCAATCTACTTTAGAGTACCTAGAGAAGTACGTACGGAATTAAAAAAATATTGTTTTATTCAAAAGTTGTAGGTATTTCAACTTAAAAAATGAATTTCCAGTGAAAAATTTCGTAATAACTGCTCATAAACTGATCATAAAATGAACAGTTTTCGATTAATCAGAAATTCCGTACGTACTTCTCTGCGAAATGAAATATAACTTTTAAATTTGAAGTAAATCGAGTGAAAATTGTTGAAGTTATTTTGTCACGCCTATTGGAAAAAAGCTGTTTCGAGAAGTTTCCAGTAGTCGGCCATTTTGTACATGGAAAAAAAATTTAACAGTTTGATATGCGTACTAAATAGATGTGTAATTAATTATATGAGTGAATAATTTTTTCACACGAAAAAACATTGTTAAATTCGCACATGATTTTATACCCGTTACTGTGGCCTAAGGCCTTAATCAAAATGTTCTTGAATACATAATATATTGGAGGGAATACTGAGGCCCTCCTCTAGTGTTTTTTTATTACGACCTAAGGAATCGTCATTCATTGAGCTCACAATCAGAGGTACGTTGAGGGAGGACACTACTGTGACAAAAAAGGTCATTTATTCCGATATTTTTGTCTTCTGGATTATTTATTTGTGATTTGGAAAAAGGTATGTTCTTCAGCATACATTGAACGATTCGTGTAGATTTTCATTAAAAAAAAAATTTTTATATTATTTTAAGATGTTAATTTAACATAAAGGAAAAATGTTTTCTCCATTTCATTAAAAAAAAATTTCGTGTGAATTTTTGTTTAAAAGAATTAAAGATTAATAACGTTATTGAGGTATAATAGAGCCTCTGTGTAAAAAATGTGGTCCAACGGCGGATCGATAACTTGATGGTTGGCCTGGAGAATAAAAATAAAAGTTTTATAATCCATACCAATGTAGTTCTCCGTGTACGTAGCCGTCTTTTCAACAAAAAAAGTCGCAAAATGGTGGGTGTTCGAAGAAAGTGTAATTTTGGCGAAATTTTTACTTATATTAGGATGCTCCAAAAATTCTAAATTCCAAAAAAAGGCTACGTACAATAACAGCTACCGCTGTTACGTACATTTTGGTCTTTTAAAATTGAAAATCGAACAATGATAGATAGAGTTATCATTCCGGCTAGGTTGGGGAAAGGTCGTTTTGAGAAAAACTCGATTGAAAGTTTTGGTATACGCAACTTTGTCGATTTTCCACATTTTAATGTGAAATTTTTTCCACTCATTTTTGAATACATATACTCGGAGAAAATGCAAACAAACAAATTTCAATTCATCACAGTGGTGCCTGTCCCAATATTTTCATTATTCCACGAACCATCAGTATTCCTTTATAATTTAATGGAAAACTTGTACTCCAGACTCAAAAGGAACGTATCGTCATAATGTCAAATATTCGTTGATTTTTACATTGATAGATCAAGAGTGGAGCCGAAAAGTTCAGAGACGCGTTGAATGAGCTGGTAAATATTCGCAAATATGCTCTTTTTTCAATCAAGTCGACATAAAGGTGGAAATAGTTGACCAAATATCGTCTTATGTGTTACAGTCCACAAAGGCGGAAGCGTTGTACAGTCGTCTGATCAGAGAGGTAAATACCCGGCAAAATATAAGCATCTTTGTGTATGTTGTGAAAGAAGTGATGGCCAATTGGGTACTGCTATGTGAATTTATGAATCGTGGATTGGGGATACATTTTGGAAAACGTTTTTAATAATAAATACTCCCAATGTAGAGCAGTGGATGGCTTTTATTGTAACGAATTTGTATTTTTTTTGCAATTCTTAAAAAACGCCTTTTAAGAATTGTAAAAAAAAATACAAATTCGTCACAATCAAAGCCGCCCACTGCTCTATAATAATTAATGCGTATTGTAAAAATCCTGCGGTACAAGCAAGTTCCTCCATAAATAAAATTCCGTTGTGAGCAATTAGCAGAAAAAAAGATGGGAGGGGAGTACGCAATTTTAATTTGGCGCCGTTCTTTTTGGAACAAAAATGTTATCGTTTGGCACGTACATTTTCAAAGCTTGGAAGAGTTACATCAACGAATGTCCGTGTTCCTCAGTGAATCAAATTAGCTTCCTATTTGAATCTGACTGACTTGTCATTTTGAATGCCTGGTAAATATTCGAAAGTGGGGCTCCTATAAGAATCAGGTTACTTTTCTTCTTCAAGGGTTCAAATATACCCAAACGAAAATTAGCCTGGTTCCAGCAGGAGCCCCGCTTGCGGATATTTACCGAATTCCTGACGAATCCACCTGTCAAACGTGTCAAAATTAGCGAAACAAAAATTGTATGATACGTACAGATTATAACGAGGCTCAATAACATTTGTAATTTTTCAGACTATCAGCGCTGACAGCGTACCTACTTCTGAAGACAGCACCTCCGAGATGGAAAAAGATTCATGATTTACGACGTAAAAAAATATTCGGATCTTACGATAAAATGTCTTTATACTGATTGCTCATGAAACTTTCCAATCGCGTGTTGAAAGAAAGTAGTTATTATCTTAATATCAGAACTGATGTCCAATCATTCACGTAACGCAATTATTTTCGATTAAATAATACTTATATAATTCGTGCACGATTTATCGTTGTCCTTTAGTATGACACGGATATTTCGATAAAAATTTGAGAAAAATTGACAAACCTCCACAAAAAATGAGAAGTGAAAAATCAGTACTCGATCCAAACGTCATAAAAATTGACAAGAGAACTAGCGATCAGTTACAAAAATTTTTTTGTAACTGATCGTTACAAAACTCCCGCAAAATAAATTTTCGTTACCTCGTTTACTTGTCACTTGTAGGCATGTGAAAAAACGACCTACCCCCTTCGTCACCTTTATTATCCGATGTCGATAGATGTGTCGCAATGTCCAACAATTTAAAAATAGAAATTCGATTGTATATTGAAACTCCCTATGGGATAAGAATCAGCGAATAAAACAATTGCACGAAACACCGCGGTGAAATTCTTACTCGAAATTTCCTGACGCCTTTTCAACCTTCCTATTTTGTTAGCTTTTAGTAAAAAAAAATCCTTATTAACCATTATCGGAGGTTAAATAATCCTTATAGCAGAATTGTAGATAATAATTGTTAACACTAACAAGGAATATCACCGAAGTGTCCGCCTTCGATTTTGTTGAAACTCATATATGAGACAGAGCATTGAAAACATGGAAGCATAAAAAAGCACACAGAAAAGCATAAAAAAGCATTATAAAAGCATAAAAAAACATTATAAAAGCATAAAAGAGCCTAAAAACCATTTAAAAAACGGTTTTATGGGGCGAAACGACCGCTCAAAAAAAGACGTGTCAACCCTTAATTTATTTTCTTTCAATATTTAGTGGATTTTCTATTACTTTACATCAGAAGAATTCTAGTTTTTGTTCCATGCAGATCAGTGGACTGCTTATGGGTGAAACTAAAAAACCACCCCTCGACACACCTTTCTTTGAGGGGTGGTTTTCGCCCTTAACCCCGTTTTTCCGCAGATAAAAAAATACATGTCTGATAGATTTATTTGTAAATGCTTTGTGACATATATGAGTTTCAACAAAATCGAAGGCGGACACTTAAGGCCTTAGGCCACAGTAACGGGTATAAAATAATGTGTGAATTTAACAATTTTTTTCGTGTGAAAAAGTGTTTCACTCATCAAATTAATTACACATCTATTTAGTGTGCATATCAAGCTGTTAGACAAAATATTTTTTTTTTTCGATGTACAAAATGGCCGACTACAAATATTTTCTTTTGTTATCTTTTTTTCGATGTTCCGCGGCGTGACATTTAGCATCCACAATTTTTTACCTAGAACGAAAAACAAAAATTCTTGTCAATCTACATTAGAAGACCTAGAAAAAAGCGTACGGAATAAAAAAAATATTGTTTTATTCGAAAGTTGTAGGTATTTGAACTTAAGAATGAATTTTCAGTGAAAAATTTCGTTATACCTGCTCATAAACTGCTCATAAAATGAAAAGTTTTCGATTAATCAGAAATTCCGTACGTGCTTCTCTGCGAAATGCAATTAGGAACATAACTTTCAAATTTGAAGTATGTCGAGTGAAAATTGTTGAAGTTATTTGTCACGCCAATTGAAAAACAGCTGTTCCAAGAGGTTTCGAGTAGTCGGCCATATTGCACATCGAAAAAATAAAATTCTAACAGCTTGATATTCATACTAAGTAGATGTGTACACGGAGAAAAGTACGGCCTAAAATTCTAACACTGGTTGCCAGAATTCTAATATTCAGTGCTAGAAAAGTATAGCAGTTTACTGCCAGTTGGGAATTCTAAGACTTGTTATAGAAGTGTAAAAATAATTCTAACGCCATACAGTAAAAATGATGCGTGCATATTACATTTGAAACTATTCTCGCATAGGCGCGAGTCCTATATGCTGTATAGTAAAAATAATGCATGCATATGGATTTTACTATACGTATAGCATGAATCTTCGTGTATGTATGGATTTCTCTATACGCATTGCATAAATCTTCGGCGTATATATACTTTTTGTAGAATACTGGAAACTAATTGTTCCAATCACGTGGGCAAAATATTTTCTTAATACTACAAAAAATCACAATATGCTGAATAAAATGTATTATTTGTATCAGTTTACGTGCCATATCGTAGGTTAAAATTTAAATTTCTTCATTATTACTATACCATAGTTACAATTTTTATATTCCATTCAATACTTTTTGATATTTAATGATATTTTTTTTAGAAGCATAGTATTCATTTTTTCTTCGTTTTCGTATAATTCTTACAAAGGGTACGAAAAAGAAACGACAATACAAAAAGTTTTGTAGGAAAAAAGTTGGATTGACGAAAGGTGCCTAGGTTGTACGTCATATGGACAATTCGCTGCTGATTCAACAGCTGGGAGTGTGGCGGCTCCTGTAATCCGGCTACTCGGAGGCTAGTTGTTGCGGAGGATCTGAGGTCGGGGCTCACTGCTGGTGCGGGCTCCACGTTGACTGGGCGTCCGCACTAAGCTCGCCATCAATATGGGCACCCTGGAGGAGTCCGGGGTGGCCAGGTTAGCTAAGGAGAGGCGAACCGGGCCAGAGGGGAAACCCAGCAGCCAAAAGTCTCCGTGGCGGGCAGTAGTGGGATCGCGCCCGGGAGTGGGACCGCATCGGCAGCCTGGTCAATATGATCCGACCGATAACTTTTTGTTTCATTTTTTTTTATTTTTCCCATGACCTACCGCCTATTTCAAACGATACGATACCATTCTCTTATTTTTCCGACTCTTTTCGTGTCGAATTAATCACGCACGTGCTTCGTGATACCGCGTGCGTACTGAGTACGTGTAGTGACATGCCATCGGAAAACATCAGAGCCTGTTATGACTCATAGCAAGAAGCCTCATCCTAGGCAATGGACGGCAAGCAAAATTGCACGCACCATCTACGACGTCGGCACTTTCACATTTTTTCGTCACGTCGATTTCTCAGCAACCATCAACACTTATCTTTTCTATAACTTCCAGAACGATACTTCGTGTTGATAAATGATGATTCTGATTTAAAAAAATGTAAAACTCGATATGTTGATATACAGGGTGAGTCGGGAGAAACAGAACACCGGAATATTCTGTTGAATTTGAAAATACGAAGTATGTGCATTTCGGAATTTGAATGGTTTGGAAGGACGCGCATGACTATCATAATATATATTTTTTTTAATCTAATTTTTTTTTCGTTTTTATCAGGGACATCGAAGTTTAAAAAATTGAGATGTCATATTTTTGCCGTTGTCAATTGTAGCATACAAAGAATTTGGCCATATAACATAGTGACCTTCAAATGATCTTTAACCCAAAAATATTGAAAAAATAATAATTCAACAAGTAGCCCAACTCACTGGAAACATTTAGCGTAACAGAAATAGAGAAAAAAAACTCTTACACGGTGAATTATTATTTATTCAATATTTCTGGGTTGAAGGTCATTCGAAGGCTATGCTATGTTACACGGTTCGTTTGGATGCCGGCTACAATGTGCAAAGGGAAAAAATATGCCATTCCGTGTTAAAAAACTTTGATGACCTTGAAAAAAGCGAACACAAATTTAATTTAAAAAATATAATGATAGCCATGTTGCGTCCTTTCAAACCATTCAAATTCCAATATGTACATACTTCGTATTTTTAAATCCAACAGAGAAATTCAGGTGTTCTCTTTCTCGTGACTCACCATGGAAATATATTTTTTAACACTTAAATTCGCGTATTCGAATCTAATTAACCTCTTGTCGATTCATATTTTTATTTGTTGCAAACTTATGATCCATTTTAAATATATTGAAAAATGCCGTACCGAGTTATGAACGAGTGCGGGAGCGCTCGAGGGGCGAAGCTCTTCGGAAGTCTTATGGTTGGTGTTGGCCAGCTGTCGTGTCTCTTGATGATTTTTTTCGTGCGGATTTTTTGCTCGCATTTTATAAGTTAATTAAAATAAATTTGACAAAAACCACAGTGTGGGTTCCAAGTAATGATTAACACATTCAAATCGGAAAACAAGCGAAAACACCAGTGTTTACACGTGCTTTTTTATTTTGTAGCTTCACTCTATGCAGAAACTAAAATTAAGTAAAATACAGTGATCGTTTGAACAGAGATACACATTGAACACTTATTTTCCATGAAAGAATAGTTGGGAATCGAATGTGAAATGAACTTTTGCTTGGAAAATCCAAAATTCATGCGAAAATTTACTTTTAGCAAATGTTTAGTCAATTGAACGTAAAAATGGCATGTTTCATGGAGGTCTCGCTCCGTTACGCATGTGACGTCTTGTCTGTGACCTGATATAGATAGGAGTGCGAAGTTGCTTCTTTCGAGATAATAAATTACACGTGGTCGGCGTTTGGCTCCGGTGGTACGTCATAGTACACAGCGTTTGAGCATGGTCGATACTCGAAAGGGTGACCGCTTAGCCGTCCACCGGTTGGCCCATTAACCAGTGAGCGGAAGGACAATGCTTCTGAGACCTTAGTTTAGATACTTGAGTAAAAAGGCTGTGCTTCAGAGGACCAGAAGAATATAGGGCCATCTATACTCGTATGGTTTTTCGAAGGTTTCCCCGTACCCTCGGAAAATGCCGATGAATTTTATATAAAATTGAACATTTTCAAAAATTCAAAATCGCCAAAAATTTAAAATTTTCAAAAATTCAAACATTCGAAATGTTCAAAAATTCAAACATTCAAAATGTTCAAAAATTAAACATTTTTCGAAAATTAAAAATTTTCTAAAATTCCGAATTTTCTGAAACTTAAAATATTCTAAAATCGAAAAATTCTGTAAAATCCAACATTTTCAAGAGTTCCCAATTTTTGAAAGTTCTAAATATTGAATAATTTTTTCCAATCAAATTTTATATTTTCGGAATTATAATAATGCGAATATATTCAGAAGTGTTAAGGGCGTATGGCTGATTATTTAAAATAAAAACCGACGGTTTTTTAACGGCAGGGGAATAGAGAACTATCCGGGTCAATTTGATCCAGTGTGTCAACATCGTGGCCAAATATAAGTGTGTCAACGAAGGGTCAAGACGACTGAAGACGCAACGGAAGTTGGACCAGATTATTAAACTGCGATTAGGGAGAGATAGGAAAAGGTTCAGTTCGAAAGGGTAATACGTAAAAACCAACAAGGCTCCAACGCAAGTTGGAGCTCAGTAAATAAACAAATACGTTTAATTTATTATCCACAGACAAAAAGTCATAGGTAATTAATGAATGAAAGATTGTAGATAAAGAAATTAATTTAGTAACTTTCAATTATCTGTCGCACTTCGTACTTATCAATAATTTACTTATTAATTGAAGAACTTATTAATAATTATAAATAATTACGAAAAATGTAATGGTTGGAATTGCTTGACGATGTTTAGATAGCGCAATTCGATAGCGCATGTCTTATCATATTCTATTACGTATCGTTTCAATTTATCCAATTTTATCATTTTTGTGTGATGATAAGGTTGTTCAAACGTTCACATGTACAGCTGGTGTACGTTTGTCACGTCGTTGATTATGAAACTACGAAAAAGGAAAATACATTTACACTCATATTATCTATTTCCAAAGAATTTCTCCTTCTCCATCTCAAATAGACATCGGCACATGTATGTCTGAAATTGCATTCAACCGTGTCAATAATTTTATCTCACTATATCCATTTATGAAATCGACACTTGTTTCAATCATGTTACGACATTTGGTGTGTCATAACAAAAAAGTGTCTTCGTTTCGCTGTGGCACGTTCACATAGGTAAAAGAGTTGTACTTCAAGACCTGAAATATTCGAAGAGCGAGGCTAGACATGTTTAGCTGAATTTTTAAAAATATTTACGTGCCTAATAACAATCTTGTAACGCGGTTTGAAATCTTCAATTTTTTTTCAATTCTAAGCGAGTATTTATTTTACAAGATATATTCTTCGAATCCTTCGTAAAACACAGACCTACGAAAATGAAGTAATTTGATGCCGTTGAAATATGACAGGTTTAAAAAAAATATATTGGGACGTTGATTCCAAAAAAGGTATCAATTTTTTTGTATTCGTCCAGTTTCAAAGATGCAGCGTAGCTGACTCGAATAGTTATTTTTGCAAACTCGAATTTTCGTTAACAATAACTTTTTAAGATCCTTGTTTTTCTCTAATTATGATATGCATCATCTGTCATTTACCATTTATGTGATATCCCCCCTTCCCCCGGACTAGATTAACCAATAGCCATCTGCCTGATTCCATAGCTCACCAAGCAACATCGTACTTCTGGAACTGAATACTTAAAAAAGTAATAAACATATTTAAAACTTCCACGATTTCTTAATCACTATAAAGATATTATTTAATTCTTTTTATATCCCAGATTTGTAATCTCAAAACATGAGCACTCTACTATTAGCGGGCATGTCTAAGCCTTGAGGCCCCAAAAACACGTCGATTTTCAAGTTTTTTCCTGACGAGCGTATTGAGATGACGCGGTCGAAATTTTACATGCAATTGATAAATACTATTGCCGAATTTGAGTTTTTTTTTGTAATGGAAAATATTGATAAACAATGAAGTTATTCTTATCTAAGCAAAGTGCCATCGCTGCTGCACGGCCAGTCGCTGTATGTGGTTTTGGCATCTGAGGTGACCTGAAATGGAAAATAAACAAATGTACTGTTACAATAATATTAAAACTTTTGTATGACCGGACGCTTGATTGAAATTATGGAAATTACGAAAAAAGAAAGTTGTAAAAGAAAAAGCTCGATGTTCACTAAGAAAAACAACTTTGATCGTTTGTGAATAACAAATGGTTAGATATATTAAAAAATGATCCGGTCATTCGCAAGAAATGTTCTAAACTATGCTCTGGCCGAACTTCAAGTAAATGGAGCGAATAAGTTTTGAGATACGACCTCCACCGTTCCACAAAACATGGTTTTTAGAAAAACGCAAAAGGAAAAGGGGCAAATCACAGCGGTTTGCCTGATTTTTCTTCCGATTCTGCTTCTTCACAAAATTATCATAACTCGACAACTTTTTGGAATTTTTCATAAAATCTTTATAGCAAATTAAAGCTAAGACCTTTGGTTACAAAACTGTGTAAGAAATAAACCGAATTAAAATTTTTTTTAACTTATGTAAACCCCCTTAATAAGAGGCATATGCAGACATACCAGACCCAATTAAACGTATAGAAGGACCCAAATTCATACGCGCAATGAAGCATTGCCTAGACGTTGAAATATCGATGCCTCCTATAAAAGAAAAATGACGCATCGACATAAGATCCAAAGCAGTGATCGACCATGCGAGATTCACCAGGCATCGAACTTATCATGCGACTATCCTTCTGGAGATGTCGGGAGTGAAGAACGCCGACCATTATCGGGGCCAACGTCACAACGACTTATCAAAAAAAGTGGCTCAAGGACGAACAGGGTGTTCCAGGAATAGACGTAACAACTCATCTGGGTAGACGAAGATCCCTCATTGCTGCCACCCAATCATTGCAAATACCAATCAAACCTGTCTCAGCGCCTACGTGTAAAGTCAAATGGTCCAGGACTCCCCACATGGTTCCACCCAGTAATGGCTCATCTGTTACCAAATTCCAAGACAAAGGGAAGCCTACTATCAAAGCTCGATATTTAGGGACATCAAAGGGAATGTAGACCACATTGAACATTAGCTTATCGACTGAGCGGAAGCGCTTCTGCCCACCTAATTTCTCATCACTGACCTGGTGATCTTAACCCAACGGAGAGACCACTCGCTACGAACATCCGCGCGAACGCTGCGCATACGTGACAAACGAAACCGCCAGATGTATAATGCCTCAAAAGCCACAACTGCTGGAGCAAATCAAAAGTCACTCTTGGGATGAACAGATCAGGAATACTCAAAAATAAGTTCAAACTCCTTGGGCTCTACAGTTAGCTTTGAGCAGTGAAACGAGAAACTTTCCACTTGTCCATATCACTATGAAAAGCCTATTCAATGAGCTATGACGTATAATAGATGCAGCACTTGAACCTGACAGTATTAGAATTGTAATAGTGTCCTTTCAGTGCAACAATGGTGCAGCTATAGCAGAGTCACCACAGTTGTGACAGCGCAATAACGGCACAGCGACCATGAACTCCCATCACAGTACCAGTATGGGAACAGTATAGTTACAGAATAATGGCAGTATGCTGATTGAGTGGCATTAGTAGGTTGATGGAACTGAGATTGGCTGGAACTTGATGGAGAGCAACAGTAGGAGAGCGACAGTGGATGTATGACAGTATACTGTATGGGGTATTTCAACTGCAGGAGTGATTTGGAACTTTCACGAGGTGTGCTTGCCTGAACATTTATGGACCCAAATGCCATTATGAAGCATTCATAGCAATCTAAAACATTACCGATTACAGCTACTTGCTTTCTGATTTTCCTGCAAAAAAGGACCGGAGCAACTCTTGTTTTACCGAGGTAACATTCATGTCGTGAACTTCTGCATAACTTTTGTTCGTACTATTTTTCATTGTGAAAAGAATAAACAATAGTCAACGTGGACTGAAAATTTGCATGAGGTAATAAAATTGTAGAGGCTTTAAAATTTCGGTTACCTGGATCCAAGCACGTTGATCGACAAGTGAAGAATAGCCACATCTGTTGGGTTTTGCCGTGAATGCGCCTCACGATTTGGCCTTAAATCTCCAGAAAGAGGAATACTGGCGGCGGGGAGGGGTACGTGGTCGTCGCAATGCCGCCGATACGTGCTCGAGTTACGGTATACCTGAAAATAGAGAATTCACCTTAAAGGAAAGACCTGTGAGTTTGCCCTCTCCGGCCTCATTCGTTTCTCGCGCTTTCTCACGCGCCACTTTTCCCTGCTTGCTTCAGGTCCCATGAACCCTGATATCTGATTTTTCGTACACTTGTTCATTTTTTTTCCATTGCTCTCCAAACTGTCGAGCGTTGCCGGTTACCAATTAACTTTTGTTCGAGCTTCCGCTTCAGGGAAAACATCGCGATGTGTAAGACTGCTTCGTGTTTTCATACCCTGTTCAAGCTTCGGTACTTTTCGGACTGCGTGTAGGGACAGACCCCATTGTGTGAAACAACAACAGAATCACCAACCATCAACGGGACAATGAATTTACCTCGGGACAACGATAAAAAAATACTTCCCGATTTGAATATTGGTTATGTTGGAATTAATTTTATTCGTGAGTGATACCATTGCGTGCTCGTGGGAGAAAGCTTTGTATACAAGGGATAGAAAATTCATTTGTGTACTTCTCGATATATTAAATTGTTGCAAACGATGCTTCTGAATTTCCGAAACGTAGAGTCTCCTCATGATATTGAAGTGTGCATCGTCGGAATGTTTTGCACATTCAGGCTACAAAATCCACTGAAATATTTTTCTAGCTCCTCATTTGGGATTCATACCCCAAAAATGCAAAAAACGAGTAGAAATGGTTATAAAAATAAAGAAATGAAAAAGTAAAGGAGGGTTTTCGTTGCATTTCGAGGATGCAAACTTCAATGGCATGTTTCCTCTATGAGGGTAGTTTTTTTTTCAAATTGCACCTCAATCATTGGAAAATTCAAAGCGAAAGCTACAATGTTGTCAAAAAAATCGTTATGTCAGAGAGACTCCAATCTTCGTGAACGGCACGAATGGGTCGATGTAGCCATACAAAAAAATGGACCCGCGTTACATATCCAGGCCCCAATTTTTTGCCACCCTACCGCGGGTGCTCTCGGTCTTTCCGGTAGTTAGAGGAGGTATTTGACGAGCTATCTCCCGTTCGAATTCCTCTGCACTTGTGGAATTGCGACCAGACGTTGAGCGAGTGCGCAAGTGAGGGACGAAAGAAGAAAGGACAGTGGGAGGAAAAGGGAAAAGTGAGTGAGGAGTGTGAGAGTGGTAAATCACTGTTCTCGGAGAGCGAAAAACTTTGAATGATCCGTCTCGTAAAAATTCGTCTCTTCTGTTTGCTTGCTACTTTGGCCTTCTCGGTTCTGTTCCATCATCCTAACCGCCCCTAGCATCAAGGAGAGTGCTAACGCCTGAGCGGGAACGTGTTCTCGTTATCGTCGTTGGATATTGAAGCTGGCTTTACGACGATGGCGTTCGCGGTGTGCTACCAAAGTACGCGAGCACTCTCTTCAGGCATTACCTGCCTTCCGGTTTTCCCGCTGACGCTCTCCATGCCTCTTCTGCCAAGCGGGAAACCGCAGTATGGGATATCAAAGAAACGTAACGCCCGAACTCAATGTATCTACTGGCTGAACACCACAAGGGCGTATTCCGCAACGCTGAACATTGAGCATTTCAGCCAGGCCCTTTGACGTACGACCAATCAATCTATCCATACGCGTATGCTTGCGTGTTCCTGCCATGCATTCAGAAAGTCGCCTTGGGATGTAACCACAGCCTCCGCAGACTTTTCGTATCCCTCTGAACATCTAACGCTTATGCCTTCATAGAGGATCCACGGTTATGGCCGTTCCCGTCGATGTTAACTAGGGGTGTGCGGGTACCCGATTGACTCGGGTACCCGATGTTCGGGTCGGGTCGGGTACCCGACGGGCTTCGTTTTTGCATTACCCGAATTTTTCGGGTAGCCCGAATTTTTCGGGTAGCCCGAATTATTCGGGTAGCCCGAATTTTTCGGGTAGCCCGAATTTTTCGGATAGCCCGAATTTTTCGGGTAGCCCGAATTTTTCGGGTAGCCCGAATTATTCGGGTAGCCCGAATTTTTCGGGTAGCCCGAATTTTTCGGGTAGCCCGAATTTTTCGGGTAGCCCGAATTTTTCGGGTAAATTCGGGTTCAAAAAAATCAGTTGGCACTGAACAATTCATAAAAACTCACTGGGTGGGTCGATTTCAGCCCCCCCCCCCTGTGCTTATTCGAAGCGAGAAGAATGTAACTTTTATTTGACGTTTTGAAATTAAAAATACGCCAGAAGAACTCCTAGCGAAAATATGTTTAAAATTGAAATACTATTTCGATACGATCCGCGAAAATTGACCTTTTTCACTCCGTAGGGTGGAGTGAAAAAGGTCAATTTTCGCGGATCGTATCGAAATAGTATTTCAATTTTAAACATATTTTCGCTAGGAGTTCTTCTGGCGTATTTTTAATTTCAAAACGTCAAATAAAAGTTACATTCTTCTCGCTTCGAATAAGCACAGGGGGGGGGGCTGAAATCGACCCACCCAGTGAGTTTTTATGAATTGTTCAGTGCCAACTGATTTTTTTGAACCCGAATTTACCCGAAAAATTCGGGCTACCCGAAAAATTCGGGCTACCCGAAAAATTCGGGCTACCCGAAAAATTCGGGCTACCCGAATAATTCGGGCTACCCGAAAAATTCGGGCTACCCGAAAAATTCGGGCTATCCGAAAAATTCGGGCTACCCGAAAAATTCGGGTACCCGATCCGAATCATAGTCTAATTACCCGACCCGACCCGACCCGACCAATTCTGCTACCCGCACACCCCTAATGTTAACACACTTCATAACGAACCTTTCGTGAAATGGCATTCCAAGGGACAATCACATGCACGGACGGACCGTTCTCCTATTTTTGACGATATACCCGAGCAGAAATTGCGCTAGCCTGTCTGAGTTACATGCTAGTAACTGGTCCGCCCAATTGATATCATACGAACTACCTAGTGGCTGCGTCACTGTGAGCTAGTAATATTGTGAACATTATGTAACCTAGCCCTGGTCTAGCCACTGCCTAAGCGATCGTTACTGCAGATGTCGCTGTATTGCCATAAACGTGCCACCTATTGACTCGAACGTGATGAACTAGCACACGCTAGTCACGAACGACAAAGTAAGGTTATGTGAAATACATGTAGTACCGACTAACGATCAGCTCACGGCAGGGTAGCTAACTTGAGGCACAGTAACTGTTGCGAATGCAACAAAAAATTCTCGTGGCTATACCTCGCCATGAATTAGCCGATACTACGTTATGGCGGCTATGGGTTCTTTGGATAGTCACTATTTAGCCGATTGTGGCTGTAGATGTCGCTGCGTTATGGTCAAAATTCCACCTAGTGTCTATGTCGTGCCTGCCTAGCCAACTCGAGTTACATATGGCGTTACGAATAGAAAATAAAATTCAGTTGGGTACATGAACCAGCCAAGACTCCGTAATGGCGGCAATGCGTTCCTCGGCTAGTCGCCTACTTCTTAAGGCGTTACCCCCACTTGTAGCGCAAAAAAGGCCTTTTTCATGAATTTTTTAAAAGAAAACTACAAAACTTTTTTAATCGATCAATATACCATCTTAAAGAACACATCTTGAAGAACTTTCAGTAATTTTTTTATTGAAAAATATTACATTGTTTAGTGGCAATTGGCCGTCAATGAAATAATGTTTTTATATACACGGTTTGCGGTGACCAACATTGCGGCGAAGTGGATCATCTGAAAAAAAATGCGGATGGATTTAGTCGAATATAAGTATAAACTAGTCTTTAATCGAAGGATTTTAAAAAATATTCATTTTTCACAAAATGGCGGACAGTCAAAGTTAATGGTTCGATTTTAACGAAAAAAACGGCCGTTTTTTGGCTATAAAACGGACATTTTTTTTTCGAAAAAAAAAATCGAACGATTAAATACTACATTTTTATGTACTAAATAAGCCTGCAAAATTTCAAGAAGATCGGTTGATTAGTGTTCGAGTAATCTTGGTCACCGACTTCAGCAATGCCATTTTGAGAAAAACGCGTTTAAAGTTTCAATTTCAGTTTACACGAAGAACGGATTCTTCTCTTTCAACGCTCATATCTCAGTCAATTTTGTTCGGATCGACTTGAAATTTTCAGGACATATTCTCAGATACTTATACTTCAAAAAAATGCAATAAAATATCGATTTTTTCAAAATCGCAAGTGGGGGTAACCCCTTAATAATCCAACTTTGTGCATTGCCACATATATGCCCGATGCGAAATATCACAATTAACAAAGTAGAATTGGCTCAGTGGACAGCGTCGCAATCCCCCAATCCAGAGTCCCGAGATCGAAACCACCGCACACGTAAGCGTTATTAAGATAATTCAAAATTAATGTGTTTAATTTATTTACAGCAAAAATACCGTATTTATAATTAGTACATTACGAAGCTCATCACAATACTGTGCAGTGATGTAAACAACGTACGAAAAAAATTCTAGCTATATCTAGCCGTTCTCTAGCTTCAGCTGGGTAGTAGCTAGGGTACAATTTTATATTTTTTCGGCGGAAAAACACAACTCAGCACCGTCTAGCCGGAAATAAATATTCTTAATCACCACTGGCTAGCCGTTTTACCTAGCTATGGCACAGCTTTTAACGCTTTCAGCGTGATAGTGATATAATACAAAAATTCAATTTTTATATCTAATCGTCACCTAATTTTTTATTCTGTCACTAGCTGAAGAAAAGTAGGTCATGGCTAGGTAAGACATAGTATGCAGCCGTGAGATATTTCTTTCTATCTAGTCAGCATATAATTGTTTGTATTCTGTTATAGAGGACCAAAGCGTTACAAGGCTGGGTAGTCAATAGCTAAAACGGCTAGCTAATGGCGATTCGAAACATAACTTTACCAGCTTGTGGCTAGGCGGTGACGAGTTACGTTTTCCTTTCGGGTAATTACTCGCTATCAGTTCGTACTCAGTGTGTGAAAAATCATTGTTCTCTTGAGGGGTCTTCTCACTTTGGACGCTAAAAAATAAGGCTATTTTCATGATTTTTTTTAAAGGTTTATATTATAGATATTGTTATAATAGTTGTCATACTTAATGAATACACTTGCGAAATACATTAAAAAGTGTTTAAAGGTATTTATGTAATTCAAACAAACTTTAAACGCGTTTTTCCAAAATATCGTGTTTCAACGGCTTCGTACTCATGTATGCGAGTAATCATTGTTCTCTTGAGGGGTCTTCTTACTTTAGACGCTAAAAAATAAGGCTATTTTCATGATTTTTTTGGCAAGTTTACTTTATAGATATTGATATAAAAATTGTTACACTTAATAAATACACTGTCGAAATATGTTAAAAAAAAAATTCAATGTATTTCAGTAATTCAAACAAATTTTAAACTCGTTTTTTTTCTCGAAACAACGTTTTTCGACGGCTTGTTGATAAAATATTCGCAACTACTGAACCGATGCTTATGAAATTTTAACCACATATTCTTTACAACTATAGCTATAGCGCATATCGAGGGTCTTTTAAATTTTGATATTTACTATTTTTTTGCCAAAAACGGTTAAAAAACACGTTTCTTTTTGTTTTTTTCGAAAAATGTCCGCCATTTTGTTATTTTTGTATATATGAAAAATCGTATGATATGCGCTATAGCCATAAACATACTATATCTAAAACCATTTGATTTTTTTGTATGGGATGATCCATCTCAGAGATTTCATCAACAGCGCAGACCTACAATTTTTTAGGCCATTTTTTTAACTACCATTTTCGTCTATAAATAGTGACTCAAATAAATATTGAAAAAAAGGAATTTCGAAAGTGTATTCATTGAGTGTAACAACTTTTATATAATTATCTATAATATAAACGCTTCAGAAAATTCATGAGTCTTTTTTAGCGTCTAAAGTGAGCAGACCCCTTAAGACACCGAATGATTTTTCAACTCAATGATGTTGACTCAAACAACCTTTCTCGCTAATGTACAATCAATTTCCATGATTGACTGTAATTTCGATTTATAACTCGCCCTGATTTGGCCGAGGTCCGTTGAACGAGAGTTTACAATACTATAAGTATGCATCCGATTACGAAATGAGGGAGGGGCTTCTTTTAAACTACATTGAAATCACAATGGCGCGAAGTAAAAATACGAAACTTCTGAAGTTTATCCGTGGCGAAATATCCGGCAGGCAATTTCGATTCGAATGAACGTTAATGTTCTTTCGCAGCCCCCGGTTCGAAACGAATCGGAGTTTCGCAATACGAAAATCGAAGAGGCGGATAAGGGAAGAGAGCCAGGGCTGAAGAGAAAAAAGGAGAGACCTCTGTGAGCTTAACTCCTGTTTTCTTTTGAATTCTTTGTCGGAATAGTTTTTTTTTCTCTTTACATGGGATACGAAGCTGAGTGCTTCCAGCCCGTACGTATACGAGCGAGATTTTATCAACGAGGAAAGCACGCAAGTACTCGCTGTGGCTGATAATTCATTTCGATATTTGGAATCGATCCACCTACGCTTTCTCTCCACACAGAATTATTTCCAAAGAGCCGAGACCTCGAAAAAAAAGGCTCGACGATGTTTTTTCGTGCCATTCCAACAAATTGATCACACCAAATAGTTCTTAATTTCTTTAATTACATTCAATTATGGATACTGAAAAAAAATACATTCGTCACTGCCTCGAGGCATTTTTTCTTTACGCTCGATCAAAAATTCGCTGCACATTCGAGAGTTTGTTTGAGTTTGTGCTTGGCACGTTGTTTTTTTTTCTTCAACTTTGCAACCTGTCGGAGAACGTCATTTTTTTCACCGATTTTCGGCTAATTAAGGGGTGAGAATACTGCGAAAATCCGACACCCGTTCGTCGCTTGAGGCGATTAACGACGATAGAACTGGTAGTCACATTTTAAGGATGTTGAGTCCCTATGAAACATGTTAATGTTAATTGTTCAATAAATAGCTTCTTAATCATCATGAAATTTTTACACGACCTCCTGAATACTTCATGTAAAAACTTACCAAATTTTCAGAATTCTATCATCATTACTTCAACCTCCTTAAGGGTTGAAATAAAAAATGATAAGAAAATTCGGAAAATTTGGTATGTTTTTGTACGAAGTATTTAAGAGGTTGTGTTAAAATTTCACGACGATTAGGAAGCTCGTTATTAAAAAATTAACATTTTGTTAAGAACAATTTTTAAAAGAAATAAAAAACAATGTATCAATAAACTTCGTTTTGTTTCCGTTGCTTTCAGTATATTGTAGATATTATAAAATTGAGAGGTCAAAAAAAAACTTATTGCAAAGTTACATCAGTTTCCATAATACAACATTTAATATGTGAATGGTAATTGTTCAATAACGAGCTTCCTAATTGTCGTTAAATTTTTGAACGACCTCTGACATACTTCATACAAAAACATACCAAATTTTCAGAATTTTATCATCATTTGCGATTTGGGACTCAACATCCTTAAACGCGTTTCTCTCGAAACCATGCTTTTCAAAACGGTGTACACGATGTCTTGACATCTAATGAACGGATTGATTTGAAATTCAGTACACTTATTTAGTGTAATAGTAGTTTAGTCTTAACGGACGTTTTTTTTCTTAACATTTTTGTCATTAGTTATCAACAATAATGATGTGATTTGTCCTAAAAAAATCGTAAAATATCGATTTTTTTTCAAGTTATTGAAACACGGTACCAAGAAAGCTCTGTCAAGTCTTAGCCAATATTATTTATTTCAAGAGAAAACTCGTGTTTTTTTGTTCCGATCAACCAGATGGCCACAATCAAGTACACCGTCGAGCTCCTCACGTTCAAAGGTCCATCACGAAATCATTTATAACTTCTTTAGTTATTAATATTTTTAATCAAATTTGGTACACAAGTTTGACGATGTACAAAAAAATTTCCAAACAATTTTTCAATACTCTCACTCATGCCTCCATTAAAAAAAAAAAATAACTCCGATTTTCATCACAGAAGCCCAACTGAGGTTGGGCTTCTGTGACGAGTTTGGAAAAATCGTTTGGAATTGGGTAAGAGTACTCATTTTGGAAAATAGATCTGGAAAATAGATTTTGGAAAATAGAGCTAAAGGACATGATTCCCAAAAACGCTATTTCGTGCAGTAAAGACTTTCCCCCGTGACATAATTTTCTCAAATCTTTCGGCTGGGTGACAGCTTTCTCGGGTATGCTCATTTTCGCAAATCAATCGGTCACTTGACAAAAGGGCGAGAGGAAATGAATCAAACATTAATTCACCTTCCACCTTTGAATAGCCGCTCCAGAAAAAGATGAATCAAAGCCCATAAATCCCCGCGACGAAAGGCAGCCGCATAGAACGAATTACCATAAAAATCGAAAATGCAAAGTTTCATTGGCGAACGACATTGAGAAGGTACAATCACTTCCACGGGGCCAAAAAGAGTGTAAATTTATTTTGCCCACAGCTGCTCTGATTGATGTTGACTTATGTTGATTATTCGTATTATCGATTATAAATACGGAAATAAAAACGGAAAAATTTGATTGTCAACGACTCGGTAGTAATCTTCGTAATAATATTAACGTAATAAAATTCAAGTCTATTAAAATAGGTTTGAATTACCTCAGCGGAACTAACACGATAGGCAGAATATAATTATACATATTATTGATACGTGATAAATGATAAAACTCCATAAATTGTTTGCATACTTTGTGGCGGCTTCTATTCAAATTAATTTCAAAACAAAGCTGGGTTACGTTCGCCAAACGCATCAGCTGTCACTCGCAACGTTGCTAAGTCTGTGGGTGCTATTTCGTCGTGACCATTTTCAACCGGAAGTTGAAACTTCCTTGTAATGTAGTGCTTTAACGACACGGTGAAGATTGATTTTCTTATTTTTCACAATATCTATTATATCTAATCTATCGAATTTCAGTTTTCCAACGGGTTTAGTTGGATACGTGAGCAGAAAAACCACGATCACCGCACTTTCGGTTGACCGTCTCCATAAGACGACGTGCTTCGGTAACTCAAAGTGCTCGACTTTGCAGTTTTATTGTGAAAAAACTATACGGTCAAAATAGCTCAAATGTTGGCAACGAGCGCAAAAATTATTCGTCAAAATCATATAAAAATTTCAAATCGGAAAGTTGGATTCGTAGTAACGATAGTACCTCCATAATAATGAAACTCGGTCCCTCGAGATCCAGAGATAGTCAAGAGGGCGACGGAAGTGAAAGGGCGGGCCACTCGAGCGGACAGATGAAGCAGAGACAGATGAACCCAGAAACGGAGTACGCGAGTGTGAGAAAAAGAGATAGAGAGAGATAGACAGACAGGAGAAGGTCGATCGGATCTCGAAAAATAACGATGTAGATTGAGTTTTGCGAAAGCGATGATGATTTTTATTGAGGCTCGTCTTGCCTCGGCTGATTCCTCGGAAACTCCATTTTCCACTGGCTTTGCACGCCGAACAATATTGCAGCGTAAAAGGAAGAGAAGAGTAACTTTTTCGTCTCTCCAGCTCATTCCCGGTGTAGCGAGTTGCATCGACACCATTAGCATTTAGATAGTCGAATTTTAGGGGTGCAGAAAGTTGTTTTACGATCGTAAGTCTTACGCCAACCCCAACGAGGGTTTACCAGCCTCGCGGCATCCCGTGTCCCATTCCTTCCTGACTTTTGGCGCCATTAGAGCCCTCGGGGAGTTATAGACGAAATTTGGGCTTATTGGCTGTCCCTTAGTGCCGCAGCAGCCATAGCTATTTTAATCCTCAGATCCGCAGCGTATATTCGCTTTCGGTTAACCCGGATGCCTTGTGGTATCTACGGTTACCTCGCCTAAGGCTACCGTCCCGTTTGACATCAATTACGGTTGGAGGATCAACTATTTACACCATCCGCAATTCCGTTATTATAACGGCTCAACGAAGGCACGAGATAAAAAATTACAGTGAAAATACCTGTTCGACGGTGGCAGCGATGAAGTTATAACAGACGACGGAATTATGGTAATTTGAGGCAAGTGCCGAGTCCGTTGATGGCTCGTTGTTTATTGTTTTATGATTTTTTTCAAGGTTTGTCACGGAGCGAAATTTATATTCTTGAAAAATATTTATGACGAATGAATATAAAATGTAAAAAAATTTATATGAAATATAAAAAAATATGAATATGACGAATAAACAAGTCATGTATAAAAATGTTATAAATATAACTGTGAAATACTAATACTGTAAATTTAACCGTTTTTCTAAATTTACTATCAAAATAATAACAAAAAGCGAAACTTTATACATGAGTTTCCTATATTTCTTTTTTCATATTTTGTATTTTATATTTATGTTACAGATACGTGTACATATAAATATACGTATTTAAAGTAACATCTTAAATTTATACAAAGCACTTCAGTTACAATTGTACACGATCTTTGATGTTGTGCAGGTTATGCATTTTTTTTAATCGTCGGGCGTTGTGATTGCTGTCGTCCTTGTCATCTGAAACAAACGATTTTTTTTTCATTCCATTCTTTATGAATGCGGTTATCGTTCAGTCCTCTATCTTTTTGATTGTTTAATAATTACCATTTTTCCGGACCGCGAGAAGGGAAAATTGCATTGTGAAAATTAGCGTATACTGTTTCAAACACCGCCATTTCGTTAATGTTGCCTAATTTTTTTAATTAGATGGCCGAACGATAACTACATTTGAGAAGAATGTAATTTTTTAAAATCGTTTGTTTCATATAATAATTCATTAAATACATGTTTTTCGTAAAAATTTTCACGTTCCGTTTATTTAATAAATCATTTATTTAATGAAAAAATTTCGCGACGTGAGCTGCGCACATCGAATATCATGTACAATTTCGAATAAAATTATTTGAAAAAGATGGAAGATGTTACTTCGAACATATATAAATATAACTGTGACATATTAATATGGTAGATTTATCCGTTTCCCTACATTTAATTCCCAAAAAATCACCTCGAGCAAGGGTGTTCACACTAGAATATGGCCTTAATAGCTATCAATATTGATTGACGGTGTAAGCCTCGTACTTTTCGTCGACACCTCCAATATGCACACATGCATATGCATTTTTTTACAAGCAGATACAATTTATCACACTCCATTGAATATGTCAAGATTATTGCGATATATATTTACCATCATCCATAGACTCGATTCCAAATATAATTATGCCCGTGTCTCGATTGCTGATAACAAAAAAACCGAATCCCTTTCAGCGAATCCTTAAACGTTGGCTGATGCCAGACTCAAGTCCTTACATCATGGCTTCGGTATAATCGCGCTTGGAGTTCTCCGAGCACTCTTAAGCCCCCCCTACCGCTCTCCCCGCACATTCACTGACGAAGTTTTGACGTCTGCCATAGCAATTACCATTATGAATACATCATTCTCATCGCTCTAAGCACGCACACATGCACATTGTGTGTAGCATGAGCTTCCGGTTGCCGCTGATGCTTCGGTAATGAAATTCTGTAATCAGTCTGAAATCACCGGGGAGATTATGGATTTGAAGAGATGGGGAGAGAGAGAGAGAGAGAGAGAGAGAGAGAGAGAGCCGAGAGAGCCGAGAGAGCGAAATCCACACTAGAGTTGGTGAAACAATATAGAGCTCTAAGAGGGTACGTCGTCCACTGATGCTTTTTCAACCCCATCCCTACCCCCCCCCATGACTCATTTCTCCCCAAATTCTCTTTTTTCTTACAAATCTCTTTCTTTCTTTTCCTCTCCTTATTTTTTATTTGTGTTTCTTGCATGCCTTTTTCTCTCTTCCTGTCCACACTTTTTCTTGTCCTTTTTCTCACCCCTCTTGTTTTTTGGGACTCTCTCCCTCCCTTCTTACTTTTTCTACCCTCTCTCTCTCTCTCTCGCCCCTCTCTCTCCCTCCTCTCCCTTTACGTCCATTTCCGCGATGGCGAATGCCCATTCGAATTCAAAGATCGCGGTGTGTGTCGCGGCTTCGCGTCTCACGGGTTCAATGCGATTTAATAATGCAGTCACGCGGCGCCTTACTCACCCACCGCGAACTCCGCGAATGCGTGAGTAAGAGCGAGCCAGGGCATAATCTAGCGATATTTGCATAGCGTACGACCCCCGGGACGCTCGGCAAGACGTTGCATCCATGGCGTCTGCACGTGTCGGCGGTGATTCAGCATATACGTGGCTGAAGTCACGAAGGTTCATCCGTGTCGTATGGCCCTGTCCTACCAATGAGACGAGCACTTATCGTTCCTTCTTCACCACCCCAACCACCGGCAGGTACACTTTTTTTTTTGATAAGCCCGATGGAACGTTGCTGGCTCGCGAAATGAAAATACTTTTCTCACTCGCGAAATCATTGCAGGGATTTCGCACATCACATATTGATACATCATTTTCAGGGCTGCGTACCCAAAGGACTAAACGGAACCCTATTAAGGATGTTGAGTCCCAAATCGCAAATGATGATAAAATTCTGAAAATTTGGTATGTTTTTGCATGAAGTATTTCAGAGGTCGTGTAAATATTTCACGACAATTAGGAAGCTCGTTATTGAACAATTAACATTCACAAATTAAATGCTGTGTTATGGAAACTGATGTAACTTTGCAATAAGTTTTTTTTTTGACCTCTCAATTTTGTAATATCTACAATATACTGAAAGCAACGGAAGCAAAACGAAGTTTATTGATAAATTTTTTTTTATTTCTTTTAAAAATTGTTCTTAACAAAATGTTAATTTTTTAATAACGAGCTTCCTAATCGTCGTGAAATTTTAACACGACCTCTTAAATACTTCATACAAAAACATACCAAATTTTCAGGATTTTCTTATCATTTTTTATTTCAACCCTTAAGGAGGTTGAAGTAATGATGATAGAATTCTGAAAATTTTGTATGTTTTTACATGAAGTATTCAGGAGGGCGTGTAAAAATTTCATGATGATTAAGGAGCTATTTATTGAACAATTAACATTAACATGTTTCATAGGGACTCAACATCCTTAATGGCACTCTGCAGTCTGTCCGTCCGTTTGTCACGGGTTTTTAGCTCCTAAATGGAAGGAGGTACAGACCTGAAATTTGGATATTTTGTGTAGAATTTTAACCCAAAATCGAATATCGAATTAGAAATGCTGTTCATTTATTTTTCATGGAGGTCTTACACATGAGAAAAGGAGCAAATTTTTTTTACCCTATAGCATGTGAGCTGTCATTTTTTAAAGCTCATTAAGTAAAATTCAGATACATTTTTTTTTAATTTTTTGTGTTAAAAAATAAAGAAATGGGGTGGGGGGCTGTCAAAGTTGTCAGTATTAGACCATTTTTGTTACGGGGTCTATCTCAAAATCTAAACTAGTCAGGAATTTCGCATTTCTGTATATTATGTCCTATATACTGTATTTAAGGCCTCAGGCCACAATAACGGGTATAAAATCATCTGCGAATTTAACAATTTTTTTTCGTATGAAAAAGTGATTCACTCATCAAATTAATCACATATATATTTAGTATGAATATCAAGCTGTTAGGAAATATATAATATATTTTTTTTCAATGTACAAAATGGCCGACTACTCGAAACTTGTCGAAACAACTTTTTTCCAATTGGCGTGACAAATAACTTCAACAATTTTCACTCGATTTACTTCAAATTTAAAAGTTATGTTCCTAATTGCATTTCACAGAGAAGTACGTACGGAATTTTTGATTAATCGAAAACTTTTCATTTTATGGCCAGTTATAACGAAATTTTTTTATGAAAATTTATTTCTTAAGTTCAAATACCTATAACTTTTGTTGTATACATCATACAATAAATTTATAACGAAAATATATAAAATTATTGTTATTTAAAACTTTAAAATACCGAATGATTCATTTTCGGAGTCGGTGCCAGCCAAGAACGAGAGATTGACGTCACGGAGGAAACGAGATTGCAAATTAAAAAACACTGTAGATCGTATGTTTCATTTTTTTTCCTTCGCCTTCTCTTTTTCTGTGAAAAATGTGACAATATTGGCAATTGGCTGGTACCGAGTGCAAAAATAAGTCATTTGGTAAAGTACATTTAAATAACAATAAGTTTATATATGTTCATTATTAGCTTACAGCAGGAGTACACAAAGCTGTCTTCAGCTATCATCACCCTATATGATTTCAGTTTAGTACTATCTGAAAACTAAGACAGAAACAAAACATTACCTAATTAAATATCTAGTCAAAAAAAAGTTAAGTGGTCATATGTACGGAACCCTAATAAAGCGGGCACGACTCGCACTTGGTCGAGTTTGTTATGCTATAGTATGAACTAGTTGAGGTGTTAAGCAATAAATCAACTTGTCCATCGAATGTCACATCTCGGGAAAAACTCGACCGTTTTTCACTCAAATATTTCATCTGGCACATAAACATTCAGACCAGATGATCTGAAAATGAAATTGAAAAAGTCCATGCATTATTTCGGCTGAAAATCATTGGAGTAATAAATTGACACGTTAATAATTATCTATTGACGTAAAATTTTAATAAATAACCCGTCGGGTGGAATAATAAAAGTTTTGGAACTCGGCAAAAAAATTGAAAATCTAGATCTCTTCGAATGTGCTTTTTCTACCCGATGTCTTCTTTTCGGAAATTTTATGATAATCATCATTTGCCATCGTGCAGTTAATTAGTTTATTGGCACGTACCAATTACTTATTTTTTGGCATGTGCAATTCGTTATTTTATTGGAATGTAGCTATTTAGTACAATAAGTTGAAACGGAAAAATGGCGTACGGTTTTTTAAAATTCATTTTTGAGTCATCGGCTCTCAGTTTTCTTTTGGAAAATGAAGCACTGGGGTATCTCGAAAATGGTTCAATTTTCCCCTTAGGAATATCAGGGGTGAATTTATTGCTTGCCACCGCCACTAACACGTGTTGGAAAAAAATACGTCGAATTGCCAGTAACCCTGTATACGTATATATATTTAAATACAAAATAGAGGAAGCTTCGAGATGGGGAGAAACGATACAGCACGCGCCAGAGTGCTGGTCAGAACCGTCGTACGAGAACGTTTGGGTTTGTCCTCAGCTACTTCGTCAGTCACGTTAAACTTTTTAGTCCAGTCATTTCGTCCGAAAAAAAGGCAAATAAAAGAAAATGAATTTGCGCTTCTAATTTTTTAATATGTTGTAGGGGATACCTAGAAAAGCTTAACTTGAGATTGTCGACCAAGCTTTCCTAGGAGCTTTCGCCGCCATCTTGGAAAACGCTTAAAATTTGTTTTTCGGCAATAACTCGGCTATCCGATGAGATTCGAAAATTTTTGTAAGACACTTTTTGTAGCTTTCTTTGTGCTCTACAATAACGCCTGAATCATTTTTAGCGTATCATGCATCGTTATCGAGATATCGATCGATAAAGTCAAAAATTTAGGACACAATTTTTGTTTTTTCCTTTTTTTTTCTTTGGGTCTTAATAAATATGAAAAATTGTGGAATTCAAACTTGTAGAGCATATTCAGACCTACAATTTCCTTCTTGGATTTTTTTATGTTGGACAAAAATTACGATCTCCAGCGCGCCGCAAAGTCGGTGAATCCACGCTCAGCGTCGAGCGCGCTCAAGTTAGTATATCGTATCGTGTTGAGTTTTTGCTGTGCGTAGTGTAAATCGAGGGTTCCGATATTCTGGGCAAAAATTTCGATATCTAGTTGGCTGTAAACTCGTTATAACGACATCATCTTTCTATAACATCGGCAAGTCGAAGTTCATTAACACTCTCGAGAAAAATCCAGAGCTACGGTCATCGGTGGAATTATTCAAACAAGAAAAGGTCGATCCGGAGGTTCTCACTTGCGCGGGAGAGCAATTCCTTATCGCCCTATATGGTGGTGATAAGCACGAGAAGTCCATAAATATTTTGCGATTCCATCGCTTCGCAAAATCAATGACAGCGAATAAAGTGAATCACCTCTCACTACTCCCGCCAACCAAAAGCGCTGTGCGTCAACACATTTTCCGGACGTATCTCCAAGTTCAAACCTGGCTCGGATTTTTCAAGGATCCACAAGGATGGGGTTGGCGACAGACCAATCGAGGGCTCGAACCAATCACCAGCACCGCCGAACCCGCTCCGCCTGAACTATTAAAGCTCATTTCCTGTAAGTGTAAAGGAAATTGTGAGGCCGCCTGTGGGTGCAGAAAAGCGGGAATCAGTTGCTCCGTTATTTGCATGCACTGCAGTGGGCAAACATGCAGTAACGTCGCCAGAGTCGACATTTTGCTTGACGACGACGACGACGACGATGTCTGTAACGATGATGATGACGATGCTCTCATCGAATCAGCATCATTTCCAACGTTTCAACAGACACAACAACTCGAAGAGTTTACGGAGGACGAAGATCTTCAGCCTGGACCATCCAAGCGAAAAAAGACATGAAAAAAGTCCATCGTTCGTGTCTCGAGTGCAGAAAAAAATATTTTTCTTTCCGTTTATTTTGTTTTGTTTATTTTGTATTGTAAAAAAATAATATTTTTTACTGCACAAACAAATTATTTGTTTAATAAATTACTATTGTGTGATCCTTAATTTGTTGCTCTATGTACTTATTTTTTATCCCATCAATTTCCTGAACAATTTCCCATTCGATTCGACATCCAGACACAACCGAGCGAGCAGCTCGCTCGACGCTGAGTGTGGATTCACCGACTTTGCGGCGCGCTGGAGATCGTAATTTTTGTCCAACATAAAAAAATCCAAGAAGGAAATTGTAGGTCTGAATATGCTCTACAAGTTTGAATTCCACAATTTTTCATATTTATTAAGACCCAAAGAAAAAAAAAGCAAAAAACAAAAATTATGTCCTAAATTTTTGACTTTATCGATCGATATCTCGATAACGATGCATGAAACGCTAAAAATGATTCAGGCGTTATTGTAGAGCACAAAGAAAGCTACAAAAAGTGCCCTACAAAAATTTTCGAAATCTCATCGGATAGCCGAGTTATTGCCGAGAAACAAATTTTACCCCTTTTTTCAACATGGCGGCGAAAGCTCCTAGGAAAGCTTGGTCGACAATCTCAAGTTAAGCTTTTCTAGGTATCCCCTACAACATATTAAAAAATTAGAAGCGCAAATTCATTTTCTTTTTTGAATGTACGTAATGACTGGACTATTTGTTATCGCGCTCAACTTTGTGCTCGACATCGCTATATATATATATATATATATATATATATATATATATATATATATAGGGCGTCCCATTTCAACTTTACACCTGATTTATCTATAAAAATACTGCTCCGACCGAGTACTGAGTAAAACAAAACTTCTAGAGTTCAAAGGGAAGCGTTTGAAAAAAATAATTCTTTTGTGCTCCAAAATTCAAAATGGCGACGTTAAGATGTCCCAAATGTTTTTTAAATGGGGTCATAAATGTTTTTCCCACCGAAACATTCATCAGGCCAAAACTTACAGCTTTCGGGGGAAAAGTTTTTCGATGACGTTCATAATTTTTAGGTTAGAATACCTTTTTTTGCTATTTTAGCGCTATCCAGAATGTACCACGAGGGGGTATAGTCTTCAACATTCCTAGTGTGTACGTATGCGTGTGCGGGTGTGAGTATCTTTGGGGTTTTTGCCTTTATTTGGGATTGGGCGGTTATCCAAACAAACCCAAATGGGGATTAGGTCTCTGCGGCTCGTCACTTTCGTTACCAATCAAACCCAAACAAACTCGCACGCACACTTACATGAGGGGTTGCTTAATATCAGAAGTGACGAGCCGCAGAGACCTAATCCATGTTTGGGTTTGTTTGGGTTATCGAACAAACCCACACAAACTCACGCCCACATGCACACACGCCGACCTTCCACTAGGGATGTTGAACACTTTACCACTTCGTGTTGCATTCTGGATAGCGCCGAAATAGTAAAAAATGGTCTTCTAACGTAAAAATTATGAACGTTGTCAAAAAACTTTTCCTACAAAAGTTGTTAGTTTGGGGTTGATAAATGTTGTGGTGAAAAAAATCATGATCCCAATTTAAAAAAAAACATGTCGGCCATCTAAACGTTGCCATTTTGAATTTTGGGCCAAAAAAGTTTTCTTTTAACGTCCCCCTATGAACCCTATAAACGTTTCTTTATACTCGATACTTGATCGGAGAGGTATTTTTCAAAATAACTCAGGTGTAAGATAAAAATGGAACACCCGGTATATATATATTTATATATTTTTATTTCCGCAAAAAACAAAGTGGGCGGGCAGTTCCTTTTTTCCGTCAAGACGTCAGGTGTGCCGGAAAGGTTTTCCCCATGATTAAAGCACCCAGCAACGAAAGCGCCAAGGAGGCGGTAGGAAAGTTGCGAAAAGTTTTTGTAGGCTACCTACGAGTTCGACAGATGTGATATATCGACATATATATGTACACATGTGCGTGTGTGTTCATATTGCGTTCATGCAAGTAGAGAGGCGATGCCGAAGCGATAGTTAGAGTGAAAGGAGGTCGAAACGATCCTAAGAAAGTGAAAAAAGCGCAGCCAGGAGGGGAAAGCGCCTAGCGGAGCGATATACAATAGTTACCGAACTCAAAACATAAATTTCTAACACCGGTGCGTCCCGCTTTTATACATACTGGGTTACCCGAAGAGTGACGACGAAATGAAAAATCTAGATGGTCCGTACTGATATCCGTATGACCATCATATGCATGTGTGCGATCTTTTTTTCGTTTTCGAAAGTAAAGCATTTTGTATTTTTCTCTTTTGTGTATGTGGATTCCTCACAATTTTTCTTTACTTGTCTTGCTCTGTTAGGCAACGAATAAATGACCAGCTGCTTAGATTTTCATCAAAAGTTTAAGGCTTTTGATAAAAAACGCCACCACTGTGACCGGTGAAAAAATAGCTTTTTTTGCTTTTTCTCAAAGTATACATATTCAAGAATATGGGGAAAAAGGTTCAATTTCAAATATTAAAAATTAACCAAGTTACAGATTATTACGAATACAACGACTTACGAATAGTACAACTTTCAATCGCGTTTTTCTCGAAACGACTTTTCTTGACCTGGCCGGAAGCATAACTCTAGTTACAATTGTTCGATTTTCAATTGGAAAAAAACAAAACTCCCGTATTTGCAGTAGCTATCGTAGTAGGCAGCCGCTATTCATTTTTTGAAATCTAGTATTTCTCAAGTCCCCGAAAATAAGTGAAAATGTCGCCACGATGACATTTTTTTGCATAGGACTACGTAGGACGAGAACTACATTTATATGGATTATAAAACTTTTTATTTTTATTTTTGAAACCAACTATTGTCAAGTTATTGAACCAGCCATTGGTCACATTTTGTATAAGGAGGCTCGATCATACCTCCAGAACGTGGTCAATTTTCAATTTCCGTTAATAAAAGTTTACACGAAACAAGTTCGATGTGTGCTGAATAATATATCTTTTTTCCAAATCCCACATAAATAATCTAAGAGACAAAGAAAATTCGGAAGTAACGACCTTTTTGGACCGTCACTGTGATGTCCCTTTAAAAATTAGTTCGAAAGCATCAGTCATTACAGTTAAAATGATAAAAAAAAGACTTATACTAGTCTAAATTACTTCCAATTGCTTTCAAAAGGTCCTAAGATGAAAGTGAATACGCGAAAGACAAACAAATAAAAACCTCAGCTACAGAAAAAATAGAAAAAAATGACAACGATTGGAAAGGGCGAGTCACTGAAATTTAGAGCCTAAAAAAAACTTATACTAGTCTAGTTATAAATGACTCTCAATTGCTTTTAAACCCGTCTAAGAGGGAAGTACAGGGTGTCTGCTGTATGCACAAAAGAGAAAAAAAATTAAAACCTTCGGTGCACAAGAAGTAAAGAGAAAATAGGTTTGTATGTAAAAAAGTTTGTAAAAATTAATTTAAATAGGTTTCAGAGAACCAGTCACTAAAGTGTAGATGATAAAGAAAAATAACTTATACTAGTCTAATTGTAAATGACCCCCTATTGCTTTCAAAGACTTCTCAAAGGAAAGAACATACACGATGAGAAAAAGTAAAAGCCTATGCTGCAGGAAAAATGGAAAAATAATTAGAAAGAGCTTTTTAATCATTTTAATAAATAAAATTATTTCAATCCTCCGTCTGTACATTGGGTTTTCCGAAGGCACAAGCCAAATTTATGAAAATCGATTTTTCCTCCATTTACGTTTACATTTATTGTTGTAAAAAAATGTATTTACTATAAATGGGTAAATAAATGATTGGATCGTGGAAGGAAATGTTGTAGAAGTAATTCAGAATCTTTTCAGTTATTTTGGGCGTTTTTTTCTTAGAAAAAACATTAGCAGGCCTTTACACGACCCAGTGTACAGACGAAGAGTTAATTATTAATTGAATTTAAAAATATTTTAATACTTCAATTTTAATCATTTTAATAAATAAATAAAAACTTGATAAATAAAACGAGGTGTTAATAATTAAAAAGATTGTAGACCATAAATGGGTATAATTCGGGTAGGTACTGATCCGAAGCATCTAGATTGTTCATTTGAATGTCACTTTTTGGGCCACCAGTATACATGCACACCCACATATATACGTGATTTCAGGCCTGTTGAAAGACGGCATGCACAAACGGGTCCTCGGACAAAAAATAAACATTTCGAAAATAAGCTCACATTTTTCTTTCGAACTACAGCAAAAGGCGAAACCCACTTGACGCTTGCGGCCAATAGATTCAACTTGGAATTCTCCATGCAATTACAGCACATACCAGAGAGGACGAAACACGATCTTGGCTGGCGAAGTACGGAGTGAAGTTTGAAACTTAGGATTGTGCACCGTGCACGACGTACCCTGCTCACCCGACAATGTGTATAGGGCATGTAAATATTAAGTGTATATTTATAGTAAAGAGTTTAGCGAGAGTTTGGCCGAGAGCCGATGAAAAACTTTCCCTTACCACATTTCGCTCGTGAGTTCCAATGCAAAGTGTACCAAGCACGGTTGCGTGCCCCATTCCAAGCGGAATAGTAAAATATCTCAAGAACGCGAAGCCTGAACGAAAAAAAATCTGACAATGGCACGTACGCTCGTACATATTCGGTTACGAAATGCATCTGGCAGATCGTTTTTGGCAAGCCAATTTGTACAAAATGGCGCGCGTGGTCGAAGATTTTTTTGGGACTTTTGGAAATCTTGGAAGCAATTTATTGTAATTGATTGCAGGAAATTTCGAAGTAATTGTACAAAATTGGTGTACAAGTGAAGCTTCGCATGCTTGAAATTGAAAAAATGTGTGTGTGTTTTTTTTTCATTGCACTGTGAATATGATTGTCACATTTAAGGGATCATCAAAGGGTAATATTTAAAAAGGATCGATTTTCCATTCTCGATTTCAAATCGATTGCGATTTATATTTATAATTTTTTTGTCACATTTAATTATTGTCACATTTAACGGATTATTACGGTGCAACATGTTCAAGAAATCGAGTTTTTCTATTTTCCATTTTAAATCAAACATGTGTGTTTTTTTCATTGCTTAGTTTGATAGAGCCTGGGGCCTTAGCTTTAATTTGCAACAGAGATTTTGTAAAGATTTAACAAATTGACCGGGTCATGATGATTTTTTTGAAGGGTCAGATCGCTCATTGTCACAGTTAAGAGATCATCACGGTGTAAAATTTTCAAAAAATCGATTTTTTTTCATTATCCGATAGTATAGACGGTTATAAACATGCTGTTCAATTTTTGGGGTGAAAATCGGATTATTTCGGTTGCTACAGTCTTTCTCAGAAAAAAGGATTCGACCAGCTGCGTGAGATCTGGCGCCGTCGGACGCGTTTTTCTCGAAATGTTGTTTTTCAAAACGGTGTACACTATCAAAGGAAGAGTTTTCAAGCTATCCGTGTAAAATTTTTACACAACATTCTTCACGCCATTGTTCATCTTACTGTGGAAGCTTTTTTAAAATCTTCAAATTTTTTTTTATCGAAAAACTCGAAAAATAGGGTAAAGCCGATACTTTTTTTTCAAACTACCGCGCTTTGATCAATTTTGACTTTTTTAAAACCTCCATAGCAAGATAGCGGCTTTCAAACTGATTGTTAATCTTTTTACAAATTTTATTCCAGCTAATATTTACGGTCACAACCATCTCTTTGCGAAGACATTTTGAACCCTTAAAAAAAATGTAAGAAATAAAAATAATCGTTCAAAAATGTATTTGCTCTTCTTTATGGGTGCTTTGACTTGACATAAAAAAATCAGACTCATTAACGTTTAACCGTCGAAAGAAAAACGCGAGAAACAGCTGTTTTTCGACTCGTTACACTTTGAAGATCCCTTAACACCCGTTTTCTATTCAAGCACGGTTCCCCTAGTAAAAAGTAGTTCTTATGGAACGCCTTCGTTACCACTAGTAGTTCCTAGTGAAAGCGAGAATTTAGTTGTAGAAAGTAAAACAAATCTAAATTTTGACCTCATTCGAAAACAGTTGAAACTGATAAAATTCGTTTTTAGGTTAGTTTTTGGCACGAACATAAACAACCAGCCCAAACAACCCATCGCGAACTCGAGCGAACCCAACCAACCGAAACTTCGACCTTATTTGGAAACAGTTTTAACTGATTCGTTTCGTTAGAACTAGTTTTTCTTAGTTGAGGCGAGGTTTAACAAACGTTCAAATTTATTTATCAGTGAGTTGTAGTTTTTACTAGAAAAAAACTAGCTGTAATGAAGACGTTCAGTCAGAACTAGTTTTTGCTAGGTAAAACGCGTTTACACTGAAAACGGGTGTCAACTGGAACATATATATGAATCTCGTGTTTGATTGCCTCGAATTTCATCATTATCGCAAGACATATACCTAGTTGAAATTTTCGGCAATATCGATTTTATGAACTTTAAAGGCGTTTTTCTGAAATTGATTTTTCCGCAATCGCTGACCACGATATCTCAAAGATCACTGCACCAATCAACTTTGAATTTCATAGACTTTATTTACATATAAAAAACAATGCTTGAACAAAAACCTTTTTTCTTCGATGCACAGTTTTTTTTAATCAACGAAAATAGAGCGTGTTTCCGCCGAAAATCGACACTTTCACTTTGGCCAGCGGCTATTTTTTCAAAAATCAATATTACATCAAACCATTCGTCCGAGGACCAGATAACTACATGCAAAAAATGAAGGCGTGAGATTTTTCAATTTTTCGACGTTCTGATTTCGAGCAAGATTTTTCGAACAGCGGTCTGTGCAAACCATTGTATCCACCACATTTTTAAATATTTTTCAATCAAAAAATCGTCGAAGTTACTTAACCCTTCGACTGCACACTTCCGCCACAAACCTTATGCATATGGGGTCATTCTGACCCCATACGTTTTTCAGATCCTTGTATATCGGTAAATATGCATTTTCGTTTTTTTTTGTCCTGACGTTTTTTGTAGTCAATGATCCTTATCTCATGGCCCAAAATGTATCTTTTGAAAAAAAACAAAAATTAAGTGCCCAAACATTTGTTTGAAGTGGGAGATGCGTTGAAAAGTACATACTTGCACGAAAAAGATCATATTTTTTATTTTTCCAAAATATAAAAAAAAGTCCTTTGAGGTTTCCAAAGACGAAGGTTTGTAGACACGAAAACAAAGACAGTGGCGACGATCTCTCCAAAAAGTATATTTATTCGGAGGTTTGAATTTGAGCATTTACGGGATAGTGAACAATGAAAAAAATCGACTCCTTCTGCAGATTAATTCTCAATTTTGAAATTTCACTCTTTTTTTTAGCGAATGTCCTTTATTTCATTTCTGTTCAAGCTGTTCTTTTTTTCACGTGGCCCTTTATATTTGCCTGAGAGTTTACTGGGGCGTAATGGACATTATCGATCGATCAATCTTTCTCTCTTTCCTCTCCTCTCGCTCCTTCTCTTTCTCTCTTTATCAAACTGGCGCTTCGTCTCTTACCATGCGCTTATATTGGAAAAACACATTTCCGTAGTAATATCGTGTAAGGCGTCAAGGTTGTGCTATTCTCATATTAAAAATTCTACCGTCGTTTGATTTCACTGCATATTAGCCAGATTGTACCAGTAATAATAACATTTTTTTCTTCGTACTATGGTGTGCCGAGAATGAATTTTACAAGGAAAATCACTTCTTAGTTTAAATTTACAGGATTCGTGATAGGGTCGTCATATTAAAATTGATGTTGTAGCGCTCACCGCACATGTTGTTTAGGGTGCGATCGGAATATTGGCGTGATAGGCTACGGGTCGTAGCATATCTATAGCTATGACTAAAGCAGTTTCCGAACGCAATCTTATTTCAATATTCATTGGAGCAGAAAGATGCAAGCAGATTGAAGTGCTACATGACGCTGCATATTTGAAAAAAAATATTCACCTTTAAGGTATTCCTTGCACGAACTCGGGGACTGTGATATTTAACTGATTCTTCTGTGTGATGAAGTCCGAGCACATTATCATTACACTCGAATAGTATCGAAAATGGTCATGTACTTCTGGTACGTTACCTTATATGGAAAAGTCTTCCGATCCACATTTAATCATCACAGTGTAACATTTAAAAAAAACGATTTTTTTTGCCTTATTCCATGGTATAGACGGTTATGAGCATGCACCTGGCATCGCCGATTGATCGTAAATAGACAATTTATATGAAAATTCCGCACTCGCAAATTTAAACGCGTTTTTCTCGAAATGTCGTTTTTCAAAACGTTGTACACTCTCAAAGGGAGAGTTTTCAAGCTATCTGTCTCAAATTTTGACACAACATTCTTCACGCCATTCTTCATCTTTCTATGGAACGTTTTTTTTAATCTTCAAATTTTCTTTTAACGAAAAACTGTCGAAAGAATAGGTTATATTCGATACTTTTTTTCAAACCGCCCCCATTTTGTCTATTTTTATTTTTAAAAAATCTCCATCGCGAGATAGCGGCTTTCATATGGATTGATAATCTTTTTACAAATTTTGTTTCAGATAATATTTACGGCCACAACCCCATGAAAAAATGTACAACTGGTCCGACATTGGCCCAGTAGTGCGCCAATTCTCCTGTATGGTTGGCCGTTCTCTGGCATGAATGTCGGTCCATTAATGGACCGTTGTCGGAATGATATCCTCGGGCCAAGGCTGGCTACCGATATCGTACCGACGTTGGCCTCAACACCGGCCCGACAGTAGTGCCAAGGTTAGCCCAAGTTACAGCCAATAACGTACCAGCGTTGGTGCTGACAGTCGTGCCAAGGTCGGCCCAAGACTATGCCATCGTTGGTATTAAGAGCGGCCCGACGCCTGTGCCAACATTGGCCCAAGTTCAAGCCAATATCGTACCAACTTTGGTCCAGTCCATAACCAACAGTGGTACGATAATGCCCCGAGTATCGACCGATACAACTCAGGGCATTATCGGTCACTCGTGTTACAATTTTTTAGTTGTTCATTTTCATCATTTTTATCGTCCCCGTGTTCAATAATTTCTTCCACATACTCAAGAGTGTTCTCACACTCCGCTTTTTTAACATTATTTTCGAGGATTTTTTTCTCTGTCAAACATGACTCTTGATTCATGACACATTTTTCGTGCTTCAATAACAGTTTATTCCAACATAATTTTTTCGCACTTTTTTCAGTTTATTTAGTTTATCATATCTCTTTTGTTTATTCATATTGAGAATACGGTAGGAGCATAAGGGAAAAAATTACTGTTGCACGAAAAAGCGACGATAGACGCTACTCTTAGTTTGCGGTCTGCATCGATACGACACTGAATGGCGACTGGCGAGCAATTCATAAGACACGTAACGGGGAGTGATGCCGGCTCGTGATTGGTTCAACATATTCACGCGAACAGTCGGTTCTTCGTCGTTAGTCGATACTGTCCCGACATTGGCATATTGCGGTATGCCGAGATTACGTATGAACGTAGGACAGTTATTGGCGAACAGTATTGACCCATGGTCGGCTCCAGTAGTCCCCCCCCCCCCAGTCGGCTCACCGGGGCAGCCGATACTGGCCCGACATTGGTATAGTACCGGTTGCCGGGATTAGAAATGAACGCAGGACAAATAATGGCAGACAGTATTGGCCCACGGTCGGCTTCTCCGTCTACGCCAACAGTCGGCCCTAGGTCGTTAACCGGTACTGTCCGCACATCGGCCTGATGTCGGATGCCGGGCTCCGAAAAGAGGGTCGACTGAAAAATGGCAGAACCGTTGTTTCAATGTTGGGCCAACATTGGTTGCCAACAATCGGTTAGCCAGTACTGGGCCGGACATCGGCCGTATTGTTCGTGTCGGCAATTTTTTCATGGGCGTGTAGGCCGTGAAGACTACTTTTTTCGAGGACAATTTTAACCGCTGAAAATTTTTTTTTTTATGAAAATAAACGATTAAAAGTTTATTTTCTGTTCTTTATGAGTGCTTCGATTTGACATATAAAAATCAGACTGATTAGCGTATTTTAACCATCGCAAAAAAACCGCGAAAATCAGCTATTTTTCGACCCATTACACCGTCAAGGTTCGTTAAGTCTAATAATTCGGACATAAGAAAAACTCGCCACTTTTGATATCAACATCTGAAGGTTATTATGGTGGTAAAAATTGTCATTAAAAAAATAACGAGAATTCTATAACGTCGATAAAAGATTAGAGTAATGAAGTGTTCAAACGGAATATTTGCGTTAAGGGGTTAGGCTACTATGACGATCCCAAAACCAGGGTTATAAAAACATGGTAAATATTCGGAAATGGGGTCCTGCTAGAATGAGGCTAACTTTTTTTGGGTTTGTTTGGGGTTGTTTGACGTTGTTTGGGGGTGTTCGAGGTTGTTTGGTGTTGTTTGAGGTTCCTTGGGGTTCTTTGGAGTTATTTGAGGTCGTTTAGCGTTGTTTAGGTTTGTTTGAACCATTGAAGACAATTAGCCTGATTCTAATAGGAGCCCCTCTTCCGAATATTTACCAAAATATTTCTTTATGACTCAATAAGTGAATTAACAATTATTGAAAAATCGTTTGGACATTGACGTCTATGTACATAAACAAAGTTGCGTATCAAATTTCTCGAAAAAATAGTAATAACTAAAGAAAATATAAAAAATGTCGTGACGGGTCTTCGAACGTAAGGGGCTCAACGATTTACTTGATTTTCGCCACCCGGTTGATCCGAAACAAAAAAAAAAGATTTTTTTTCTCAAAACAGATAACATCTAGGCTAAAACTAGATCGAGCTTTTTTGTTACGGCGTTTCAATCACCAAAAACATTTTTATTTTACTCTGATATTTCGAGAAAAAAATTCATTATTGTCAATAACTAATAAAAAGATGTTAAGAAGAAAAACGTGGGTCGAGACTAAACTACTATTACACTGAATAAGTGCACCAAATTTCAAGTCAATCCGTTTATTTGATAGCGAGAAATCGTGTACACCGTTTTGAAAAACATATTTTCGAGAAAAACGCGTTGGTAGTTTTACTGGCAGTTCTATCGTTGTAATCCATCATCCATGTGAGTTGCCTCAAATGATGAAAGAGTGTTCCTAATTTTCACAATAACCCCTTAATCGCTAGAAAAGTATGGCTGCCAGACGCATTTTTGGAACCGCAACGTTGGTAGTGGAAACGTCAGAATCGGCACGTTAATAAGTCGACGTCCCACAAAAACCAGATTATTTGAAAAATC
The DNA here is from genome assembly GCA_951751655.1 of Ophion costatus. Lineage (NCBI taxonomy): Eukaryota > Metazoa > Arthropoda > Insecta > Hymenoptera > Ichneumonidae > Ophion > Ophion costatus. Next base: position 38,093,154 of record OX632356.1, read on the forward strand.
AGACTTCTTAAAAGGAATAAACTACAATTAAAATAGCGATTTTTAAAAATTTTTCCTATTTAATAAATATTAATATCCCATTTTTTTAATAAAAAAATAAAAAAAATCTATCCTATCATTCGGTTAATAAATATTGCCGTCCTCACAAACGATATTCCAACAAATGTTGGAATTTAAAAATTCCCCAAAACACTCAGAACGTTTCACCTTAAAGTTGCGATATATATTTTGGTACTGAGATTTTAAAATTGGACTACTTGCAAAACTGGGCCCCACACGTGTCATCGTTGGACTTTTGTCGGAGACGTTTAAGGTCTAGCGGCTAAGTGGCAGCCATCAATACTCATTGAAATAATGAGAATGCGAATATTCATAAGTATTATTCACGAGGGGGAATAAATATTGAATACATTTAAAATCGCAGCTTATCCTTTCGTTTTATTTTCATTTTTTTTCTTGGCGTCCCAACATGCAATGAGAAATACACTTTGAATCAAGAATACGAAACCGAAGGCCAAATTTGTTCGCCTGCCGTGCCGATATTGCTAATGATTCCTAATTACCATCGTCCGACGAGGAATAAAACAGGTATTATTTACAGACCGTGTTCTTTCGACAATTGCAAATAATTCTTAATATATTTAGTAATATATACTTTGAAATTTAGGAATTTATTTTACTGCAGATACGTCAAAAATTATCTTTTTATTATATCCAACAATGATGAATTTACAGGAGACACGATAATTTGGAAATTGAATTTTAAATGGTTTTATATAATATAATTTTTATTATATTTTGAAAGGTTTTATATTATAAAAAAGAAAAATATGTGAATCACACTAAAAAATATGAGAGACATTATTCTTAAAATAATCTTTAAATGGATTTTTAATTCATCGTTGACGCGAATCACCAATCATCATCAATGTAGGTCATGTTTTCATTATTTAGGATACCTTCTGCTTTAGCAAGCAAATTAACGAAGAAAAATCATTGGAAGTTTCCGCGATATTTCTATTCATTTTTGTTCTCCAAAATGCTGGAAATTCACGCCTTGAAATTAATTTGACGTTTTTTTTCACTTTCTTCGTAAAAAAATCCGTATACAATAACTACAACTCTTTTATTGACAATAATTCCTATGTACTTCTATAGCTATATTCTTATATATAATCGAAAAAACTTCAGTGCCTCATCATAACTCGGAAATTATAGGAGCTGTTGGCCCGGCCGTTGACCTTCCACAAATAAATTCGTCATCGGAAAAATGCTGCATAGTCGCCGTTCTGACGTGTAACGCTGTGAAAAATTTATTTCCTATAGTCAATCACGTGTACAATAAATCTCCTATTTTGTAATTTCAATTTATTTTATGGTTACGCTGGAAAAAAAATCACAAAATTTGCCCTTTTTCGGCCTCTCGAGTGGCCCGAGGCCCTAACGATCGTGCACGAAGAATCGTCGTGACGAGGGAACCATGTACTCGTGATCGGATTGACGACACTGCGGCAAAATTCCGCGATGACGAGATTCGACGACGAAGGAGCTAAATTGGGTAGTCTTTAAAGTGAACATCGAGGTTGGGCTATCAATGAGTAGTTCCAACATCAAGCGCTTCCATCGCCGGGTTGTCTTTCCTCGCGCCATCGATCCTCCAACCCTCGGAACGCTCTGGCAGTCGAACTCTCATCGATCTTGATTCTGGCAAGCGTTCGGTATGGATATCACGACGAGGCGCGACCAATTGACGTAATCAAGAAGAGAAATGCGAAATTGAGGAACGATGACGAGGATGTTTCCCGCCCGTCCCAGAAGTTCTTGTATAGGGCTCCTTTAGAGTCTGGAAATGTGTCTCGATTCTTGAACGTCAAGAGATGACTTTTGGACAGGCGAATTGAGGCGGGCTGGCATATGTGTCGACGTAAATGTGCGTGTGTGTGTGTGTGTGTGTGTGTGTGTGTGTGTGTGTGTGTGTGTGTGTGTGTGTGTGTGTGTGTGTGTGTGTGTGTGTGTGTGTGTGTGTGTGTGTGAGCGTGAGTGTGTGTGTGTGTGTGTTTGAGTGAGTGAGTGAGTGAGTGTGTGTGTGTGTGTGTGTGTGTGTGTGTGTGTGTGTGTGTGTGTGTGTGTGTGTGTGTGTGTGTGTGTGTGTGTGTGTGTGTGTGTGTGTGTGTGTGTGTGTGTGTGTGTGTGTGTTTGAGTGTGAGTGTGAGTGTGAGCGTGAGTGTGTGTGTGTGTGTGTGTTTGAGTGAGTGAGTGAGTGAGTGTGTGTGTGTGTGTGTGTGTGTGTGTGTGTGTGTGTGTGTGTGTGTGTGTGTGTGTGTGTGTGTGTGTGTGTGTGTGTGTGTGTGTGTGTGTGTGTGTGTGTGTGTGTGTGTGTGTGTGTGTGTGTGTGTGTGTGTGTGTGTGTGTGTGAGGGTGTGTGTGACTTTGAGGGTGTGTGTGAGTTTGAGGGTGTGTGTGAGTTTGAGGGTGTGTGTGTTTGAGTGTGTGTGTGTGTGTGTGTGTGTGTGTGTGTGTGTGTGTGTGTGTGTGTGTGTGTGTATGTGTTCGAGGGTGTGTGTGTGTGTGTGTGCGTGCGCGCGCGCGCGCGTGTGTGTGTGTGTGTGTGTGTGTTTGAGGGTGTGTGTGTGTGTGTGTTTGAGGGTGTGTGTGTGTGTGTGTGTGTGTGTGTGTGTGTGTGTGTGTGTGTGTGTGTGTGTGTGTGTGTGTGTGTTTGAGGGTGTGTGTGTGTGTGTGTGTGTGTGTGTGTGTGTGTGTGTGTGTGTGTGTGTGTGTGTGTGTGTGTGTGTGTGTGTGTGTGTGTGCGTGTGTGTGCTTATGGAGTCCATCCCGGTCGAATTACATCTCCCCTGGCTGCTTTGGTAGCACCGGCGCGCTGCTAATCCTGATAGACTTTATTATCCTGCGACTGGGGCGAACTGGTCGGCTTGTCGCGATCCGCTGAGTCCGGCTTCGTCGAGGATTCCGCTCGATCGTGAAGATAGCTCGTCACGCGGGATCCGACACCGGGTGCCGCTGTACTGTCGTAAAAATAGTCCCTAGGTCGATAAAGCCTGTAACAAGATTGGTATTTTATATAGATGTCCCCGTTAGCCGAATATATAGGGTGGTTCACTAGAAGTCAGCAACAACAACCACAATTTGAATGGTTTGTCAATGTCTACAATTCGGTAGCCTCTGATTTTCCTTTTCAAGTCGAGGTATCAACGTGATTTCAAGGTCACCTCCACATTTTAAGAGGGGAACCCATTTCTTGGTTGGCCTCTTATGTAGAGCCCAAAAACCAATGCCCTACAGCCTTGGGATAAACTCGGAATAAGTGAAAACGTCGCGGATTGGTGGATTTGTGGAAACGGTCCAGTTGCCTGACCTCCTCGATCGTCCGATTTAAGGCCTTATATACACTTGTGATGGTCGGAAAAATGGACATTTTTTTTATTGGATATTCTTTAAGTACTATATCTCAAGAATATTGTCACTAAATTTCATAAAGATCGGAGCATTAGATTCGCAGTTATAGGTTTTTCAATGCCAATAACTCGTATCTATAACTACTATTTATACTTATACTATACCTATACTACTACCTATAACTACTATCAGGCTCGCGGATAGTATCAAATCAATGTTTTAGAGGCTTTAGAGGATACAGAAGGATTACTGTATGGCCCTGGAATCGATGACTCCATGTTAGTACGAATAAATTAATTTTAAATGTTAAAGCAACATACTCAAATCTTAAACGTGATTATCTCAGAATCGTCTTTTGTGAGAAACACCTTTGCGGTGGACACGATTACTAAAAAAACTATTAATCCGATCCATAAAAAATGTGTACCATTAATTCATGATAATAGCTAGGGCCTGAATGAAGTATTTCGAATTTTCTTGAAAAAAAAATGTTGTAACAAAAACCGAAAACTTAGCGCTTCAAAAAATGAATTTTTGGTTAAAACTATCGTCATATTTTTTTTATCAAAATGTTTACAAATCATTCGTCCAGGCCCAAGCCAATGCAATATAACTAATGAAATCTTTTTCACATTCTGATTTCAAATGAACCGTTCTCGAGTTATTATGTCCACCGCAACTGATGCTCGAAAAAAGGCGCTCCTGGAAGACAGCTGGAGTTCCGCCATTTCGAAGGATTTTTTAATAAAAAAAATTGTGTGTGTGTGTGTGTGTGTGTGTGTGTGTGTGTGTGTGTGTGTGTGTGTGTGTGTGTGTGTGTGTGTGTGTGCGTGTGTGTGCTTATGGAGTCCATCCCGGTCGAATTACATCTCCCCTGGCTGCTTTGGTAGCACCGGCGCGCTGCTAATCCTGATAGACTTTATTATCCTGCGACTGGGGCGAACTGGTCGGCTTGTCGCGATCCGCTGAGTCCGGCTTCGTCGAGGATTCCGCTCGATCGTGAAGATAGCTCGTCACGCGGGATCCGACACCGGGTGCCGCTGTACTGTCGTAAAAATAGTCCCTAGGTCGATAAAGCCTGTAACAAGATTGGTATTTTATATAGATGTCCCCGTTAGCCGAATATATAGGGTGGTTCACTAGAAGTCAGCAACAACAACCACAATTTGAATGGTTTGTCAATGTCTACAATTCGGTAGCCTCTGATTTTCCTTTTCAAGTCGAGGTATCAACGTGATTTCAAGGTCACCTCCACATTTTAAGAGGGGAACCCATTTCTTGGTTGGCCTCTTATGTAGAGCCCAAAAACCAATGCCCTACAACCTTGGGATAAACTCGGAATAAGTGAAAACGTCGCGGATTGGTGGATTTGTGGAAACGGTCCAGTTGCCTGACCTCCTCGATCGTCCGATTTAAGGCCTTATATACACTTGTGATGGTCGGAAAAATGGACATTTTTTTTATTGGATATTCTTTAAGTACTATATCTCAAGAATATTGTCACTAAATTTCATAAAGATCGGAGCATTAGATTCGCAGTTATAGGTTTTTCAATGCCAATAACTCGTATCTATAACTACTATTTATACTTATACTATACCTATACTACTACCTATAACTACTATCAGGCTCGCGGATAGTATCAAATCAATGTTTTAGAGGCTTTAGAGGATACAGAAGGATTACTGTATGGCCCTGGAATCGATGACTCCATGTTAGTACGAATAAATTAATTTTAAATGTTAAAGCAACATACTCAAATCTTAAACGTGATTATCTCAGAATCGTCTTTTGTGAGAAACACCTTTGCGGTGGACACGATTACTAAAAAAACTATTAATCCGATCCATAAAAAATGTGTACCATTAATTCATGATAATAGCTAGGGCCTGAATGAAGTATTTCGAATTTTCTTGAAAAAAAAATGTTGTAACAAAAACCGAAAACTTAGCGCTTCAAAAAATGAATTTTTGGTTAAAACTATCGTCATATTTTTTTTATCAAAATGTTTACAAATCATTCGTCCAGGCCCAAGCCAATGCAATATAACTAATGAAATCTTTTTCACATTCTGATTTCAAATGAACCGTTCTCGAGTTATTATGTCCACCGCAACTGATGCTCGAAAAAAGGCGCTCCTGGAAGACAGCTGGAGTTCCGCCATTTCGAAGGATTTTTTAATAAAAAAAATTGTTCAAGTACATGAAAATATGTACCAATCGATGTTTACTCACAGTTTTTCAATAAACATTTATCGTCCCGTCGAAAAAAAATCAAGAAAATCACATCCCGTCGCCCGCTACGAGTGTATCATTGGACTATTTTTTGTGGGGCATCGAGAAGCGAAGTCTATAAAAAGTGTATTAAGGGGGAATATCAGTGTGAAAAAAGGATATGATATTGCTGGGTGCAAAAGAGCTTCTGTATGGTCCGGGGATAGCAGACTAATCGGTAAGAACATGTTTTATATTAATATTTAAGTTACATCATTCAATTTTATCCTCTCCAAACTTTAAACGCGTTTTTCTCGAAATCATGTTTTTTGACCTGGTTGACAGCATAACGCTGTCAAATTTTGTCCAATCGACTTAATTCAAAAAGGATTCTCTTCAGAAAACTTATCGCTATCGTCGCATCGTAGATTTTTTAAAAAATTGTTTACTTTTTTTATTAACAATTTACTGCAAAATATTTGTGTAAAATTCGATTTTTTTTTAAATGGCCGTCATTTTTTTTCTAATGATAATTTTCAAATTTCCTATGATGCTGCGATAGCTATACTATTATAATTTAATAATCTTTTTGAATTTTTGATTTCAGATGCTTGCTGTGGCATTTATGCTGTCAACCGTCGGGGAGTCTTTTTTTAAGACATCATTTTGCGACCGCTCTTCTGCTTAATAAAATGTAGTAAAAATCAAATAAAAAAAATTCCTTGTATGCTTCATTACTTCAATAATTAAGGGAATGACGAACACGCTGGAAAATTTCGACGCGGCCCCTCGATACGTCGGTAGTGACAATTGTGCAGTTTTGAGCTGCGAGTCACTACCGACGGATGGCGCCACGCACGCGATTCGGCCTCGAAGCCTCGACTTTTCGGGCGACGAGTCGAGGCGCGACAACTGCCGATCGCTGAGCGTTGGCACCCATGTGTGTGTGTATGTACGTGTGAATTCGTTCCGACCGCAGCGCGGAAAAAGGTCACGCGTGGTTCGGTCGCAACGAAAACACACACGTATATGTATGTGTGCCAACCGACACTCACATACAGTGCAGCCAGATCGCGCGCAAAAGTTACCCCCTCTCTAGTCTCTTGCGCGCCCATCACACAATCATAGTAGCGCGTGTCCGTGAGCGAGCGATGCTCGGACTTCGGGAAGAGCCGAGCGCCACCGAAGTTCCCCGACCGCGCCTTCGGCAGCTACACCAATACATGGACGCTGAGCACGTTCATGTGCGGCCAAGCCGAAACGAAGGATTCGAGGGAAAAAGCAATCTGAGCACGACTCGCGCGTGACGTCACCCGACGGCACGAGCGAGGCTTTTAGATGATTTCAATGCTTATTTAGCTTTTGATTCTCTGCGTTATTAATGTATACAAAAAAATGTATCGCACACTCTCATCGCTTATTTTTTTCAGTTTATACGTTAATTTAAATATAATAATAAATCTAAATTACAACTTATTTATCTTCTAAAATATTGTTTACGCTTTACTCACACCCGTCCTTATGCCAAATAAATTATAATTCATAAAAGTAAGCGGAAATATATTTATATTCGTATTATTATATTAATTCTCATAGCTCTCATATGAAAACTCTCATATGAAAAACACCAAAAAAAAACTTCAAAACCTTAGATTTCAACGAACCAAGAACATACATCTTCACATTTTCAATCATGACGAATTTTTAAGAACAATATCATCACAAACACATCTGTACCAAAACAATATACATCACCTAAATTATCAAAACATAAATCAAACAACACAAAATCACAACATCTTATACTCAACTCTGACTAATAGACAACAGGATACAAATAATAATCTTTCCACTGATCCTCTGAATAATATAAATTCGACAATCACATTAAATAAAACGAAAGAATGGCTTATAAATCTCTCCAACATTGATATTCCGCTACACATTTCCACATTCTTGTCTCTAGGTGAAAAGTTTTGTTTTCCTTACCTCAAACTCTCAAACATAAAAATTCATATCCACAAATCAATCACCGAACTTGAGTCCAAATTAGATTTTTTACTCGACAAACCTAGACAACTCGAAATTAGAACCAGATTCATTAAAATCTTTAACAAAATAAATATTCCAACCTCATTTTCCAACACTAATCAAATTATAAAACACACGTCCTCATTCTTAAAAAACAACCCTCAACTTTTACTTACACGAGCTGACAAAGGAAATTCAACAGTCATTCTTAACAAATCAGAATAAGTTGTAATGGGATGTTGGTATAGAGAGAAACAACAGCAAACGAGACCAATTTGTAGTTGAGTGGAATTGAGATGTTAGAAAGTGAATGTTTTAGGTGGAAACTATCTTTGATGTGTGAATTAGTCGTATTGATTAATTTAGAAAGTTTAGATTGTATAAATTCAGCTAGTTTATGTATTGGACTATTTATTGTTAATGCCTTTTTGTAGAGTGTTGATGGGATTTCTATTTGTTAATTTGTAAGTTGAGGAATCTGCAAGTAAATTATGAGTTTTTGTAATGTAATCTGATTTGTTAAGAATGACTGTTGAATTTCCTTTGTCAGCTCGTGTAACTAAAAGTTGAGGGTTGTTTTTTAAGAATGAGGACGTGTGTTTTATAATTTGATTAGTGTTGGAAAATGAGGTTGGAATATTTATTTTGTTTAAGATTTTAATGAATCTGGTTCTAATTTCGAGTTGTCTAGGTTTGTCGAGTAAAAAATCTAATTTGGACTCAAGTTCGGTGATTGATTTGTGGATATGAATTTTTATGTTTGAGAGTTTGAGGTAAGGAAAACAAAACTTTTCACCTAGAGACAAGAATGTGGAAATGTGTAGCGGAATATCAATGTTGGAGAGATTTATAAGCAATTCTTTCGTTTTATTTAATGTGATTGTCGAATTTATATTATTCAGAGGATCAGTGGAAAGATTATTATTTGTATCCTGTTGTCTATTAGTAAGAGTTGAGTATAAGATGTTGTGATTTTGTGTTGTTTGATTTATGTTTTGATAATTTAGGTGATGTATATTGTTTTGGTTCAGATGTGTTTGTGATGATATTGTTCTTAAAAATTCGTCATGATTGAAAATGTGAAGATGTATGTTCTTGGTTCGTTGAAATCTAAGGTTTTGAAGTTTTTTTTGGTGTTTTTCATATGAGAGTTTTCATATGAGAGCTATGAGAATTAATATAATAATACGAATATAAATATATTTCCGCTTACTTTTATGAATTATAATTTATTTGGCATATGGACGGGTGTAAGTAAAGCGTAAACAATATTTTAGAAGATAAATAAGTTGTAATTTAGATTTATTATTATATTTAAATTAACGTATAAACTGAAAAAAATAAGCGATGAGAGTGTGCGATACATTTTTTTGTATACATTAATAACGCAGAGAATCAAAAGCTAAATAAGCATTGAAATCATCTAAAAGCCTCGCTCGTGCCGTCGGGTGACGCCACGCGCGAGTCGTGCTCAGATTGCTTTTTCCCTCGAATCCTTCGTTTCGGCTTGGCCGCACATGAACGTGCTCAGCGTCCATGTATTGGTGTAGCTGCCGAAGGCGCGGTCGGGGAACTTCGGTGGCGCTCGGCTCTTCCCGAAGTCCGAGCGTCGCTCGCTCACGGACACACGCTACTATGATTGTGTGATGGGCGCGCAAAAGACTAGAGAGGGGGTAACTTTTGCGCGCGATCTGGTTGCACTGCTCACATACATATACGTAGCATATACAATGTAGTCGTATTACTATACCGAGCGTCATACGCTTCGGCGAATGGACTCACTCGGCAGGATAGCGGTGAAACATTGTACGAGTACTGTCTCAACGTATTCGCTCGCATCGCTATGATTTCTCAGCGACGATCATCGTTCGGCGTGGTTACTAATAAGTGAGAAGCTTATAATTTACCACATTTATTTAAATTTTAATAAATGAGCGCTGCCCAATTTATGATTGCAGCGAATTTTCCTCACGAATGAGATCGTCGGAGAATCACTCTGCGAATGAGTGGTACAATTTCATGATTACTACAAAAAAAGTTTGCCAATTTTTTATCTCTGTCGGGATTTATCTTCGACAGGTTACTCCAAGGATCGATTTTTTTTTAGTAAATTCGATTCCAAGGGTCTCGCTCGATAGAATAGCGGTAATTACTTATAATACACTACATCAAGTGAATCAAGCACGACAGATCATCGAGAAAAGACGATAGTCTGTAGTATTTTCTACAGACTCATCCTTCCAAGATGAGGAGACGGTGAAGCGTGCATCATTGGAATACAATGAAAATTATTGTTACTGTTTTTTTTTTCAGATTTGTTTTTTCTGAATGTAGGAACAAATATCGTCCCACAATTCCAATATACATGATGAAATTGAAAAAACAAAAAAACGTCGCGCTCTAATGATGCAACCTTTACAGTTTATGGCACGAGCAAGCTTTATGACACTATGACTTATTTTTGGCGGCAACAATTTCAGTCGAATTCCCGGGCGATCAAAGTCGCTAGGTTCTCTACCGGGAATTATCTTCGGTAGGTTTCTCCAAGGATTGAATTTTCTAACAATGATGATTGCAGATGTCTCGCTCTAAGAATGAGCGGTGAAGTCTCGCTCTAAGGATGAGCGGTGAAGTCTCGCTCTAAGGATGAGCGGTGAAGTCTCGCTCTAAGGATGAGCGGTGAAGTCTCGCTCTAAGGATGAGCGGTGAAGTCTCGCTCTAAGAATGAGCGGTGAAGTCTCGCACTAAGGATGAGCGGTGAAGTCTCGCTCTAGGAAAGGGCGGTGAAGTCATGCGAACGTGAAACGTTTAAACAAATGGGGTGGATTCGATTTTTTTTCTCAACGATGGCCGCAGGGGAAAATGTTGTGTGGAATTATGCGATATAGAGAAATAATTGAAAATCATCCTACAAACTGGACTCGCGATTTATTAGAAATCAGTAATCAGATCATCGCGATTAATTAATAATAATACAGAAGCAATAGAGTAGTATACATAAGAAAAACGAAAGGATGATACGGTAATTTACATTTGTAGGTTGTATGTAGTTGTGCGCGTGAGCTATCGGTCGTCACCCGTATAAACAAGGGCCGTCTCTCGAGTCCTCATAGGCTCGCTGATAGAATAGCGGTGACACGTGCACAGGATATAAAGGCTCGGGCTTTTATATATCTATATATATTAAATTCTCGTTTCATAGCGTTTGTAATCAAACTCCTCTGAAACGGGTCGACCGATTTTTAAGAAAGATTCTGGTGTATTTTCGGTAGGTCGGAGAATAGGTGGTAAAATATTTTTTATACGGCTCGGAAATAAGGGTGGCCCACCCCTAAATGTGTTTTCATTGTTTGGACGAAAAATTTGAGGTTTATTTTATAATGTGGCGATAAAAAAAAAACAAAATAGACAAACAAACCCAAATCAACGAAAAAAATCCCAACCAGCCCTGAAACTTGCAGGGACGACGGTTGACACATTTTGCGAAGTATGGCGGCCAGACGGTTGAACAGAAAAAATGAAAAAACTGGGAAGAAAAACAACGCGTACGCATAACACTAACAATTATAACAAATGGTAAGACATAAGACTCGAAATTAAAATAGCAGACGGTTGAACAGGTGATCCGATCGAGAGCGGAAGAATAAAAACGATATGTATAGATAACCGGAAACGTAATGGGAAGATGGTAGAAAAGGTAACCTAAAATTTAAAGGGTGGAATAGATGAACCAATGCATGGTTGGAGGGAAAAAGTGAACAGATCACAAATTTTGCTAGGGAAAGTAAAATACAACGGATAACCCGATAAGTGAGGAAGGAATAAAAAGCAAAATGGTTAGGTAACGCGCTGATTACACTGTAGCCAGATAACCCGGTAGAAGAATAGGGAGTAAAAAACGAGTAGGCCAGATAAGCTGATCGCGGAATGGGGAAGAAATACGAGGTGGCCAGATAAACCAATGGACTGATACGGAATAACGACGGGAGACCAGATAACTCGATCGCGGCAATTTTGAGACTTAAGACCGTTACCTGGGTGGGGGGTGCCGAGATGCACCCCCCTAATCCACAAAGCTATTGCAACCTGCTTGGTCCTTTCCGATGAGTCTTGCGAAGCCCTCTGTGTCGGGGAAGAACTTTGCGCAGACCCTCTTTTTATCCTTGTTTTAGGCCATTATATGGCTCCTGCTTGTTTTTTCCGATTCCCTCGTTGGAGCGTCGCTGCTTTGGGTATCTGAAATTGCTAATGCAACATTGAGAAAGTGTTCGAAAAATCCTCCGCAGATGGAAGTCCGAGATTTATTTATTCGGGCCATCTCCCTCCTCCACATAAAAAGAATAACACAACAAAAAAACAACTGGGTGGATAATCCGATAGAGTGATAGGAAATAACGACGTAGTGGTCAGATAATCCAATGGCGGAAAGGGGAGAAAAACGAGGTAGGCAGATCACCCGATGTAAGGATAGGAAATAACAACGTAGCGGCCAGATAAGCCGATTGAAGGATAGTGAATAATGAGGTAGTGGGCAGATAATCAGATCGCGGTATGGGGAGGAAAAACGAGGTGGTCAGATAACCCGATGGGGAAATAGGGAATAACGACGTAGTGGCCAGGTAACCCGATCGCGGAAGGACGAGAAAAACGAGGTGGCCAGATAACCCGATGGGGAGATAGGGAATAACGACGAAGTGGCCAGGTAACCCGATCGCGGAAAGGGGAGGGTAAAACGAGGTGGCCAGATAACCCGATGGGGAGATGGGGAATAACGACGAAGAGGCCAGGTAACCCGATTGCGGAAGGAGGAGAAAAACGAGGTGGCCAGGTAACCCGATGGGGAAATAGGGAATAACGACGTAGTGGCCAGGTAACCCGATCGCGGAAGGAGGAGAAAAACGAGGTGGCCAGATAACCCGATGGGGAGATAGGGAATAACGACGAAGTGGCTAGGTAACCCGATCGCGGAAGGAGGAGAAAAACGAGGTGGCCAGGTAACCCGATGGGGAGATAGGGAATAACGACGAAGTGGCCAGGTAACCCGATCGCGGAAAGGGGAGGGTAAAACGAGGTGGCCAGGTAACCCGATGGGGAGATGGGGAATAACGACGAAGAGGCCAGGTAACCCGATCGCGGAAGGAGAAAAACGAGGTGGCCAGGTAACCCGATGGGGAAATAGGGAATAACGACGTAGTGGCCAGGTAACCCGATCGCGGAAGGAGGAGAAAAACGAGGTGGCCAGGTAACCCGATGGGGAGATAGGGAATAACGACGAAGTGGCCAGGTAACCCGATCGCGGAAGGAGGAGAAAAACGAGGTGGCCAGATAACCCGATGGGGAGATAGGGAATAACGACGAAGTGGCCAGGTAACCCGATCGCGGAAAGGGAAGGGTAAAACGAGGTGGCCAGGTAACCCGATGGGGAGATGGGTTATAACGACGAAGAGGCCAGGTAACCCGATCGCGGAAGGAGGAGAAAAACGAGGTGGCCAGGTAACCCGATGGGAAGATAGGGAATAACGACGAAGTGGCCAGGTAACCCGATCACGGAAAGGGGAGGGTAAAACGAGGTGGCCAGGTAACCCGATGGGGAGATGGGGAATAACGACGAAGAGGCCAGGTGACCCGATCGCGGAAGGAAGAGAAAAGCGAGGTGGCCAGATAACCCGATGGGGAAATAGGGAATAACGACGTAGTGGCCAGGTAACCCGATCGCGGAAGGAGGAGAAAAACGAGGTGGCCAGATAACCCGATGGGGAGATAGGGAATAACGACGAAGTGGCCAGGTAACCCGATCGCGGAAAGGGGAGGGTAAAACGAGGTGGCCAGGTAACCCGATGGGGAGATGGGGAATAACGACGAAGAGGCCAGGTAACCCGATCGCGGAAGGAGGAGAAAAACGTGGTGGCCAGGTAACCCGATGGGGAAATAGGAAATAACGACGTAGTGGCCAGGTAACCCGATCGCGGAAGGAGGAGAAAAACGAGGTGGCCAGGTAACCCGATGGGGAGATAGGGAATAACGACGAAGTGGCCAGGTAACCCGATCGCGGAAGGAGGAGAAAAACGAGGTGGCCAGGTAACCCGATGGGAAGATAGGGAATAACGACGAAGTGGCCAGGTAACCCGATCACGGAAAGGGGAGGGTAAAACGAGGTGGCCAGGTAACCCGATGGGGAGATGGGGAATAACGACGAAGAGGCCAGGTAACCCGATCGCGGAAGGAAGAGAAAAGCGAGGTGGCCAGATAACCCGATCGGGAAATAGGGAATAACGACGTAGTGGCCAGGTAACCCGATCGCGGAAGGAGGAGAAAAACGAGGTGGCCAGATAACCCGATGGGGAGATAGGGAATAACGACGAAGTGGCCAGGTAACCCGATCGCGGAAAGGGGAGGGTAAAACGAGGTGGCCAGGTAACCCGATGGGGAAATAGGGAATAACGACGTAGTGGCCAGGTAACCCGATCGCGGAAGGAGGAGAAAAACGAGGTGGCCAGGTAACCCGATGGGGAAATAGGGAATAACGACGTAGTGGCCAGGTAACCCGATCGCGGAAGGAGGAGAAAAACGAGGTGGCCAGGTAACCCGATGGGGAGATAGGGAATAACGACGAAGTGGCCAGGTAACCCGATCGCGGAAGGAGGAGAAAAACGAGGTGGCCAGGTAACCCGATGGGAAGATAGGGAATAACGACGAAGTGGCCAGGTAACCCGATCACGGAAGGAGGAGAAAAACGAGGTGGCCAGGTAACCCGATGGGGAGATAGGGAATAACGACGAAGTGGCCAGGTAACCCGATCGCGGAAGGAGGAGAAAAACGAGGTGGCCAGGTAACCCGATGGGAAGATAGGGAATAACGACGAAGTGGCCAGGTAACCCGATCACGGAAAGGGGAGGGTAAAACGAGGTGGCCAGGTAACCCGATGGGGAGATGGGGAATAACGACGAAGAGGCCAGGTAACCCGATCGTGGAAGGAAGAGAAAAGCGAGGTGGCCAGATAACCCGATGGGGAAATAGGGAATAACGACGTAGTGGCCAGGTAACCCGATCGCGGAAGGAGGAGAAAAACGAGGTGGCCAGATAACCCGATGGGGAGATAGGGAATAACGACGAAGTGGCCAGGTAACCCGATCGCGGAAAGGGGAGGGTAAAACGAGGTGGCCAGGTAACCCGATGGGGAGATAGGGAATAACGACGAAGTGGCCAGGTAACCCGATCGCGGAAGGAGGAGAAAAACGAGGTGGCCAGACAACCCGATGGGGAAATAGGGAATAACGACGTAGTGGCCAGGTAATCCGATCGCGGAAGGAGGAGAAAAACGAGGTGGCCAGATAACCCGATGGGGAGATAGGGAATAACGACGAAGTGGCCGGTAACCCGATCGCGGAAGGAGGAAAAAAACGAGGTGGACAGGTAACCCGATGGGGAGATAGGGAATAACGACGAAGTAGCCAGGTAACCCGATCGCGGTATGGGGAGGAAAAACGAGGTGGCCAGATGACCCGATCACCGCTGCATTAATGTTTAGGACGGAATGAGACCTCATCGCCGTCGGTATGGTAGAGCAATTGTAGATACCCAGAAATCTCTGAAACGGCTCTTCAGATCCCGTCCAAACTTTGCTAAACGACGTCAAATAGATGGACGAACAGCTGTCAACCCCTCAAATTTTCTGAATTTGAGAAAAAAAAGTAGATTGGCTTATCATTAGCCAACCTACGTTTTTTTCCTCAAATTCAGAAAATTGAGAAAAAAATGTAGATTGGCTTATCATAAGCCAACCTACGTTTTTTTCCTCAAATTCAGAAAATTTGAAGGGTTGACAGCTGTTCGTCCATCTATTTGACGTCGTTTGGCTAGGTTTGGACGGGATCTGATGAGCCGTTTCAGAGATTTCTGGGTATCTACAATTGCTCTACCATACCGACTGCGATGAGGTGTCATTCCGTCTTAAAACCGTTACCTGGCTTGGGGGTGCCGAAGTGCACCCCCCTAATCCAAACGTCTATCGCAACCTGTTTGTTCCTTTCCGGTGAGCCCTGTCCTTTCCGGTGCGTCCTATCCTTTCCGGTGAGTCCTGATCTTTCCGGTGAGTCCTGAACTTTCCGGTGAGTCTTGACCTTTCCGGTGAGTCCTGATCTTTCCGGTGAGTCCTGTCTTTTCCGGTGAGTTCCGAAGTCCCGTTTATCATCTTTCCTTCAATTCCCTCGCTGGAGCACCGCTGCTTCGGGCACCTGAAATCATTTATACAACATTGAATCAGTGTTCAAAAAAGTTCCACTTAAAAATATTTATTTTTAAGTGGAACTTGTATTGCTTCCTTTCATCACTTTTTCCCCAATATTATTTTTCCACTCACCTGGACGCGCGAAGTGACTTCTCATATTTACCTACGGCTTCTGGTCTTCCGCTTCTCCCTCGACGCTCGCAGCCTCGGTCTCGAAGATGAGTCGACCATCGGCTGCTATCAGAATATCCTTTCGCTGCACATTTCGTCTTCCCGTTTCGACAATCTTGTCTCACAAGGGGACATTACGGCAGTCAGATTTTTGTAATTTTTCGTACTCATGGTACGCGGAGTTCAGAGCTCGAATATTAATATCCCAAAGCAGTTCGACGCCATATTCAGAAATTTTCGAGAAAATTGACTTTGAAGTTTTCGAGGGCACTCTTATCCCACAAAGATGCAACGATATTCGAACCGGGCTCGTGGCGTACCCGGTAGCGCTCGAGTCTAGTAATCGCGGGGTCGCGGGTTCGAGTCTAACTTCGAATATATTTTTTTTTTTTTCATTTTTTTTTAATTCGCATCCCTCCGTCATTTAAATATCCCGATAAATTTTTGTTGTATATAATCACATGTTATTATATATAATTAATATAATATATCTATGTATGTTTATATATGGACAAAATCCATATATAGTTATTTATGTACAAAATTCATTATAGTTATACATAATTATATATTTTCTCATATATGATCATATATTATGTATATATAACAATAGGTGATTATTTATAAAAAATAAATAAATAATCCCGGGATAAAAATCATAAAATCTATGATAATTCACATATATGTGCTTATAATTGTCAATGATAAATACGTCTTATTTTTTATTATCTCTTGCTTGAAATTGCGAATAGGCGGCGTAAAAATATCCAGTAATAATATGTACATAAACTCCCTTGTAGATTAATAGGAATATAAATAGAAGAATAAATGTTGAAATATGTGAATATAACGCTTGCTTTGGCAACCGTCGATATTGTGAATAACAGTTCTGCGTACATCGTTTGCCTTTGTTTATCCCGGGATTATTTATTTATTTTGTTATAAATAATCACCTATTGTTATATATAAATAATATATGATCATATATGAGAAAATATATAATTATGTATAACTATAATGAATTTTGCACATAAAGAACTATATATGGATTTTGTCCATATATAAACATATATAGATATATTATATTAATTATATATAATAATATGTGATTATATACAACAAAAATTTATCGGGATATTTAAATGACGGAGGTATGCGAATTAAAAAAAAATGAAAAAAAAAAAAAAAAATTTCGAAGTGACTCGAACCCGCGACCCCGCGATTACTAGACTCGAGCGCTACCGGGTACGCCACGAGCCCGGTTTGAATATCGTTGCATCTTTGTGGGATAAGAGTGCGCTCGAAAACTTCAAAGTCAATTTTCTCGAAAATTTCTGAATATGGCGTCGAACTGCTTTGGGATATTAATATTCGAGCTCTGAACTTCGCGTACCATGAGTACGAAAAATTACAAAAATCCGACTGCCGTACTGTCCCCTTGTCAGCTGCGGGCGGCTAACTCTTTTCAATTTTCTATATTCTTTTTAATTTCCTCTTAATAATTATCTACCAAGTATTATAGGAATCAGTGCATGCTCAATTTATTCTCTGCCGGAATTTGTCGGTGGCAGGTTTTTTTTCTCTACCGGAATTTATCGTCGGTAGGCATTCTTTTCTCCGCCGGAATAAATCGACAGCAGGTTATATTGTCACTACCGGAATTTGTTGTTGGTAGGTTTTACTTTCTCTTCAATTTGATTTTTTTTATTCTCTTCAATATTTGAGACTTCACGTTTTTCTCGGCGGAACGCACGGGGAAATCATTGATTTCCAAAGTTCTGTCCCATGCTCAGCCGGTATTTCGGTCCATGGACCGGACAAGTTCGGATCGTGACGTTCGGACGCCCGCACTTGTAACACGACAATTGTCGGCGAGGGTGATCGCACATTTGGCGGGTGTGACCTCGGTCTCCACAATTAAAACACCCTCCCGGCCGAGGCCTTGCATCCCCGACTGCAGGAGTCGTTTGAGGGGACCGATCACGATCCGCTCTTGCCGACTCTGCAGCGTAAGCCTCCACTACTGCGGTAGTAGTGTTTTCCCAATTTTCGGCGGTCTGCGTAGCCGCCTCTTTGGTGGTTTTTTCCGTCGTCTGAGTTGACGATTCGCGAGAATGCGGGTTGACCTGCACCGACCTTTCCACACTTTGGGAAGTGGTTTGTGTCGATGCATTCACCGCTTCCGGTATTTCGCGAACGATACCGATAGACTTTGGACGGCCCAGACCTTCCGAAATTGGGCAATACCCGGTTCGTTGATGCGTCAACGCTACGATTACATCCCTCAGGACTGTAAGAAACCCCGGATTTGCCTGCTCCATTATGGAGAATACTCGGCCGTATGGCCGAAGTGGATCCCATATCGGATTTTCATCGAACGCTAAAGTATCATCCGCTTCTTCCTCAGTAGATGAGGAATCTGCGGCAGTACTATCGGAGTCCGATAGACTTACCGCCACTTGCGGGCAAGATTCTGCCCGCAAGGGGTCATCGTTTTCTTCGACCTATTCGAAATCTATATCCGATGACGTCTGGTCGATAGCGGGCGACGGCGGGCTTATATCCACAGAAACAAAATTAAAACTTTCATGCATTACCCATCTTTCTTGCGGTTCATCCACCACTAGACGGGTTATGGGGACATAGCACGGTCTCATTGCGTATCTGTCACCGATATTTGATGGTCCACCATCTGTCGAGACGGAACCATTCGCAGAATTCTCGTCGTCTATATCCATTACCGACGATGATCGTTCTTCGCACTCGTCGCCATACTCAGACGAGGTCGAACTTATTTCCACAGCCTCCATTTCGTCAACTGCAACACCACGAATTTGATGGTCACTATTGCGAGTGGGAATTGGGAGTACCTGCACAAATTGATAGGGATGCGTTGTATACAAAGTTACGCATTATCGAGATCAAGGATCAAGGATTCGCGTGTGGATTCTTAGAACGACAGCGGTGTTATCGGGACGTGCAAACATTTTTCGGTTGAAGACTGAGTAAAGCGTTGTAAACTTTGGGGACAATTGGAAAGAAGCAATGCAGACTGCTCGTATACGTTTGCGGGGGGAGTATAATATTGCGGGGGGGAGAAAAATTAGTGACTCGTGGGACTTTCTGAAAAAATATCTTTCAACTATTTGGGGCCGTGTAGAGTAGAGGGTTGAATAAGAGAGGCGAAATTTTTTTTTCAGATGTTACGAAAAGACTAGAAAATCTTGATGACCCAGAATGGTTATCAAGATGCTGGTCGGGGTTTGACGAGACCCAGTTTACACTCGGTGCCTTGAAATATATTTCGCGAACACAACGAAAATTCTTTTTGGTTTACTTCTTTCTTTTTGTTATTATTTGAAACGCCATTTCTGCAATTTCTTCGTTCAGATCTGCGAGAACGATTCGTGGAAAATGTTGGATGTTTCCTATGCTGCGAATGTGGCGAAAAAAATTACGTTTTGGGCAAATAAAAACGGAACTGATTTTCATTGCGTTCTGACGATGCATATTTCAACGCCGTAGTGTTTTTTTTTTTTTCATTTTAACGAAAAATTAATCAAACGCCATGTAAATCTACATATATCTATATATATATTTTGTTTAAATGTCATATATGTTTTAACATAGTTATATTACCAGTTTTTCTCACCAGACTCGTTTGGGTCCCGGATAATTATTGTTATTACATTTCTCGTGATCTTGCTTGTCATTTTCGTTTTTGCCAGCCCAAGCTTTTCGTCGTCCAAGATTATCGAGTTACGCGTATATGGGAAATGGTTTATTATTATTTAAATTACTAGATTGTTAGTCTCGCCTTCGAAAGAGATCGCGTCATTTTTTCTTCCTTATTTTTTTGGTAAAGTTTTGCTTCCGAGACTGCCAAATACCATTAGGCTTCCCAGTATCGAACAAACCATCGATAAATAATGCGATCGATTTCTACTCTCGTTTATCGTTTTCACCCTCGTAAATATAGATATTTCGTTGTCACTAAAAGATTCCTACGATAGAAAAAACAAAAAAACGCTTTGCGACGCTTTAAGACTTCGAAGAGCTCGCACCAATTTTATGGATTGTCACATACTTAGTAATAATTAATTAGTCGAGAGTACACGACACCGATATGCAGGGAAGAGGCTGTTGCTTGAATTTAAATACGAATTACTTAAATGTTATTTTTTATGTTACATATATATATATATACATACAGGGTGGATCAATAACTATTAGCACCTTGAATATCTTCGAAACTATATGGTTCACAGAAATATTTGTCGAAATAAAACAGCACAGTACGAAAGGGGCCATCCGATGGCGATAATATTTTTTTTGCAGCCGGAAGTAGTTCGGACATTTCAAGGTCGACTCCATTTTTAAAAATGGATCGGTATGTTTTTTTGTCCGCATCATGATAGAGGAGCTTAAAACGAGTTGAACGACCTATGACACGAGGTCATCGGAGGTCGTAGGAAGTACAAAGAGGCAATAATACTTACAGTATCGGTAGTAGATAAAATTATTATGACGCTGAAGCTGGCAGACAGACCTAGCAGACGCGCGCCGCCCGAACCCAGTATATTTTTATCGTGGCTGTACGCGCTCGGGTCGCAGCGTAGCGAGACAGCATAGGGCCTACCCCCACCACTTAGCCGCTCGTGAATGAGCCGCATATATCCGTCTGGCGGAAATAATGTTTTTTTTTTGCTTAACAAGAACCGTCACGGGGATGAATCATGGGTCGATCGTTTCGTCTATTCATATACATTAAGCATGTAAATCGTCAAGTCGCAATTGTCATGCGTGTTGACGGCAGACGACTTAAAACAAAAATTTTGTTCGAGTACGGAGACTCGAATGGCGGATAACTTTTTTTATTCTTAATTAACAAAAGCCGTCACCGGGATGAAACATGAGGGGATCGATTCGGCGAAGTTATATACTTCGCCGAATCGAGCACGTAAATAGAAAAAGTCGCTACTGTCATGCGTATTAGCAGCAGGCGGCCTTTTTTGAGATTTGTCGTGCGAGTAAGGAGGCGCGATTCGCGAATAACAATTTTTTAATTAACTTAACAAAGTCGGCCCGGGGATAAACCATAGGTCAATCGATGCGTCTCATTATAAACAATGGGCAGCTGAATTTAAAAAGTAGCTGCTGTCATGCAGGTTGGCAGCAGACGACCTTTTGTGAATTTCATCGTGCGAGTAAGGAGGCGCGATTCGCGCATAACTATTTTTTAATTAACTTAACACAGTCTGCCACGGGATAAACCATAGGTCAATCGATTCGTCTCATTATAAGCAATGGGCAGTTGAATTTAAAAAGTAGCTGCTGTCATGCAGGTTGGCAGCAGACGACCTTTTGTGAATTTAATCGTGCGAGTAAGGAGGCGCGATTCGCGAATGCCTAGTTCGTAATACCGAGACGAATCGATCCATCTATGATTTCTCCAGGTGACGGCTTTTGTTAGTTCACAAAAAAAAAGTTATCCGAGAAGCGGATCTCTACCCGCATGATAAAAATCATGTAAGTCTTTGTGCTGTGAGCACGCATGACAATAGCGACTTGGCGATTTTTATGCCTAGTTCGTTAGGCCCCGAAGAATCGATCCATCTATGATTTCGCCCGATGACGGCTTTTGTTAGTTAACAAAAAAAATAGTCACCGCGAAGCGGACCTCTACCTACATGATAAAAATAATGTGTCTATGCGCTGTTAGCACGCACGACAAGAGCGACTTGGCGATTTTTATGCCTAGTTCGTTATGCCCAAACGAATCGATCCATCTATTATTTCTCCCGGTGACAGCTTTTGTTAATTAAAAGAATTGTTATTCGTGATGTGGACCTCGCTACCCTTACGATGAAATTCGTTAAAGGCCATCTGCTACGAGCATGCATGAAAATAGCGACTTTTCGCTATTTATGCTTAATTCGCTATGCCAAGACGAATCGATCGACCTATGACTTGTCCCGGAGACGGTTTTGATTAGTTAACCAGAAAAAAATAGTTCTCCGTCAACCGAGCCGCGCTGCTCCTACCATAGAACTTATAAATGGCCGTCTGCTACCAACCTGTATGACAGCAGCTACTTTTTCGATCTAGCTGTTTATTCTTTATAATAAGACAAATCGATTGACCTATATGTTATCCCGGCGACGATTTTTTAAAAGTAATTGAAAGATTGTTACTCGCGAATCGCGCCCCCTCAGTCGCACGAAAAATCTCAAAAAGGGTCTTCTGCTGCCAACCCGCATTACAGTAGGACTTTTTCTATTTACGTACTAACTCTAAATAATTAGCCGAATCGATCCCCCTATGTTTCATCCCGGTGACGGCATTTGTTCATTAACAAAAATAAATTGTTTTTCGCGAAAAGAGTCGTGCTGGCCGCACGATTAAATTCACAAAAGGTCGTCTGCTGCCAACCTGCATGACAGCAGCTACTTTTTAAATTCAGCTGCTCATTGTTTATAATGAGACGAATCGATTGACCTATGGTTTATCCCGTGGCCCACTTTGTTAAGTCAATTAAAAAATTGTTATTGGCGAATCGCGCCTCCTTACTCGCACGAAAAATCTCAAAATGGCCGTCTGCTGCTAACACGCATGACAGTAGCGACTTTTTCTATTTACGTGCTCATTCTGTATACTTCGCCGAATCGATCCCCCCATGTTTCATCCCGGTAACGGCTTTTGTTAATTAAGAATTAAAAAAAGTTATCCGCCATTCGAGTCTCCGTACTCGAACAAAATTTTTGTTTAAAGTCGTCTGTCGTCAACACGCATGGCAATTGCGACTTGACGATTTACATGCTTAATCTATATGAATAGACGAAACGATGGACCCATGATTCATCCCCGTAACGGTTGTTGTTAAGCAAAAAAAACATTATTTCTGCCAGACGTATATATGCGGCTCATTCGCGAGCGGCTAAGTGGTGGGGGAAGGCCCTATGCTGCCTCGTTACGCTGCGACCCGAGCGCGTACAGCCACGATAAAAATGTACTGGGTTCGGGCGGCGCGCGTCTGCTAGGTCTGTCTGCCAGCTTCAGCGTCATAAATTATTACGTTTAAACGTGCTAATAGTTACTGATCCACCCTGTATATATTTATACAGCCTTCATCAAATCCCTATTAGGCATCCTTTAATTTTTCCTTCCGGACGTCAAATTGAATATCCTGAGGAAAAATTTATTGAACTGATTTATCAAACGCGGTTTCGAAGAGGGAAAAGCTAGTTGTATTTTGCATTTTCGTTTTACTTTTTTTGGTTTTTTTTTGTTAGCCGATAACGTCATTTTGGAAATGTTGCTCTATTAGGATTTTTTGGACTTCGTAAACTCGCGCGCCGGACTTCGAATAATAGCCATCTCGCCGTTCAGTGAGGAGATTTTTTTAAATGCGTACTGCGACTTTTAGTTTTGTTTTTTTTTTCGCCCGATTTTTTTTTCGCTTGATTGTGATGTTTTTTTTTATCGAGAAATTCACGGGTTTCTTTCGCTTTTTTTTCGCTGGGATTTTTAATTTTTTGTACGGAGAAAAAAATAACCAATATAATTTAATTAAATAAGAAAATAATTTAATTATTTAATATTATTAAAATAAATGATTCAATTAAATTAAATATTTTTAAAATAAATTAAATGAAATTATAAATTCAATTTTATTTTTTAATTGATTTCATTACTTAATTTAATAAATTTAATTTATTTATTTGAATTTAAGTCGTTAATAATATATTGAATTAAATAAGAAAATAATTCAATTGTTTACTATTATTGAAATAAATGATTAAATTAAATAAAATATTTTTTAAATAAGTTAAATGAAATTATAAATTCAATTTTATTTTTTAAGAGATTTAATTATTTAATTTAATAAATTTAATTTATTTATTTGAATTTAAGTCATTAATAATATAGTGAATTAAATAAGAAAATAATTCAATTATTTACTACTATTAAAATAAATGATTAAATTAAATAAAATATTTTTCAAATAAATTAAATGAAATTATTAAATCAATTTTTTTTTAATTTCTTTTTAAATCAAATTTTATTCCATTTAATTAATAATTGATTTAATAATTCAATTAAATAAGAAAATAATTAAATTATTTAATATTATTAAAATAAATGATTAAATTAAATAAAATATTTTTTAAATAAATTAAATAAAATTATAAATTCAATTTTAATTTTTAATTGATTTAATTATGTAATTTAATAAATTAAATTTATTTATTTGATACTTGATATTTGCATCAGATCTTTGCCATTCCGCTGAGTCTATAAAACTCTCCGTTGAGATTCAACGAAAGTATGAGAGATAGACACTTGTCAGCTGAATGGAGCATTGATAGGAAAAGCCTTTCGCTTTGAATCCAGCGATAGACTTTCCCTACCAATGCACCATCCCGCTTACAAGTGTCTATCTCACATACTTTCGCTGCAATCTCAGCACAGAGTTTTATAGACTCAGCAGAATGGCAAATATCTGACGCAAGTATCTGCGCCAGATCCTTGCCATTCCGCTGAGTCTACAAACCTCTCCGCTAAGACTCGCGCTGAAATCTTAGCGGAGAGGTTTATAGACTCAGTGGAAAGGCAAGGATCTGGCGCAGATACTTGCGTCAGATAGTTGCCATTTCGCTGAGTCTGTAAACCTCTCCGCTAAGACTTGCGCTGAAATCTTAGAGGAGAGGTTTATAGACTCAGTGGAAAGGCAAGGATCTGGCGCAGATACTTGCGTCGGATAGTTGCCATTTCGCTGAGTCTGTAAACCTCTCCGCTAAAACTTGCGCTGAAATCTTAGCGGAGAGGTTTATAGACTCAGCGGAAACGTAAGGATCTGGCGCAGATAGTTGCGTCAGACAGTAGCCATTTCGCTGAGTCTATAAACCTCTCCGCTAAGACTTGCGCTGAAATCTTAGCGGAGAGGTTTATAGACTCAGTGGAAAGGCAAGGATCTGGCGCAGATACTTGCGTCAGACAGTTGCCATTTCGCTGAGTCTATAAACCTCTCCGCTAATTGGGCCATTGTGCATAAAGATAAATAAATTTCCGCACTCTTACCTTTTTATTGATTCCTCCTTTTCGGCGGCTGGAATATAAATTATTTTTTCCCTTCCTTTCTTCCTTCCTTCGTTTCTCTCTTGGTTTCTTCTTTGGTGTATAGATGCGGTGGGATATCCAAATTCACCAAACGCACTATCGATTCACCAAACGCACAATCGAACGCGAAATCGAACGCACAATTTTTTGAGAATTTCACGCGAATTTAACACCTAGCCACTATTTTACGGGCCGATCGCGAAATGTTTTGACGGAAACAATGTTCCGAGATCACGCGTTTGTAAAAGTAATGGCGGGCTTACCGGCACTTGCTACTCTTCGCGGATATGCGTGCAGCGCATGCGCCAAGTCGCGGGCGCGCGTCTTCGCGAAAAGACCGGGCGCGCGTCTTCGCAAAGTCGACGCCATGTTACCTCCGTGAAGTTGCTCGAATGCTCCTCCTTTTTTAGCCACGACTGCATAAAATGGTTATGGTCAAACGACGTATGTTTTCAATTCGTCGTAAACACGGTCTTATATACAGGTCTGGAAACTCCGACGATTTGGATGGTTCGCTTAAAAAAAAATATTTCTTTCTCGTAGCTGCCACCAGTAGGGCGCTACTGGTAGATCGGTGCTCTGGAAGAGACAGAAACAGATTGTCGGTCTCTTTGTAATAACCTAAGCGAATTTTGCGAATTAAAACACATGTACCGAATCGTGTACGTATGCTTCCGTGACAGACTAGTGCGTTTGTTGTGCTTGGCGCCCATGGCGCCATTTCTGCACTTTCCGCTTTGCCTTTGTCTCTTCCGTTTACACACTGAGGTCCTTCACTTAGTACTCTCTCCTTCACTTTCTCGATTGCTTCACAATCAAACGTTCACCAAACTTTATTGACAAAAAAAATTCAACGAACGCGTAGAAATCTGTGCAGCTTACGATAGCTATCGTAGCGACGGTGGTTACGAATTCTCGTAGAAAACGAATGACAAGTAACAAGTGACGATCAACCATACACTCTGAAGATACAAGACGTTATCAGCATCAGTGATTTTGAATTGGCAAAAAAAACGAGGTTCGCACTCTCAGGCAGTTTGCGAATCGGTCGCGGAAAGCGCTGGTGGTATATATATATATATATATATATATATATATATATATATTATTCATATACATGGCCTGACGGATTGGTTCACGCAATATGCAGAGCCGGAGCTGCTGATTGTATGGAATTTTAGGATTACATTATTCTTTTGTGACTTCTGGAAGCGCGCTGCAACATGAATGTAATAAGTCGTAGCTCTAATAAATCACCGCACTGAACAAACGTCCAAGATTATGGCCGTCGCTGTCAGCCTATCAACATCTATTGTTACGTCGGAAAGATGCGAGCGCAGGCGGTGAGAACGGAGAACCTGAGCCGCTGCGCCACCTGTGAGAAAATCGCTAGCATTTGTGCCTTGGAGGTACACTTTCGTCAAACTTATATAAAAAATTCGAAATCCGATTTCTCCGCCATTTCTTCATCCAAAAAGATGAAACGAAGTTCAAAATGTGTATTTTTTCACGCATCAGAGGCTTATGCTCACCAAATTGTGAAAATATAATGTAGTAGATAAAAAATAAGACTTAAAAATAAGTAATTAAAAATAAGATCAATTTTTTTATGTGTATTTTTCCTCGAGGGTACGCGCCTTTACGCTTTTACCCAACCCCACTGTTTCCTCGGTTTATCCTTCTTCCTTTCTTTCTCCTTCGTTTAGCCCTTTACTGCTTTCGACTTTCTCATTGTTTACATGGCTTCCAATGTCCCACCAGAAATCTAACCACCGTGAAATAATCTATATAGATGTCTTACTTTGTTGCATCTCTGCCGAGACCTCCCCCTTTTTATGTGACCCGACTTGCCTCAACTTCTTTATTCGGCTATCCCCCCTCCCTCTGCCTTTCGGCCTTGCGGCCGAATTAGTTGTCTGAAAAAAATTTCACGCCAAAAGTGATGCGACTCGGATTCGAACCTGCGGCCGCGTGATTCGCTGATGAGCGGCTGATACAATCGCATCGCTCGATATATATGTGTGTGTGTCCGTGAGTGTTTGTGTATATCATGTTCGGAGACATTGGCTGACTCATTGTGCAGGGCCGGCCCGCCGATCGCATGAAATTGCAAAACATCATTTTTTTATGGCGTTAGCACACTGCCACAAAACACAACACCTTATCAACAAACGTTATAAACCATGAGACGACAATAAATCATCAAACGAAACAGACATTCGAGATTACAGCTGCTGCTTCCGACCTGTCAAAAAATATATTGATACTTGGGAAGGACGCGACCGCAGTCGGTAAAAACGAGCAATGCGCCGCCTGTGAGAAAATCGCTGAACTGCGGTGGTCAAGATTTTGCGCTCTGGTGGTACACTTTTGTCAGATTTATGTGAAAAATTTCGAAATCCAATTTCTCTGCCATTTTTTCATGAAAATCGATGAAACAAAGCTCAAAATGTGTACTTTTCACCGCTTCAGAGTCTTATGCTCGGCAAATTTGTGAAAGTGCAATACAATGGATTGTAGCTCGGAATTACTCCCACGGTAAACACAATCTGCACAATTTTTTTCAAAATTTCGGAAAATGCTGAGCATGTTCCTCTTAGAGCAGGCGTCCTGAGTACACACAATAAATTTCATCCCAATCGGTTCGATGGTTTCGGAGAAATTGGATTTTAAAATTTCGAGGTGGCCCAGAGCGTGTTCGTCATTCCCTTAATACACAAAATTTCAAATAATTTGATCGAGCCGTTTTTCCAAAAATAATTCCCAAAAAATACCTCATTTTTCAGCCTGTCACACTGATATTCTGCCTTAATGGACACGTTTTTTTACGTTTCGTGCAAAAAAAACATCATTTTGGTCTGCAACCACCGTTTTTTTTTGCTTGCCTTGCTTTAATGACCGTTGTGTAATATTTTTGGTGGTTCAAGGTCATTCCAAGGTCACGATATTGTAGGTCGTGGTTTTGTGTTTTCGTGCTCTCCGTTTGTGGCCAATATAAAAAGGGTCTCCTTTTGAGAAAAGGGCAGGTGACCTTGAAATCAGGTTGATACCATCACTTGACAAGAAAATCTGAGGCTTCCAAAATGTAGACATTGACAAACCATTCAAACTTTGGCTCCGCTTATTTCCTGTGAAATAAATCTTTATAGGTGCATTCGAGTGACTAATTTCTCGTGAATTTCCCTGTAAATAAACAAGGTGGTGCTAAGAAAATCAATTTTTTTTCCACGTCGCTGCAGGAAACATTTATTTGGTAAAAAAACACCCGGTGTCAGCCTAATAGCTTAATTTAAAAGGGGCAATCTATTTTAAGTTAGTTCACTAATTTCTGCTTAGAATCGTGATTTTTCGCGTGTTTAATTTTTTTTTCAAACAGGAGATGTGTTGAAATATATTACCACGTGATTGGCAAGCCCCAAAACAATTTTTTTTATTGTCCCGGGAAGCGGAAGTGCGCCCACACGGTTGAATAGTCGCGCTATGCGCTCTAATCCAAATTAAAAAATTAATAAATTGATTTTCCTGATGAAAACTTATACTTATCGATTTTTGAAAACGTTTTGTTACTCTTTCGGTTTGAGTCTTGAAAAAGTATTATTTAAAGCAGACGGCCAGAAAATAGCTGAAAATTGTTTGAACCGCTTTTTAGAATTAACCTATGGGGTTCAGTTTTTCGGAGAATTGTTTTTCGGGCATCTTCTACCATCTACTAACATTTTTTGTTATGGTCCCGAAGAAAAAAGTATCGACTGCTTTCCAACGACCCCATACGTATATATAAAGTAAAAAATATAAATATAAATATAGGTAAAAAAATACTTTAGCTTCCCTTAAATATCTTTTTGAAAACAATTTTATTTTTGAAAGTTTACTTCCTAGCTAGAATGAAAATTTAAAAGAAATTTTGGTAATTCTTTAGATAAGTAAGTTTTCCGAATAATGAGCGTAACATTTTTTATTGCTATTTTCACGTTTATTGGGTTATAAATTATGATATTCAGTTGGGAGAAGCTGAAATTAACCCCCTCATAAAAAGTTATGGGGTTTTAAAGTTCACCAATAGACGTGATGAAATAGGGCATTTTTGAACATGTCGACGCCTATATTGGGTTTGTTTGGGTTTGATAAAAAAGCCAAAAAAATCGTTAGCCTCATTTTTCGGAAAAGTCACGTATCTAAAGAATTACCGAAATTTTTAATTTCAACAGGAGCTTCACCAAAATAACTTTTCGAAAGAGAAAGAATATTTTTGCAGATTATTAGCTTCGATCCCTTACTTATTTATTTATACCGTTGGTATTTATCGATACTGTATGTTAATGTGAGCATAAATAACGTACGTTAATAAAAATCTCCAGAAACTTTTTTCCCCAACGGTACATATTGAAACCTCGATATTCATATATTCAAAGATATCAACGGCGTAAAATTTTCCCAACGGAGCGAATAATAAACAGATCATCCCCATGGTGAAATACCCTCGGAACATTTGCAAGAATTCGTTTCAGCGCGAATTAATTATGCCCGAGAGGGATCGTGATTATCAAGATCAACGAGACGCGCATAATTTGTTTGTCTTGGAGCGATGGGAAAAAGGGATGTGTTCGCAAGGGCGAATGAACTTGCCTAACCCACGATGAGCGCCGGTGACCTGCAGCTCCTCTCTTAATCGATTATTTCGTACTATTATATATAGATTACTGGTTCGCGTACCGAATGACCGTAAGAATAATTTAGATGCTCAATTACCCTCAATTGCAGGCCGTTTACCAATTGTAGATGACCCGGAAGGGCTTAATAGGACCAACGCGATCGATACGTGTATATGTATATCCAAAAATCGTTGCACAAAACTTGGTCACCCTCGCGTGTTCGACTCACTTTATTTTGTCGCGAATAACATATGAGAGAAGAGGGGGAAAAAATCGTACTCGTGTTTCGCGAGGATTCGTCGAGACTGTAGCGATGATTTATTATGGACTCTACTTACCCGTTATCACGATCTCGATTCAAATCTCGCCAGTTATCAGGGATTCTGTAAACAACGAACGAAATGATTAATTCATCGCCCCGAGTGTTATAGAAAGCAAACAGACGGTGGTCGATTTATCTTTCCACTTATCTAGCTTATTATTGGGCACTGGCGCTCTTAAGGATGTTGAGTCCCTACGAAACATGTTAATGTTAATTGTTCAATAAATAGCTTCTTAATCGTCATGAAATTTTTACACGACCTCCTGAATACTTCATGTAAAAACATACCAAATTTTCAGAATCCTATCATTAGAATTCTGAACCTCCTTAAGGGTTGAAATAAAAAATGAGATTAGAACCTCCTTAAGGGTTGAAATAAAAAATGAGAATAGAACCTCCTTAAGGGTTAATAAATTAATTAGCTTAATAAAAAATGAGATTAGAACCTCCTTAATAAAAAATGAGATTAGAACCTCCTTAAGGGAGAGATTAGAACCTCCTTAAGGGTTGAGATAAAAAATTATAAGAAAATTCTGAAAATTTGATATGTTTTTGTATGAAGTATGTAAGAGGTCTTGTTAAAATTTCACGACGATTAGGAAGCTCGTTATTAAAAAATTAACATTTTGTTAAGAACAATTTTTAAAAGAAATAAAAAAAAATGTATCAATAAACTTCGTTTCGCTACCGTTGCTTTCAGTATATTGTAGATATTACTAAATTGAGAGGTCAAAAAAAACTTATTGCAAAGTTACATCAGTTTTCATAAGACAACATTTAATTTGTGAATGTTAATTGTTCAATAACGAGCTTCCTAATTGTCGTGAAATTTTTACACGACCGCTGAAATACTTCATACAAAACCGTACCGAATTTTCAGAATCTTATTATCATTTGCGATTTGGGACTCAACATCCTTAAGGGCTTATACCTAGGTGTATATTTAGAAGATATCCATTTTTGATGTCGACGAATTGTCAAAATATAACTTTTCGAAAACATTCTCTGAAAATTCCAAATCGATCCGGCGAACTATGAGCGTGACGTTTTCAAAATCGGAGACTACGGTATCTCAAAAGTCACTGCACTGATCAACTTCGTATTTTACAAGTTTTTTTTTAATTATTAAATAAATAAATTAAATAAATAAATACATTTTTTTTAAATAATTAAATAAATCAATAACGGCCACCTTAATATATATGTATATTGAGGTGGCCGTTATTTGGGCTTTGGCGAAAAAAATTCGATGCCACCCCAAAAACATAATCAAGGTGTATCAAAAAAAATCTGTGCATATATTTATCCCGCGCATCAATGATTTTTTTTCCGAGTATAATATAGATGAGAAAAATTTGAAACTTGGTACACTTATTGTGCATAGTATGGTGTACAAAACCAAATTTTTTCAATTTTTTTCATTCATAATTTTGTTAATGACAAGCTCTGTAGAGATGCCCATATTGCGTTTTTAAAAATATTTGTTTTCGAATAAATTTCAAATAAAATAAAAAATAAATGTTCAGTTCGAAATTGTAATATCTGCAGGGAAGAAGACATAGAAGAATATATTTTTTTCGTAATACATATTTACGAGCTATCGTTGTGCACATATATGAGTTTCAATAAAATAGATAGCGGACACTTAAGGGGCCTTTTCACTTTAGACGTTAAAAAAGGATATTATCATGAATTCTTTTGGTAGGTTTATATTATAGATATTGATACAAAAGTTGTTATACTTAATGAGTAGACTTTCGAAATACATTTAAAATATTTGTATGTATATAAAAAAATGTATACATACTTTTTGTGTGTACATTTTTTTTATGTAAAACATTTGTTATGTATTTAAGTATTTAAGTAAGAAATGTTATGTATTTAAGTAACCCAAGCAAACTTTAAACGCGTTTTTCTCGAAACAAAGTTTTTCAAAGGCTCGTTGATACAATCTTCAAAACTTGTACAGCGATCCTTATGAAATTTTAACCACATATTCTTTACAACTATAGTTATAGTGCATTTAGAGGATTTTTTTAAATTTTGTTATTTCCTATTTTTTTGCCAAAAACAGTGAAAAAACACGTTTTTTTTGTTTTTTTTTTTCGAAAAAAGTCCTCCATTTTATTATTTTTGCATATACCAAAAATCGTATGATTTGCGCTATGGCCATTGACATACTGAATCGAAAGCCGTTTGATTTTTTTGTTTCGTATGATCGATCTCCGAGATTTCATCAACAGCGCAGAACTACAATTTTTTAGGTAATTTTTTTAACTACCATCTTCGTCCATAAATAGTGACTTGAGTAAATAAATAAATTTAAAGAAAATGTACTTCCAACGTGTATTTATTAAGTGTAACAACTTTGATATGAATATCTATAATATAAACCTGTCAAAAAAATTCATGAAAATATCCTTTTTTTAGCGTCTAAAGTGAGAAGACTCCATAAGTGATGTTCCTTGTAAGATCGAAAATAATTCTCACGGAGGATCGCGATCTCGGTTGAGGTCCCTCCAGTTATCCCGGGTTCCGGAATAATTCCAGGCACTGGCGTAGCCTCGGTCATAGCCGGGTCCCCAGGCGCCGGAAGTGTAGTATCCTTTTGATTCCGGCGATGGAGGACCTCTGGACGGATAGCGATCGTCGTAGGGTCGTCGGATAGGTTGTCTGTCATACGGGTCGTACCGATCGTAGGGCTCGTATCGGGACCAATAATTGTGGCGATTGTAACGATCGTAATGATCGGCATAGAGATCGGCGGGATCGTAAGGATCAACGGGCCTTCTTCGCTCGTTGTAACGATCGTAACGACTTCCGGATTGCTGATAATGTTGGTCGAGATTGTCGTAGCCGTTGCCACGCTCGTAGTTTCGATCGTACCTCGGATCGTAGTAATTACGATCGCGATCGTAACGAGGATCGTACCTGAAATCCCGAAACGAAAATCACTGAAACCCGAGAGGGGCAACGAGAAATCGGCAGTGGAGTGATTCACGAATAAACCGAATAAACGTTACAAACTTTCACGATCGTGAAAAATCGACGGACCATTGAGGCCTTAGGCTACAGTAACGGATATAAAATCATGTGCGAATTTAACAATTTTTTTTTCGTGTGAAAAAGTCATTCACTGATGACATTAATTGCACATCTATTTAGTATGAGTATCAAGCTGTTAGAATTTTTTTATTTTGGTTTACAAAATAGGCGACTACTTCTCGAACCAGCTTTTTTCCAATTGCCGTGACAAATAACTTCAACCATTTTCACGCGATTTACTTCAAATTCAAAAGTTATGTTCCTAATTGCATTTCGTAGAAAAGTGCGTACGGAATTTCTGATTAATCGAAAACCATCCATTTTATGAGCAGTTATAACGAAATTTTTCACTGAAAATTCATTTCTCAAGTTCAAATACCAACAACTTTTGAATAAAACAATATTTTTTAAATTCCGTACGTACTTCTCTAGGTATTCTGATGTAGATTGACGAAAACTTTTGTTTTTTTGTTTTAGGTAAAAAATTGTGGATGCTAAATGTCACGCCGCGAAGCGCCAAAAAAACGATAACAATAGAAAACATTAGTAGTCGGTCATTTTGGAGGTCGAAAAAAAAATCAAGCAGCTAGATATTCATACTAAATAGATGTGTAATTAATTTTATGAGTGAATCACTTTTTCATACGAAAAAATGTTAAATTCGCACATGATCTTATACCCGTTGATGTGGCCTAAGGCCTTAAGGGGTTTCGAGACAGTTGACGAAATGTTACCATTTGAGACAAATTTATACAAATTTATAACAAATTCTTTCTCATATACTGAATGCACCCTTGAAATTTTAAATCGATCATCTACAGCGTTTCTCTAAAATTTACAATTGAAAAAAAAACACGCTGAATGGCAGTTTTACGCACGACGCAGTGAGAAAAAATGTTTAAAATGTTATGAAGAACTGTCGAATCATTTCATACACTGATGACCAAATTATCATAATGTACTGACAAGGAACTTTACTTAAGTGTCCGGCTCCGCTTTTGGTGAAACTCATATGTGTGATAAAGCATCGGGAACCATTAAACAAGTATTTTTTTATCGGCGAAAAAACAGTTTCAAGGGGGCAAACAACCCCCCGAAGAGAGGCGTGTCACCCCTTAATTTCAGTGTTTTGAATACTTCTATACTGGATTTTTCATCGCTTTACATTAGAAGAATTTTGGTTTTCGTTTTATTCAGAAGGGTGAACTGCTTGGGGGTGAAAGTACAAAACCACCTTTCGACACCCCTTTCCTTAAGGGGTGGTTGCTCCTCTTAAAACCATTTTTCCGCAGATCGAAAGTATACGTTTCTGAATGTTTTCAATGCTTTATGGCATATATGAATTTCAACAATATCGAAAACAGACACTTGAGTCATGTTCCTTGTGAATGATTTGACAATTTTTCATAACATTTTGAACATTTTTTCACACTATTTCGTGCGTAAAACTGCCATCCAGGAATGAGCGTAATCATC
Organism: Ophion costatus; assembly: GCA_951751655.1. Classification (NCBI taxonomy): domain Eukaryota; kingdom Metazoa; phylum Arthropoda; class Insecta; order Hymenoptera; family Ichneumonidae; genus Ophion; species Ophion costatus. The sequence continues at coordinate 38,127,825 of OX632356.1, forward strand.
TCCCTATGTATGTGGGAGTTGAAACGGGACAGTTGAGTCAAATGACGATTTATGCACTTTTTTTCAATGAACTTAAAAAAAATGCATACGAAGTATAGCTTTATTCTGTAGATGCTGATTTTTCGTAAAATATATAATTAATGTGCAATATAATGCATTTAAATATTTTAATTACGTGAATAAGAAAAACTTTTGTGTTACTGCTAACTTGGAAAAGTATAATATTATCGATGATTGTTATGAAAAACCTGCGTCAATGAATGTTTTATACAACTCAGAATAAAATGCTGAGTCATTTATAATTATGCCTATTCATATTTATGTCACAGGATTATTTATTATTAGCAGTAATTAATATTAAGTGTTGCTGAAATGAGGCAACTTCGCGGACATTGAGGTCAGCAGCAATGCTCTCCATTCGCAATCTTCTATTAAAAACCTTGATGGTTTAATTTGAATATCTATGGTCTACGATGGGCAAGATGGATTCTTTCTTTTCCCAACGTTGCAAAGGTTTAGTTTGCGTTAGTCCGTTGTTAGAACTGGTCTATCTTACTGCCAAATAGTAAACAAAAAAATCATCATCCGTAGTGTGAACATCTTGCCGATCCAACCACCCGTAAAATGACATACATTCAACTATTTTTTATCTATAGTGTTTTGTGATTTAAAAAATTGCAAAAAAATCGGTAAACCTCAGTATAGTCTGGACAATAACATGTATTTTTATTTGTTTTCAAATCTTGGATTGTGGCTAACGCTCCAACCTCCTTAACCCCTGCCAGTCACACCTCGAAAAAATTACGTAAAAGTCATTGTGGGTGAAATTCACCTCAATCACTTTGCAATGTGATAAAATATTGGAAAATTCAAAAAAAAAAAGAAGAAATACTGCAATGTACTTTCAACCCTTTTCTACGCGACCATACCGACTATTTAAAAAAAGTACTTTTAAATATGCAAAAATATGTCCCATTTTCCCGAATTTTCTGGAAGATATTCCAGGTCAAAAAAACGGCTCCGGTATATTTCACCCGGTGTGGCCATTAACGGTTAAAAAGTGTTTTTTTTTCAATTGTAAATTTACCAGAAACGGTGTAGACGATGTATAAAAAATTGGAGGGTGCATTCAGTCTAGGACAAAGAATTTACTGTATTGTCCCGAGACTCCTTAAGGGGTTATATACAGTTAGAATTTTCGAAAAATCGATGTTTTTTCTCGTAATGTACATATACGAGTATTTAAGTGCACAGACAGAAAATTTCTTGTCGATCCGGCGAATATTCTCGAAGTTACACGCACATTTATAACGACGCGTCAGACGATACGTAAAGTGCTTTTGAAACGTTAAACGCGTTTTTCTCAAAACTGTGCTGTTAAAGTCGGTGAGCAAGATTTTTCGGAAACGGCTGAACCGATCAGTCTCAAATTTTAACACAATATTTTCAAGTATATTTTTTAGCAATTAATCGAAGGTTTTTTTCTCACCGATCAATATTTTCCATTTTATAAACAATTAAAGGCTTAAATTTTTGTCAAAAATCGATTTTTTTTTAGAAGCCGCCGTTTTGTCAAAATTTATTATTTTGCTTATTTTTTCGATCGATTACAAGATAATCCATGATATTAGCGAAATATTTATGGTTTTTCTCATTTCAGACGATCCAGTCCAAAGATATCGTGCTCACCCCAAGACCCCTTTTTTTTAGGTGCTCCCTTATATCATCTATAGCAGCTTTCAAAATAATTATTTTTGCAAATAAAAAATGTAAAATACAGTTAAAAGTTGCCATAATATGTGTACAAATTTTTACGTTAATAGACGCAAAAGTCTTCTCGAGAAAAAATCTTGAAAAATCGATCTTTTTGGGCTTCCCGACTGTGCATGACCCCCTGAGCTTGCGAATAAATTCCGAGCAGGATGAATTTTCCAAACGATCCAGTGGCATGACATACCGATCTCCGTAGGCAGGCGCGACCGGCATGGGCCTCATCAGCTCGTTGCGCGGATACGGATCCGGTCGATCGTAATCGTAGGCCGGTCCTCTCGGCCTATCGTAATCGTAGGGCGAAGTTCTCGCCCTGTCGTAACTCAAAGTGGGTCCTCTCGGTCTCTCGTAGACGTAACCCGAATCCGGACGTCTCGGTCTCTCGTACTCGTATCCGTTCGGGCCTCCAACGCCGCCTCGCTCGTACCGATCGTCGTAACGATCGCGATACCTTCGTTCATCCATATCGTCCTCGTAATAGCCCATCCTCGGTCTCTGACGCCATCTTTGATGAATCAAAAGTAAAAAAAAAAACAAAAACAAAATAAAAAATTATTACTCCTGTTCGGGACGAACGTGGAACGAGGGTATTTCTAAAATCCATTAAAAGCAGTTCAGCTGAGGCAATCTCCTTCGTACGTTCCATCTTCATCTTACGGGGAGAGAAAAAGTACATTTCTTCCACATCGCACCCCCGTACGTCGTTGTACTTTTTCTCGCGAGGTGTCGGACCACACCGCGAACACACGGCAGAGGCCGCGCGCACATATAGACGCCCCCGGAAACACGATGGAGCTCTCGCTCTCTCGTTGTCGGAAAACTTTTCTAATATAAAACGCGGATGGCCGCCGGTGGGAAGGGGGGGAGAGAGTTTCCCGGATGAGAGGAAATGGCAATTGGCGAACCTCGCCCGAGGCGTGTTCACTCTCGATGTCAACGTGTCGCAAGTGAATCTAAAACTATAGATGATGTTCCGACGAAGGGTGGAAAGCCGATGAAAAAGCGTAGGATCAAAATGTCCATGCATATTAGGGGGGTTGAAAAAAAAAGAATTTTTTTTCGCGGTATTCAACGGAAAATGTTACTACGTTATGAAAAAGTAATTCGTACAAAATTTGAAAGTTCTAAACATTTTTTTAGGTAGTGCTGAAACGACTTTTGATTTTTTTTCGATTTTTCGTCAACTTTTTTTCTTCGTTTGTTTTCTTACTCCAAAACAACATATTACTCCAAAAAAATACGCATACTTGTAGACGTTCAGTGATGTAAACACCGTGTTCTTGTTCATCAAGTGGTTGATGTAATTTTCACAATCGAATTACATATATTGATTCTTAATCTGCAAATACAAATTCTTTGTGGTGAAAAACGAATATTTAAATAAAAATTGGGTATTTTTACAGATAAAATTAAATCAAGACTTACATTGAATCACGTACTGACATTCTCTGCATCGAGATAAAAAAAAATTAATACTCCGATAATCATGAAAAAAAACATGAAAAAGGCGTTTGAGCACTAACTAAAAAACTGTTTAGAAACCTCAAATTTTGCAAAACTTCATTTTTTTAACATACTTCTATTTTTCGTTTAGAAAAAAAACGATTTTTTTGAACCACCCTAATGCATATACACGGGGAAAGTGTATTTTGAGCCTTTCATATGGGGTGCCTCAAAATGACCTGACATTCTAATTTGTTGATGAAACGTATTATTTATTTTGAAAAGTACAAATATTTTTGTTTCAACATAGAAATATTCTTTCGACAGGATGGCGCAACCTGCCACACTCCAGGCGAAACAATGCAGTTATTGCAAGTGAAGTTTCATGGTCGTGCTATCTCGCGCCACTGCGATGTGCATTGGCCACTACGATCGTGCGATTTGATGCCATTGAACGTCTTTCGTTGGGGGTTTTTTTTAAAGGAATACTGTATGCCAATGATCCACAGACCATTCCGGAGGTCAAGGAAGCAATTGGACGCACCATTGATGAAACTAGTCCGCAATTGTGCCAAAATGTTATTGAAACGTTCTTCAATAGAGTGAACGTTTGCAAACAGGGTCTGTGTTCCACACATAACATCCATGTTTGTACCTTATATCAAAATAAAGATATTCGTACTCTTCGAATAAATAATACGTTTTATTAATAAATAAAAACGTCAAGTTATTTTTAGACACCCTTATCTATGTAATCTTGATCATATCGGCACATCTGACTGCATTGAGTACCTCAGATTTCTTCGAAACATGATGATTGATTCTCGTGACAGATTCTCATGATTCATTCTCGTGATCCTTGAAATGACCATCACATAAATATGTTTACCTTTGCCAAAAGGTGATTTTGAAGACATCGGAGCTTGCATAATGTCGCCTAGGGTCAAAAGGCATCTGTGAGGATAAGTATACATATATACCTATATATGTGGGTGTCTATATAGAGGGTGATTCGTGAGAAGTTTGTCACATTTTGGTAGCCTTTCATTCTTCTTTCAACTAGAAGTATCAGTCTGATTTCGCAGTCACCTCCACTTCTTTTTAAAGGGAAACTCCTTCTTTATTGCTCTTAAATCCAGGGTACAAAGAATCAAATGCAATGACCCACAATACTATGACCATGGGCTGACTTTAAAATACAAAAAAGAATTGCAAAGCGATAATTAATGCAAGGCAAGCTAAAAAAGACGATGGTTTTAGACGCAAAGGATGTTTTTATTGCATATGACATGTTGAAAAATTTGTCCGTCAACCCCGATACACTTATGACACGATTTCTGAATGATGCGTAAACTCTTTGCAACGTCTCATTGGAAATCGCTCGGCAAGCGTGGTTCATCCGTTCTTTCATATCATCCCGGTTGTTTGTCACACTTCCGTAGACTTGGCATTTTAATGCACCCCACAATAAATAGTCAAATGGTGTTAAATCGGATGATCGAGTGAGCCAGGCAGCTGGAACGTTCCTACTGATCCACCGATCCGCAAATTTTTCATCTATTTCAAGGTCATCACAAGGTCATGACATTGTAGGTAATTGGTATTGTTATTGTGTGCTTTACGTGTGTGGCCAATGAAAAACGTGATTTCCCTTTCGAAAAGTGGAGGCGCCCTAGAAATCAGGTTGATACCTCCACTTGGAAGCAAATCTAAGGTTACCAAAACATGTACATTGACAAATGACGAATTTTGCCCCTGACTTTTTCCCCTGAAATCAATACTTAAAGGTTTTTTCGAGTGATTTACTTCTAGTGAGCCATCCTGTAGGTATTCGATCGTAGACTTTATCGTCCACATTTTCCCATTTGGTTGACAATGAGACCCATAACTTCACGTGATACGGAATTGCAAAAATACAAGGAGCGAAAGGTATTCGAAAGAACATCAAGGGCATTATCAATTGCATTTTTTAAAATCAATGACAGCCTTTTTTAATCGAGCGACGTATTGTAGTTTGAAACTTGCTCGCATTGCTTGCATGCGTCGTTGGATGGCTTCCAAATATAGGCACGAGTCCCAGGTGTTTTCGTATAATTCAGGCCTGTTTAGGAATTTTTGTGCAATATGGCAGCAACGACACTGATATATACAGGGTGTCACAGAAGTCAATGCGTTCCCTGGAAGCGGGAGTCGCGGGTAAAATTCTGAGTCGATTGATATAAGCATGCCTGGGCCTCAGATCAACCCCTGAATTATTATTAATTTTGAAAGGCGGGCCAATCAGGTGCGGGTGATGAGCCGGCGTACGTCGGTGAGCGATACGCAGCACCGCACCTACATCGGGCTCACCTGATTGGCCCGCCTTTAAAAATTAATAATAATTCAGGAGTCGATCTGAGACCCACACACGCTTATATCAATCGACTCAGAATTGTACCCCCAACCCCTCATTTCAGGGTACGCATTCAGTTCTGGGTCACCCTGTATGGATATACAGGGTGGACCATTTAACGTGACCACCCCAAATATATCCGTTGCCTTAAGAGTGACGAAAAAAATGTCAGAAAGTAATTTGATTGGTTTCGAAGGGCTGATCCAGTGGTGAAAAATGCATCTTTGTCAAGGTCATAGTATTTGCGTTCTCAAGGTCATCAATGGTTTTTCAAATGGGAACATGTTTTTTTTAAATTAAGATGTTGTAGCTTTTATTCCGACGAACCCAACGACCGATATCAGGATTTTGAAATTATTTTTTACCAAAATATTTTGAGCTTGTTAAGGTTTGGTTGGGTTTGGCTTGTTTGCGTTTAGTTTAGGTTTGTCAGGTTTGTTTGGGTTTGTTCTAGTCACTCGAAAGGCAACGGAGATCTTTGGGGTGGTCACGTTAAATGGTCCACCCTGTATGTAGATATATATATATATATATATATATATATATATATATATATATATATCAGAGAGAAAGAGAGCGAGAGAGAGAGAGAGAGACAGGTAGAGATAAGAAATTCACCCTCGATTGGTAGCAGACGGCTTATGCTGGTCGCAGGTGATGCATCGCGACTCGAAGTAAGCGGCGTCTCGATGTTCCACGGGCTCCGGACGAATTCCAATTGCGCCGGACGTCACAGAGCTGTCAGAACCGTATCGACTTGCATAACCGTTATGTTCCGAACGTGCCTGACGATACAACTTTCCTAGGGTTGTCTCTGCTGCGATCGTGGTCGTCTCCTCGCCGAGAACAAATTCGAGGAGAAGAAAAACGAACAGAAACGATCCACCGAACTGAAACGGAAAACAATATTCTTTTGACTGTAATTTTACGGGACGAGTGAAATGCGCATGAAAATGGTATGAAAATTCCACATGAGGAAAATATTACTTGAGTTGAGGGCTTGATTTGTTATTTCGGTTGAGTTTAGCCTGGGCGCTATAAAAATTATGGGGTTTTCTTACTAAGGCCAGATTGAGAAAAAGAGAGGAGGAGTCACATGGTGTTCGCCAATAACTGGATTAGAGAATAGCAATTTCAATAAGGATTTTGCGGAGTCTGCTCAAGGCAGTATTGTTGTCTGGAAATTTGAATGAAAGTTTCTTTAAAATTAATTTTGTTGTTCTGCAGATTTTTCTGAATAGGTAGGCGAAACGCATATAGTTTAATGATGCTCATAAAAAAAATGTACACTTCGATTATTATTATTATATTTATGATGGTCATAAAATTAGCCGAGTTATAAAAATTATAAGGGTTACCTTAAAACGGGGTTAAATTGACATTATTGATAACTTCGACAGGTTTTGGAGCTACTTTAACACAGCGCCAAAATACGGTTTTATTTTCTATTCTTTGTATTATTGTCTATTGTTGCTCAAATTTGTTCTTCGAGTCTATTATAATGTTGCTAAAGTTGATTGTAAGGATGCTCAAGTTGATGGCGATTACAATGATAATTATAAGACTGATTAAGTGCCTATAATAGTACCCGAGGTACTTGATATTTTTATGTCCAATGTTTCCTTACTAAAGATGACAATGTAATTGTAAAAAATCCTTTTTTTAAATTTAATTCCATGTAGAATGCATAAAATATTAAATTTTGTTTATCAAAATGATGTCAAACTAACCTTAATCTTTGACATAAGTTGCATTTCAATGTGAAAGAAACCCCACACTCGAAGTTACTTTGACACTTAAAGAATATATATATATTAAATTGTGGCAGGGGGAGGATTTGACTTTCTTATACACTTAATAGCCGGAGGAGACATTGTTCTATTGGAGCAAAAAAGTTGGAACTTAGAATGTTCATAAAAAGTTAGGGACAAAAAACTTCCAAAACGTGGCAAATGTTAAACCCGTTTTTTGTTTCGAAACTATCTTTTTCAAATCGGTAACCACCGTATCTTGACAACCAATTGGTCGACTGAGCTCATATTTGGCATACACCTTCAGGAAACGGTTTTTCAACGTTCGTAACACAATTGAGTGGAAACGATGTTTTTTACACAACTCGTGAAATGGTCAGAAAAAAAGAAAACGTTCATGATAAAAATTTCAGGATGCTGTCATTTTGTGATTTTTGTTTTGCTGAATCGGGTACTAATTATCACAACACTTCTATAGATTAAGAATATGTTTAGTGGTTTTTTTTCGAATTCATACAACGTCTACTAGACTGGTCACCAATTGGGGACGTTTCCCGCGCACCGTTGTAAACAATCGT
>OX632356.1:38140758-38200758 GCA_951751655.1 Ophion costatus
AAAGGGACGAAACATATACATGTATAGAGAGAATGGCAGAGATATTTTTTAATTTTACGCACCGGAGAGCAAGGAGATAAAATGTGGAGGGCCCTCTATAGTTTTACCTTCAATTTTTTCTTTCCAAATCAAGCGTACATATTGCGCAACTTCGCGCTCAAAATACAAGTTACGAAATAAATTTTGACCTCACTTTTCTTGTCGAAAATATATTCATTATCATTGCACATCGTCGAGTCGTGGCCCTCGAAGCCAGTCGGAATCGTTGCTCCATGGAACGAAAAACCCTGCGATAACTCGTTCAATTTTTTTGCAAATGTTTTTTATCACTCGGAAAGGTTGGGCTTCATACTCTTCATACATCGCGAATGAAAGCTGTTATTGGACGTTGCAGATTTCTATAAAAAATCGCGGAGGTTCGCGTGGACGCATCACCACGAGTGGAAATATTTATTTTCACAGGCATTATGAAAATAAAAACTCACATATACGCCGGTCGGAATCTTCTTATATGTTGCAAATGGCGGTATTTTTTAAATTTTGATTCCTCATAAATAATAAATCGAATTGGCGGGGGTCACGGAAAAAGTCCACCGGAATCACGTGGAATACTTCATATATATATAGGTAGGTCAATGATCACTTCTTTTTTACTCGATTAAAAAAATACTCTTGCTTATTTGTTTTATCTAGAAAAGTCTTCTTTTTAACCTTAAATGTTAAGGAAACTTTATGAAAAAAGATCTTGTGCCGAATTGTTTTACACGCCAATTTGAAAATCTGACTTTGACAGCCTGCGGTGTAAAAAAATGCACTACGCATATCGTGCCAATTACTTTAAAAAGTCTCCGAGTTATTGTCGATTCATATCATTTGTAGAAATGGCATGCGAAAAACCAAAAGCAGAAAATTTTTGTGGAAAAATAACATGAATCCCAAAATCTCAAAAACTGTGGAACTTTTACTAAACTGAAATTCCAGCATAGAGTAAGACATGATCAGAGCTATCGACAGCTGCAGGATCATCCATTCGTAACAGGACACCCTGTATTATACAAAGCCGACCATTCGTTCACTGCTGTCGGGTGTTCCAGTACCTGAGGGAGACTACTAGTCTAGAGCTCGGAAAAAGGTGAATTACGACATTTTTTTATGAACACCCAGTTGGTAGAATGGAAATTCTGTTCAGTGGCTCAAGATTCTACATATCTTCAAGTATCTTTACAAATTTGTTCGTAAGATTTTGTAACAAAATGGTGACGCTGAAGCTGGGTGAAGTGCGTCACCTTTGTCTGATAGTGTCTTGCTGAGTGTGCTGATAGTGTCCTGATTTTTCATCGATTGCCTCGAACATTTTCGGAACCTCTTAACAACATTTCACATCGGAGTACGTAGGACATTTTTTGACAAACGGAACATTTTTTTCGAAATAAACTCTTCTCGGTGCTTTTTAAAATCGATGACAATTTTGATTCGTCAATGATTTGTCAAACATGCATCCTTATTTTTAAAATTGATATTTTTTATTTCCCTGTGTACTTCGAAGGCAAATATTATATGGATCTCAAACAAATTCGAGATTTCGTTGCAGATGAACAGTTTGGGGCGAACTCTTGCCGGCCGCAGTTTACTATCGGACAAAGGTGACTCGCTTCATCCAGCTTCAGCGGCAGTCAGCTAGTCACAAAATCTTTTGAAAAAAATTGTAAAGATGCTCGAAGATATGTAGAACAAAGGCCACTGAACGGAATTTTCGTTCTATCAACTGGGTAGCCGGAGAAATGTTCGGAATTCGGCTCCTCTTTTGGGCTCTAGACTGGCAGTCCCCCTTAAGGATGTTGAGTCCCTAGGAAACATGTCAATGTTAATTGTTCAATAAATAGCTTCTTAATCGTCATGACATTTTTACACGACCTCCTGAATACTTCATGTAAAAACATCCCAAATTTTCAGAATTCTATCATCATTACTTCAACCTCCTTAAGGATTGAAATAAAAAATGATAAGAAAATTCTGAAAATTTGGTATGTTTTTGTATGGAGTATTCAAGAGATCGTGTTAACATTTCACGACGATTAAGAAGCTCGTTATTAAAAAATTAACATTTTGTTTACAACAATTTATAAAAGAAATTTAAAAAATGTATCAATAAACTTCATTTTGTTTCCGTTGCTTTCAGTATATTGTAGATATTATAAAATTGAGAGGTCAAAAAAAAAACTTATTGCAAAGTTACATCAGTTTCCATAAGACAACATTTAATATGTGAATGTTAATTGTTCAATAACGAGTTTCTTAATTGTCGTGAAAATTTTACACGACCTCTGAAATACTTCATACAAAAACGTACTAAATTTTCAGAATTTTATTATCATTTGCGATTTGGGACTCAACATCCTTAAGCCTTCCTCGACACACGTATATTCGGCCACGCTTTTGACACACTGGGTCAATTATACCCGGATAGTACTTCATCCACCTGCCCTTGGCAACCCTTCGGTCGGTTTTCGTTGAAAAAAAATCCAGGATACACTTCAAACATTTCTTAATATGCCTGCATATAATTGAAATTCGGAAGGTATTGTATACAATTGAATCGTTGTAAACAAATATTGAAAACTTTCAATTTTGGGACTGTGAGTTTTTTTATTTCAAATTCGTCCGGTTCAAAATGACCCAGTATGCCAAGGAAGGGTTAAGGGGGTGTCTCTGAATGGAAACTTAAAAAAATCCTTTTTCGCAGATTGTCATAGTGTGAACATTCATGAATATTTTAAGACCAACCGGACCCTGAAATTATAAAAATTGACGAAGTTGCATCTATTTTAGTGGAACAGTTAGCGTTCAATCCGTAGTCATTTTCGTTTCACGATCGCATTTTTTATTTGATGAACCATTTGTTGATAACAACGACGTCACCATGGTATTTTTCGAGAGAAAAATGAGGTTTTCTTTGGAAAACCTGTAATTTTTCGGATTTTTCGAAATTTTGAAAAGTGGTTCGTGCACCCATAGCCAGTTGGATATATTCGAAGAAAACATTTTTCGTTTTCCTGTCAGATTACATTTGGGCCTGGTAGAGATCCCGCAGTTTCGGGCCTCGCCGCTGGAGGACTGCAATGCCAACTGCAGCACCACGATCTCTATGAAAGATTTTCTTTCGAAAAAATTACATTGCAACCACAAAAATGTGTACAACATGCTGGGCAAAAATAAATTTTTTCCCACCAATGTGATACTAGAAAAAAAATCATCATTCTGACCCTTCAAATTGGACTTCAAGAAAGGGATAACCCCTTGAAGCATTTTTTCGCAAAACTTTGTCATTATTCTGCGATTATCTGTGAGACGATGGGAAAAAGAATGAATTGTCGAACGATTCTGTTGCCTTCAATTTCCCAAGAGTTCCGGAACACGGAATCTCACGACACAGAACATTTGCGACGCTTTGTATACATGTATATTGGGCTCTTGATCCTTTTATAACCTCGACGAGAAAATCTTGATTTATTTAACGCCATCTCTCGGTCTGTTTCTCGCATTTCCTGTGGCTTAGCCCACGCGTTCGTGATTCCCATAATTTCGTTCCCACTAACGCAGGGGTTTGTGCTCGGGGGCAAATTTCTACGTTCCGCGAACTTTTCCCTGCTGCGCGAATTCGACTCTCGAGAATGAGATGGGCAAGTGATTTAACGACGTTTATTGGTACAATTGCGGCTTATCTGGTACCAGCGGTGTCTCGGGGTCCTTCTAATAACCTCATTGTCCCGGCCCCTTACCCTTTCACGGATGTCTCTTAAAGGCCCTAGGCCACAGTAACGCGTATAAAATCTAGTGCGAATTTAACAATTTTTTTCGTATGAAAAAGTGATTCACTCATAAACCTAATTACACATCCATTTAGTATGAATATCAAGCTGTTAGAAAAAATATATTTTTTTTCGATGTACAAAATGGCCGACTACTCGAAACTTCTCGAAACAGCTTTTTTCCAATTGGCGTGACAAATAACTTCAACAATTTTCACTCGATTTACTTCAAATTCAAAAGTTACGTTCCTAATTGCATTTCGCAGAGAAGTACGTACGGAATTTCTGGTTAATCGAAAACTTTTCATTTTATGAGCCGTTTATGAGCAGTTATAACGAAAATTTTCCCTGAAAATTCATTTCTTAAGTTCAAATACCTACAACTTTTGAATAAAACAATATTTTTCAAATTCCGTACGTACTTCTCTAGATATTCCAATGTAGGTTGACGAGATTTTTTTGTTTTTTGTTCTAGGTAAAAAACTGTGGATGCTGAATATCACGCCGCGGAGCGCCTAAAAAATTATAACAAAAGAAAATATTAGTATTCGGCCATTTTGTACATCGAAAAAAAATACTGACTTACTAAATAGACGTGTAATTAATTTTATGACTGACAAGGAACATCCCTCAGGTGACACCCTTCGATTTTGTTGAAATTTGGATATGTTATAAAGCACCGAAAAGCAAGCGATACGTATTTTTTTTTATCGGCGGAAAAACGGTTTTAAGGGGTGAAACGCGCCCTCGAAAATAGGGGTGTTTTTCGTTTTTCGTCGATAATGGTATCGTTCTCATCTCCAATGTATAGTACATGAAAAAATAAACATTGTTGCAATTTGAATTTTTTTTATATCTCATACCGTTAAAACGTTATCCACGAAAAACGAAAAAACATCCCCATTTTCGAGGGTGCGTTTCACCCCTCAAAACCGTTTTTCCGCCGATAAAAAAAAATACGTGTCTCAAAATTTTTGATGCTCTATCACATATATGAGTTTCAACAAAATCGGAGGCGGACGCCTGAGGGATGTTCCTTGTGAATCACTTTTTCATACGAAAAAAAATGGTTAAGTTCGCACATAATTTTATACCCGTTACTGTGGCCTAAGGCCTTAAACGATGCAGAGATAAGAGATTGCGCACTGGGGAAATGCGGATTTCCCCAGTGCGCAGATTATGCTTAGCTAATAAATAAAGCCTCATGTACGAACAATTATTCACAACAATTTACTTCCAAGTAAAATCAATCAATGCGGTTACTGAAAAATATCGTTGCGGGAGGAAATGAGAAGCTTAAAATTTCAGTAATATAATTTTTTATTCAGTAATTTCATAGCTTGGAGTCTTAAATTCGATTTGAAAAAACGATTTTTCAATAATTCGAAAAATTCACCGAGTCGTGACAGTTTTTGGAAATGGTCAGATCGCGCTACACTGAACCACCTCGCTACGATTTATTCTCTCTTCTTTTACGTTTTTCTCGAAACTATGTTTTCTAAACGGCGCAGGTCGTATTTCGAAATCGATTCGCCCGACTGTTTCAATTTCGGCCAGAGCATAGTCGATAACATTTTCTATCTTATGACGGGATGTTTTTTTATGGTTCCATCAATTTGTTGATAACAAATAGTTAAAATTGTTTTTTTCGCTCGAAAATCGAATTTTTTTCTATAGCTTTGCAAATTGGTAATTTTCAAAATTTCGTAAAAGTGTCGGGTCGTGCAAACGTTAGATTGTTATATTGTTATACTAGAAGTACATTTTTTATTATCCATTTCCGATTACCCCAGTTGCCAGGATCGACTGCACCGACTGGCCATCAAGCACCTTTGTTCAAATGATAATAGCTTCGTTGCTTATCAATATTTTTCAATAATAAAACTGAACCTCGACGAGACTATGTATTAATTGTGTGAAAAATTCCGACCTCATTATCCCATAACTCTGATTAGAAAAAAAACGTTGATAATCGAGCCCTTTTTCGTCCCGCAAGTTTATGCAGATTCGTTGATTTCATCGTACGCTAAAAGAACCTTTGTCAAAATATTTCAGGTACACATATCTAAAAATTATTTACAAAACATATACTGCGTCCAAAGAATGTATACATTCACGAACCGAATAGTAGCTCGCAAACTTTTTGAAAGTCTTTCGGCTTCGTTTTAATACTACTATTATTCGATATTAAATTAATGGACTTTTTCTGCACTGTATATAATTTTACATATACGTTTTGAATACAAAACGTGGAGGGGCGGGGGGGGGGGGGGGGTGAGTTATACGCCTCTTCGTTCTCCACGTAACTACATATAGTGGTTACTCTACGCTGGCCCTTACGAATTTGCATTATGCATTCGGCCCGTAGATCCGTGGTTGAACGGAATCATGTCGGCCAGTTTACCCGAGCGAGAGTACAACGACGAGTACAGCGAGGGCGCGCAGCGCCAGGCGTGGCAGTGCTGGGCGTAAGCGCTGAGGGCCTCTGGCGGTGAAAATTCGAAGCACTCTTTATACCAACAACGAGAAACGAGACTCGTGCAATAAATGGAACGTTTATGCTTTACTGCGCACCCCACCGGGGCACTGAAATTTGCGTCGTCCTTTTCGTCCTACTAAACTCAATTAACCCGACTAAAGTAAAGCGAATATACATTTGAATCTTAAATGCCTGGATTTCCGTGTATGCGTGTGGGTGGATTCGGATAAAAGCTTGACGAGCGCTCTCGCAATATTCAGGCAAATGTAACTGGTTATCCGTTATGTATGTATATATATATGCATATACATATATAGGGTGGTCCAAAAAGTGATGCCCAAAAGAAAAATCAAGATGCCTCGTATCTATCCAAGTCACCCTCACCTGCGTTTTACGATCTTTTTTAGTTTCCGACCATGGAACATTTTTTATTTTTCTCCTTTGTGCACGTACGTTCCTCCCGATTTTTTTACTCGTTTCATCGTTATGTACTGCACTGTTAAGCCATAAACAAGTGGCGAACTGAACACTGACGTGAATGTCTTAGATTTTGATGAAACGTTTTGAAAAATAGGTTTGAAAGGATCAGTCGATAAATTTCGGATGATGGAAAACGCTCTGAGTCTAAATGACTTCCAGTTGTTTTAAAAAACTGCTAAGAGGCAAGTGCAGAAGAGAAAAAAACCATGCCACAGGAAAACTCGATAAAAAATTATGCTTTTTATCGAAAACTAGAAAAGATCGTGAAGTATATATGGGGGTGATTCGGATAGGTATGAGAGGCTGCCAATTTGTCAATTTGATACGCGGCATCTACATTTTCTTCTGGGTAATCACTTTTTGGGACACCCTGTATATATATATAATTCATTTATGGACGACTCGTTAATTTTCCTCCCGTCGTTATACACGTTGTGTTAAATCAAGCCTTGCACACATCCTTCTCTACTCCGCCGTCTATCCCAGCATTCATAAGTTCGCACACAGATTTATCTTTTTTTATTTTCGAGAAACGATATGGACTCTATATCTTGTTTCTTGAGAGAGTTACATCGAAGATCTATTTTTATAATGCTTTGATTATTTTCCTGGCCTCAAGTGAATGCAATAGTGAAATTACTTAAGCTGTTTATCTTTTTCAATTTGAAAATCATTTTAAATGCTTTTTGAGTCACAACGAGTAATTCAGTTTCTGAATGTTGAACGTGTGTAATTTTTCGTGTTGAACATTGAGCTCACATCTGGGCTCGCACGAAAGGCCAAAATTTAGGTTCAGGCTTTGCGAGAAGTTGAACTCTGACTCTAGTTCGGTATTCTTGCAGCAACAGTAGAATAATTTTACCTATATGCTCATATATATAATTCACTTTGGTTATTTTTATTCATTTTTATTGCATATATACTGACTTTGTGTCCCTTACGTCTTTATTATAAGTATAGATAGACTGACATATTTACTTACGAAAACTCCAATGGAAATCACATTCATTGATCTTGAATTTACTAAATAAAAAAGTACTAAAATGAAACCTTTGAATTTTGGATAATATGTCATTTTCTGAAATGAGTTATCTAAAATTAAAATTTAATCGATCTTACAAAATTTCATTATAAATTATGTTTCGCGTTTTTCGCGATCTAAATGATAAATACACCTTCGTGGTATTTGAAGCTATACAACAGAGAAAACCATATTTCGTTCGGTTACTAGTTTTCAAGTGATGCGAGGACATACATACTTCCCAGCTTTATTATCAGTATCGACAGAGGGTGTCTCGAAAAGACGGGACGTTAAAAGTTATTAATAAAACATATTATTTATTTAAAAAGTACGAATATTTTTATATTAACTCAACATAAATATTATAAACCACCCTTTATAATGTGAAATGCTCAGTGACAAATACGTGGGAAGTTTATGGAGGGTTGTTCACTCCCCAAGGACCTACGTATACAAAATAGTGATTCCCAACGAAAAATCAGACTTCGTTGACCTCATTTCCATGCAGTCTCAAATAATACAACCTTATATATATATCCATAGGGTATCATACCGGAAAATGGTCAATCACACACGACGTTAAAGTTTGCATTGTTGGAACGCAACTATTTTTTTCCATTGTTTATTCTTCTATTTTTCTCATGAGCGAAAGGCTTTTTTTGACAATTACGGTCGTAGTTTTCTAATAAGAATACGTAAAAACGGTTGAGCGATTTTCATCGTAAAACTGGAATTACACGGAATGAGACAATCGAAGAGTTAGTATCGGTGCAAGGGTGCCTTCGGACTCAATAGGATTGGAACACATACAGGGTGGCCCAAATGTCACGCAACACTTAACATGCGCGGCTTATGCATATTGTTGCGTGACATTTGGGACACCCTGTATTTATATATCATCGGTATTTATCATATACCCTAACATGGCGTTCAATGAATACATTTTCATGCAGATTATAAGTGCATTAACGAAAAATGCTTGCTCAGCGGAGAGAAATATATGTCGTAACATATAGGGTTCGAGAGTCTCTCTTGTCTGTCGCCTCTCTCATTTTATTCTTGCTCTCGCGCCTTTATATTTCATTCTCTTCTCACTCAATTTGGTTCTCTCTCTCTCTCTCTCTCTCTCTCTCTCTCTCTCTCTCTCACTCTCTCTCTCTCTCCCTTTCTCTCTCTTTGGATATCGTTCTCGATCTCCGTCTCCGGTACTTAAAATTTGCATAAGCCAGAAGGAGACTATGGACCGGGAAAAATCTTCGTGCACATTTTCAAGCTCATCGTCCAACGTGGTATATACGACCCATTTTTTCCTCCAAATTCGCACCCCAGCATATGTCAAGTGACATTTTATTCACAATTCATCAAGCATTTCGAAAAAAGTATGCTTGTGAAGTGGGACGGAGAGAGGGGGATTTCACAACGCCAAAAGTTGAACGCAAAAGAACTTAAAAAATCCAACAAAAAATGAGTAGTATTTGACGCACTGTAAACTTTACATTTGCGTGCACGTCTGAGAACCTTTGGCGATGAAAAACTAGCCCATTTGTTACGGAAAAGCATTGACAATAAAATTGCGCCTCGCATAGGGGCCCAAAGCAGGCATCCTCTATACTACTAGCGTTTTTAAATTTACCGCGGTTTCTTACCGCAGTCGTGAAGCTCAACTGCGACCGAGCATGCGAACGTGTGGTAAAAAAACAAAATTTCACGGGAATTGAAAAGAAATCAAAGTATGTATATCGTGCTGTGTCTATTCGTGAGTAAGATAAACAAATACTAAAATGTGACTATTGTTCAATGCTTATTTCACTTCTTTTTAGTCATATTTGCCTGAATGTATTCCAATAACTTTTTGGTTAGGTTTGATGAAATAATCAAGTAGCGCAAAAGAGCAAAGCAGGCTGGGCAAAGCGGGCGCGTGCCATAATACAAATATGTTCAAATATATTTAATGAGTGTTAAAAAGATTAAAACATGTTGAAAATATTATAATATGTTTACTGAATGTTAAGATGAAACGACTAAAATTCAATGCCAAAAAATAAAGTTCACTGACTGTTAAGAAAAAAAGGTAAAGTTCCCATTCGTTTACGATAATAATAATGATTTGTGTGTAATAAAATATTTCGGTACATTCGTAGTTTTTCTTCCCTATGATTACCTATTTTATTCTTATTTATGCCTAATCTCAGGGGGGGGGAAACAAGGTGCTCGCTTTGCCCGGAGGCCGTGTCCGTGCTAGGCCACCCTCTGGGCAAAGCGGGCAATCGTGAAGGGCAGATATACACCTAGGAGCCGGAAAAAGGTCATTTTTGTGAATTTTTTCAAGGAAAACTATTTGAAATTTCGGATTGGGGTTTTAATTATCTAAAAGTGTATACATTCAAAAATATATTTAATTTTCGTTATTTAAAAATATCAAAAATATACAAGGATATTGTATTATCCTTGGAGCGTCGTAAAAAAATCGGTACCCAAAATTTCTCGAAAACCAATGAACCGATTGCCTTGAGGTTTTTTGTAGTTATTCTACACACCATTATCTAGTACTTGTCATAGCCGATTTTGAAAATATCGATTCATGACAAAATGGCGGACGTTTGAACATAAATAGTGATTTTTGGGCCAAGAATTATTTATTATTTTGCCTATAAAACAAAAACTAATTAACGGAAAGAAATCATATGACAAGTACTAGATAATCGTGTATAGAATAACCACAAAAAACCCCAAGGCAATCGGTTAATTGCTTTTCGAGAAATTTTGGGTACCGATTTTTTTACGACGCTCCAAGGACCATACAACATCCTTGTATATTTTTGGTATTTTTAAATAAAGAAAATTAAACATATTTTTGAATGTATATACTTTTAGATAATTAAAACCCCAATCCGAAATTTAGGATAGTTTTCCTTAAAAAAATTCACAAAAATGACCTTTTTTCCGGCTCCCAGGTGTATATCTCCCGTTAAAGTGTTTAAATTTTTTCATTCTTTATGTTTTGACGATTTAGTAGAAATGTGTGAATGTACTATTAAAATACGATGAATTTAGCACCCGATAGGAAAAAATATTGTTTGAATACGACATTTTATGACGGCATTAGTAAATTTCCCTCAGAGTGCCTGCTTTGGGCCCTCTCGCCCTATATTAGTTGCATCTGTAGCTGATGGGAAATGCACAAGTGTGGGAAGAACAGAGTGATAGTTTCTAAACGAAACTTAGTACGAATGACTGACAGATGGGTACAAGTATATATACCGGGTGAGACAACAACTATTAGCAGTACAAATATTTTCAAACCTATCAAACTTAGGAGAACATTTTTTCTACAAAAGTAGCAAAGCTGGAAGATCGTCGAGTGGTGGCTACGAGGTTCATCCAGGTGAAGGCGCTCCGAAGATTTCAAGGTCACCTTCATTTTTTTAAATAGGATGAATGTGTTTTTTCAAAATTTTATTAAACAACTGAAAATAAGCTCACACTACCAATTTCAAAAACATCGAAGAAGGTTTTCGCAAAAAGAATCGATAAAACAGGAATGTCAATGTTTTTCGCGTAGAATCGATTTAAAAAAAACGACGTGAGCACTCCGTGTAGAAATTTGAGTCGGGAAAAAGTACTGCCCCTGATCTGCCGTCCGCAGATAATATCAGGCTCGGATCGGGTCTTCCACTTTGAAATGGGTTGGCAATATAACGGGTCTAAGGATGGGTCCCGAACCGCCGTTTCCTTTCTGGGGAACTGATCAAGAATAGGCCGGAGATCAAGCGGTAAATAACCAGGAAATTTGTAGGAAATAGATCGGGAAATAAACAGGAACAAACGAGGAAATTAAAAATGACCTTTCAGCGCTTTTGGAATCCTTGAGGAGGTAAAATCGTTAGTGTATTCAATTTAGTATTTCGACAACATATTGTTTGTCGGTTATCTACTTGCTAAGGTAGGATATGAGCGTATACATACGCTTGCTCACATTTCCTGATAGGCAATGAGACTGAAAAACGTACACGGATCTCCATCTGAGCTAAAAAGGCCTAGGTAGAGTGCAAAGGGTTATTTCACAAGTATCGCAAAATCATAAGTGTAAGTGCACGCTGTAAGCATAGCACTTCTGTACGTGGTACACAGGACGAACTTTCATCCTCGTACGATGGTACCTTGCTTACGCGAAGCGCTTTCGCTTGTAGCCACCTGGCGGATTGTTGGTGAAACATATTCAGGTATAATCTTCCTGGCCAGAACATTGATATTTCCGAACATGGCGACAAGGCGTTCAAAAACCACGAATGACCTGCTTTACTTTTTTGCCTCATAAAATAATTTGGCTTTCTTTATGATGAATATTCTTTATGATCAAATCATTAGTTATCGTAATCCCGGTGTTTATGATAAGCATTGTTATCCTCGTCGATTATCGTTGATGAAATGAATGCTTTTAATCATGAATAGAATTACAACAGATGTATTAGTTTCATCCCAATCAATTATAAATATCTTTGATGAGGTGAAAAGCGAAGTAGCTTTTCTTTAGTTCCTAAAAACAGGCTCCACTTTTTATAACATGTCAATGTTCTGGCTGGGTGGATATCATGTGAAGATGTACTGGCTAGCAATGTATCCCGGCCACAAAATTGTAATTTCCTAACACAGAGGGTAAGTGGTAAAAAACGACTTTGCGATGTTCCCGGTTTGTTCCACGGGAGGTCCCGGTCAGGTAAATCATACAAGGCAAGTCTGTTCACATTTCTGCACGGGACTTACTCCTATGAAAGATGCTTAAAGCGATGGTCACCATTCTCAATGCACTCTCGCAATCTGATTCGCGTTAATTGTATCGTCTTATTATTCATGTCAGTCTCTGTTAACGAACGGGCTCTAATTATTTTTCCCTGCATATCTTGCACGATAGTTGGCGCTTCTTTGTATACCATGGTTTTCAAAGACCCCCATCGATTTTCCATACTAGATCTTGATCGATCATCTTGAAATTTGGCGTGTTAAATTATTTTAAGTTCCTTGATGAACTTCTGAAAAATAGATAGGGGTTCCATCGAAAAAAATGGAGGTGACCTCGAAATCTCCTAAGCATATCCACCTGGATGGACCTCATAGCCACCACTCGATGACTCTCGCTGGACTCTCCTCAGTCTGAGAGATTAGTGAACATTTACATTGCTGGTAGTTGTTGTCTCAGCCGGTATATATATCCTTCGTATATATTTTATGGAGATACGCATATATCAAGCGGAACATTTAACGAACAGATGCCGCTTGCGATTAACGGCTCTGTGGCAGGTATTTAATTCTCTTCATCCATCGGACATACGAGTTTGTAGATAGACGAGCTACGGTAATGGTCAACCTACCAGAGCGAGGAGTGGCGCGATGAGGCAGGGAGGGAGGGAGAGAGAGGAAGCCGTTCACACAGTCTGAAACCACAATGGTAAAGTTCTGCAAAAAATCACATATACCTCACCCAAAGTATCATTACATTGAGGGATAAACAAAAAACCGTGTGATCGCCAGTTTTAATAAAAAAAAATTGAATAAAATTCTAAATGTATCCATTACTATAGCGACTGCTCGTCTCGTGGGATGTGGTCCATTTCTCGTATTTATTTACAACGAACCATTCATCAGAATTTTAACATGAAAAACTGAATAATGCAAATTGTGAAGAGATTTTTTTTCATTAAATACGGGCACGAAAAAATCGCACGAAGCGAAGATCGCACTTCCTAATAAATTCGTGCCAAGATATTCAGCTGTTTTTTTTTTAATTTTCTTTGCTGCTCTTTTTTCCAATGTCATGCGCGGAAATAATATCAGAAAAAGAGAGATAGAGAGAGAGAGGGGGGGGGGGTATATAGGACCAAGGGGCAAGAGCTTCGTGCCCGGTAACCCGTAAATCAGAGGGTGCATTCCCAGCCCACTTTAACCCCTCTACACTCCCTCTACGCCTAGCATCTAGCAGGCTCACTGTTTTATTTCCCTGTGTACGCAGCGTCCATTCGCCGCCTCCTAACGAGCTCGTGCGATGGTTTTTCTCATCCTCTGCCTTCTTTTTCACTTGCTTTTCGGTTCACTCGGTGCGCGATGGCCAACGCCGAGAAACAGCAGCGAGTAAGGTTCAAGGAAGTCCATTAGCTTTCTCGCGCGTTACGAGTGCTGTACCCGAAATCATGCACATATGTACTCTCTACATACACACACAGATGTCTATATTGCCCATGAAGATAGTGTACAGTCTATAATGTATGTTACGTATGAAGTCACCCATTTTTGAGCGAAAAATAGATGGTGGTTCGGTAGCAGATCGACGGACTGGCGTCTTCGAAGTATTGCTCATCACAACAGACAACCTTGGACCATCTTTCCGGCAAAGATCGAATGCCAGGTAGAAAGAACTCGGGTTCTTTAGAGGTGTTCCAGTAATCTAGCTATTTTGTTGACTCCTTCGTACAAGGTGAAGTGCTGGCTGTAAATGCTGACTCCATCGAGCCGGAACAAATGATAATTGGAGGGAACGATGTCTGCGCAATATGGCGGTTTGAGTAAAAATTCCCCGTTCACTCCTTCCAAGTACTTCTTAACCGCTTGAGCAGCATGCAGCCTGGCGTTGTCGTTCTGCAAAATGTACTTGTCATGGCGATTCTCCCATCCAGGTAGCTTTCTGTGCAGAGCTCGCTTTAAACGCATCAGCTGCAGTTGACGGAGATCCCCAGTGATGGTTTCGCTCGCTTTCAGTAGTTCGTAACACGCGATACCCCTTTTTTCGGTGCTTTTCCGCGGTCCTTGTCGTCTGCAGAGAAATCACCACTTTGGAAATGGCGAAAGCACTCGTTGCAAGTTGTACTCGATGGAGCATTTTCGGTATACGCTTCCTCTAGCAAACGATGCGTTTCCGCGGTCGATTTCGTTGCCAGGAAATGACAAAGCATAACTTCCCGCCAACATGTCACTTGTTTGGATCCAAACTCGCCATTGTGAAGAGAGTTGAAGTGGGTGATGTTCACGCGTCGCACAAATGTCACCTATGGCGTTTTGGCGGGACTCTATGAAGCCATCATGTGTACTGCCAATTTTTAATTCGAGACAATCGTCTACCCAACGCTATCTATTGCCAGCTGGCAGATTTATGTTCACGCATCTAATAAAACATTCTACTTATATATACCGGTTGAGGCAACAACTATGCTGCCCTCATATGGACGAAGACGGAATCAGAATGAAAATTCCGATCGTTCTATATGGTAAAAAGCATTTTCGATTTTTTTGTAGATGCTGACTTCTTGCATATGACGGTAGTATTAGCAGTAAAAATATGTTCAAATCTGACAAGCTTAGGTGATAACTTTTCCTACAAAACTTGCATAGTTCGAAGGAAGTCATCGAGTGGTGACTACGAGGTTCATCCAGGTGAAGGCGCTTCAGAGATTTCAGTTTTATCTCCGTTTTAGCATTCAAAATGCCTTTAGCACTGTATATATTTGTTGAGGTAGGCTGGGTATAGGGGGCTGAGTTGGCTGGATGTCCCACGAAACTAACGCTACCCTCAATCTACTGCCACTATGGTGTAGTAGAGTGGGCGAAGCTGCAACATGCTGAATGCCTGTCATCGGTTGAAAAATTCCCCCCCCCCCCCCCCCCCCCCACTTAATTCTAATCCTGTTATTAATTGAAAAATCATTTTACCTCAATGCATGAATATTTTTGAAAAATAAGAACTAAAATTAACTCATATTATTTACATGTGACTTTTTTATTACCCGAAAAGTCTGTTTACATTTTCAATGCCATGCAACAGTTGCACTTTGTCGAATAGCTGTAGATTTGAAAAATGGAAATACTAGTCTTTTTTAAATTTTATCAAGGAACTAAAAATAAATTCACACAGACCAAATTTCAAGATGATCAATCGAAGATTCGGTATAAAATAAACGGTGAAAAACAAATTTCAATGTTTTTAGCCCAGAATTGATTTAAAAAACGGTGCAAACATTTACTCTTATAAAATGTGCTCAAAGTCATGGCCACCGGGTTCAATGCACGCTTGCAATCGGATTCGCACCGATTGTATTGCCTTAGTGATCATGTCAATGTGTGTTAATAAAAAGGCGGAAAATTTCATTCTATACTGGCAAACGGAGATTCCGCCGTAGTACTTTTCGTTGAAGAAAATGCATTATTATGGAAATGTTCTCACTTCTTCACAAAACAAGTTGATATTAGGATGTTGAATAAGTTCGCGCTGTTTTTTTTCGTAAAAATTGGTACTTCATAATAATAAATCATTCGTAATGCTTTCAAACTTTTCGAAACTGCTTTGTGATCGACTCCTAATGATTCTACAAGTTCAGCTTGCATCTGACATTGTCTTCATGAAGCAATGCCTTCAATCCAACACATTAGAATCGTCCTTTTTGAAGCGTCTAAATCAATCTCAACACGTTTTTTCCGGCAGGGCATGGTCGCCGTAAGTCTCTATAAGAATTCTGTGCGCAGATATTTGAAAAATAAAGCATTGCAGTAAAATTCCCCGCAAATACCTACTCTTTTTGGCACGAAATTTGACATGTTTAACGCTTCGAGAAAAAAGTTGTTTACACTTCGGCGAAATGACGTACACTGCATTTCAAGCTTGCTTATAGTACTTCTGTTGGAAAACAGCGAAAACTTATTCAACGTCCTAATAAGATTCTTAGTTGCGAACAATGTAAACAAAGCCGTAGGACTTACCTGGATTTTGCGTATGTTAGTATTAAACTATTGACATCTTCATTCGAGCCTCTTCCTTGATACAGACTAACTAATACTAGACGTAACTAATAAGACTAATAAGCAATCAATGTGAATCAGACTGCAAGCGTGCATTGAAAGTGGTCCTCATCATTTTGAGCACCTTTTATAGGATTAAGGGAGCTTTCCAGTGTGAAATTTTCAAAAAATCGATTTTTTTTGCCTTATCGAATAGTATACACTCTTCCGAATATTCCCTGAAATTTTCATGCCGAAATTCAGATTATTTCGGTTACTGTACAGCATTTCTTGGAAGAAGGCAACGGAGCGCTACAGCTACAGCGAAACTTTGAACGCGTTTTTCTCGAAACAGCATTTTTCAAAACGGTGTCCAACTTGGAGGGCAGAGTTTTAAAGCTATCGAGTTGAATTTTTTACACAATATTCTTAACGTCATTGTTTATCGTGCTATAGAAGCTTTTTTTTTTTTGACATCTTCCTATTTTTTTGTAAAAAAACTGCCAAAAAAAATGCTAAAATCGATACTTTTTGTTCAAACCGGCGCCATTTTTGCAAAAAAAAAAAAAAGCCTCCATAGCACGAAAGCCAATTATATACCGATCAATAATCTTTTTGTGTTTTTTGTTTCCGATGAAAATTGTAACCCCCAACGTGGACACCACATCCAAGTGCATTTTCTGCAACAATTGTTTCATCATTTTTATAGATATTAATTAATAAATAAATCGATCTTTAAAAAATTGTTTTGTATTCTTCAATACCCAATTAATATACAAAAAAAAACCAGACCGACTAGATTATTTTTTCTTTAAAAAAAAAAATCGCGAAAAACAGCGATTTTTCGGGCTGTCACACTGGAAAGCTTCCTTAACGTTTACCCCGATTTTGAATTTGATTTCAGGCTAACAACATTGACATTTCTTTTTTATTGGTTTTTCGATGCTAAATGTTGATCAATCATCTTGGAATTTGGTGTGTGAACTCATTTTTATTACCTGGATGAAATTATGAAAAAATTGGTCCTATTTGAAAAAGTTTTGTCACAAGTCTGATAGGTTAGAAAATATCTCTACTGCTAATAGTTGTTGCCCCACGTGGTGTATATGTGTGTGTGCGTATATGGGTATACAGGTATGCATCCGTGGTCATCTATATAGAAGTTAATAAATAAATCTGTGTGTGTGTGTGTGTGTGTGTGTTTGGGTTGTTTTGCTCGCATTTAGGTAGACAAATGCGTACAATGAGCATTGCCGGTGATAGTGGTCGCCTCAGTGGTACTCGGAGGACACCCCCGCCTGCCCCGACGCACGCACCTGTGACTATTATTCTCATGCCACAATGTACTTCCTTTTGTCAAAACAGCGCCATGCTCCAACACACTTTTGCGCTCTCTCTCTCTCTCTCTCTCTCTCTCTCTCTCTCTCTCTCTCTCTCTCTCTCCCTCCCTCTGTCTCTGCACGCCTGTGGTTTGCGCTTAATTCTCACCTCACCCTTTTACTTCTCCCCCAGACTTCCTGATTATTATTTATTACGGGAACGCACGGGATGAGTTGTGTACGCGCCAAACTCTCACCTCGCATTCACGCCTCGGCCGTACCGCACCGACGAGGCTCACTTTGAAATTTTCGAGGAACATCCTCCTTCCCCATCTCGTCCTTGTATACTCGAGAAAGAGGGGCAAAAGGGAACAACGCCGGTTTCGAGTTCCCAAAGAGTGTTCCGCTTCTCATTATTCGAGGTTTTCTTTCGCGAAGTGCAAAAAAACACGTTTTTCGTGAAAATGAAAATGGCACGTTGGGTTGCGGAAACATTTGAGGGGCTCGGAAAAAAAGCTGTATTGTTGGGAGGGTGGGGGAGTACGTTCGAAGAGTTTCAATGGTACTCTACCGGTTTTTTTTTTAATAAAAATAAAGCGCCAGTGAATTTGTAGAGTCGAAAGGTACGGTCGGCGTATTTTCCGAGTCCTGGATAATTAAAAAACTCACAAAAGGCCAGCAACGCGGACGGTCGCCCAGCGATGAAGGGCTAGTCCCCATTTCCGTTACACTTTCCATTGTGCCCGTGTGGTAATTATATTCACCTTTTCAGAGGGACACCGTCCCGCTCAGGAAGTTTTCAATTCCACTTTATGATTTTTTTTTCTTCATTTTTTTCTTCTTCGCAATTTACTCCGGACATTCGACAACGGTGTTCCTTGAACACGGCCTGCGATCCAAACACGACGAAGGGCTACTCCCTTATTTCCGTTTTACTTTGCATTGTGTTCACGTCGTGATTATATTTCACCTCATTAAAGTGGGACACCCTACCCGGTCGGATTATTTTTCCAGTTTCGTTCGTCGGATCTCCGGATTTTCGATTATGATGATTCTCGAACACGGCCAGCGACCCCTCGTAGCCATCGTTTCTGCACCTAGGCGATGGCAGGTCGAGTGTGTCAGCGAAAAACAAAGGGGGCAACGCAGGAACGGAAATCCGTCGCTGAGCATCTCACTATCAAAAATATGCGTCAAACTTCCACACATGCCACACGTGCCTATACATGCTCGACTTCTCCATCCTGCTGACGTTTCATGCAAGTAGGATGGAGTGTGCTACCTATGATCGCGCGCACGTACACCCGCACTCGCAAGGCACATTATGTCGGCGCGTTGGAACAAAGAAAAATATTCCATGCATCGGCGATCGCTGGAGCCGACGAACGGTAACGATTGCGAAGCTATGTGCAGGTACACACGGCCAGAGCCGTCACTTTTATTCTGGGTGCGGGTGTGTGTGTGTGCGTGGCTTTTTGTCGTATCGAATTATGAAACTTCCTCGCATGTCGCGAAACAATCGAATGAACATGTGAGAGACCTTGGGCGCGAGCTCCACCCACGCGTTGGATCAACCCTGTCTTCGGATCACTTCATATTTCGGGCGCCAAGCCCGAGATGCACGGACCCATGCTCTTTTGCGCCGTTTACATTTGTTCTTAAGGACGTACGATCATTACTACGAATCCAACTTTCGGATTTGAAATTTTTATATGATCTTGACGAATACTTTATGCGCCTGTTGCCAAAATTTGAGCTATTTTGACGGTTTAGTTTTTTCGAAATAAAACTGCAAAGTCGAGCACTTTGAGGTACCGAAGCACGTCGTCTTATGGAGAAGGTCAACCGGAAGTGCGGTGATTGTGGTTTTTCTGCTCACGTATCCAAATCGTGTTAATTCCGCTGAGGTAATTCAAGCCTATTTCATTAGGCTTTCGGCTGATGTTTTTTGTCTCTTCAGTCCGTTTTTATGGTGGATATGTTAATATTATTATTACGAAGATTACTACCGAGTCATTGACAATCTAATTTTTCAGATTTTATTTGTTCACGTGCAATAAATTCATCATATACCACAACATTTGTCACGCTATAAACGATAATACGAATAACATCAATCAGAGCAGCTGTGGGTGAAAAAAATGTTGACTCTTTTTTGACCCCGCGGAAGTGATCGTACCTCCTTAAGGGATGACACCACTCTAGGACTTTGGAAAAGTCGTTTCTTTTTTTTTGGTTAAAAAATGCTTTGGGGTCATAAAAACAATATGCAATAGGTCCTGTAGCAAAAAGTTTTCTAAAAGGTTTAGGCATGGATTTTGTCGCAGTGCTTCGAAACGCTACGGCAAAACTTTTTTCACACTGGGAGGACGGATTGCTCAAACACGCGGGCGGGTTGAAATTCCGAATTTTGGATGATCAGAACGCTCAAAACTCTGAAAGAATACTACCCCGAAGGATCAAAACTCCGAAAGAATTGGAAATTACGATCGAAAAAACGAACTTCTTTTCTCGTCTCTTTTTTTGCTTGAGTCATTTTTTATTTTTCCCCTGTACTTGCGTGCTAAAACTAATATAATTAACAAAGATATGTCACGGTTAGTTCCAGGATTGAATTTAGGACATTTTCACTGCGGGCCCCGGTGAGCGTTGGCTGGAAACCAGTAGTAATTGGACGAATCAACTTGAATTTTTTAAATAGTCGTTTTATAGCGACTCGTGCGTCGCCATTTTTATATACTTCAACATATACCTAATAAAACCTAAAAGTTCTTTCAACCGTGTAGTTTATTTCTTTCTTTAAAACAAAATCGAAAGAAAACAGTCGAAAATGAGCAGTTCCAGTGGTGTCCGTCCTTAAGGCGAGACACTTACAACGATCATAAGATGGATTTCTTTTATATAAATTTTTTTATATATAGAATTTATGTATAGAATGTTATATAGAATTTTTCATATAGAATTTTATATACGATATATAGAATTTTTTCCCAAAATTTTAAAGTGAAATTCGAAAAATTCCAAACGTTAGAGCCCGTCAACGCTGTGCTTCACCACTCGCATTCAGTGCGGACGAAAACTTCAAACGCGTTTTTCTCAAAACTGCATTTTTTTTATTTGGCTGGAAGGATTACTCAAAAACTATTGTGCCGATTGAGTTGAAATATGGTAAAATATTGATAATACTGCGACCTTCTACTTGACGAGGATTATTTTTGAAAAATTAGAAAAAAGATACTTTTTTCATCCAAATTTTACAGGATTTTTGGGTGAAATATTGATTTTTTTTTGTAAATGCGTGCCATTCTCTTAAATTTGCATTTTCTTCATTTTAATTACTGTAGAATAGCAACTGTACATGTTCGAACTGACAAAAATTGATTTTTTTTGCAAATCAAAGTCTTCGGGAAGCTAGACTGCATGCCGATAAGCAACTCCCGCAGCAGCCTTGCTAAAACACTGTGCTACAGCTCTGCCATTTTGATCATAAACGAATTTTTTAAAATTGATTTGTACACTTAAATATACTATTGAAGTATACCTACAGTTTGATGAATTTAGAATATTTATTTCTTACGAGGAACATCACTTAAGTGTTTGCCAAGCATTTTGTTGAACCTCACATATGTGATAAATAATTGAAAACTATTGGACAATTATTTTTTTTATCGGCAGGAAAACGGTTTTACGGAGGTCGACGACCCCCCAAAGAAAGACGTTTCACCCCTTAATAAACTTTTTTTAATACTTCTATACTAGATTTTTCATCGCTTTACATCAGAAGAATTCTGGTTTCTGTTTCTGGATCTGCTTATGGGTGAAATTGCAGAACCACCCCTCGACACACCTTTCATTGAGGCATATTTTCTCGACTTAATACCGTTTTTCCGCAGATTGAAAAAAACGTGTCTAATAGCTTTCAATGCTTTGTCACATAAATGAGTTCCGAAAACGCCGAAGGCGAGCGCTTGAGTGATGTTCCTTGTTAGTTTGAAAAATTCCTCAACATTGCTTAATTATTTTCCCACCTAAATGTATATTCCGCCTTAGGACAGCATTATTGTCTAGAAATTTGAAAAAATCGTTTTTTTGTTTGTTTTTTATTCCACTGAGCTTTCCGCATACGTATATGAAGACAGTTTAATGATACTCATAAAATTAGTCGAGTTATAAAATCTATAAGGAGTAGGCTCGGGGAGGGGGGTCGAGAGGCAGAAACTTTGAACGCGTTTTGCTCGAAACTAAGTTATTCAAATCTAATATGTGTCAATTTAAAAAAATCAAATTTTGGCAAAAATATGCATCGACCCGTAACCGACTTGTTTTTTGACGCTTGAGCAGATCGATTGAGGGGCTACACCAGTGTAAACGCTGAAAATTTGGGTGATTTTCGGGAATTTTTTGGAAGAAAAGTACTCAATTAAGTGTTTCGGAAAATTAAGAATATATTCGGCTATATTTGACCTACATTACATAATTTTGTCATCGAAAAATATTGAGATCCAAGCGACTTATGTGCTGCCTTCGGAGGCGCCAAAAAAAAAGTTCCTCCACTGCTAACACGATTCCGGCCGATTGAGTAGCCGAAACCGAAAAAGAAAAAAATGTCGTTAAACTGGAAGGTATTTCCTGTACAGTGACGTAGAATTTTCAAAAAATATTAAAATCTGACAAAATGGCGTAGTTATGAAAAAAGTGTTTTCTTGCCTGTAAAATGGTCGTTTTTTTCCATGCCAAATCGTCATTTTTCATCCAATCAAAAATATCCTACGTCATTGTAGAGTAAATATATTCAAGAGTACGCAGTTCAAATTTCAAGTCAATCAGATAATTGCTCTTTGAGTTACAATGTCAGCAAATGGGAAAAATATCATTTCGCGAAAAACGTGTTTAAAGATTTAACTTCGGCATTTTATACCTACGAGCGGTTGCTCTTTAAAAGGCTGCCATTCGGGGAGTATCAGAGATACGCCTTGAAAAATTTACAACATATTCTTGAAAGTATAAACTGTTGAAAAAGGCAAAAAAATCGTTTTTTGAAAGTGTCACACTGGTATAGCCCCTCAAACTATATAGAAAGTGGTTGTTTTCAAGCCTATTTTTTCTAAACACAGAGAAAGGTCGTTCCAATAAGATACCCTAAAATCACAAGGCCGTGGTCTAAAAAGATGGTACAAAACATTTCTCGTAGTCATTTTCTGCCTTTGAGCAGCCGAGAGTACATCGAATCATCCCGTTCGTTTTCAACGCTACCTACTAAATACAGTACACAATCTTCGCGCCGTTCCGCGTCTCTTTAAATCCTCCAAAGATAAAA
The DNA here is from genome assembly GCA_951751655.1 of Ophion costatus. Taxonomy (NCBI): domain Eukaryota; kingdom Metazoa; phylum Arthropoda; class Insecta; order Hymenoptera; family Ichneumonidae; genus Ophion; species Ophion costatus. The sequence continues at coordinate 38,163,944 of OX632356.1, forward strand.
GAGTGCGGTTCTTTTTTTCTTTACCGGAACAGCGGAGATTTTAAGAACGAGGGAATTGCACGGGGTCCGAGGATAAAGAACGAGGAGACAAAGGGATGAAGTGAGCGCCGTACAAACTCCTAGTACGAAGGACTTCTCAGGCGCAATGGTCGGTTTCCATTATTGCGTACTTGGACGTGGTCGCTTCGTCGTCGTTCCGAATCGATTTTCTCCGTTTACTTTCTTGCGGTCGTTATAAAGTATTCCAGCCTGAGATGCGGGATTTCGCAACAGTATCTCTTGAGAAAAAGAAGGGACAGAGACAGAGAAAAAGGGAGAGCGAATGATGGAGGTAGACTGAAGAAGGGTGGGTCCTCGTGTCGAACTCTTGTTCTCGTCCTATAGCGCGAGCTTCTCGAAAAACCTAACATTCCTCTTCCCACTGTTTTCACTATACATATTGGGTGGCCCGAAAAATGACATCCAAAAATAAAATCTAGCTGCATCGTATCAATGCCTATCCGAATCACCTCTTTGTATGTTCTACGATCAGTCGTAATTTTCGAGAAAAATATAAAAAATCTATTTTCTTTCCAGTTTTCCCGTAGCGTAGGTTTTCAATTTTCTTTCTCTTTCAGTTGTGTACTTAGATGTTTTCAAAGGAATAGGGAGTCATTGGGACTGAAATGAGTATCGCAAATCGCAAATGATGATAAAATTCTGAAAATTTGGCATGTTTTTGTTTGAAGTATTTCAGAGGTCGTGTAAAAATTTCACGACAATTAGGAAGCTCGTTATTGAACAATTAACATTCACAAATTAAATGTTTTATGGAAACTGATGTAACTTTGCAAAAAGTTTTTTTTTGACCTCTCAATTTTTTAATATCTACAATATACTGAAAGCAACGGAAACAAAACGAAGTTTATTGATACATTTTTTTTTATTTCTTTTAAAAATTGTTCTTAACAAAATGTTAATTTTTTAATAACGAGCTTCCTAATCGTCGTGAAATTTTAACACGACCTCTTAAATACTTCGTACAAAAACATCAAATTTTCAGAATTTTCTGATCATTTTTTATTTCAACCCTTAAGGAGGTTGAAGTAATGATGATAGAATTCGGAAAATTTGGTATGTTTTTACATGAAGTATTCAGGAGGTCGTGTAAAAATTTCATGACGATTAAGAAGCTATTTATTGAACAATTAACATTAACATGTTTCATAGGGACTCAACATCCTTAACATCTGAATTCCTACTGGTCCTCTCAAACCTTTTTTTTCCCTTTTGATCAACATCTGAGGCACATAGTTATCAGTCATTCATTCATTGCTTACCAGCGCACTTCATAATGATGACACAGGTAGAAAAAAGTCGCCGGAAAATACATACACAAAAGAGAAAAATAAGTAATGCCTTTTTTAATCTCGAAAGTTGCTTTTTTTGCTTCTAAATTGAAACTTTTTTTTTTGAAGGTGATTGCCTTTTTTATTTTTTTTTTCCAAAATATTCTCTGTAATAGAATGACCCATTGTACGATTTTTAAGGCTAGTCTCATCATGGGCCCATTTTTCCTTCTATTTTTTTCCCGAATTAATCATATTTTTCGGAAGATTTTTCTCACTTTAATCTCCAATAATGCTATTAATGATTTTGTGATCTCCAATTCGGCTTCGACACGCCTGAAACGGTTCATTTTCAATTTGTGCTGAATGTACCGAATTTTTTAATATTCAAAGTAATTATTTTTCATTAAATGCAACACAAATAAAAAATAAACCATTTCAGGCTTGTCGAAGCTAAATTGGAAATCGCAAAATCATTAATAGCATTATTGGACATTGAAATGATAACAATCTTCTAAAAAAAATGATTGATGCAAAAAAAATAGTAGGAAAATGGGCTCACGATCAGACTAGTCGCAAAAATCACAGAATGGGTCACTCCATTTCAGAGGTTTTTACACAAATAAAAAAAAGGTAATCATCTTTTCAAAAAATAGTTTTCAATCAAGAAGCAAAAAAAACGTTGACATTGATAATTGATCATTTTTCCATATTTTTTAACGAAAGTATGCTTCCAAATGAAAAAATAATATAGTGACATTTGTCGATATGTCAGTTAGTTCAGGAGTTATCAGCGTTTAAACGTTTTCAAAACTTCCGAAATCGGCATTTTTTTTTTAAATTATAACTCCTGAAAGAGAAGAGATGAAAATCTTAAAATTGGTGTGGATATTCCTTTCATGGGATACAATTTTACAGAAAATAAAATCAGGAAAACCGAAAATGGTCGGGGTCACGGGCTAGGTGAAATGGCGTAGAATTTCCCATATATATATATATTTATATAGTTTGAGTGTTGACCGAAGACTCCTTTGAAAGTTTTCTGCGCTCGGACGCTGGTCACTCGTCGTCCCGTCACAACGATTGTTCTCTTTCCATTCTACCCTTACTTTTTTCTTCGTTGCTCTTTAGCTCTGTACACCCAATATAAAGTACTACGTACAGGTTACAATCCTACATGTATCCACGTCCCTCTAGTCTTTTCTCTCGTGTAAACCGTGCTTCTTTTCGGCCCCAATCGACGAAATTAAGAAAGATAGCGAAACGTGAAGGCAAAGAAAAAGAACCGCCGCGAAGGCTACGTCGGACGAAAAAAGTAGAGATGTTTGTGCAAACGAGTGTGGATGTGTGCGTCGAAGGAGCAAAGAGAGAGAGATAGGGAGAGACAGAGAGATGTACAAAGTTTCAAACAATTACTCGTCGCTGTAGGAGCGAAGTTAATCGAGTCTTTGTCCACCGAAGCGTTTATAGATATAGTAAGTTCTCACATATACATCCATGGACATCTCCGTGCTCCAGCGTGGCGAAGACGCCCAATCTTTCTTCACTCAACCCCGTGGGTATTCTCACGGCGTCCTTCCAATCGTCGATTTTCGTACTGGCGATTTATCGAGATTGTCTTTGAAAAAAAACAAGAGGAAGAAAGTGCAGGAATAAGAAAAAGCGTGAAAAAGACCGAGATGAGAGTCGGATGTACGGTGAATTCAATGTTTTCGCTACCGACGGGAGGAAAATGACGTAGGACGTGAAGCTCTCTCTTTCTGGCCGCACTCGTCCGTCTTTGTGAAAAGCGCCTCGCCTGGATAGGAGCGCGGAAGCTCCGAGACAAATGCGGGCGCACAGCGAGAGAGATAGAGCGAGCTCGAAGGGATGATGGTGAAAAGATGTTGAAAGTCCTGCAGAGGAGACACCATCCAACAGGGATCATCTGAGCGTGAATTCGTACTCTCACTTAATTAAGGAGCTACGATCACTTCCACGGGGTCAAAAAAGAGTCTAAATTTATTATACCCACAGCTGCTCTGATCGATGTTTACTTGTGTTGATTATTCTTGATTAGCTTGAATGTTTCCAATAGGCTCATAAAGTATTCGTCAAAATCATATAAAAATTTCAAATCGGAAAGTTGGATTCGTAGTAATGATCGTACCTCCTTAACAAGCTCATCTCACAACAAAAAGAAAAGCTTCGACCCCACTATCAACAAGAACAACCCATTCAAGCGTGATAATTATCAACTTTTTTCTTCGCGAGTAAAAATCATTTCTGACGATCGTTCGTGGAAAGTCACTACGGGCATCCGGAATGTGAAAGCCCTTCGAAAAATAAGGTCTCAACCAACCCTCTTTCATAAATACACATTCAAGCCACTGCATCCTGAATATTCACCTCTTATTATATTTGCCCCATAGACTACCTCTGCCGACGGTTCTTTCCGTTTCAACGTTTATTAAGAGCACCCCGTTTCCCATTCAAGAAACAACGCGAAACTTCGACTTGACCCAAGTATCGGAAAATTCTGTTATACGATCTCACCCTAGTCGGCAGAGGGGGTGAGATCGTAAGAAAACTTTGCTTGAAAAGAGCTCGGTCACATCCGGGTAATTAAGATGCGATAGCTTACTCTCGATGGTGCTGGAAAAATAAAATTAATTATTCGAATACTAACGTCCTTTCCCAACGCCGATAACTATCTTTTACCGCTGACCCTCCTTACCCCGTCAGCAGATATATAAGCATGTTGCTCCAACAGAGGGATGCGGGTATTTTGTCTTGGACAAAATCGGCATTCTCGGGGCTTAATTAATCTCAGGAAGGATAAAGCAACCCTCTGGAGTACTCCATGGTAGAATCGTGCAGGAGCGAGAGAGAGAGAGAGAGAGAGAGAGAGAGAGAGAGAGAGAGAGAGAGAGAGTAAATGAAGCTGCGACAGAAGAAAATTCCACGCTAAGAAAGTTCCTGGGGGTGTACCTTCGTCTCGCACATCCGCTTCCACGAATGTTGTATATAGTATTCCGGAAGGGAGCAGGATGTAATGAGAGCAAAAAAGTGCTTATATATATATATATATGGGGATTTTGCTCAGAGCCGCGTGACGTGATTTTGTCGAGGAGGTTTCGGACTGTTGCAAGATACCCGCCCGTAGCGCGATTCAATTAAGCACGATGGCTATTTAATCTACTAACCATCAGGTGCCCTCCTCGCTAGGGCTATATAACGTTATCGTGAGAATTATCCATGCGCCTTCCTTTTTTCGCCTCGTTGTCCTCTGGGAAAACGATAATAGCCTAGGATCTTCATACAAGATTCGTTATCCTTAAGGTACACGAGAAGCATAACGAGGATTTATGCGATCATTGTTGATTAAGCGTACACCTTATCGTCCGTGCACCAACAATTAGTCCTTCGTTACCATTTGAGAGGAAAACCATCATGGAACATCCAGCAAAAAGCACCTGCCATTTGTGTATTCGTCAGGTGTGGACGAGTGGATTTTCATTCGCATGATTCTGGGGGATTGGCTGATGTCGAACGTGCGCTTTTGGGATCAGGCGAGGGACACGAAACGGTAGATTTTTCAGGGATTGCGGACCATCAGTATTGGGGATTCGATCTAATTGCATGGGAGACTCTCCAGTGTGTGATATCTTTAGGTATTCCTTTCGCGAACCCGAATATTTAATAACTGACTGAATTTCGTCTATAATCAAGTAAAAGTACATCCTAGCGTACTGGTATGATTTCAAGTCAAGTTACCGAATTTTTAACGGAAAATTACGACTCTAAAAATCTTCTCATTTATACGACACTTCATGGCGATGTCACGTGGCCACATTTCTAGGTTAGAAATTCTAGGGTAAGGTTCCGAAAACTCCCAACCTCCGATTGAGCTGAAATTTTGCACAAACATTCCTTTTAATATTTTGAGATAACCCCTAAAGGGATTTTTGGCAACTCGCAATAGTTTTCGAGTAATTGAATTTTTAATTTTTTTTTATCGCGCACCGACTATATCTATATCTGCTACGTATGCGTTCATACCAATATACGTTATCGCGCTCACCGTTTTGTCCGAACCCAAACAAACCGAAACCAAAGCAACCCCAAAAAATATTGCGCGTCGCGAAAAATCCCTTTAGGGGTTATCCTGAAATATTAAAAGGGAGGCCTGTGCGAAATTTCAGCTCGATCGAGGGTTGGGAGTTTTCACAACCTTACCCAATTTCTATACTAAACAACTCTAGATGCCTGATATAAACTGTTCAACGCGTGTAAAAATTTCTAAAGATTCCGCAAAGACAATAAAAACAGGGGATCAACGAGTGTTAAAAAAAAATATCAATGATAAAACTTTTAAAAATGTGACTAGCAAAAGAATTTTCTTAGCCGTGGTTTTTGGAGAAAATGTAAAAATGTCTAAATCTACTAAATTTGCGCAAAACTTTTTATTGCTGTTTATCGTTAGGTGTAAAAATTGATTGTCGCTTATTTTTATTAAACGCTTGCGTAATTTACCAATGATTTCGAAGGGCCCTGCTTATGCCCCCACTAAATACGGCCCTCCGCATATTGATGAGTGTCAGAGCTTTGACAGTTCTCGAAATTTTCTTTCGGCCAAAATCGCTTGCCGTAATTTTTTGTGGATGGATCAAGTTTTTGTTGTTTGCCGTTTTTGCTTGTACTGTCACTGTCGTCCGTTCGTCCGGATGAGTTTCAAGGTTCTTTTTTAGTAGCATGCTGGTGCGGATAATTGATCGCGGGTTTGAACTCGAGAGGGAGAGGGAAGGAGAGAGGGAGAGAGAGAGAGAGAGAGAGAGAGAGAGAGAGAGAGAGAGAGAGATCCGTCAGACCGACACTTCGAGAGCTAGATATAGCGAGCCAATCGATACCGACAAGGATGAAACTTCTTCCAAGCTCAGGCTCTCGGTTATAAGTGCCTTCGAACCGACCATATAATTGATACCCTGTTCGATATCGCGAAATCAATCGACCTCGCAAATCTTCAGCCTCAGATCTTGCCGCAACTGAATGGACCCTCATCAATCTCTGATTGGCCTCCTCGATTATCCTGGTCCGGATCCCGATCACCCCTTCCCCAATTACAATTCGCACTGATCGCGCTTCTCTTTCACGATGGCAGAAAGCCACTAGGCGGCCATTAGATTCCATGATTCGACCCAGCAACGTACCGTGCATACGAAACGATGGTGAACCCACAACGAAGCTCGGACGTCGTCGAAAATTGATCTGTTCACTGTTGTGATGAGTGTTGATTGGTACTTACCATTTTAATAGTCCTGAAGTCCGAACGAGCGACGCGACGCGTCATTGTCAACGGGCCCTTTCCCTTCGATCCGTGGAAACAACGAGCTGCGAGCACACTCGATAGGATAACGCGAAGTCGTCTCCTCCTTGGCCAATTTGGTCCGCGATGTCAGCCGCGGACGTTGGACTTTCGATTGACGTTCTAAGTCTGTTCACGCACTCGCTACGTTGCCCGGTGTGGACGAGTTTTTCCCTCCTGCACGTTGTTTTATAGGTTCCGTTGACCTTGGTCGCGGCCAGGCCCTGACTATACTTGCCCATCTGACGGCTCCCCGCTCCTCGTGGCCCTCCATCCCTCCTCGGACACTTCCCGCACCTGCTGCTCCCGGTGTAAGTGCCTCCGGCTGTTTGCTTCCAACTATGGCGGTTCGGGTCACCGGATCATCACCCTCTTGCTTGCCCCTTCGTTCCCTCGTTTAGCCAGCCGTAAAACTCGTTACGGTGGCGTTCACCTTGCTCCGCGGACACCGGAACTACACGAGGGGGCCGACGAATTCCGGCGAGATTGAGACAAAAGTGGAGAACGCCATTCTGAGAGTAAATCAATGATGATGGCGATAATGATAATGGATGTATGACCGAAGTGTCCTCAAAAAAGACGTGATACATCAGCGTGAAAGCTATGCTCGTACCGGAAAGCGCAACGTAAAGACCATGACCTTGACGTCCAGAAGAACGACCGTACCGTGAAGACGTCAAATAGAACGAAAGTGAGTGGAAATGTGAGGCAGCTCGTGTCTAGCAGGTGTAAACCTGTATGGGGAATGGAGGCACTTGAACTACGCGAAGTGTTGGGAAATAGACATCTGTGGAAGGAGCCATTGGGATTGGTCGATTCCAGTATTGTCAGTTAATGCCGCATCATCTTGTTGCCTTAGTTGAAGGTAATGAACCTTCAAAATGGTATAGGAAGATCCCATGGATGCTGCGTACGTGGATCCTCGCGCGAAGAAACTAATCTTTGCCTATACAGGTTCAGACCATGTTCAGGGTCTGTCACCAATCATCTTTATCACTGGAAAACCGATTTGGCTGTGATCTTAGTAGCCGTATAGAGGCATGAAATCAGGTAACACAAAGAATGGCTTTACTGAGGCTTGTCTTGATGGGACTCTTTTGAGGATCTCCTCATGAAGACCTGCTGAGATGAGTCCTCATGAAGCCGTACTGAGTCTCGTCCACATAGGACCCTTCTAGCGCTTGACCTAAGAAGGCTCTAACAAGGCTTGCTTCACAACTATATCACAACCTAAATAATTTTCAAAAGTTCTAATCAAATACCATTACCTAAAAATTCCTCAGGTTTGAAAAATCAATAGTCGAGAAAGCACAGGGGGTCCCTATAAAATCACAGACTATTCAAAGCTTGATATTTTGCACGCCATTCAAAGCTTGATATTTTGCAAACGGGGTTGAAAAAAGAAAAACGGTCATCGAAACCGCAATATAAGTTTGAAAGACCTGTCTCATGACCTCACACGTTATGGGATGCGCCAAAAATTTCGCCCTCGTTTTACACATGGGGGAAAACCGCCGATTTTTTTCAGACCTACGTATCAATTGAGATCCTCATTTGAACTATCTATTTGAAAAATTCCATGCATATATGTTTAGAATGGTCGAAGCTGGGAAGCTAGGACATACGAATGTACAAATCGAATTTATAAGGGTTCCTTGTTCGATTAAGGAGCCCTAATACTAATACTTAAAACTCGTCTCTGCACAGATGAACGCATGAAAGCGAGATATGAGTGATCCCAATACTGTCATAAGCTCATGTAGCTATAGCTTCCATCATAACTGTACTAGGTAAAAAACAATATTTCATTCAATGAATTTCAGGCGTTACAATCGCGCGGAGCGTGTGGGTGTTGGCAATGCGAGTCAAGATCATAATAGCCCGATAAGGCAACATCACAATGACCAGATCAAGCAGCATGATAAGGTCCCTCTATGACACAACGCTGCAGATTCTACTAGGAAGCTGTCAGGTGACCAGATCATCATGTAATACTGTGTTCTCCTAGGAATCCGTACGGCCCGTAACTGCCCTGAAAAGAAGCCCTTCCAAAATTCCTCCCCGCTGTGACGGGTCCCAAATAAATTCACAATTGGCATCAATGGCAATTGCACGGAAGCACGATAAGACAACTCTCGTCTGAATTTCGTTTCAGTATCCGTGCAAGTTAAATCGTCGCAGTGCCTCGTGCCACGAGATGCGCCACTCTGCCTTTCTTTTCCAAATGCCATCCGCCGTGATTCTGTTATCCAAAATGATGCGGTTTGGATGTCATGTGCTCTTCCGACGGTTATGCGATTACTGGGAGGTTAGCGACGCGGTTGCCAAAGTACTCGAATATATTAGATATTCACGGAGGGTAAATCGTCATTGGAGAGCATAAAGAGGAGACCCGCGATGAGCAGGACAGAGAGGCACGGCGAAAGGTATAGAACGGCAGCGGAAAAGGGTGCCAGACCGAGATGGAAGGATCCGGAAGGAGTGAGGTGTACCGAGGAAAAGAGGAAAGGTTGATCGAGCAAGGGATAACGGAGAGAAACAGTGGTGGAAGACGAAAATTCGGAAGAGGAGAGACCGAAAGAGAGAGAAAGAGAGAGAGAGGGAGAGAGCAAGAGAAAGACAGACGGAAGATATAAGCATATACACGAGAACGATGGGGCGTTTAGATTGCACACCCCAGCAAGCTAGCAAACTAGCTAAAGCAGGTAACCGAATTAGACTACGGGCAGGAAGTGGGAAACTCCGGAATTGCGAGGGGAATTCGTTGGAGGGCGTTACGGTTAGCGCCTCTAACAGTGTGCCGCGCGCTCTCAACTCTATACTGAATTCCATGCACCGCGAGACCAACGGCCATAAACTTGGCCGGCCACATCGTTCTCTCGTTGCGAAAGGGTTTCAGCGCGTCGTTGCTAATGCATGTATAAGCCGAATTTCTGCCTTATGTTGGACGCTGGACCGGGCAAAGCTGTATCTATGGATACATGGGGGGGGGGGGGATAGATATTTCGAGACACTTTACATCGACATACGGTTGGCTATCGGCACATTCGGTTACTACGAGGACAGGGCTTGAATGGTTATTTACCGAGACCGGGTCTGTGGAGAACAAGGTGGTCCTCAGAATTACTTTTTAATCAATATGATTACATTTATGCTGAGCTGATTTCTTAAAGATATTCGGGCGTAGCTTATGGTGAGTATGAGGACAGGTGGCTACCTTGCGAATGGCTCGCGCAATCAAATGTCTTCAGAGCGACCTTCCTGGATATATATATATTTCACGCCATTTCAGCTAGCCCGTGGCCTCGACCATTTCTTGTTTGCCTGATATTTTTTTTGTAAAATTGTACTCTACGAAAGGAATATCCACACCAATTTTTGGATTTTTATCACTTCTCTTTTAGGAGTTATAGTTTTGGAAAAAATGTCGGTTTTAGATGTTCTGGAAACGTTTAAACGTTGATAATTGGTGGACTAATTAGGATATCGACAAATGGCACTATATAATTTTTTTTTCATTTTGAAGCATACTTTCGTTAACAATTACGCAAAAAATTGTCAATTATCAATGTCAACATCTTTTTTGCTTTTAAAGTGAAAACTGTTTGTTAAAAAGATAATTACCTTTTGTTATTTAAAAAAAAAGTACTATAAAAAAGAGTGACCCATTCTATGATTTTCAAGACTAGTCTCATCGTGGGTCCATTTTTTCTTCTATTTTTTTTCCTATTAATTATTTTTTTAAAACCACTCTTATCATTTTAATGTTCAATAATGCTATTAATGATTTTGTGATTTCCAATTCGGCTTCGACTGGCCAGAAACGGTTCATTTTCATTTATACTGAATTTAACCAAAAAAATTGCGTTCGGATCAATTTTTTTTCGATAAATTCAGCACAAATTAAAAATAAACCGTTTCAGACCTGTCAAAGCCGAATTGGAAATCACAAAATAGCATTATCGGACATTAAGATGATAAACTCTGTTTAAAGAAATATGATTAATCTAAAAAAAAATAGAAGGAAAAATGGTCCCAAGATGAGACTAGCTTAAAAATCATAGAATAGGTCACTTTTTTTTAGAGAATTAAAAAAAGACAATCATTCAAAAAAAATAGTTTTCACTTTAGACGCAAAAAAAACATTGACATTGATAGTTGACAATTTTTTTCATACTTTTTAACAAAAGTATGCATCAAAATGAAAAAATGATATAATTCCATTTGGCGATATCCCAATTAATTCAAAAGTTATCAGCGTTTAAACGTTTCCAAACCTTCCGAAATCCACATTTTTTTGGAAATTATTACTCCTAAAGGAAGAGATAAAAATCTAAAATGGGGTGGACATTCCTTTCATGGGGTACAATTTTACACAAAAATATCAGGAAAACCAAAAGTGTTCAGGGTCCTGGGCTACCTGAAATGGCGTGGATTATCCTATATATATACAGCTGAACCTCGATATAACGAATCTCTAGGGAAGTTCGTTATACTGACTTTTCGTTATATCGAGATCATGTCATTTAAAATGTTATTAAAAAAAAATATACTAGTACTATAAATATAGGGATATTTGTTAAAGAAAGAAAGGTTTAAATTAGAGCAATTTGTACAAGCAATTAGCAATTAGAGCATAATTTAAATATATTATTATGTCAGTGTATCAAGGAGGCGGATGTCTATCGGAAGGAAATGGAAAAATCTTCGTTATATCGAGAATTTCGTTACATCGAGGTTCGACTGTATATACATATATATACTTGCATATATAGTACAGTTGCCGACAAAAGGGTTCAATCAGTACAATCCAAATCAGGTTGACCCTGCTAATTGTTTATGTAAGCTGGAGTTTCTAGACTGTTCGTAATTGAATGGGCATTTAAATACAGCATAGACAGTAAAAGTATCCCATCATGGAAAAAGAAAAAACGTCATTTCTTGAAACATGACCTTGTGGTTATTTTCAAAAATCTTTAAAAATATTTATTAATGTGGTAGATACAATGGTTTGTGCTGAGCACTGTTTGAAAAACGTCCTCCACCACTGCTGCTCATAAACATATCATAAAAAAAAACAATCGAACGCATTTCGGTCAGGCGTAAAATTATGGAGAACTCGGACGAAGGATTTAGTGAAATATTGATTTTGGACAAAATAGTTGGAGTCCAAAGCGAATGTAACGTTTTTCGTTAAAAAAACGCTTTCTTTTTCGTTTATAAAAGCAAAACGATGCATAATTAATCAAAATTCCTTCGCTCAAGCGCTGCTTTTTGATATGTGGGGAATTTAAAAAAGTTATAAAATTTTAAGTTGATCGGTGCAGCAATTTTAGAGGTATGGCGGTCACCGATTTTAAAAAATTCATGTTAAGAACAATGCGTTTAAAGTTCGCTAGTTCGCGGAGCTTACATATAAAAGCTCGTAACTCCTTGAATTTTTAACGGTTCGCCTCAAAATTTTCAAAGAATATTTTTGAAACTTTATATTTTCAGAATTCGTCAAAATTAAAAAAAAACGATATGTTTATAAATTTCAACGAGGCGCAAGCCCTTAAAAAATAGATATGTAATATCAGCCATTTTCGCTTTACAATTTTTCAAAAGTTTTCCAAAAGTACATTGTACAAACCCTGTTATTACAACAAAAAATAATAATAACAATACTAATAAAGAATAAAATAGAAAATAATAACATTGGCACTCTGGATTGTTGTTATTATTTATTATTATTATTGGAGAATGTTTACAATGAGGTTTTGCAAAATTTAACGCCATCGCAAATTATCACGCCTTTTCGCATTTGCGGAAGAAAAATGGTGTTTCTCTCACCTCGGAAATCCACCTCGGAATAAATCATACTTGTAGGTTTATTCGACTTGCTCGCAACGAGAAGCAAACCCCGGTCTGATGGAATTCTGCAAGCGTGAAATACACGTCAATGTACCCGCGAAATAAAAACTTTTATTAAATATGCAACGTGAATTGGGAATAATGAAAATATATTGCATATTGCTCTGATTTTCCCAGGTACAGTCGTTGTTGAAACGTGTATGATATTTGACATTTTTTACTTACGATATTTGCAATATTTTCAGTTTCTACTTTGATGACTATCCTGAGTTTGTCGTAAATGAAGGCCTTAGGCCACAGTAATGGGTATAAAATCATGTGCGAATTTAACAATTTTTTTTGTATGAAAAAGTGATTCACTCGTAAAATTAATTACACATAATCTATTTAGTATGAATATCAAGCTGTTAGAATTTTTTATTTTCGATGTACAAAATGGCCGACTACTCGAAACTTCTCGAAACAGCTTTTTTCCAATTGGCGTGACGAATAACTTCAATAATTTTCACTCGATTTACTTCAAATTTAAACGTTGTGTTCCTAATTGCATTTCACAAAGAAGTACGTACGGAATTTCTGATTAATCGAAAACTTTTCAATTTATGGGCAGCTTATGAGCAGTAATAACTAAATTTTTCACTGGAAATTCATTTCTTAGGTTCAAATACCTACAACTTTTGAATATAACAATATTCTTTAAATTCCGTACGTACTTCTCTAGGTATTCTAATGTAGATTGACGAGAATTTTTGTTTTTTGTTCTAGGTAAAAAATTGTGGATGCTAAATGTTACGCCGCGGAGCGCCTAAAAAAAAGATAACAAAAGAAAATATTAGTTGTCGGCCATTTTGTACATCGAAAAAAAAATGCTAACAGCTTGATATTCATGCTACATAGATGTGTAATTAATTTTTTAGTAAATCACTTTTTCATACGAAAAAAAATTAATTCGCACATGATTTCATATCCGTTACTGTGGCCTAAGACCTTAAATGATCGGTTATCAATGAATCACTACGTGTCTGACGATTTCGTCTGACCAGAGTATGAAAATACATGGGAAATATTCAAAACGAGACCAGCGAACGATTAGTAATTAGTGAAGGCTAACACGGCGTGTCGATTAGCCAACACTGAGTGATGTTGAGGTAGCGTAACGAGCGTTGCGCAAATTTTCCTTCATTTTCTATTGGCCGTATACACTCATCCGTAACTCTACCGATGCCATTATGACACCGATGCCAAGAGGTCATAGGAAACGTGGAAAAGGTTTCTCCCATTCAGCACGCTGGCCTCTTTATTACACCATCTTTCTCAACGATCTTTCTTTGCGCAATTTACCGACGAACAAAAAGCGACCCGAGATTCTGAAATTTGATTTGATGATGGCTATCACAGGTTTCTCTGCATATGAAAAACATGGAAAACTTTACTTTTTAAATCTTAATCAAACTTTCATGGCTTCCTGTCTACTTTTCTCAATATTCTTTGGGTTTCCTTTGAATGTTTGACGTCCGAGCAAAAGATCATAACGACGGAGAAACTTATATACAAAGCTAGTCTTCCTTCGCCATCGTTTTCTCCACATTTGTGATGCCCACCAAATGCCCAAGTTCCGTGAAAGATGCCAACGGCTTGACCACCCACTTAGAATCGGACAACCTTCCTAATATTCTAGTCACAATTCAAACTCTATCAGATATCCTACGGAGTCCACCTAGCGTAAACGTCAAATGAATAAGTCTCATTGTCGTCAAGTTAAATGAATGTTGTAATTAATCAATATCAATCACCTACCAATTTAACACGCCATAGAATGGTCTAGCGAAAGCATAGAGTCGTTTGCAAAACAAAGTCAACCTTAAACAACCATACGCAAAATTCAAGCACGTTTTCTCAATCGACCTTGCCATTGGGTATTTTGTGATGAATGTTCTGATGTTTGGTTGGACTGGTTGGGTCCGATTTCCATTGGGTTGTCGTTGGCTTTGGGTTATCTGAGTTGGAAGCACGTGGATGTTACGGGGGTAGGAAAAGTCTTCAGGGGCGCGTGGTTCTGTCTTCGAGAACTGCGAGCCACCCGAGGCCCGTGTACCATTTTCGAGTGACGATACGACCTGCCAGAAGAACGCCCAACAACCCGCGAGATATTCCGTGAACCTACCTTCTCCAATTTTCCTTCCATTCTCCGCTTCCCTCGCTCTTTTCTTTTGTACTCCAGCACTTCGTGTGAAGTTGCTTGGGATTTATGATGCTCCAGGGAAGCGCCAAACGGTCGAGACTAGCCGACCAACGAGAAGCAGGATTACCGTGAAATTTGCCGAGCGTATACTTGCTCGTTGGGGTAGTATGGCTCCTACCACTCCGATATAGATGTATATGAAGGGGTGGCACACGAGAGAGCTATTTATCGCCCTTAAAAATTTTCTCTTGCACACTTTCGCCGGATTCTCAAGTCCCAATGATCGCAATAATTGTTTAGATAAAACAGAATTTTATCGTACTTCGCCTCTCCTACGAGGATCGTAAATACTTTGCGCAATAAATAACGAAGATGCGAGAGCGTTCAATTGTTTTCTTTATAATTGATTCAAAGTTTTTTTATCGATCGTCGATACTAGTTGATACCTCACGTTCGTGTTAATCAGCGTCCTCATATTAGCAAGAAGTCATTTATCGACAAGTCACCTCCATTGTATTCCAGTACAGTTGTTATTTTTACGGGTCAGCACCTTCACGCGTTAGATTGATCATTCGTCCAATGGCCGACGTCTCATAGCGAAGCTATATGTACGGTGGATGTTCAGTACAATGATACGTTGAAGACGTCTTTGTGTCTGTTCTTTCCATTTCAGAAAATACATGTCCTACTTGCCCAGTCAACAAACGAGTCCGATTCTCCCCGACACTTCCAAGAGACTCCATTCCCCTATACAACAGAAAGGATGCCCCAAAGTATCCCTAAAACGCAACGACTGCTATTCTCCCAAAAAGCGCTACGCCTTTACCAGCTGCCTCATTCGACAAGTCGAAGGAAACAGCTAGAACGCAATTGAAGACGGCAACAGCCCGCACTCCCCTCCACACCTAAAAACAAAACGTCAAGTGTTATGGAGCTGGTCAAGATCCGGGGTGGTGTCATCGCGATGTCCAAGAACCAACCGTGCACCGGGGTTACTCTTGGATCGGTGCAGAATATGCAATCAGCGGGCATACGTAGCAAGCATATGTACTGATGTACAGGCTGCACTTTACTCACGTATGTATCAGCGTGGTTCGAGGCTGAAACGTCAGCATGATGACCGCGCGACACGAAAGCCAATACGAACATGTACAGAGTGGTCCGGGCAGGTTACCAGTATGAGGAAGTTAGCCCGAGTGATACTCGAGGTCGGAGAGGGACACGTGAGAGATGTTCTGTGGAGTCTGTGTGCTGCTCTTGAGAGTGTGTTGGCTTGCGTTTGGAGGTGTAGAAGAGCTACGAGACAGAGCAGCCCAGCTCCACCGCATTTACGACAGGGTTGAGACAACATGGAAGAGCTTGAGGGAGACGTTTAGGGAGGTTGAGGGATCGAGGGTGTTTCCCTCATATTATACAGCGCGTTCCGCGGGGTATCGTTTACCACTGGGACCACCCAGTCTGAAACGGCATGCATACAGGTCATACCTTCCTCTCTGTCTGTCTGCCTGTCTGTCTCTTTGCCTCTCTCTCTCTCTCTCTCTCTCTCTCTCTCTCTCTTTCTCTATCTCTCTGCTGGCCACGCGCCTCATCGCAATAACACATTGCATTTCGTGACGTTAATCAGGCTATGCGAGGCATTACACGCCCATGGTTGTTGCCACTACGTTACTACCGCTACTACCAGCCCCACTTGTGTTCCACGCAACCTTCTGCTACTACCGTTACGCACTATACTATTAATAATAATGCTCACACCGTACCTCAATCTATTTATCAAGCTCTGGCGAAGCGGAACCGTGTACTCGGCAATTATCGCTTTGCCAAAGCGATTCTCCTCCCTTCCGCCCCTCTGGCTGTCTCTCTTTCCTGGAGATGCAATAAACAGCGGTAAGAGGATACGATTCCGAGTTTCAAGAGGCCAGAGATTAATCGAGTTAAGCGTCTGAATTCTCGGCTACATCTGGCCGAATAACTCTCCGGGCTTTCAAGCACAATGAGAATTCCATTGTCCAAAGTGTTAGTTGTTCCCGTATAGCGATAGGAATTCGTATATAACTTCGTGCATTATGGGTCGGTCATAATTTTGCGCTCGTGGCCTATACACTGTTGGAGCATTCGTTGTAGGCGAGAATTTTCCGAGGGAACTCGTTAGTAACTTCGAATTCCGCTGCCGACATCATTATGTGGCGATGCTCATGATCGTCGAGTAGAGCTGGGGCCGATATTGTTGCTTCTTCATTTGCGAATTTCGGAACATTCTCGTCCAGTATTGTCGGGCGGATGAACAATTTTTTTACATTGGAACAAAAAAGGCTACAGCGGGGTTGACCTCTGTCGAGGTGAATGTTAAGGTTGACAGCATCGGTGCACTCAATGGCGATTCGTACCATGAAATGTCTTAATGTTTGCCGGCAAATGTTTTATAGCCTTTGAAGAGTCTTAGGGTGCTTCGCATGTTATGGGGTGGGTGATTCAGAATCATGAGGGTGTGTCATTGCGAGCAAAACGTTTTCTATTAATGTCGTCTGATAAAAATTGACCGAGATATTCGCGATCAGTGTCCGAGTGAACCATGTCACAGTACACGGTATAGTGTAGAAATTCCCTCAGGTAACCAACTGGATTGCCATACTTGTCCCTACTTCCTGATAGGGATCCAATTGGTCATCGCGTTGGATCCCTATACGAAAACGTCACGCTCGGACGTTGGATTCTATTAGGAATTCCTATATGAAATCCAATACACGAGTTCAATTTGAATCCTAAAGATTTTGATTTTCGAATCAAAATATATAAATATACTAAATGAGTGGATTTAAAAAAAGTCGCACGTTTGCTCACGCGCGAAACGTGCAAGTCGAATCGAGCGCGGTTGCGCATCCATGTTCAGACAAGTGAACTTTTTTTCATTGCATTGTTTTCGGTAAAAAATTACGAACTCGAGAATCCATTTGCAAATCGATAATATGATTCAATAATTTTCGTTTATTACTCAATATGCTTGAAGACAAATATAATCATGAATAAGCAACTACTATATCATTCGGCGTCGGTCTTTGAACGCGAGTATCTCGGCAAATTTTGATCGCACGGCATTTTAAAAAAAAGCGTTTTTCCCAATACAATATATGTATACATATTGTAATATATATTGAAATATATTATAATATATATATTGTAAAATAAATACAATAGTATTTGTTTTGTATATATATATATATATACAAAATTGTATATAAATTGTATATGTTTTGTATATATATATATATATATATATATATATATATATATATATATACAGAGAGAAAACATTATGCGTATCACCGAATTGGTTCAATCACAGGTAGCCAACGAAGGACTAAGATGGAATACCAAAATATTCAATTGTTCCGAGTATCTATTCATTCGATGCAATTAATAATTCATTGGCATCCCTAATGACGGATTCAGCCATTCCAATTTTTTTTCAGACCAAATATATCAATATTTGTGTACGAAAAGCGAAAAATTTCGTCAAGTTTTGCGGTCGACGAAGTCGACTTTACCGCTCATTTTGAAACGCTACCACGAGCACGCAAAGAACATTTAACGGTTCGAAGGACTTCGTGAACCTCCAACACGTAAACTTAGGTCAGGGGACATCCGCTCTGCATATTTCAGTCTGTAAGACCATGAAGGATAGAAGAGCGTTTCCCCATCCCACGTTGTCACTATGTTCTCGCTGGACACGAAGGCTAAAAAGCTTTATGCTATGGGCGGCTCATCGATTATTCATAAACGTATCGGTCGAGCGTCGTGAACAAGCGGAAGTCTTGGGTTCGTGTACTCAGTGGCTCCTCTAGATCGCATAAAACGCTATTACATAAGGTACGTGCAACGTTCAGAGAGAGAGAAGGCGATAAAGGGAGGGGCGAGAGAGAGAGAGAGAGAGAGAGAGAGAGAGAGAGAGAGAGAGAGAGAGAGAGAGAGCGAGAAAGAGAGCGGCTGGGGGAGGAGAGACCGTGTGGCGGAGGAGCCATAAGGGCTTTGCAGAAGTTTCAGAACATTGTCCGTTTATGTGCTCCATAATTTACGGCCTTATTACGGCCAATCACACTATGTATACACAACAACCTGACTATAGATAAACATCGATATTATATGTATATATATATACATATACGCATATATATATATATATATATATATATATATATATATATATATATATATATATATATATATATATATATATATATATATATATATAGATATATAGGTACAAAGGTACTTTCGGAGAGTTCGGAGGCCGTCCTCATAGTAGCCATCTGCTTCCAGACCAGACGTTATGAAAGGTTTAAAAGCGTAAGTGTGTTCGAAACCACCTTTGGATAAATTTAAGCATATTTATACAAAGGTCATTCTGTGGCAGCGACATGTCCTCAAAATCGACTATTGGGTTTCCAAAAAATTGAAATCTGATTTATACTTTCAATATGTAGAAAGTTGAGTTCTCGTGGATCTAAAGGCTTCCAACTAGACTTTGGGCATATATATACATATATATATATATATATATATATATATGCAGGGTCTCATAAACACCACGTCATATTTAAGCGGGCGTTGGACTCGATTATGGCGCACGAGATATCAAAAATCTGGCTTTAAGTAAAAACTCCAACGTTCCTGAGTTATTTTGACTGTTTTTAAGTTTCGTAAAATCCAGCACCTTGTGTGATCTTTTTACAGCATTGTCGAGAAATTAATTTTTTTACAGTACTTTTTGGTATAAAAATAGTCTTGTATAGATGCTTTCCATTAGGGACGTCATAGACACATTATTTACATTAAAGCGACTTAGGCGATTAAGTGTTGTCGACTTAGTATGAATCCGAAAAAACCACACATATTTTTAATCTGTATGAGGGTTGTAATGTGCCAGATTGTTAGCACCAGATTCACTTTAAAAAAATCCCAAAATGACGGCTTGCTAAACTTCAATTGTCAATTTTTCCGACCGTTGTCCGCGTTATATTAAAAAACATTATTTGGACTCAATTCTGTCGCCAACGTTGAAAAAGAGTCTAGTGAAGGTATATGCCAAATCTCAGCGCAGTCGGCCAATTGGGTATCGAGATATCGTGGTTGCTGATTTGTAAAGCGTAGTTTCGAGAAAAACGCGTTTAAAGTTGTTACGTGACGACACCTCTCCCCGAGAGTACTCTTCATAATCTCTATAGCTCGCCTAACTGTATGAGTACCGTTAAACGGTTTTCGCAGTTATATTCAGAAAAGTTTCACGAATGATCAAAAAAAATTGTTTAAAAATACACGATTTTTCCAAATTTCTACACACCAACACTGCGTTAAGTAGAACACTGTAAGCAATCTTTTTTCAAGACATTTTTCATAAAATAGAAAAAGCATCTATGCACGACTATTTTGCCACCGAAAAATGATTACAAAAAACCTAATTTGTCGAAGATGTAGCAAAAAGTTAATCCAAAGTAAGGGATCTGAGAAACTTTGAAAAAGTTTAAAAATATTTTTTTCAAATGATGGGTTTTTGCCTCACGGACAAATTTGATATTCCAGTAGCTCATGATCCAATCCAGCTGCCCTTTAAGTAATGCCTGGTACTTACGTGACTCCCGATATGTATAGATGCTAAGGCTATGCTATTCAAAGATCAGGCCACGTTCAATTATAGTCTTTCAATATGGAATAGGGTGATTATTTAATAAATTTCATAAACATATTGCGGCAAGCTAAATGTTTATGAATTGCAAGTGCAATTCCTCGCGTACACGGGAATCCTCTTACGAATGATTCTGACAATTGTCTATCGAAAGCCCCTCAGTGGTGCTGTGCATTCATCGGACAGTCGATAGAGTCGAAGGAGTATTATCAGAGCGAACAGTTGCAAGGTCTACTGCTACGTGTATATGTATATACACATGTATGTTTGTATGTATGTATGTATGTATGTATGTATGTATGTATGTATGTATGTATGTATGTATGTATGTATGTATGTATGTATGTATGTATGTATGTATGTATGTATGTATGTATGTATGTATGTATGTATGTATGTATGTATGTATGTATGTATGTATGTATGTATGTCTGTATGTATGTATGTACGTTATGTATGTATGTATGTATGTATGTATGTACGTTATGTATGTATGTATGTATGTATGTATGTATGTATATACACACATGAAGCGAAGTGCAATTGTGTGAGCAGACTATCTAATCAATAGGATGAATTGCCTGACCACAAGTGGACGAATCTACTACCACGGAAATTTATCCTGGACGACTATATGGACGAAGCTTCGAAGTAGACTGTCAGCCTCGTGACCCCGAACGTCGAGGGCAGACATTTATTATTAGTACGTAGGATGAATTCCACGATGGACCCTCAAGGGTTGCGGCATCAGATCTACAAGTATAATTCGCCGAGAATTATTGACGAGGGATTCGCTAGATCGTGGTACATTGTTCTCGTTCGCTATTGAAACTTCAACATTTTCGAGACGGTGGTCAAGTACTCAAGTGTCTTTAACGTTGATAACAGATTACATCCCTGCAACCGGGCCGAAATTTGGCGTTTTTTAGAAATTCATTTTAAAGGCTGAATTGTAAAATAAATGCGCAGAATGTCTATCATACGTTATTTATTGGCATTTCGACTACGGAATTTTTTATACCATTTCATGATAACTGCCTCATGAATTGGTGGAAAAATCGAAAAAGATCTCGTAATGTTATAGTTAGAGTTTGTCGAGTCAAAGTTTTAAATTTGGAAGACAAAGCAGCTATGCGTCATATTTTGAAGTCAAAACATTTTTATTCATGTCAAATTTCGCATTTTAAATGCTTTTGAAAAATGTTCTAAATCTAAAAATATGTCTCAACAGACTATAGAGAATCTAATACCAAAGATTTTCACAAACTGCATACAAAATATCAAAAACTCTTCAAATGGCCTTCACATTTACCCTCGCAACTTCGTCCCTGACAGCGATAACGTAATGGATTTTTATGACGCGTATAGTATAGAGAATAATGATCGGCATTAAAAAACATATTTTCCATTTTTCCCTGGACGTACGTAAACCCTCAAATTTTTTTTTCGTTATTTTCTTTTCAGGTAAAAAAATACTAAAATGGGAAAAAGAGGGAAATATCTTAATGCAATTTTTTGAGACGCGTATAGTATAGAACATTGGTCGGCAATCTGCGACCCGTGAGACGCCTTGGTGCGGCCCACAAGGTTCTTGCTGCAAGGTATGTGATTAGGGTTGCCAGCTCCCGTTTTTCGTTTTAGAGGATTTGATAAGACAAAATCAAGGACCAAGGATGAAAATGAGGGACATTGTGTTGTTTTCAATAAAATTCTCTGTTATGGTATCAGTAGTGACATTTATTAATAAAATGAGCAATTTATACGCAACGTATCGTAGTCGGTAGTTGAAGCCTATAGCTAATTACTTAGTTATTCAATCATGAACAAAAGCAAAAAATACCTATCATAAAAATAGATACAAAATTACTGTTTTTTGACAGTGAACCTGGTATTACATTTTGCTGCTTTAAGGACTAAGACCACTGTAGAATTTTCAGAAAATTGATTTCTTTAAATTGGCTCAGGATATACCTTGAACCATCTCGATAAAGGGGGGAAAAAGTTTGGTACGTGCAAAACAGAGGTCCGCAGGCCCGGGTGCATCTGCAGTGGCTGTGGCTGGCCCATGTGCGAAGCGTCGACTGTTTTTCTCAGAACACAATTTTTCAAAACGCACTCAGAACACAATTTTTCAAAACGCACTCAGAACACAATTTTTCAAAACGCAGTTTTTCAAAAATTTTTCAATTTTTTTTTTCAATTGTCAAATTGTCAATTTCAAAAATTGTGAAAATTTTCAATTTTCACAATTTCACAAATTCACAACAATGTTCAGTCTTTTCACTCCAAATTTTGAGCACATCTTTAAAATAACAGTCCGAAGTAAAAAACGAAAGGGATTTTCAATGAGTTAATTATAGCATTAGTTATTAACAAATGATTGTCCTTTTTTTCTGTCGAAAATTGAGTTTTTACTTTAAACGCTTGCCTATTACACAAAAATTCATATTCTCAAACTGCCCTACGTATTTTACTAGCTCTACTCATTTAAATTAATAGAATTAAAAATTTTCTTTTACAAATTCAAATTTGCGTCAGTTGCACTGCATGCCGCAGACCGTCTCAAATAAAACATGCCTCGCAAGAATGTCTCCAGCGTCACCGTACTGTATAATTTTATAATATAATTTTTTTTATTCACTTGAAGATATGATTAATAACATCCTTGAATATTATTATTCTCTTACTTGTCCTTCCACCCAAAAAAAATCGCAAAAAATCACTTAAGGGGCTATACCAGTGTGAACGGTGAAAGTTTTGGTGGTTTTCGGGAATTTTTCGGAAGAAAAGTAATCAATTAAGCGTTTCGGAAAATCAAGAATATATTTGGCTATATTTGACCTATATTACATAATTTTTTCATAGAAAAATGTTGAGATCCAATCGACTTATGCGCTGCCTTCGGACGCGCTAAAAGAAAAGTTCCTCCCCTGTGACATGATTCCGGCCGATTGAGTAGCTGAAACCGAAAAAAAAAAAATATCGTTACCCTGGAAGGTATTTCCTATACAATGACGTAGGATTTTCAAAAAATATCAAAATCTAGCCAAATGGCGTAGTTATGAAAAAAAAAATCTGTTTTCTTGCCTATAAAATGGTCGTTTTTTTAAAATGCCAAATCGTTAATTTTCGTCGGATCAACAATGTCATACATCATTGTAGAGTAATTATATTCAAGCGTACTCAGTTCAAATTTCAAGTCAATCGGATAATTGCTCTTTGAGTTACAATGTCAGCAAATTTGAAAAATCTCATTTCGAGAAAAACGCGTTTAAAGAGTTAACTATCGATTTTATACCTACGAGCGGTTGCTCTTTAGAAGGCTGCCTTCGGGGAGTATTAGTGATAAACTGTCGAATAAAGCAAAAAAATCGATTTTTTGAAAGTGTCACACTGGTATAGCCCCTTAATTTTCGACGTTTACAGTGGTGTAAGTCTTTCAGAGCTTCTTCGTTATCTACAATGAGATTATAAAATTCTTTACATTGCATGTTGAAGTTCGATTCTATTTGCAGTTCCGCTTTTACAGCGTCAATATCGAACTTATTTCGGTTTTTGGTTCACGCATTAGTGCACAAGAAAAAATCCTTTCGGCCTGGGCCTCAGAGACAGGGATGGAAAATACGTATTATATTATTTTTAGCAGATACTTGCTTTCACCTGTTGATTTTAGAACCTCAATCCATTTTTTAAGCACATTGTCACGCTGCTTTTCTTCGATTATTTTCGTCAGGAGAGGCTTCAATATAAAGAATTCTTCATACATACGCAGCCGCTTGCGTTCATTTTTCCCAAAATAGGAGACGAAGTATTGTCCTCTATTCTCGATTTCAAAATCGGGGACAATATCAATGTTTGGGTTTGAAAATGGGGACTTCCATAAAAATGAATACTTATGAATACTATGATATACCTTGGTATAAAGAATAACGATCATCGATAAAAAAAAAACTTTTTCATTTTTTTTACGTACAGGACGTACGTAATTCGTCAATTTTTCATTCAGGCGAAACTTTCAAAAAATAACAAAAATGAAAGAAAGGGAGCGTCCTAATTAAATATAGATTTTCGAGTGACAGAAATTCACGCATGTTCTTTATGCAAACACAGACACACGTGAGTTTGCATACGAGCGCTTTAATCGTCTACATTGTTGCCTAGACGTACTGCCTACGAAGTTCACTTTCACAAGCTGCATCCCTGCATCTGCGTGACAAATTCTCGCGAAACTATGAGTGGTCCTCTCTCCTCCTTTTCTCCTTCTATCTCCTTTTCTGCAGGAGAAGGTAGTCCCATGAATTAAGGCCGCGCAACAACGCAGTGTCTCGAGTACTTAATCTACGAAGTACAGTCCTTGTTCAGTACGTGCATTGTACGAATCCGTGAAGCCCCGTTTGCTGCCGACTCGAGGATCAAGGCGCATTCATACATACACATACGAACAACTTTTCTTTGCGTTCCGTACTATCCGAATAGGTTTGCACACCGCGCGCACGCGCGTAATACGTCAATGACAATCGTCGAAATCTACGTACAAACCTGATGTGAATTTATGGGTATAGCCAAGGTGATTAATCTACATAGATAATAAAGTTCGAGACGACTGATGAGTGTTGGTTTGGAGCTTGAGTGATTCGCAGACATTGCTGTACACGCGGTATTTCATGCTAGGTATTAGGTGTAGTAAAAAGAAATCCATTATTTATTCCTTCAATTTCATGCAAAAGTAATGGAATTCTTTTTACTGCTTCTAATATCCTTATCATTAAAATCGACCTTCAACGCTTTTAATTGACCCCATTTTTGGGTTCCCCACTTTTTTTTCGCAATTGGGACCCTCAATGACGATCAAATTCACGATCGCTGCATTGAATCTACGACCATTGTCATTTTCTGGAACTCTCACATTTTAGGGCTCCCGTTAATTGGAGACGATCTACAAATGGCAATAAAATTCACGACAGCACCAGTAAACCTATGACCATTGTCAATTTCTGTAGTTCCCACATTTGGCCTCCCATTCAATGGGCACGATCCAGAAATGATAATCAAATTCATGACCGCAGTATCGAATCTACGACCAACGCCATTTTTTTTAGATTTCGTACCTCAAATCGGAACACAGAAAGCTTTAAGGCTTTGTTATCTCTTAAGTCAGTCTGTATCCAGAGAGCTGTAACTTTGAACCTTTGCAACCAGAAACTTAAGGGAAGGGTAGGGGTTCAGCGTGAAAAAAAACACTTTTTTGCGATTTTTTTTTCATCTATATGGATAGAGTCAATTTATTGAAACCTTTTGTACATTGTTAAGTGTCATTTCAAGAACATTCCGTGAAATTTGTACGCAAAAATATCCCCAAACAAGCCGGTGACAAAGCTTTTTCAAGAACGCCTTTGGAAAAACACGATTTGCGGTGTTCACTGTATCTCAGCTAGAAATTATCTCAAATCAAGTAGCATTCAAATTTAGTCAAACTATCATCAAATCCACCCCCCAACGGTCTTTGATAATATTTTTTTTCATTTCTCAATTTTTGCTGGTCATGTAAAGTGAGAAGTGATATTTTTCACGAAAAATTCCGCCATTTTGTAGGTGGAAAACCCCCTCAATGTAAAAAAAAAAATCTCAAACTAACCATTGGGGGGAGCTATTTTATATGTAGAAAGTGTGTACCAAGTTTGAAATAAATCGGTCATGTAGTTTTCAAATGGCAGTGAACACGGACTTTGAAAAAGTGGTTTCGAGAAAAACGCGTTTGAAGTGTTAGCTACAGTTTGAAACGCGAGCTACAGTGTTAGAGGAGCGGAGCGGGACTAGATAGTCAATAACTTCGAGAGTTTTGCTCTGATTGACTTGAAATTTTGGGACTGTATTCTTGAAATGCTTAACTATAAGAGAAGACAAAAAAATCGATTTTTCAAAAGTCCGAACCCCTACCCTCCCCTTAAGAGAGGACTGTGACGGGCCGAAAAAGGTCGACTTTCCTGATTTTTTTTTACTCGCTTATTTCTTTGCGATTTCTAAGACAGGTTTGTTGTTACACACATAACACAAAGTGCAACTATCCCATGGCGTCGTACATTTAATCAGACATTACGGGTAATAAAAAAACAGG
Source organism: Ophion costatus (assembly GCA_951751655.1). Lineage (NCBI taxonomy): Eukaryota > Metazoa > Arthropoda > Insecta > Hymenoptera > Ichneumonidae > Ophion > Ophion costatus. Next base: position 38,190,446 of record OX632356.1, read on the forward strand.
TAAATGTAAATAATATTAGTTGGTTTTTATTAATTTTCGAAAAATGATGATAGATCGAGGTGATATAATTTTTTAAATTTATAACAAGATTAGAATTAGATGGGGAGAGGGCATTTTTCAACCGAACCCAAGTAATCAGCACTTCGCAGCTACCCCCACTCTACTTCAACACAGTGGCAGTGGTGTGGGGGTAGCGTTAGTTTTGTGTGACATCCAGCTGACTCCGACCCTGTACCCAAGCATACATCAACAAACATATACAGTTTCAAAAGCATTATCAGGGCTAACATTTTCAATGCTAGAACTTTCGTTGCGGACCAACAATGCAAACTCCAACATCATTACAAGGGGCAATTTGGAATCGATTTTGTTCGCCTTTCTGTGTGTGAGGAGAGAGAGAGATTCTCTCTCTCTCTCTCTCTCTCTCTCTCTCTCTCTCTCTCTCTCTCTCTCTCTCTCTCTCTCCCTCTCTCTCTTTCTCCATGCTCCATGAAAATGCTTAAGGCCTTAGGCCACAGTATAAAATCATGTGCGAATTTAACAATTTTTTTTCGTGTGAAAAAGTGATTCACTCATAGAATGAATTACACATCTATTTAGTATGAATATCAAGGTGTTAGAAAATATATTTTTTTTTTCGATGTACGAAATGGCCGAATACTAACATTTTCTTTTGTTATCTTTTTTTCAGGGGCTCCGCGGCGTGACATTTAGCATCCACAATTTTTTACCTTGAACAAAGAATAAAAATTCTCGTCAATCTACATTAGAATACCTAGGGAAGTACGTACGGAATGTTAAAAAAATTATCTTATTCAAAATTTGTCGGTATTTGAACTTGAGAAATGAATTTTCAGTGGAAAATTAACTGCTCATAAACTCCTCATAAAATGAAAAGTTTTCGATTAATCAGAAATTCCGTGGGTACTTCTCTGCGAAATGCAATTAGGAACATAACTTTTAATGGTGAAGTAAATCGAATGAAAATTGTTCAACTTATTTGTCGCGCCAATTGGAAAAAACCTGTTTTGAGAAGTTTTGAGTAGTCGGCCATTTTGTGCATCGAAAAAAAAAATTCTAATAGCCTGATATTCATACTAAATAGATGTGTAATTAATTTTATAAATGAATCACTTTTTCATACGAAAAAAAAATTATTAAATTCGCACATGATTTTATACCCGTTACTGAGGCCTGAGGCCTTAAAAATATACATAAAACAGTCTGAAGTGCATGCCCAAGATATCATATATCTATGCAAGACACAGATATACGATATTGTTGTCTTCTTCGCACACGACTCGTTCGGACTCTTGTACTTTGATGTCCATAATCACATAGACAGAATTACGCTTGTCGTACACTTTATTACTGCTTTATTTACCTGAAGCGAGGTTATAATACAGAATATTACATATAGGTTCGTCGTATGGAGAGATATCCGGAGGATGCGTCGAGCATGGTCTTATTGGACTTTACTAATTTTGAGATGGACACCACCCGCAGCTGCTAAAAAGACGCTTCGAGGATGGATGACCCAAGGTAACTGCGTTTTCTCACAAACTTCGACTTTGTGATTCTGAAGGACCTTGATCAGTCCAACCTTGGATTGATAAGTGCCAAAATTGATACCTGAAAAAATATCGATATATATGAAGCTTGAAACATGAAATTTGGTTTATATGCTGCTTGGAGAGTGTAGAGGTACACTGAGAAAGGATTTTTTCAAATTCGAGCCTTAAGAGGGTGAAATGGGGTTTAAACGTTTGTATGAAAAAAAATATTTATTGGTCGCATTTACTTGAAACTTCGCATGAACACTCTACAATAAAGTTGATGAAACAGGGCAATCAGCATTTCCATAAAATTCGACCCTTAAGGGGTTGCAAGGGGGTAGAAGAGTTTGTGCTGGAAAACATATTTTTTTGGGTGAGTTCATTTGACAAAAAAGCGTAAATACTCTACAATCCAATTAAGGGTAGACGTATTCGAATGGTTTCCAAAATTTAACCCTTCAAAATTTAACCCTTCAAGAGTTGCAAGGAGGTGGAAAAGCTTGTGTAGAAAGCAATATTTCTTTGGTCGGGTTTAGTTGAAGCTTGGCCTAAATGCTCTATAACGGAAATAGTGAAACATGCACTTCAGTATTTCCCAATATTCAGCCCTTAAAATGTTGCAAGGGGATAGAAAATGATGTAGAAAAGCATATTTTTTTTACTCGGATTGACTTGATACTCTGCAAAAACACTGTACAGGGGAATCAATGAAACGCGTATTTTACCGATTTTGGGAATTCAACCCCTAAAGGAAAGGGGGTCGCAAGGTTTGTACGGAAAATGAAAAAAATCGGGTGGAATTTACTTGAAACTTTCTATTACTGCTCCTAGACACAATTAATGAAATTTCACCGTTTTTGGAAATTACATCCTTGAGGGGAAAAGGGAATAGCAAAGTTTGTGAGGTATGAGAAATATTTGTTCAGATTTACTTAAAACTCAGGATTAATGATTTTTAACACAATTCTACGTATTCCTTGACTGAATATTTCAGGAGCACATTTCATTACGGAGCGTTCAACACAAGTCTACGTGAGCGAAGCCGCTGGCGGAAATCTATATATACATATATATATATTAGGGTAGCCGTTATTTGGGCTTTGGCAAAAAAAATTCGATGCGACCCCAAAAACATAAACAAGGTGCATAAAAAAAAATCTGTAAAGTTTGGAGGCGCTCGGAAAATTGGAACACGCTCCACCGAGCGATTGAAATTTTAAATGTAAAATAGATGTGTTTATCCCGCGCATCAATGATTTTTTTTCCGAGTATAATATTAATGAGAAAAATTTGAAGCTTGGTACATTTATTGTGCATAGTATGGTGTACAAAACCAAATTTCTTCAATTTTTTTAATCCATAATTTTGTTAATGCCAAGCTCTGTAGAGATGCCCATATTTCGTTTTTTAAAATATTTGTTTTCAAATAAATTCCAAAAAATGGTAAATTTGGTTAAAAATTGATGATCCCATTTTTGAAAACCATATCGGCCATCTTCCCGTCTCCATTTCGAAGTTTGGACGATAGAAGATTTTTTTTCTACGCCCCCCTTTGAATCCTAAAAGTTTTATTATACGCAATACTTGATCGGAGCAGTATTTTTCGAGATACATCAGATGTAAGATTGAAACGGGAAACCCGGTTTATAGCTACGTGTACAATGATGACTGGTCGTAAAGGCGGTTGAGTTTCCTTTGAAGCGTTTAAGGAGGTACGATCATTTCTACGAATCCAGCTTTCGGATTTGAAATTTTTATATGATTTTGATGAATACGTTTTGCGCCTATTGCCAAAATTTGAGCTATTTTGACCGTTTAGTTTTTTCGCAATGAAACTGAAAAGTCGAGAACTTTGAGTTACCGAAGCACGTCGTCTTATGGAGACGGTCAACCGGAAGTGCGGTGATCGTGGTTTTTCTGCGCACGTATCCAACTAAACCCGTTGGAAAACTAAAATTCGATAGATTAGATATAATAGGTATTGTAAAAAATAAGAAAATCAATCTTCACCGTGTAGTTGAAGCACTACATTACAAGAAAGTGTCAATTTCCGGTTTAAAATGGTCAGAACGACGAAATAGCACCCACAGACATAGCAACGTCGCGAGTGACAGCTGACGCGTTTGGCGAACATAACCCAGTTTTGTTCCGAAATTAATTCGAATAGAAGCCGCCACAAAATATGCAAACAACAATTTATGGAGTTTTATCATTTATCACGTATCAATAATATGTATAATTACATTCTGCCTATCGTGTTAATTCCGCTGAGGTAATTCAAGCCTATTTTAATAGCCTTGAATTTTACTACGTTAATATTATTACGAACATTACTACCGAGTCGTTGGGAATCTAATTTTTCAATTTTTATTTGGTCACGTGCGGTGAATTCATCAATTATCACAAAATTTGGCACACTATAATCGATAATACGAATAATCAACATAAGTAAACATCAATCAGAGCAGCTGTGGATAAAATAAATTTAGACTCTTTTTCAACCCCGTGGAGTTAAATGACGTAAAATATTGAACAGTGCCGTCGATTATCGACGGTGAGTAAAAACTGACGCCTCTTACCAATGCAATGTTTCGGACCACCTCCGAAGGGCATATAGCTCATGGGATGTCTGGCCCTGATCGCTTCTTCCGTAAATCTTTCGGGATCGAAGACTTCCGGCTTCGGCCAAATTTTCGGATCCCGATGGATCGCGAATACCGGCACGATTACCCGGGCTCCTTCGGGTATCGTTGCGTTCGTCCCGGCGAATGTATATTCACCCCTCGATTTTCTCGTGAGGATACATACCGGTGGATATTTTCTGAGGGTTTCTGAAATAAATTTGCGACGATAATGGCTAATTTATCATGGCGATGCGACAGCGAGAATAGCCGCCGCGAGATGGCGCTAGACGTCGACGATAGTCGGTGCTTGTATACCGTTGAACACCATGTCCAGATACTTCATGGATTTGACAACCTCGTAATTAAATTTTCCGTCGTTTTCCGCCAACGCGTCATGTATTTCCTTCCTCAGTTTGTCCTGTATGGATTGGTTTTGAGCGAGCTCCAAGAGGGCGTGACTCATCGCTGTCGACGTAGTCTCGAAGCCAGCGATGAAGAATAAAAACAGCTGGGATGTCAGCAGTGATTCCGTCGTTTCTGTACATAAATGTATTATTATTATTATCGATTGTACTCGTGGCGGATTATTCCTGCACATAAATATTGCTATATACAGGTGACACCGTGACGGAAATCCGTCATGCCAGCCATCTTGAGGCGGCACTCCTTCGTGAAATTTGTGAGCGCCACCTACGGCCGGTTGTCGCGATCTGTGCAGATTCGTGACGTCTGACGCGTCACATAATGGCAGTGGTCCGAACGTCGCTGACGGCATTCATAGTGTACGTACGGTTGATCTGATTGTTTCGATCGCAGTGGGTATTGCGCTGTGAGCGCTTAAGGTAACGGTACTAATGCTCGGACGCGTCCCACTATTCGGACAGTAGTTCGAATATTTCACTATATCAGCTATCATATAATTGATAGGTAACGATAAGTGACGCTTGCATTCTATTCAGCGTTCAGTTATTGATTTACAACTGATAAATTGTACGCTAATAACGAATTTTAGTAGTAAAAGCGACGAGTCATATCAACGAGTCTGCGTCAGTCATGTCATGAATGCACTTTTCTAACCTGAAGAGCTGAAGAGTTGCGATAATTTGTGATAGTAATAGGGGTCTATTTTTTTTATCGATTTCTAGACTAGACGTATGACCAATCGAAAGCGAATCGAACTGACTTTTCGACGCCGCCGTTACATTTCGGTTTGGATAAGGTTTTGTATAATAAATTCAGCGTCTTGTTAATTGGAACATCTATCACACGCATGTACCACGATCGAATCTCATGCCCGATTACTGGCACGAGAGAACGTATAGTCGCAGAGACCAAATCGCCGGATGCCAAGCGTTGGCAGCTCGTTTCGCTGCGTACCTCGCGATGAATGACTTATTACTACCTTAGTTTGTAATTTAAAAAAAAAGAAGTGGAAAGAAAAGAGAAAATCAATTGGTAAGTACGTGTCCCATATTTAAATAATATAACAGGTAACGTTTACTATATATATATATATATATATATATATATATAACAGGTAAGTGCATGTGTCCCATATTTAGATAATATAAAAATTATATTTAGATAATATAACTAGTCGCGACGCAAACAAAGTTTGTGGTAATGTGGCCGGCTTTCCGCGGGTTACACGGCATCGCTGCCGTCTTTTTCTTACTTATATATTCGAAAAGTGCCCAGAGGGTTACTTTCTTTACTAATATATCGAATTTTTTATTACGAGGGTCGAGTCACCAAAAAATTAGGATAATATATGGTCAGTATATGGACGAATAAAAAAGAGTTCTCACGTGCCTATTCAATTTAAGTCTTGTAACTATAAGAATCGATCTTCGCATGTCCGAAAACTAAGACCTCATAATGGTCAGTTACTCGGGTCCGAACATTGGGCCATTATAGTATCCAAACATAGGTACGTAACACTAACAGCTGTCCGAAAATTTGGTACATTTGGTACTATTGAACATTTAAATGTACAAAAATAAAAATATTCAACTCTGCGGCAGTTAATGCGTGTGTTTTGAAAACTAGAACTTACGAGCTTGCCGTTAGATCCGGTCATTTTATTTAACGGTCCATGAATGAATAATAAGTCCTACATTCTAAGGATGCTCTTAACCGTCTGAGCATTGGTACCGCTACCTTACAGCGCAAATCGGACCGCGGCCACTGTGAATGAAGCTCCGAAAAGTTTAAATAAGTTACAAAACATGGTGCATTGCGAGGCTTGTCAAATAACAGAAGCAGCTCAAAATTAGACGGCTCTTCCGTTCTCGCCACCCTGCAGCGTCCAAAAATTATTCGCGTGGCCAAGGCGTGGCCATATCGAGGGGATATCGTTTTTACTACCGATCTTTCGTCTAATTCGCTTAGCGTTGTGTGCCGCCGTCAGTGTCTCATACCCACGGTCTTACGACAGGTCTTCAGGTCTGGACACTCCGGCGTTTTTCAGTGGTGCGGGTAGGTCGCTTACTGAAGACATTTCTAAGTACGCAGTGGCCCCTAGAGTCGCTGCGGAGGGCTATCCGCATACACGAGGGACGGTGGTTCCGGGCGCGCGGTCTCTGTTTCAGTCTTACTCCCGCATAGCCACAACTCGTCGCTGTCATCGGGTTCGTGGGTGAGACTGAGACAGAGAGCCCTCCCACGCAAATGTCGTGCCCCGTCTGTGCGGGTAACCCCCCAACAGCACCACTAGTGGGTACTACATAATTAAACATGTCTTCAGTAAGCGACCAAAACCCCATCACTGGAGTTTCCCGACCTGTAGCTCAGACCGTGCTCATATCTCTTATGCTTGGAGCACCGTCCACCATTTAAAATCAGAGATATTTTCGAAACGGCTGCTGAAGTAACGATATCATTTTAAATTGTGCTCACCAATTTCGCCGAGCTTTTCAGGGTGTTCGCGGAGGTCCATGATAAGATCTATGTAATCGTTCTCAAAGATCCCATGCTTCTTCCGATGCTCCATCGTGTCGACCAGCAATTTCCTGAAGAAGCCCGTAATATCCGTGTCGCAGAAGAGATGTCCGAAGATCGAGAAGAGGAAAGGTGACGACTCGCGGAGCCTCAATTTGAAAGAATTCTTCCAGTTCGGGCCTAATAGTTTTCTGCCCATATTACGAAATTCGCCCGGCCCGTCGAGGGAGTGCATGCGCATACTATAGGCGTAAGTGCCGATAGTGTCGGTTGCGTATTTTGCGGTCAACTCCTGACACTCGACGATCTCGTTCGTCACGGATAATTTGTTCAAATACTTGTCCAGTTCATCGCCGGACTCGAGCAACAGGTGAAACTTTTCTTTCACTTTGTTTCTAGAGTGTAAGGGCGTCAATCTTTTTCTGATGGGCCGCCATCTCGCGGGCTCGAGATTGACCAAATGCTGCGTCAGTGGCTCAACATCCTGGTATATCCGCAAGCCACGGTCGTCGAAATTCGAGAAATCCCGGATGAGGAGGTCCTTGATGAGATCGAGATCGTTCAGCATGAGGACCGGTTCGCGCAATATGTAGAAACCGGCCACGGGCTCCTCACGATAATCGTTGTAGAACGTTTGTATCTGCGTGGCCAACGCATGTTTTCCCGTAAGCACGTCCTTCAAGTTACCGATGTACGGCAAGGGCGTGGGACCCGCAATTTTGCGAGACTTCCAATAGTCATAGGTCCACGTGGACCAGTAATAAAGTCCCAAAAGAAAGGTAGATACAACGTATACGATCTCTATCCATTCCATGATCAAACGTCATTCAGCTTTGATCTTTATTTCACGAGAACCGATCGATGAATGAGGCCGCGAAGGAATTTGAACAACAGTGGTCGGTATGAGGAAAATAGACTGTAGGAAGACACGGAGCACGTGTATGTGCCCAGCTAAGAATCGGGGGTCCTGTTTCACCTCGTCGTGTCTTCAATTTATATCCTCCTGAGCCAATTATCCATGTATCGCAAAAAATCGTACTATCGACTGCTGGATCATCTTATCGAGGAGGCGTCAATAACGGTATCTCTTTTTGCGTCTGACATACCCGGAACATCGTGACATGACATATCTTTTATGCATACCGTTCATTTTCGAAAGTGTCGCGGCAATTATCGGGCTACCGCTTTCCGCTTTCCTGATAAGCGAAAGCTTATCAGGAAAACCAACAGTTCTAAAGTACTAAGATCCCGCAAATGATTCCGATTTTTTTGCAATAACGAATTTACGGCCTTGGCCACTTTAGAGGCCGAAAAAAAATTGGCTTTTTGGGGATTTATTTTTTTCAGAAAAACTACAAAATAAATCGAGATTACAAAAATGGGTATTTATCATGAATATCAGTGACTGTATACAATAATTTTTTTGAGGCGATTAAATTCAAAATGACGGCTATGCAGCGTTGTTGCGGTGACGTCTCCGTTTCTCCAGGGCCCACGGCCGGACAAACAGCTCCTGTAATTTTTTAATTATAATGAGCCTATGACTTTTTCTTTTTCGATTATATATAATAACTTCTATCGAAGTACGTAGGATTTTTTCGATATATTGATTTTTTGCCAAATGGCGCACTTCTAAAGTAAAAAGTGAAAAATTTGCCCAAAAAATCGTCAGATAATTGTTAATAACAAATGAACTATGCAATATAAAAAAAAATCCTACGTACTTCCATAGACAATGTATTTTTCAAAATATATTCAACATTTCAAGTGAATCGGTTGAAAATTGTCTGAGTTATGTCTCCGGCCAACGTCAAACGGAGACGTCATCGCAAAAACGCTGCACAGCCGCCATTTTGAAATGAATCGCTTCAAAAAAATTATTGTTTACAGTCATCGATATGTATGATAAGCACCATTTTTTGTAATCTCGATTTATTTTGTAGTTTTTCAGAAAAAAAAACGTCCCCAAAAAGCCTATTTTTTCGGCCTCTAGAGTGGCCTAAGGCCTTAAATACGCCAACGAACAAGGGTTCCGACATATGTTCATTTCTGATATATGGTCGCGGAGCGCTGCTCCTTTTTTTTCTTACAATTCTATTGATAATGATGATGATTGTAACAAAGAGTCAGTTTGCCAAAGTGTATATTTCCAGTTGTGATATATCTTGACGTGTATTTAAGGTGGTTGCTGAATCATTTTTGGCGGATGGAGGGAGAAGAGAAGGTACTATGCCGATACATTATGCGACGTGACCCGTGCCAACTTATTGTAGCGAAATATTAGTGACGTGTACGAATGAATATCGCAAAAGCTTACAAATGTACGGTGGACAATTGTGATTATTATTCACATATATGTTGATTTAGAGGAGTTAGAATTAGCAGAAAAGGGATTTTCGATGTTTCATTCTAGTAAAGTAGATACGAGCTTCGGCAACGTTGCGCGCTTCTCTCGTCATTCGAGGCTGTTAGGTTGACTGCACTGACTGTAACAGACCACAGCTGCGTTAGGCACATTTTGTGCCAGCCGGCGTTTTTGGAGGCTATGTCAGAGCAAAAAGAGGCAGCTACTATGCTCACCGAAGCTTAAAAAAAAGACATACATCATAACGAATAAATGAATCATTGCCCCTTGCTCACATTTGAAATAGGCGCGCTAGTTCTTCGAATGTTCTTGCTGGTTGAGACGTGTGTATTGAAATATGGCAACGTTGGAAATATGGGAATAGGGGTTGGCTACGACTGAGCTGTTATTTTGTATATTTTTCATACATTTTTGTTGTATATGTCAACACATGTAAAATCAGTTTTTCGAAAGTATTTTTACTATTGAGTATTAGTTTTTGGATAAGGTTGTGAAAAGTTCCTCCCTCTGATCGAGCTGAAATTTTGAACAGGCCTTCTTTTCAATATCCCCAGAGGACCCCGAAAAGGATTTTTCGCGACTAGCAATAGTTTTCAGTACCGCCGTGCTGTCGCTGAAAAACTCCGTAATGGGAAAAAATTAGAAGGCCAGGCGCTCAGAGACAAAATATTCAGAAAAATCCGGACTTTAGTTTTGTGCACTGCGCCAAAGTCGTGGTAGTTTATTTTAGGGGTGAAAAAGTGGGATGAACTTTTGAAAAATCTGTTTCAATTAAATAACTTTTTAGGATAAATTCGTACACTTTTTGTTCAAATGGGAACGTTGTAG
>OX632356.1:38205758-38209413 GCA_951751655.1 Ophion costatus
TATAATTAAATCATTTTACCCACAAAAATTACAGTCTCCATCAAATCATACTTTTACAAATGCCTGATTTAAAAAAATTGATCATTACGATCTCCTAAAAAAAATGGCAAAAAATGACCTGTTCTCGACTCTTAGAAATAGGTACAACTCGTTCATAAAAAAATTAGTTTCTCGGGATATTTCCACATGTTATGTGCGATTACAAAAAACGTAAAATGATTTTTTCTCTGTTGATCTGCGGCGTGAACAGAGCCCTCTTTAGCCAATGATGGCTGACAGAGCGAAGAGCAAGATCGATCGGTAATTTGTTTAAAACCGTATTGATCTTTTTGTGTCGATACAATTGTCGAAAACTCGTTTCGATGAGGATCAGCCAGTGCCATTTGCACGAGCTTGGCTTAAGGTACAGTTCGATAGGATTAAGGGCCAATCGTGAATAGATTCACCCCTCGTTACGTTTGCATCAAGGGATTTAACCGTCAAAAGGATACCGGGCAACGTTGCAATTCCTCTGTACGAATTTTGTCCCGGTTCAAACGTGCTCGAAAAAGTAATTCGGCTCCGGAATTCCGGGCTCGTTTCCTTTTCCACTTTGTTTCTAAGTATCGCCAGATTATGGTTAACAATGTTCATTGTGTGCCGTGGGCAATCCTGCCCACCCTGCAATCCAGCGAACGGGAGGCTAATGAATTGCTCCCTTGAAATACGCGCTTCTGGTTAATTCAGTAAAATATTAAGGTCGTAAAAGCAGGCCGTATAATGATATGCGTATATTTGATGAGCGGCGTGTACCGGGTGTCGAGAGCCAACTGGGCGACTCCTCGTCGCAACAATCCCCACGAATCAACCCTCGAAAAGTTGCCAAATATTTTTTGCACTATCCTTTCTCACCCTTGAAACTATTTTCAAGAACATTCCAAAAATGAATTGTAACATCTTTAGTCGTGAGAGGCAAAAAAAAACGATAAATCGATTAAATTGAACTTCCACAAGGTACTGCTCAACTTTCGAAACTTTGTTCGTATTCGTAATGAAAATTTGCATCGAAATTGTGCGCGCACCATGTTCTATTTGTTTTTAACATCGTGCACGCGTTACGCAGGTGCCTTTGTATCATCGAAGAAACATTTTGAACAAAAACAATGTTGTGATGTGACACAAGATTCCTTTGTATCGTTCAAACCAATTCAAAACGAATCGTTCAAACGATTTTAAACAAAATCGATGTAATGGTTTCACACGAGGGTTTCGGTATCGTTCAAATCAATTTAAAACAAATTGTTGAAACAAAAACGATGTAACGATGTTACAAGAGGGCTTTCGTATCATGTCACCAAGTCAGATACGAATTCTGTAACTCGCGGTTTGTCGAACACGCGCATTTATTTTCTAATCAATTGTTTAATGTTTATTATCAATGCAATTTACTTTTTATATTCTTATATAAATAAAAATAGATATATCTTGTTTATTGAATTTTCGTAAATAAACATTTAATAAATAATATAGTAAGAATTAACATTCTTATTAATCTTTTTACTATCCTTGTGATATTCTTATTATGAGAAACTTTCCAATATTGAGAATGATTAGACACATAAGAAAGAGTGTAAACAATTTTTAAACTGGGTATCCCTCTCTGGAAGCCCAATTTAAAGGGTCAGAATGATGATTCATTTTTCTAGTAACACATTGGTTGGAATGAACTATTTTTTCCCAGCCTTTTGTGTACGAATGTTTGTGGTTACAATGTATTTTTTTTTATTCGGAAGAAAATATTTTAAAGTTTCGTGGTGCTGCAGATGGTGTTGCAGTCCTGCAGTGCCGAGGCCCAAAACGACGGGTGTCTACCAGGCACAAGTGTAATCTGAAACAAAAACTGAAAAAAAAAATTTCTTTCCGAAATTTCGAAAAATACCAAAAATGCCAAGTTCTCCAAAGAAAATCTTATTTTACTCTTGTAAACCAGCTTGCTGTAGCCATTGATATTAACAAATGGTTCATCCGATGAAAAAATGATCGACAACCGATAATGACTACTGTTTGAACGCTAACTGTGCAAATTCAAGTCAATAGTGTAAAAAATACTCAAGATATGAATCCCGCCGTGTCAAGATATGCAGTTTCGAGATAATCTCATTCAAACTCGACGGGTCGCGGCAAACCTGACGTACCTCGTTCCTCTAAAATAGGTGTAACTTCGTCAATTTTTAGAATTTCAGGGTCTGGTTGGTCTTGAAATATTATTGACAGTTCACACTATAATAATATGCAAAAAGAAAAGATTTTTTCAGTTTTCAGACGGATACCCCATTAAGTGTATTTCGTGGTGGCTCACGAAGGTTTGGGATCGTCTACGCTAATTTCTATTGTAAAATAAATAATAAAAGGACACCTTATGTACACACTCACGCACACACACATGTATATATTTAAACCCAATTCCAATGTATTGTTCTGGCTTTTTAATTTCTCTCTCTCTCTCTCTCTCTCTCTCTCTCTCTCTCTCTCTCTCTCTCTCTCTTTCTCTTTCTCCCTCTCACTTTTTATCTCGTTACGAGAAATAATTGCCTCAAGTTGCAAGCGGCTAGCGGCACACCGCGAATAGGAAAAATGTGAGGGAATGTCCGCATTGCGGTTCAGAGTTTGACACTTTTTATTTTATCGGCTTCATACCAATAAATCGGCCGGTACTCCGTTTTTTTTTCGTCGACGGATGGCGAGGAGGGAATGAGCGTCATATCCTAACAAGCCGCGTTTTTGCACGTCTCGCGGGTTGCTACGAGATAAATTTATGCGAACAGTGGGCACTATAAATTTATAGAGTTCTATCCTCGTTAGCTTTCCCGGTTCATCGCTGGTATAATGCGCGAATTGAGCTTGAACCTCTTTTTTACCCCGTTCCATTTGCCCTCCATCGTCCAATTTATCCGATCCATTCTCACCAGGTACAAAGAATTTCGAAATTTTGAACTTCGTTTCAATCGGACGATCGTCGCTTCGCCATTTGAAGTACGTCAGTTTCAGCTTACGATTTTCGATTTTTCGTGCAAAAAGTATCGGCTCTGCGATAAGAGAAATAAACGTATGTCATTTTCAATAAGGAAATGCCATCGACGTCTCAGTTCGCGGTGAACGATAAACATATATTTTCCGCCTATTATGACGTGAATCCAATTTATGCGAGCGAAAAATGTTTATTGAACATTTTTGTCGATAAGACTGGTTTTCTACATACGAGGGGCAAATTCACAACGCTTTTTTAAACATTCTCCGATCCATAGTTTTACTTTCGACTACCAACACTAAATTTAACTAATCTATTATTGTTAATTATTTTTCGCGTACCAACGATACCTTTGATGTATCCAAATATGCATGCATTTTTCTTATACTCCTCATTAATTGTTTGAAAAATAGATTTCCCAAGCAGTCGAAAAATGTATTTTAGATATTGAGGTGCGAAGAAAAATGTTCGCTTTAGCAGCCGAGCCAGCCTTCTCTCAATTCTTTGAGTCTTTTAAATTTCACGAATGCCGTTCTACGATCGTTTCCATTTCGTTGGAATATCCCGTACACGTGAAGATGCCGAAGCCTGCAAACGAGCGATCGAGCAATTGCGGGAGAGGAGATCGAGATAAAGAGATAGGGTTAA